>CM024334.1:12197508-12797508 GCA_014170255.2 Drosophila triauraria
TATATCCAGCTGGAACAATCAGCAATCAGATAACGCCTAGAAGTGGACGACCAATCTACCACAAAAAGAATCTTCTATTTAGAAACTATCTAAAAACATGGCAAATGCTTTGCTTTCTATCCTTGTTCTATTTTTTCAGTAGTATGGTCTATGTAGTGTGTGTTTGTGTGTGTATTTTATATAAGTAATACTGAGATTCTGCTAGTTAGATGTCTCAGGACCCAGACCCACTCTAACCCTATCTAGTATCTATGTAACTATGTATTTTAATGTACTTTAATATTGAAGTTGTGGACAAAAACTAAACTGTTTGTTTATGCAGAATAGAAAGTAACTTTGGTTTGTGTTCTATGTTGCCTTTTTTTGTATTTTATGTATTTCGGGGGAGAGATGTTGGATGGAATAAAAAATTTGTTTATGGAGGAAATTTCTGGAAATTAAAAGAAACTTGCGCTTTTTTAAAAAAATTTAAATATTTTTTCCTAATGATTTTTAATATTTAAACTGAGTTAAATATTTGAATAACTTTATTAATAAAAGGATATAGACAGGGCTGCCCTAGAAATAACTTTTGATTTGAAATTAATGCATAAAACGTCTAAAAGTATGCTACACGTTGGAAAAGCAACCAAAATTCGATTTTGTTGCCTACTTTTAGACACTTTTTCGAATGTATCTAAAATCTCTTGCAATATCTGTGGCATCCCTGTTTATTTAAAAATTTTTTAAATAACATAATAAGTAACATCTAATCATCTCTCCCCTCTCTTTCTCATGTAAGTACCATTTCTCCAACCTCAAATCTCTCAGCTCTCAGCTCTCCGCCTAAGTAACACTGCCCCCGATTTTCTGCCAAGCTTTGTACAAAATGGTGACCCCGGAGGATTCCTGGCCCAAAACTAAAAATAAGTTGTACTCTGTGTTTATTTCTGTATTGGTTTCTGTTTCTTTTTTTTTTTTTTTTTTGACTATTTTCAAATGGAATTGCGTTGCCTTCGTTCCGCCTTCATTTGCCATGCTGTGCCGCGGCCGTTAGGCTCCTGCCCAGCCGGATCTTGCTCAAGCCCACTCCGATCCCCAAACCGAGTCCTGTTCCCATTCCCATGCCCATCATTCCCATTCCCATGCCCGCACCCGACGTCGTCGTCCACTTCTTGAGGCGCCACTGTCACTTGGGCTGGATCCTGGCCGAGCGTTCCAGCTCGTTGAACTGCCCGTAGTAGAGCACCTCGCTGATCAGCTTCTCGGCAATGATCCTCTGTGTGCGATCCATGGTCCGCAGCTTGAGGGACACATTCGATCCGATAAAATCGCAGTCGTCGCGATTCAGGGAATCGGCATAAAAGGCGGAGGCTGCCACGGCCGCCTGGGCGGAAACGCTGCTCTTGATGCGTCCCGGACTGGCGGCCGACTCCGTGGCCTCATCATTATCCGGATCGGGCTCCTCGCCATCGGACATGCTCTCCCGGGAGCCGAGCAGGGAGCTCATGAGCATGTGACCCGCCGCCGCCGCACTGGAGGCGTTGGTCAGTTTGCGCATATTCAGGGGCATGACGACGGCGGGTGTGGTGCTGGCATCGCTATTCCGCGGCGGCAGGACAAAGGCACCAAAGTTGGCCTTGGCCTGGGCCACCCTCAGGTCCTGGGCCATGTCCACCAGCTGCAGGCGGCTCTCCTCGCCCGCCGAACTATACGAGCGATGCGATTCCGGTGGCGGCGGTGGGGCAGCCACTCCGCCAGCCGCCTGGCCATGGAAGTAGTCCACCAGCTCCTGCTTGATGTCCAGCTCCTCGTGACCGTGGCCATGGCTGTGGTGCTGCGTGACATGTTGCTGCTGTTGCTGTTGTTGCTGCTGCTGTAGCTGCTGTTGCTGCAGGTGGTGCGTGTGTGGATGGTGATGCAGCTGCTCATGGGCCTGCCTGGGAGTGGCGGCTCTTCCTCCGCCCCCGCCGCCGGCGGGACTGTTAAGCAGGTGATTTTTGTGCGCCTCGTGCATGTTGGTGTTGGGTATGGGACTGCTGCCAGCTTCGCTGAGAGTCCTCTCGGAGCGCAGGGGATCGCTGGGCGGATCGTTGGCCTCCCGACTGCTGGAACCACCACCACCTCCAACACCGCCGCCGCCGCCGCCAGGACCTGAGCCGGGACCACCGCTTGCCGGAGATCGCCGCTCCACCTTGGCCGCCAATTGACCCAGGGCCGCTGCCGCCGCCACATCCTCCTTGGTGTTGTTGTTATCCTCATTGTCCGACGTGTCCATCGTTTTCAGCGGACTCTGCTGGAAATCGCTGGAGCTGCTGCCGCCACCGCCTCCTCCGCCCCCTCCGACGCCGTGATAGCTCATGGGCAGGGGCACTCGCAGCTGCTGGGGCGGTGGTCCACTTCCTCCGCGATCGGATCCACCGCCGCCGGAACCCGATATCGGCGGCGAGTACTGACCCGCCGTATTCCAGCTGTCCAGCGTCTGGCTGCTCGCTATCAGCATGGGGATATTGAGGCCCATCTGGAAGAACGGAACGGAACGAAAAAAAAGGTTAGCGATAAGGCGATTTTCTGGCGGAGAATGTAGTGTTGCGATCCAAAGGTCTCTCCAACTACCGGCCGACTGTTCGTCATCGTGACGCAGTCCAAAGAGATTGGCGCATCGAGATAAAGGCGGCGCTACTTGAGAACTAATAAGGTGTCCATAAAGTTTTTGAGGAAAACCAATTAATTAAGAGCGCTGTTTCAGGGTTTAAAGGTACTTTTTTCGAGCTTTTGCATTTGCGTTTAGAATATTTTAATTCGTTAATTAATATTTGTTTTTAATTGAAAAAGTCAAGAATTAAATCTTACAAAAGTGAGATATTATTGATCATTTTTATTTGGTTAAATCTGTAATAAAAGTATAAAACATGGTTGGGCACCAAACTTCGAAATCGGAGCCCAACAAAAAAGCTGAGTACTTAAACGGAAATCAAAAACCTTTTGACCTGGCATGTGTATATTTTGTTTTTTTAATTCTAAGCATGAGGTGTTTGGTCTCAACGATATGTACATTTTGCATTTATACCTCCAAACGCTCCTTGGCATTTCTCTGTTTATTTAAATACCTTTTAAACTCCATCTTTCAATGAATGATTATTAATTAATTAGCAAAACATACTAATGGCGGTCTCTTTCAATTACCGACTGTTCCTATTACCGCCATATAAGCACAGATTTGTTTATCTTTTATGACGCTACCTCTTATCGAGGATGCGTCTGTTTATAGACCCGATAGCATTGCCAAAACTGTTTCATAAGGGTGAAACTAATAAATTCTCGAGATAGCAATGAAATTAGATTTTAAAAACTAAACAGTAACGATGACTATTTATGAGAATTTAACTAATCATGTTGAGCTGGCTTTTATGAAGGTCTCGTGTTTCACTATTTCGGAAAATCATGATGGATAAGCAAGTCTGCTTTTTGATAAGATATTATTATGGATTAAATGGTCTGTTTGGGGATTTTCCATCTTAAGTCCAAAGGTTATGTTCGGTTTTGGAATTTGTGGCGTTATAAAATTATTTAATATTTTTTATGAAGTGAATAAGGTTAAGAGCTAGTAATAATATAAATTTAGATAATGAATGGCAGTTTAATAGATCGTTTTTATATTTTAATATTTAGTTTATTAATTTAAAAAAAGGTACATTTTTATTTATATATTTTTATTTTATTAATAGTAATTGTAATACATTTTTTAATAAAATAAAGGTGATGCAAATATTATTATATAATGGTGTTGGCATTTTAAATAAGACTTATGCCCGGTACCCATGGGGTACAAGGGTACTATAAGTTAGTGCCAACCGAGAATGTATGTAACAGGCAGAAGGAGAAATCTCCGACCCTATAAAGTATATATATTCTTGATCAGCGTCACTAGCCGAGTCGATCTAGCCATGTCCGTCTGTCTGTATGTCCGTCCGTCCGTCTGTCCGTCTGTCCGTCCGTCCGTCTGTCCGTCTGTCCGTCCGTCCGTCCGTCCGTCCGTGTGAAACAACAGATCTCAGAGACTATAAGAGCTAGAATTACCAAGTTTGGTGACAACATTGGAATCTGCTGCACGCAGATCAAGTTTGTTTTAAAATTTGGCCACGCCCACTTCCGCCCCCGAAAATCATAAAAAACGGTATATAAGCTATAGGTGTGATTTTCGGCTTAAAGTAAATAGATGGACTTAATAAGAAGGCACGTGCGTGTTGCTCAACATATTCCTAGCAACATTTGTCGCTTTTGAGAGTTGCCCAACATATTCCTATAAACATTTGTCTCTTTTGAGTGTTGCTCAACATGTTTCTAGAAATATTTGTCTTAATTCGTCATGTTTTTCCATGTTCATGTGCTGTTTAGTTTCACCCACAATGCTTTGGGTACCGGGTATTTCACAGTCGGCCACACTTAACTGTAGCTTTCCCACTTGTTTAATTTAGGAGCGCCCTGCAGTTCCAGTTTAAAAAGTTTATCTTGAGTTAATACCTTATTTTTTCTTAAAGCTTTTTATTAAAAACATGCTTCTAAATTAAACAAATATTAATAATGTGTCAATATAATTTTTTATACTTAACAATATTATAAAGCTTATTTAATTTGTATTTTAAGCGTGAATTATCATAATTCTAGTCTGGGATTCCAGGAGAAATTTATAAATTTCTCGTTTTAATTTTTGTAGCCCGCCGACATTCCAATGCCGGTCAAACCCCCTGCGAAAGTTATTTTGTTTTTCTCCGAAATTCTTTAAAGTAAATGCAGAACATAAATTAAAAGCCCGAAAGCACGAGAAGAGTGACCAAATTATGGTAATATTTTGTAAATAAATAATAATTTCAACTCTTTGAATGGTCAAGCGCTCGAAGCGTGTTATTGTTTTTTGTTGTTTTTTTTATATGGCAAACACACGAAGCGATCAAAACAAATTAGCAGACACACGCACGCACACACAAAAAAAAACAATAATAATAACACAGACAACCACACACACAGGTGGCAAAGTGCGCGAACTTTCCAAACAAACCCCCCCTCCCTATCGCCCGCCCGCCTGCCCTCTTTAACCCACTGAATGCCGCCATACAAAAAAAAAGAGGCAAAAAAACTTACGTTGGATGTGCTTGTCGCTGAGGTTTGCTCTGAGGGAATTCTACGATGAATCCCCGGGGATCGCAAACTATTACTATTATTATTGTAATGCATGTTTTGTATTTGTCAGGAATTGACACAAAAAATTAATAACTTTATTTTTTGATGTGTGTGCGCGAAAGCGCGACAACAACGCGCCTCGGAACCCGTAATATTTTTGACCGAAATTATTCTAGCGGCGTAGTAAAAATTTTCGAACAGCCGAACAGCTCGAGAGCGGGAGAGAAAAAGCTAAGATTTTTAAGAGAACACAAAATGTGCTAAACTTTTAAGAGAAGTCGTTTGTTGTTGATCATCAAAGTGTGGGTGACTCATGAAGAGACAGACAGAGAGCGGCAATTAACGGTGTTTTGATATGATATTTGATATGTAACTGATTTTTGCTTAATTTCTTTTTAGAAATTACGATTTAATTGATATTTGAAATTATTTAGAGCAATTTATTGATTTAGGTAAACAAAAAAATAAGTAGAAGGAATGTTTTTAAAAAATTTTAAAAATTTTCAGTGAGAGAGAATGAGAGTTTGTCCTTAGAGGACATTGAGAAAGTGGAAATAAATTTGAAAAAATTTTATTCATTTAAGATAGGGTTTTTGTAATTCTAAATATAAATAAAATACAGATATTTTTAATGTAAAGGTGCAAAATGTTTCATTAATAATTCAATTGTAACTTATAACAAGGCTGAAATAATATTTTTAGAACCTATAAAGATCTGTGATTCGTCTTGAAATTAGTTTAGATTTAATATTTATATTCAGCATTTTTATTTCATGGCTGTTTTAAGACCCATAAAAATAAACGTTGATTTGAATCAGGTATTACATCATCCCTAAATCTGGTAAAACAAACCAAATCCAAAATAAACATATTCAATATCAATTTGCCCAACTTGTTTGTTGTCTTTATTTTGCGAAAACTTTTGCAAATGTCAGCATTAGTTGGCAGAGAGTTTTGATCGCCAGCCGAAAGAGAACCTGCCAAGTCGTCTTCTTCTTGAAAGAACCAGAAGAAAGAAGAAAGAGCAAAGGGACGGCATAAGAGAGAGGTCTAGAGAGGGCTTTCAAATGGTCGACGACGGCATTAGCATTAACCTACCCCACGTTTGGGGCCTTCTCACACACAACCAAGCCAACAACAACGGCAATAAAACGGCGATCAAAGTGGCGCTCATTGGCGCTCTCCCTCCCTTTCTGCCCTGCTGACATCTATCTCGCTCTGTCTGCGCCGGATCTCTTTGATTTCGCCTCCACCTCCTTTATTTTTTTGTCTGTCTCATTTGTGGCGCCTAGAACTTTCCGTCAAAAAAGACAGTCACAAAAATTGGGGGCAGAAAACAGAGAAAACTTGCTTAAACTTAAGTTCGCTTTATTTACAAACATTTTATTTACAAACATTTATAATTTTCTTAGTAATCGCATAAAATGCACATTTGCTTTTATTTTCCGCAAATGATGTTCATTTAATTAATTAGTTCAATTCGTTTCTATTTTGCATAATTTTCTTCGAAAAACGTTTTAAAATCAGAAAGGTTGTTTATTGGGGCATTCGCGAGAATAAGAGTTCAAACTGCACTGTTTATTTGTTGTTATTGCATTTGCTGCTGTTTTTAAGTTTCCTCAACTACGGCCACTCCCCCCGCCCACCTTCCCCGCTTGTTATTATTGTTGTTGCAGCTGCTTTTGTTGTTTACGCATTCAGAGCAGAGTGTGAGCGTGTGTGTGTCCGTTGTGTGCGTGTTTGCATGTCTGTATTATTATTTTGTTAAAGCAAATAAAATAAAACAGACAAGAGAATGAACTCGCTCGCTCGCTCGCTCGCTCGCTGGCTCTTCCTCTCTCTTCCTCTCTCTCCCTATATATCACTCCCACTTTCCCACTCTGCACGTGTGTGTGTGTGTGTGTGTGCAACTGAAAAATGTAAACAAACTGATTATCATCCAATCCAATGAATAAATAACACACAACACAAACTACGCGTCGTCGCTGTTTCTACTCCTTTGGCACGAAATGTGCACCCCCTCTCTGAACCTCTCCGTGTGCCTCCTTCTCCTTCTCCCCTATCCCTTCTCTCTTCCTCCGCCCCCTTTCTTTTGGCCTCCCCTTACCGCACTTTTCTCCTTGCCGCCCCATTCACAATTGTCGCGGGCTCCCTCTGTCCAAATGTACAGTGAAGCAGCCTTAACAACTCCGTCTGGAAGTTATAATACTTCTCAAATATTATTTTTTAAGGTAACTATAAAATCATCGGATAATGCCTCTGAATCGTTTGTAATTCATTTATGTAAATCGATACTGGATTTTTAAAAAATAAAGTTTTTTGCAGTATAACAGTATAACAGTTTTTTACAGTATATTTTATCTACAGTAGAAAAATCTTTAAAATAGTTATGTAGGCCCTTAAGCTAAAAAATTGCGTTGATTGAAAAGAATTAATCATCTATCAACTTTCTTTTATAAACTTTAATCGTTATAAAATTTAAGTTCGATATAGTTCAAACTATTTTCTTAATTTTCAGTTACCAAAACATCTATAAAAATCATGGTTCGATTCAAACTTTCAGACCACTTTCAAAAAAATAAAATTTGTATTCAAATCACTCGAAGATTTCTTAAAAAATTTAAAATTATAAAATTTCATCAAAAAAGAACCACAAATTTAACATAAATGTTGGTAATTAGATCTTAATTCAATTTTGAAATAAACTTTATCAAAGTTGAAGAAGATCCAGGTTCCGAATTTAAGAATAATAACTTTAAGATACATATTAACCACTACTTAATCATCCAAGGAACACGATATGATCCCACAATCTTTACAAATAAAGATACCCAAATTTAATATATTAAATTTACAGATATCCAACATATAGGATCTCCACTGTATCTATCTGCTGCGCACGCAAATGTTTTTGAAGTACGATGGCGATATTTTCGCAAAAGCAAAGCGCATACACCGCAGCGGCGGCGGCGACGGCAGCAGCAGCAGCAACAACATACGCCAAATACGGCGAGTAACTGCTACACTAACATTAATGAAACTGCCAGGAAAACCGCAAGCGCAAGCGCCGCACACACAAAAGCCCCAAATACCCCTCTCGCAATCCGGCCACCTTCGACGCCGACGCCCCTCTCTTCTAAACAGGGGGATTTACACTGGTCGTGGGGAGTCGTAAAATTAACAGTGGAACAAATAGCAATTGAAAATGCATTGCGGTAAGCGCCGGCGAGTGTGTCTGATTGAAACAGTGAGAGCGTCATCTGGCAGGTGACAACGCCAGAGTTGCCAAACTATCTTTGGTTACAGCTTTTAACCGTTTTTTGACTTTTATCTTAAAAGGATCTAATACCATATAAATTATGATTAAATTGAAATATGATTGAAGATTAAGTAATGAAACACTTGAATTATTTACAATGAAAATAAGCATTATTTGTAGCCTAGAATTCCCAACTGGGTAGTTGAGGTCGTTCAATATTGAAAGCAGATAAGCGAAGTTTTTATTAATATTTTTAAATCAAACAGTTTTTAGAATATAAATAAGTCCGGAAGCCATTGTAAGAAAGATATTTGATTTCAGTTCGAATCCAAACTTTCCTCTACTTCAGTTCCTCTAATTAACTGTTCCTTGTTCATTTTGGCTGGCTATATCCTTGGAAACCACCTCCACCCTATTGAACTTTCCGACTGCTCGCCCAGAAATTCAAAAATTCTTGCATAAGTTCCAGCCAACTCTTTTGGGACAGGCGCGCGCGTCCCCGAAAAATACCCACGATTTTCCACCCACCAACCCGAAAAGCCCTATCATCGCTATCATCATTATCATCATCGCAGTGAGTCGGAAAAAACAGGGGAAGGAGAAGGAAAAACCATACGCTGCGCGCTTGGCTCTAAACAACTTTGCAATGAATGAGTAAACAAAAACAAACGCCGACTTCGCTGTCGGCGTCGCTGTTGCAGTTTCGCTGCTTATTTGCCTTGCACTTTTCATTCCGCCCACCGCAGAGGATTGGGGGAGGAGGAAAATGGTAGGGTTATAGGCAATGCAAGGAGAAAACAAAACAACGCGCATTACAGTAACAACAACAACAACAACAGGCCTGATACTCCGCTACTGTTGCTGCCCCGCTCCAGCAGCAAAAACAATAGGAAACACAAACAAGTGAAAATTGCACTTGAAAAATATATTTCCTTTTATGTATAAACGTATATTGAAGGTAGTTTTTCATTCAATTTATTCTCAAATATTAATAAATGTCCAAAAATGTATTGATTGTAACAGAAAACAAGTGGGAAAGCTACTGTCGAGTGTGACCGACTGTGAGATACCCGATACCCAAAGCATTGTGGGTGAAATTAAACAGCACATAAACATGGAAAAAAGAAAATGTTGACAAATGAAGACAAATATTGCTAGAAACATGTTGAGCAACACTCAAAAGAGACAAATGTTGCTAGAAACATGTTGAGCAACACTTAAAAGTGACAAAGGTTGCTAGGAACATGTTGAGCAACACCCAACAAAGTCAAATGTTGCTAGGAACATGTTGAGCAACACGCACGTGCGCTCTCTCTCTCTCTCTCTCAAAAAGTTTACACCGAAACTTTATTGTTTAATAACTTCTATGTTTATCATCCGATTTTACTCAAATTTTCCGAACACGTTCGCGATTGCCTACTTATTAAGTCTATTTATTTATTTTAAGCCGAAAATCCCACTCTCATTCTGACGTTGGGCTTCGAAGGCCGATGCAAGCCCTCCGAGGCTTAACAAGGGGCATCGCTGATACAAATAGTTAAATATAAAATGATATTACAAATTAAATTAATGAATCAACTGATTACTTATCGGAACTGAATTTAATATAGTTTTAGGTTTTTTAAAATAGTTTTTTTCAGGTGTTGAAAGTTGCGTGGGTTGTGAACACAGGGCGGTGGGTGGTGGTTGGGGTGGCTCAGTGCGTGAGTCTACCTAGCTAGCCGCAACATTGCGGCACAACAAACCGAAACAACAACAATACTGTTTTCTTCTTATTGTTTTTGTTGGCTTCTTGTTGTTCACTTGTCTCAAGGAAAATACTGCAGAGTAAAACAATTGCAAAATATGAACAAAAATACATAACAATAAGGGGGGAGGTCGGTGGGCTGCTAGTGGGCGTAATGTGGGTGGTGGCGGGACGATAACGGGGGCAGGATGGCAAATCCGTTGGTGGGCGGCGTCTAAAAAGGGGGCGTGGGCGTCGTTGCTGGTGCCTGCACACGCAAATAATAATGACGCAGGAGCAGAAAATAAAATAATACAACACGAGACTAAAGCCAAAGCAAAACAAAACAAAAACAAAAGAATAACTGAGAAAATTAAAGCAAAAAAACAATACCAAGGGGAAAATGGAAGGTAGATGGATTGAGATGGTCCGGTCAGAACCGATTTTGTCTTGTCTTAACTGAGCAGAAATAAAGCCTTGGCATTCAACCAGTGATTACATTGAGTTGGACCAAGTTAACTAACAGTTTTGCTGGCTACTAAACCTAAACTACCTAAACTGATTGATTAAAATGTAAAAAAAAAAATATAAATATAATAAACTGAATAAAACTAAGGACTCTGTGCAAATTTAGAAACAATTTTTGATTAATTTTTTTAAGTAATTCTATTTAGTGTCAAGGATTTTATTATACGAGGTGTGTTCAAAAAGTATCGCGGCTTACGTATATTCGAATTTCGATTTTTTTTGTGTGAAAAACGAAATTAAGTGCGCGGATGCGCAGGCACCGTATTCCCCAGATCTGGCCCCCTGTGACTTTTTCTTGTTCCCTAAACTGAAGAGGCCCATGAAAGGACGACGTTACGCTACGCTTGACGAAATAAAGACGGCATCGAAGGAGGAGCTGAACAAGATAAAAAAAATGATTTTGTGAAGTGCTTCGAAGATTGGAAAAACCGTTGGCACAAGTGTATAATATCTCATGGGGATTACTTTGAAGGGGACAAGGTATATATTCATGCATAAATAAATACAAAATTCGCGATTCTTTTTGAACACACCTCGTAAGTCAAACAAATTCCATTGCTTTTCTAACCAATTCCTATATTTAGCCGGAAATAGGTCCGTTGGTAATTAAGGTATAAAGAGTATCAGTGTTTTGATTTTTTTTTGATAAGGAAAACATTTCTAAGTGATAATAAAGGCAAATTGTCGATTAAAAGTCACTTAATATAAATTACTCATCGTATAACAAAACATTGCCTAAAATCATATAAGCCTAGAATCATTTTAGTAAGAATCTTGTAGTGCCATTTTTCAAAAATGTTTGGAAAACACTACAAATTTCATTAGTTTTCTTTGAGAATTAATCATATTAAATTTATAAAATAAAATAAAATAAAATTTAAATCAAATTAAATCCTCTATTATAATTTTTCTTGATAACTTTTAAAGATCGTTTTACGAAATTAAGTATCATTTTGTTAAATCTCTTAATTTACATGTCCTTTTTCCAATTCCTTGTCACTACCTGTCACTATTTGGATGGCCATAAATGTCAAAAAGCGTTATGGGAACCACAAAACTAGAAAGCAAAGGTGACATGACTTGGACAAACAAAAGTTGCATGCATTTAGCAGGGGCCACGCCCCCGTAAAAAAACACCCACTCCTCCGTTGGGGGTAGGGAGAAAAAAAAACAAAAAAAAATATAACACAAAAAGTCCAGGCGCCAAGTTTTATATTCTCTTTTGCTTGGTAAAAATTTTCATTTGTTCTCCAGAAAAACAGCAGCAGCAAAAAGCGAACGAAAACAGGCTAGAAGCAGCAACCAGCAGCGGCAACAACTACAACTCCTGGCATTTTGTTTTGATAAGTCTGACAAACAACAGAGCGCCAAGTAAAAACAAAAGCTTCCAACGAACGAATCACGCCCGGACAAGGACGGCCCCACCAGAGCCGCCGCAGAGTATAACAGGGGGGGGCAGAGTCCACTGGGTAACCACAAAACAAAAACGTCACTACAGCAGCAATAAACACAAAGACCAACGGCTAGAGTAAAGTTTTAAGACTCAAAGCTACTAGTAGTTAGTCAAATTCATTAGTTCTTAAAGAAACAGCACCACACAAAAGCGCAAATCTAAATTAATTGAACATATTTTGAGTTGAGTTGTACTTGAAACTAAGGAAGAAAATAAATTCCTAAATTTCATTGACCTCCTTAAGTTTCTAGGACGATGAGAATATGTTATCCATTATGGGATTTTTTTACGTAGTGATCAGTCTTTTAAGGTTTGCGATCAAAAATTTCAAGGCATAATTTGTTGAGAGCATATCTTCTTAATTTTGAAAAAGTTTAAATGGAAGACAAACTTATAAATCTTGTAATTGTTCACACGTGAACACATATATATGTATACATATATCAATATAGATGTGCTTTGCAGGCGCAGCCGCGCCTATCTTTAAATAAAGCGGCCACTTGGGCACTTGACATTTATTGTAAATGTAATCGAGCCCCTGCGTGGGATCTCAGAAGATAAAACGACCAGATATGCGGTCTGCGTAGGTCATTGAGTAAAATTAGAATCCAAACTCCTATATAAACCGGAGATCGTTTTAAATAAAATCAGTTTCTTACAAAAACTCACATGTAAATGTCGTATATTTTGGGACCGCTTTACAGTAATAGTTAGATTCTTCTTTTAACACCACATCTCAAAATTGGTAGTTCGTTTTCTATTTTAAATTTTTTGTGTAATTTAAATTTTAAGAGATGTATTTTTTATTGAAAATGTTATTATATTTTGATAGCCTCACATACCAAAATTGGTACCTCTAGCTATAGGAGTTCCCGAAATAAAGGTATTTATAGAAACTACATACATACATATATCCCTTTCTATGTACCGAACCTTCCTAACTTAATTTAGAAAAAGTGTTGTTTAGATGCTTCTTTTAATTCGACATCCCATAAATGGTATCTGTAATTCTCTTTGAATTTTTTAATCAATTTCAAATTTTCTGAGTGATGAAATTTTAGAAAAACCGTTTTCCTATTTTGATTATTCTATTAAGCTCACATACCAAAATTGGTAGCTCTAGCTTAGATAGATATAGTACTGCCTAAATGGCGCATCATAACATAAAATTCTCAGTGTCATACCTTCTCAAATAATAACAACACCTCTTGCGTAAGGGAATCCCAAATAACAAACGGAACCAAATGGGCAGACTGAATGAAAAAAAAGGTCGCTGTAGCAAGTGTAGCAAGCGTCGCTGTCGCAGCCGACGTCAACGTCAACGTCGCAGTCGCCAACACATTTCGCCGTGCAAAACAAACATTTCATCATACAGAGCGGTACACACAACAACAACAACAAGTAACATGAACACACACCAATGGAAAGAAGAAGGCGACAAAGAAGAAGAGCGGCGACGAAATGTCAGGGCCCCCCAATACACCCCTCTCCCTCCCACTCGTACACTTTGCTTGCCTGGCGCGACAACGCAAATAAAAACAACAAAAATACCAACAACACACGCAGACAGTGCGCCAGATAGAGAGCGAGAGAGCGGGTGACTGAGGGAGGGGGAGCTGGGGCCAATGCCTCACACACACACCACTGCGCATTTCTAAGAAAAATTTATGCGTAAAATTTTAATTCTGTTTTGATCGTCAACAACAAAAAAGCACAGGCAAGCGCACACAAGCCAGAAAGAGATGGGGGGCGCTGGTGGTGAGAGAGCGCGAGAGTGGAGCTTGGGTCTCGGTGCAAAAACAGCAAGTCACTTGCGCACATGTTTGTCTGCGGTTTCTCTTGCTCTCTTTTGGCCCCCACTCTCTTTGGCGCTGGCGCACTCTCTCCGTTCAATAAAACTCTCTCCCGCCCGCTCTGATTTCACAGTTAATTCGAGAAGTTGTTTTGATTGAAATTAACACTACAAACTTTTTTGTTTTCACTTGTCTGTCAAAAATTTCGATTGATAAGAAGCGAAATAAATTCGAACAAACTAAATAGATGAAGTATTGGTTGCTAAGCAAAAGGCACACGTGTTACACGGTATTTCCTTGGAATTAGATTAAATCTTTTTAAAAAAGAATCAAACATTTTTCTTAAGAAACTTGGGAGCTTTTTGGTTTTTTTTTTATAATTCTTAATAAGCTTTAAAAAGCCTAGAATTCCCGGTTAATCGCTCGTTTATTGACCCTCTAGGGTTAAGCCTGTATATTTTAATTCTGGTTAATTTTTCATCATTTCCCGACACGGACTTTGATTTTGCAACCAATTGATAAGGGTTTTCACTCAATGAAATAAAAATATTTTATTAATGACTCGTCGTTATATGGCTCAGTAGATAACTTTTGCAATCGATTCCGGTTAAATTAATGACTTTATGATTAAGTTAATAATCTTTTTTTTAGACTAGAATCGATTGTTTGTTTTGTGTGTCAGAAAGCTGATGGTTTTTTGCACAATTCTGTGAAGGAACAGCTGTGTTTTAGAGCTTTGAGAAGTCTTTACTCTGCTAAATATTAAAATCAAGTGGGAAAGCTACAGTCGAGTGTGACCGACAGTGAGATACCCGGTACCCAAAGCATTGTGGGTGAAATTAAACAGCACATGAACATGGAAAAAAGAAAATGTTGACAAATGAAGACAAATGTTGCTAGAAACATGTTGAGCAACACCCAACAAAGACAAATGTTGCTAGGAACATGCTGAGCAACACGCACGTGCGCTCTCTCTCTCTCTCTCTCAAAAAGTTTACACAGAAACATTATTGTTTAATAACTTCTATGTTTATTATCCGATTTTACTCAAATTTTAAGAACTCGTCCGCGATTGCCTACTTATTATTATATACTTATTAAGTCTATCTATTTACTTTCAGCCGAAAATCACGCCTATAGCCTATATACCGGTCTTTATGATTTTCGGGGGCGGAAGTAGGCGTGGCCAAATTTTAAAACAAACTTAATCTGCGTGCAACAGATTCCAATGTTGTAGATCGAATTTATAGGGTCGGAGATTTCTCCTTCTGCCTGTTACATATGTACATACTCGGTTGGGTACCGGGTATAACAATACCTATACAATACAATAGCCTTAGTCTTAGGAATTCCTAACGACATACCAAATTTAATAACGATTGGATAAATACAACGCTCTATATACCATATATGGAAATTACATATAAACTACTAGGACAATCACCGCCCGCTAACGATTAGAAGAACAAAACATACACATGACTCACAGCATTCAATTTTTCTTAAGCTTTTGCCTTATATTAGAAACCGAAAATAAGATTACTCACCGTTCCGAAATATTTCATCTCTTTGGTCTTGATGCGTCTGTGCGGCTGTGTTCCGGGGCCACCTCCGCCACCTACACTTGGTGCTCCTCCGTTGCCCGACGCCGAAATGGTACCGCTCTCGTAGGCCGCCGCTGCCACCGCAGCCGCTGCCAGGCCGTTTAACCCATTGTGGGCGGCAGCGGCTGCCGACGAGGACACGGGATTGGGCACCAGATTACTACCACCCGAGGTGTTAACACCTGGCACGCCGCCGCCACCACCGCCACTGAGACTGCCGCCGCCGGCTTCCATGAAATCGAATCGCTTAAAGGCATACCACTTGGACGGATTGGGCTGGATGCCCTGGTAGATCTTCACGAACATCTTGTGCTTCTCCCGCCTGTATTGGGTCAGGAGCACGTTCATCTTCCGCTCGACCTCCGCCTTGCTGCAGCCAAAGCGGTCGGCTATCTCCGACCAGGCCCGGAATCGACATAGCTTGTCCTTGTACTTGGGATCGGCGCGATTCCATAGTTCGGTGTGGCAGCGGTACTGTTCGATCAGTTCCAGGGCATCGTCGTTGGTCCACTCCATGATCTTGGGCGAGGTGTCACCGCCGCCACCGCCCGCTGGGATGCTACCGCCACCAGCACCGCCGGGCAGTGGTATCAGGTGCTGTTGCTGCTGCTGCTGTTGTTGCTGCTGTTGCTGTTGCTGCTGCGAGTGGTGCTGCAGGGGCTGCAACGGCTGATGGTGGCTTAAATAGGGATGATGGTGATGGTGATGATGGTGCGCAGTGGGAAGTTGGTGGGCGGCTGCTGCTGCGGCGGCTACAACGCTGGCCGGATTGAAGTTCATTTGTGGGTGCTGCTGCCTACACACTATTTTAGCTCTTATAGCCTTTTTACTTATTTAACTCTAGGCGCTTCTGAAGAATCTTTCAGGGAATGTCACGCGAAATGCACTCAATCAACATCGTCTTCTTGGGTCCTGTCGACTGGGTCTCATTCTCATTCATTGAGCACTGCGTGTACTACTTTTCATTTACTGAAAATAAATAAAGAAGAAATGAGGGAATGAGTAAAGGATTTAAGTTAAATAGTAAATTTATGATATTTCTTAGTAAATAAAAATATAAGGCAGGGGTGCCCAAAGCCCTGACCTGCGAGTCAGAAAATTTCTCTGCCCAGCCTTTGCCGGCACACGCATAGTGTGTACAGATTGTAATCGAAGGACCAGTCAGTGCGGTCTGATTTTAATTTTGAGGCAAAATCTAGACTTTTTAAGAGATATATTGATTTTTTTAGGCATAGCTATTGCTTATGTAATATTAGAATTTTTTTTAGCTATTTTTCTGATCTCTAGAAACTTTATTCTAGTTCTCACTCACACAACTGCAATTCTAAAATGTTCTAAATTAAGTTCTAAATATAAAATTACAAAGAAAAATTAGGAAAAGAATACTATTTATTTATAAAATAATTTAATCAACTTCTCCTGATGATAAAGTATCTAAATAATAGAAATCTTTATAGATTCGAAAACCAGCCAACGTTGTAATAAAACATTTCCCTAATTTCCTCAATTTGTAAACTGTGAAGCGAAGTTTCCATTGAAGGAAATGTAGTATAGTAAAATATATATAAAATCTAGGAAAACAAGTTTGACTTCATTTAATTCTCGGGGTATTTATCGTTTTGTTTACTCAATCGCAGGGTTTTTTCCCGCACGCCAAACAATCCGTACCCGCCGCCATGTGATAAAGTGACTCATTCACAACACACTCATTCACCACTCGAAACAGAGAAGCATTTTCAGCGAACTGTTTGCGGCCAAATACGTGCAGCCATCGAAATCGATCGCTCGCCATTGGTCATTATTTTATTTTATATATTTTTTTTTCCTCTGTTAACTTGCTTGTGCGCGCCCCGAGGTGTTAATCAGAAATGGGAAATTTTCAGGCCAACAACTAAGCCTGGCCAAAAACCCCGTCTGAAACCGATCATCAAACGGGGCGGGCAACTGAACTAGGCCTCTGTCCGGTGGCAGTCGGGACTTGTTAATTGCTGGGATTTTTATTTGATTTGACATCTAATTGATAAACTGAAAGTCTTTTGCGAAATTTCGAATGACATTTTATGTAAACGGTTGCCAGGAATTTGCTGTGCGGAAGGAAGCAAAGCTAAATATTTTAACATTCTCTAACATTTGATTCGCTAATGATAATGGCTAATATTTAATCCTGTTTAATTGTTTACTCACAAAGGTTACATAGCTAGTAAAAATTACACAATATAGTTTCGGGGGAAACAATATTCTTTATAACATTTAAGACCATATCTAATCTATCTAAGCGAAATAGAAAATATTATCTTTTACCTAATTTCACAATGAATGGAAGCTAAGGCACCACCTTCTAACCTAGCTCTACAGCTTTGTTTAATTCTACTAAATAAAAAAAAACGTTACCAACAAACCCAAAAATAAAGCTTATCTGGAACTTTTGTATGTCTCCAAGGTGAGATTACCTACGAAATTTTATCTGAGCCCTGATGTGACGCAAAATTATGAAATACACGAAAGTTTGCCGTGACGTAGCCATGTATCTTTTAAATGTCATCCAATAACTACTCAAGGAAAAACCCTTAACCGATATATTGCGTTGTTTTCAACGATCTAATGATCGTACACCATTATCATTAAATTAACTTTAAATGATCGACATTTGTAATCTTGGCAAACAGTAAAAATAATCGACATGAGCTTTTTCCATTCACCGATTCTCTATTATCCGCAGCAAATTTTTGTATAATCAGTTACAGAACACGTCATCCTCGGCCTAGGTCAGTGGCACTATATACCTTATAGACAGTATACAGAGGCGGATCCAAAAGGGGTTTTAGGATTCACAACTAAACAAGAAAGAAAGCTAACTTCGGTAAACCAAAGTTTGAATACGCTTGCAGTCTGCAATTAGCTGTACAATATAGTTGTCCGATCTTAATGAAATTAAAACCGTAATTCTAGAACTATAAAAAAAGACTATATATCAAAATTTATAGAAACTCGTTGAAAAACAGAGAAGTTAAAATTTTTTTCACATTAATTTCGCCATCTTTCCTATGGCAGCTATAGGATAAAGTGGTCCGTTCCGACATATATACTGCGTGCTAAAGAAAGAAGACTATGCTGAAAATTTCAGCCCGATAGCTCAAAACTGAGACATGGCTAGATCGACTCGGCTGGTGATGCTGATCAAGAATATGCATACTTAATGTGGTCGGAGATGCCTCTCTGCAAGGGTATAAAAAGCTAACACGAACATAAGGTTGCTAATATTCATAAGAAAAATAACCAATATCTATCTTTATAAAATATTGGAATATTTTAAGAAGAAAATGAGATTCTTCTAGATCTTTTTTTATAAAGAAACTTTTTATATTGCCAACCCAGAAAATATTTAGACCCCCCACCTATAAATGGTGGAAATGCCACTGATAATAAAAGTCCACGTTCTGCGAATAAAGTCCGCAGTGGATGATAAAGCAGATTCTGATCGGAATTAGCATTTTGACGTGCAACTTTTGTTTAGCGAAAATGTCGCAATTTTTGCGAGCGGAGAAAATTCTGCCAAGAACAGGCGTAAGTGTGTGCGAGTAGTGTAAATGTCACGAGTCAACAGAAAACAGAAGCAGAAGGCAACAACAAACGATAACAAAGATGGCAACAAGGCAACTTGCTCGCGCCTCGTCATTCACAATAGACGGAAGTGTATTCCGCACACACACACTAGCACACATAATCTACACCAGGGACACGTGCGCTTTCACTCGCACCAACACCAGCGTACATTTGAGCCCCGTACTATGCGGCATCTCGCTTTTACATCAATCTTTGTCGAACGTAGATTTTTTCGCTTCCTGGTCTCTGGGGCGTCGAGCGCAATTTGCTTTACGTTTTAGCACTTGTCGTACGTATTTACGCTAAACAAAGGCGGTCAAGATATTAGCACTAAATAACGAGGAACTCGTAGAGAAGAATCGGTGCGTACAAAACATTTTCTAACTGAAATCTAGCTAAGAACGGAGTCTAAAAAAGTAAAATACACAGAGGGGTGGCGAAAGCGAAGAGTTTTGAGATTTGGCGCCCAACTAGGCATTTTTCAAAAATCGTTAAAAAACAAAAAACTTTTAAAACAAGTTTCTTTTAAAATAAACATGTAAATATTCAAAACTGTAAAGCAGAACAGTTTGGAAATCGTTGTGACTTTAATTATCAGATACAACTATCGATTTTATCGAATATTTTAGGAAGAATCGCAGCATGTATTATTGAAATGCATCCGTCAGACTGTAAATTCTTGAATCGAAATCGTTGAATTGTATTTTAGAATCTTCAGACACGTTTTCTACAAATTTAAATATGGAAACGGTTGAATTAATGTTCTGAAAGTTCTGGGGCTAATAAACTTATCGTAACTGTAAGCTGCCTAAGCGATTCTTATTCCTAGAGCTATTCTTTTGATCGCAACTGTACATAAAATGCCTTTGTGTTTTAGCACACACTTTAACACACATAATTTCATGAAATAAATTGTTTAGTAATCGGTTTTTGTCTCGCGACAAAGTTCGAGAAATATTTCTTTTTTTGCGCAGATTGCGACGCTGCGCAAACAGCTGGATGATTCATAACGGTAAACTCACGGCGCACACACACACGGATTTGAGAGTTGGTAAGAGAGGCAGAGAGGGAGAGCAATAGAGAGAGG
This sequence comes from Drosophila triauraria, assembly GCA_014170255.2. Classification (NCBI taxonomy): domain Eukaryota; kingdom Metazoa; phylum Arthropoda; class Insecta; order Diptera; family Drosophilidae; genus Drosophila; species Drosophila triauraria. The sequence goes on from CM024334.1 coordinate 12,217,722, forward strand.
GGAAAAAAACTTAATTTGTTTTTAGTTCAGTTTTGCGTGTGTTTTTCTTGTTTTAATTGCCCTGTGTGTGTGTGTGTGTTTTTTAGTGTTTAGTTGTTTGCTTTTGTTGTTTGCGCCACACTCTGCGTCAATTTTTAGACGCGACACATTTTGGTCTATTTTTAGAACTTGTTTTTTACGCCACGCTGCTTTTTTTACGCACTTTTTTTCGCTCACACACTCGCTTTGGGCGTTTTTCAATTATTTTCCGTTATTGCTTGGAAATTGGGAATTTTTTAAAATTAGGTTTTTTTGGCTACGTTTTCGGTTTTTCCCGTGCATTTTGTCTGTGCGGCCTCGTTGTATTTTTAAGTAGCACAGTTTTGGGGGATTTCCTTGGAAGTCTGCGGTTTTTTATTCGCTTTTATTTTGTATTCTTTATTTTTACGTTTGTTGTTTACTGATTGCGTTCACAGATTTTGATGAATTTTTTTTTCTTTGCTAAAATTTCATTTGCATGTCGCGGGGGCTTTGATTTGCTGTTTGATTCCCGGGAAAGGTGAGTTGGGATTTTTATCAGGAACTTTTAAATGTCACAGTCTTTTTTATTGTCTTGTAATGTGAATCACGGGAAATTGCTTAGATACCAGTTCTTTTTTTTATAGGAAGTTTATTTATAAATTGGTTTTTGTGTGTTTTAAGAATGTGTGTTTAATGTGTTGTCTTGGCATTTATGTGTATTATTTTTAATTGGACTTGGTCACACTTTTTACATCAAGAATTTCTTAGGTTTCGGCATTTAACTTAGATTTTGTATTACTTTTCAGTAGGAAAACCATTAGATTGAGGATTTTCAGGTTTTAAGCTTTCGATTTTGATTTATAATACAATTTATCACTTTTATTAGCACTTGGTCACACCGTATATTTAGAAAAGAACATTATCCATAAAGTTGCTTATTTTTTAGATTAACATTTTAATTCCACAGTCTCTGCTTTTATATTGCCCGATTTAATTTTACAGATTTCTTTCATCAGGCATCCGACCATTTTGAATTCGTTTAAAAACGCTGGCAAAATAAAACGGTCTGAATCAGAAAAACGTTGAATTTGCATAAAATCCATGTTATCCACAATTTAGTTTGTTTTCGCCTTTTGTCATTTTTAAATGAAGAAGAAGACGAAGGAGAGGCCGAAACAAATTAAACAACGCAAAAAGTAAACAACATCCAAAAACGAAATTGAGCACAGAAACTTAAAAATACATTTCAAGGCGCGCGGCGGGCATGAAATAAAAAACAATTTACAATCGCTAACACACACACACACACATGCTATAACGCGTATTATTGAAATAATTTGTAAGAAACACTTTTTTGTGAAATATTTGTTTGTTTGCGCAGTGGTTCTGTTTATGAGTCGTTTTTGAAAACCACTTTTTGTGAAATATTTGTTTGCTTGGTTTTTAGTTATTGCTACGGAATTTCCTCATCTGCCAACATGAAATATTATGATTTTTGTAAGTCTTAGGAGTTTACACTAGCGAGTTTCAAAATATTTATTTTTCAGCATCCAGACAGTTCTTTTCTTATAAGTTTTGAACGTTTTTAAAATACTTTTCCTGGCTTTGTTCAGTTAAAGAAATTGTTTTAAACCTTTTTTCAAGTAAAATTTCTTTAAACTTATTTCTGGGAATTTTTTATCGTTTAAAACATATTTTTGAAGTAAAATGGCAACACTTTTCGAGTTCCGGATGGTTATTTTTATGAACACGTAAAATATTTCACCTTTATATATGTAATTTATTTTGATTTTTTCAACACAAGTTTTTATTTTTCTTAGTTTCGTTTTATATTTTAAAATTTTTTGTTTTTAAATTCACATAAGACCTTTAATTATTTGTACCACTTCAATTTGTATTATCCTTTTGATATTAATTTTGTTAACAATTTTTAGTTCTTCACTTTTATTTTTTGTTGTTCAAATTATTTCATCTTGGAAATAATTTTAGAAAGAACAGTTTTATTCCAATTAAACTTTTGTTTGTTCCTGTTTCGTTATTTTATTTGATTCCCTTTAATTTCCGTAGGTTTCACATATCTTTCTGCTTCTGACATTCGCAGTTCCTTTATTTATTTAACAAACAATGACAATAGGAGAGGAGGAGAACGAGGATGTGGCCAAAACAAACATTGCCTGTCCTGCTCTTGCACACAAACTATTTACCGCTATTTCGGAGGCGCTGTTGCGCTTTTGCACTGCTCCGTATTCCGTATTCCGTTACGCGCGCAATTGGTACTATAGCTTCACCGTTATTCGTATTACAACCGCTCGCGAGCACCGAGCTTCTGCGTCTGTTTCCCGGCAAACACTGACAAACCTATTGGCATCGATTTGTAAGCGCACCGACTGCGACCGAGGCAGCAGCTTCGGCGTCGACAGAGACGCTGGCAGTGGCGCTGGCAGCGCATTGAAATGAGCACAGCACACAGCGGCGGCGGCGGCAGAAGCAGAGTAAACAGTTGTTTCGTGGAAAAACAAAACGAACATCGTAATGAAGTTCTCTTTGGCCTGTTGTGAAATTCTACGGTGCTTTGTCATGCTTAAAGCAACAACAAAGGAGCGCGCTGGGTAGGAGGGGGGCGTGGTGGGTTGCCAGGGGAGCGAGCGGGAGGCGGAGAGAGTTGGTGAGATTGAGAGAGCGAGTGCGCGCCAAAAAACAAAAAACACAAGCAGACGTACAGTGGCGCTCAAGAAAGTAGTATTCAGAAATGTTTCTTAGCATACTTACTGTTTTCCATTAATCGGTGAGTGGTACCACTTTCTTTTTCTTCCATTTTATATCTTTATCCCATTGTCGAAGTACAAATGCCAGACATTCGCATCAAAAGTAACTAAATATGGACTAAATAAAATTCGTTCTCACTTAACTTTCACATAAAAAAAAAGGTTGCACGGATTAAAACACATTTACCACTCAGGCACGCGTTCAGGAAGACTCCAAGAAAAAACAATGTGACCATCCTTTGCTATCGTTCTTATACAGCTAAATCCCAACAATCGATAACACAAAAAAGCTTATTGGAATTCAAATATGTAATTAAACCAAATATTTTTTTTTTTCAAAGTAAAGTTAAATAAAAATAAAAAAAAAATAATTCTAATTAGGAATTGTTCTTCATTTACATATATATTCCGAATTCCTTTTCTTTTTTTTCTATTTTAGCGGCATCTTTGGCGACCTCTGCTGTATGAAGGCTGACTGAGATGCCGGCGTCGACAGCGCAGTTGTTTTGATAAAGAGAAAAAGAAACACGGCAGCAACAACAAAAAACGGGTGGTGAATCGAAGTAGGAGGAGGATGGGGAGAAGGAGTGACAGAGAGAGAGAAATATAGAGAGAGGGAGGGAGAGGGGGACACCGTTTCTTGGGCCGCACACACACACCAACACACACGCGCTGCCGAGTCAAACAAACAAATAAAATGTGAAGCAGAAATGGCAAAAAATTAAACAAACAAGTAGACAGGAGCGGTTCAGCGCAAAAACTGAGTTGAACGAACGGAGGTCGTCACAAAAGGCGAAAAAAAACGCCGAAAAAAAACAATAATAATCAAAAGCGGCTTCGCGCCAAAAACGAAACCGAAACGATATTTGTACTACGTCGTAGTAAAATTCCTAAGACAAAAAAGAAACACAAATGCTGTTACTCTGATATGAAAAGAAAGGTTCATTCAAGGCGATCAAGTGATTATTGCGTTTGCAATTAACGGTACTCATGCTTATTTGTTATTCATAAATTCAAGTTCCATTTTGGGGATATGCAAAAATTTATATTATAGATCTTTCGAGTCTTTTAGGGAAGAATTATTACAAAGTTCAGAAAGCAAGGTGTCCAAATTGACGATAATCTTTGTAACAGATATTTAACTTTTATTTTAAATGAAATTTTAGCAGATTAATTTGGCATCTAGTTGCTTAATTACATGATTAATTACTACTCTATTTCAGTTACAATTTCGTAAAAACAATCTATTAAAGAAATGAAAAGATGTATCTTTTCTCCACTTGACTCAAAAGTATAAAATATTTCCTGCTTTTCTATATCGTTGCTTTCCTTCTGTTTCTGTTTCGGTTTCTATTTATTTTTGTTTAGTTTTGTTTGCTCGTTAGCCAAGTGGGGGCGGGTACAGTAGGGGCAGGTGCTCTGCTCTCGCTCTCACTCACAGTCGCCACCCGTCGGCCTCCCTCGCACCCGCACTCCTGGCGACTGCTGCTGCTTGTTGTTTGTTTGTTTTTCGTGGCGTGTTTTAGTGTTGTTTTTGTGCTTGGTGCGTAGTTTTTACGTTCGTCATCGTTCGCTTGGTATTTCCGTCTTCTGCTGGCGTCGCTGCCCACGCTCTGCCGCCGCGCTGCCCAAATGGTTTGCCTTGAGTTGTATTTGTAGTTGTATTTCTAGTTGTAGTTGTACTATATATTTGTTTTCTTTTTGTTTTCTTTTTTCGTTTGCCCTGCAAGCGGATTGCAGTTGTGCACGGAAAATAAAAATTCTACGAAAGATTATTAATGTTAAAAATAAATACTAAATAAAAACAGATTTAATATTATTAAACAATTTCCTGCGAAATAATAAAAGTCAGGAGTTTGACGTTATTATTTTGACCGCAGTTGTATGCAATTATGCTTAATCCTGGATGGGATTTTACAAGATTGCTCCGACCTTGAAATTCTAAATTTTTGAACTTGTAAAAGCAATTTCAGAAAAAAAAAGTTTTTTTTTGCTTGTAATTTCTATTTGTCTGTTCTTTCTTGACCCTCTCTGTGCTTTTGTTTTTGGCTCGCTGCTTTCCTCGCGGCCGCCGCCTCTGCCGAAGTCACCGCCTCTGTCTCAGCCTCTGTCAAAGTGCAATGCGTTTTTGGGGGCGGCGTGGGCGGCGTACTTTTTGCCTTTGTTTTTATTCCTGTTGTTTTTCTCTCGTGCGCAAGTTTTATGTTCACGTGCCGTGCTGTTCCTCTTTTCCTCCTTCTGCTTCTTCTTCTCCACCTTCTTCTTTCACTCGCTAAGCCATTGTCTTGTCTCTGTTGCGCTTTCTGTATTAGTTTTGCGTTCTTGGGCGAATTTTGTTGTTCCGTTACTTCTTGGCGCGCACTGTGGAATGCAAAGCGAGGATTGCGAAAGGAACAGTGGAGGCATAGGATTATAGCAATATTAAAAATGTACAACCATATTGACTAGAAATACTAGAAAATGTAAAACCCTATTAAAGGGTCAAGTTCTAAATAAGTAATATTCCAAGGGATATTTCTTTAAATGATAATCATATTCTGTGCTACTTTTGGTTCGGGAGATCCTCAGACCGTATAATTTTCCTAGAATTTTCCATAAAATATTTAAATACAGATACTTAATTGATCAATTATTTAATAAATTAAGCAAATTCAATCTTCTTGTGACAATCTAATCAGAAATTAGTGAGATCGAGAAAATTCTCAAACATCATCCTAGAATTTTTGAACTGTAACCCATAATAATGATAGCGTGTCGTTCCACCCACAGTTGGTTGATTAACTTTATTTGGTCATTCGAATGCGTAATGTGTGCCATTATTTAATCTTCCTACAGCAAAATAAAATGCAAACTCATCGTTTGCAGGGCACATTTTAATCGATGCGACCCACTGTGAAGGCCGCATGAGAAATGCTAATTAGTACAAATTCGTTTGTCACAATTTGACAGAGAACGAGACTCTTTTCTTTTTTTGCAAGTAATCAAATAAGAAAGTTCGGCAGGGCGCAGGGGTGTGAGTAAAGACTCTTGGTGCAGGGGATGGGGTGGTAAGTGGGGGTGGCTCGGCCGCTGCCGCTACATCTGCCGGCGTCGACGGCGGCGCAGCAAACAAACACTTGTTTGCACAAGAGAACACAGAGAGCGTCAGGCAAAATAATCTCTCTCTCAAGAGAGAGGGCGAGAGAACAATTGAGAGAAAGCAAGCGCACAGACAGATTTTAGTACTGAACACTCAGCAAAATTGGATTATCTTTTAATAACTATTTTGTATTACAAAGTTGGACAGAATTATATATTATACTAATATTCAAGTTACTAAGAACAAATTCATACAAAGTAATATTTGTTGCATTCAGATATTAATTAAACTTTAGCAAATTACTGTTATTACTATTTTTTGTCAGTGCACTTCAGTTTGTTTGTGAGGGAATTCACAACTAGGAAGCAATTTCACTTGTTTACAATGTTTGTGCGTAGGAGGGGATTGCGAAAAGAGAAAGAGAGCAGCGGAATTATGTATGTCCCTGACTAGCAGAAATTAAGTCGTGCTGTGTCTTGACCCCCCCAAAACTCTTAGCATTGCAGCCTCGCCCCCGCCCATGGCCCCGCTGTCAACGTTGACGCCGACGCTGGCAGCAGCGCGACTGAAGGTCATTATACATTTCGCATTTCGCCGTCTTCTAAGTCTTCATCTTGGACACTGTCTCTATCTTGTATGCAGGGTATATCGGATTGGCTTTATGAATAATGTATTTAACTTCAAAAATTAAATGTTTTCCAAATATCTTATTACTTTCCTTCTGCCCTGGGCTCCGGTCACTGTGTCGAGGATATTCGGGTCCCGGGGCCCATGTCAGAGCAGCTCTGCTCTTAAATAGGCAATACTTTCTATAAATCCGGGAAAAACATTTTTTTTAAAGGTATAAACTGGATCGAAAGATTTTGGGCATTGCATTAATTCTGACTTCTTTTTTTTTTTACTCTCTCCTTATTGTTTATTGTTGTTTTTGGACTTCGGCTGTGGAATTGTGTAAACAGCGGCGGCAGCGACGTCGCCAGCGACAACAACAATACAAGGCAACGCAGGCATAAGAGTAAACAAAAGTATTTTTCTTTTTGTTTTTCGCATTTTGCAGAGACAATGCAAGAAAGTTGGGAGCTGAGAAAAGTGGGGGGCTTGCGAAAGAAGCAGAGAAAGAAGAAGATGTTCGGGGGGATGGCGAGTAAGGGGAGCGGGATTGGGGGACGGAAGGCAAAGTTAATGAAGATGAGCCTGATGAGTTTTGTTGCTCTTCTTGTTTTGTTTTCGGCCGCCTTTTGTTGTCGAGAGCTACCATTGCAAAAAATATGCAAAACAGCAACAATAACAATAAGACACTAAAAAACAAACAGCAAAAAGAAATATGTACATGTGTACAGTTGCTGTAAAAAAATTAGTACCCGGTGAATGAAAATAAATACAATAAATAAAAATATGACGAAAATACCACGAACAAGCTTCTTGCAGTTCTAAATATTTTAGTAAGCAAATAAGAATATAAAACAAGACATAAAATAATTTTAGGAGGTAGATCACCTTTCTTCAACAGCTTCCATGAATCGATCAAAGTTATCATAATTATTTTAATGATAGAACTAGTTGGGAATTCTTGTATCAACGAGGTTTTGGCAAAAAAATCATACAAATTCTATAGAAATACTTGTTTGAGGTAATATAATAATAACCAATATATAATAAACAATTTTAATAAATAGTTATTGTAAATTCTTAATAGTATCCCAATTCGAAATTAGTTTTTCATATTATTGAAAAAATGCATTTCCTTAATATTCGTTTATATTTTTTTACGTATTTTTATTGCTATTATTTTAACCGTGACTGTTTGCACATATGTAAATACGTTTGCATGCAAGGCAGCGAAATACGCAAATAGAAGCAATGAACTTAATTAGTTGTTGTTGTTGCTACTGGTGCTGCCTCTTTTTCAGTCGCTGCAGAATTGCTTTGGAGTGAGTGGGTGGGGATATGAAGATGGTTAAAAACGAGAAGAAAGCTAACTTCGGTAAACCGAAGTTTATATACCCTGCAGTCAGCAATTGGATCATTGAAAATCGATCCATTTTGGTAATGTAAAAAAATGTCAAATTATGTAAATTTTGTAAATTTTACATTTTACATGTAGAATTTTACATTTTCATATAAATCGACCGATCCCTTCTATGGCAGCTATATGATATAGTTGTCCGATCTTAATGAAATTAAAACCGTAATTCTAGAACTATAAAAACGACTATATCTCGAAATTTAAATTTCGTTGAAAAACAGAGAAATTAAAATTTTTGTACATTAATTTCGCCATCATTCCTATGGCAGCTATAGGATATAGTGGTCCGATTTCGGCCGTTCCGACATATATACTGCGTGCTAAAGAAATAAGACTATGCTGAAAATTTTAGCCCGATAGCTCAAAAACTGAGAGACTAGTTCGCGTAGAAACCGACAGACAGACAGACAGACGGACAGACAGACGGACAGACAGACAGACGGACAGACAGACAGACGGACATGGCTAGATCGACTCGGCTGGTGATGCTGATCAAGAATATATATACTTTATGGGGTCGGAGATGCTTCCTTCACTGCGTTGCAAATATCATGGCAAAATTATAATACCCTCTGCAAGGGTATAAAAAGAGACAGAGAGTGAAGGAGTGCTGCGTTTGCGTAGCTCCAATAAATTGGGTCTTCTGTACAGGTGTGGAGCATTGGGATTTTGACAAAGCATATTATTAACCTTTATTTATCAAGACAAAATAATAATAGCCAATTAAACGATAAAGAATTCAGAGAAAAGCTGTGAAAAAATAGAATTCACTGAATAATTTTTATTATTTTATTTTAACCTAATGTTTTTGGTATTTCAATATTTTATATATTTTTAATATATAAAATAAATAAATAAAACCGTAAAGGCATTTAACACTTAAAATGTTTTTAGTTTTATGAAAGGTGTTTTTTTTTTATTATTTTAAAACCTATTATCCTTTGCACTTTTTTAATTTATCTCTTTGAATAAATCTATTTATCTTAAAAATAAGTCTCAAATATTTAATTAAATTAAGCATTAAATTAAATTAAACCAAATCTGGGTTTAAGAATAATCCCATTGACTTTGTTTTGGCTTCCATGGTCGCCACCGCCAAGAAAATAAATCGCAAACCCTGGCAAAACTTCAAGCGGAAGTAAACAAATTTTTCTTGCTTTTCCTCTTTGTTTTTCCCATTGCTTTTCCAGCACACTTGATAAGCTTGCACCTAAGCGACGCCCTGTGGAATGCAACACTTAGTTGCAAGTAGCTAACAGACTGAAGCACAACTGTACCACCTCTCACCTAGTATAATTATGGCAAAATGTTTATATTGCTGCTACCAAAAAATGTTGCATTGTCTGAGTGTGCGGGTGGTATAGTTATTTTTATTATTTTTTCGGGTAGTTTTTATAATTTTCGGTTGAAATGTTTTCGCCGTGTTGACATTGTTTTGCCGAACGGAAAAAATACGCTTGTCGCATTTATTTACTAGCATTTTACTACAGACCCCAGCTGGTTGTTGTTGCAATTGTTTACTCCCGTTCTTCTGCTTATTTTAGTGCTGCACTTGTTGTTTTTCTTGTTTAGCATTCGCATTCGAGCTAGCAACAATAACGAGATGCGACGGCAGGAAAAATAACAGAAACAACACGGGGCACCTCTGAGCACCCGCTGCAAAATTTTAGACACTACAAAATAAATGTATTATCTTTGGATTTTAATTGCAGACAGTTCTTAATTTTTTGTTATTCAAATTTGTGCTGTGACTGTTGTTTAAATTGAAATTGATTTTAAAATAGAAATAATATTATGTTTTTTTAATTTTAGTTTCTTAAAATACTTAACTTAAACTAAATTAATCAAGGAATTATCATTTAAAAATATTGGGTTATTTTATAACTTAAATCGAAACTTTTATTTTGCTTGCAAGGAAGTTAAAAAACAGATTCTTGCGTTAAAGAAAAGCATGGATGAGCATGGATGGGCGCTAAGTGGCTCCTTTAGCTCCCATACCATTTTAAGTTATGTTACGGAGGGTGACTAAAGTGATCACTGCGATAGAGTTTACACAAACAATGCTTGCGACAGTTGGAAGAAAAATCAAGAGCTTAGAAGAAGAGATGGAACAACTTCGATGTTTATCGATTTTTAATCGATTTATTTTCATATAAAAGCGTTAAAAACTTTGATTCTTTTTCAGCTCTACTCGGAAGGATAACACAAACAAAGCGTGCGACAGTTGGAAGAAAAATCAAGAGCTTAGAAGAAGAGATGGAACAACTTTGATGTTTATCGATTTTAACCGATTCTTTTGCAGCTCTACTCGGAAGGATAACATGAACAAAACCTGCAAGTCCCGATATGAACGACTTTCCTTAAGCTTTTCGTGCTCCGAGCTTTAAATACGGTGCCCGGCCCTGTTTATTTCATTTTCTTTTGATTAAGAAGATATGGGCTATGGGTTTTGGTAAACACCTAAGGCTCTTATTTATCAATATTTATATAATTATATTATATTTCCAAATATTTTAAATTAATTTGCCATCTGATATTCCGCTGTGCACTCGAATCGTTTTGGTTGGATCTCCCTTTCGTTGATTTTTCGTGTGCATTCAGCAAAAATTGTTTTCGGCTGCTTCTGTTGTGGTTCTTTTTGCATCTATTTGGTTGTTTTGTTTTGCTACGTTGTTTTTTTTTATGTCCAGGTTGTTTCTTTTAGTTTTGTTTTGTTTTTGTGCTTTTACCGCTGTAAATTTGCAAAAGTACAGCTGTTAACAATAACAATGACATATAAACACTCCCGCAGCGGCAACAAAAATGCCAACGCAGCGCAGCTATGCGCAAAAAAGCATAAAAAACACAAAATGGAAAACCGAAAAAAGTCAAGCAGAAATCAAACAACAAGCGAATGCAAAAAATTAATTAATTAAGCATTTTTTGTTTCATAGTTGACCGAACCATCGTCGGCAACACGTGAGTTTTTTGTGGGTGCTAGGCGCACAAAAATGTGTGTTATTTTGTGTCTGCTTGCTTATGTATGTTGTAGCCTTAGTTCTTGGCTTCACTTGTTGTTTTTATTGTTTTGCTTTTTACGCTTGTGTGTTGCCATAGTTGTTGCTTATCTGGAATATGTCGAATATTTCATTGCACTTTTTCATGGCTGTTGTCGCAGCCGAAATGCCTTGAAATGTAATTGAAAAAAGCGCAAAACAAAGCTTAAGCTGCCTCGGTGTGTGGGTGCTTAGGTAATATATCAGTACTTAAATACAATAAAAATAAATAAAGAAATTCAAGAACCTGACCTTTAGATTCTGTTTTTATTACACAGTAAAGATGGTTTTAAAATAGACTTAAACGCAGGTGTCTTGACGGATTAACGAAACTTTATCCAGTTTAGAAATTTCAAATTTACTGTGTCTTACTCAGACACAGCAATAAACCTGAAAAAAAGAATTTAAATGCAGATATATTTTTAATTTTGATATTATTAAGTTAAATATGTAATCCAATTTAATTTGGTTAATCAAATAAATTGTCCCTGAGTAACAATAATCAGCGAGTGACTGAATTTTGGCAAACCTCAAAAAGCATTCTTCTCCATATTAACTATAAAGGTATTAAGCCTATTTACATTTTTTCTCACTTAACTGCTAAATAATATTTAACTATTTACATTTTTTCTCAAGTAACACCTATACTATGAGTTATTTGTTTATTTTAATGTGTTGTTTGGAAAACAAATGTTATAGAATTTAATTGGTAGAAATTCCGGCTTCTCACAAGCTGGTAATAAACCATTCAAACATTTTTTTGCAATTTAAATGTGTTTCTATTATATAATAATTGTACTTTTAAATATTTAGTACATAAGTAATTACCTATAAATCGAATAAATATATATTATAAAAGATGGTACATGAAATTATATTTATCAGAAATGCTAGATTTGAAATCAATTGAAATGGCATTCAAAAGCATGCTACAAAATATGAATTCTTTCATAAACAAATTTACACTGAATTTTAAAATAAAACATGTGGGAAAGCTACAGTCGAGTGTGACCGACTGTGAGATTCCCGGTACCCAAAGCATTGTGGGAAAAATAAAAACGTCACATGATCATGGAAAAAAAAATGTTAACAAATGAAGGCAAATATTGCTAGAAACATGTTTAGCAACATTCAAAAGAAACAAATTTTGCTAGGAACATGTTGGTCAACTCTCAAAAGCGACATATGTTGCTAGAAACATGTTGAGCAACACACACGTGCGCTCTCTGTCTCTCTCTCTCTAAATAAGTTTACATAGAAACTTTATTGTTTAATAACTTCTATGTTTATCATCCGATTTCACTCAAAATTTCAGAAAACGTCCACGATTGCCCACTTATTAAAATTTTTCTATTTACTTATATACCGTTTTTTTGTTTTTTTGTTATACAAAAAATTAACCTTTTTCTTTTAAACTCAGTTTAAACCTTGTGTTTGTTTTTTTTTTTTACATTTATGTCGAATAATTAAGGTTAAGATAACAATTAAATTCCTAACAATAGATGGAAGTGATATAACAAAGTAATTTCAACAGTCTTCGTTATCCTCACTGACCAGGAATGGAAAATGAGTGCAAATGGTTACAGGCTCCTGTAAATACAGCCAGAATACGCCCGGAAATGGAAAGGAGAAGGCCGGAGCGAACGTTCCTTGGGGGCGTTGTGGGGTTAAAGGCAAACGAAGTCGGCAAGGCCAACAGCAGCAACACCAAGAGACGACCCAACAACTGAATGAAATACAATAAAATTTTAAAACAAACAAATGCAAACACATAGACAGAGGCAAACACACACAAATACACACCCAAACACAACAAGGAGCCAATGCGAATGCGACTAATGAGCACTGAAACAACAACAAAGAAGCTGAACCAGAAGAAGAAGCAGTAGCGGCGTCAAGGGGGGTTGTTGGCGCTAGAGCGGGGGACTGACAGTCGCCTAGCCATGGCCCAATCCCCTTTCCGCCTGCTGAAATAAACAAATATAACTAAAACCAAGTAAGAAACAATCAAGTTCAATTGATGGAAGCGCCAAATACTTCGTATAAAAAAATGTTACTTTTTAGATAACTTCTGAGGGTTTTTTTCTTATTTAAATTTCTAGAAATAAAATTCTTTTAATTTTCATTAAAAAAAAGGGTTTCGGAGGCTTAAACCCAAAACAAAGTCCCAACGTTATTTAAATGTTAAAAATTAAGTTAAATTCATTGATAAAGCACATGTTAAGCTATAATTAACTCGAAACTAAAACCTTATTCAAGACCCCATTCTAGGTTAATGTCCTGATATTATTATATCATTCTAAAATGATCTGAGAGACATTTTCTTAAAGTCCGGTTAAAATTTCTCGGATAGATAAACGGCTTGGCAAAAGTTAGACAGTAAGCAACAAATGCTTTTTTTAATGGCTTAGTGGGGAGTTAACTCTAACCCAAAGTTATAAATTAACCGGTTGTCTTTTAAGAAGAAGACGGCATGCCGTCTGAAGATGATGAACTTTAACCGAGAGTTAAGAATCAGTCGGTTCTACAAGAAGAATAGAACCTTTTTAACGATTTAATAAAAGCAACCCTGTGCTTGCTTTTAACAGCACCCTTTTGGTACAAAACAGAACTTATTCGTTCTATTTGCTCTATACACCACATTGACATTCGGTTATTTTGACGGCCGAATGAGAAAACCGGTTAGTTTAAACCCGTGGCTATTTTTGACTTGGGATTTAGACAACTTATTTTTCTTTTGTCTTAAAATTAACGAGTGATTTAATGAAATGAACTAAACTGAAAAATATTCCTAACATTAAATGCTTAAATTAATTTTTTTGTAATAATCATCCCGTTAAAGAGCCCTGATTACTGGGTAGCAAAACAACAACGGAAAGGACAAGGAACAGTTTGCGTTGTATAGTAAAATGCTTATTTACGCATACAATTGCACGTGAGCCGAGCGAGAGAGTGAGACAGCTAGAGAGAGAGAGCGACAAGGAAGGGAGACGGACAGGGACCCCGCGGGTGACATGGGTGGTGGGGGCTTGGCTACTGAAAATAGGAACTTTTGTTTGCAGTGCGCACAGCAACGGAGAGACAAACACAACTGTAACTGTAATTGTGTGTTTGTTTGCTCGAAACTTCCTCCACACCTCTCCCCACAAAGCCACCCCAAAAACCACCCACAGATGTCTGGCTTCTGTTTCTCTGTTTTGCCCCCCCTCCTCTCATTCCTTCGGCCAAATAAAAAGTTTGTTGAGAACATTTGCAAATGTTTGTTTTAGAAAACGGAAAATGCTTCGTTTGTTTCGTCATTATGATCATTGAAATTAACATCATCATCGCCATTGTGAGTTGTATTTGTCTTTGTTGTTGTTGTTACTGTTGGGCTTTCTTACTTTGGCTTCCTTCGCAGTCCCCAGCCCTTTGACTTTCCTTTCTCACTCTCTATATTGCTTATCAAGGAATACCCTTTTTTTTGATGCTTAGATATATTTTTAATTATAATATTATATTAGGATTTTGTTATTATTTATTATTAATTTAAAATGTTTATTTTTATAGAAATTTATTTACATAATGCGTGCTTTGACTCTAGAATTCTCAACCGGTTCTAGCTGCAAGGCTGTAATAACCACGCTATATGCTTAAGTTTGTTAGAAAAGGACACTGCTTAAGGACAGATCAGGGTTCTCTTTTCTAAAGCAGCTGATTCTCAGCATTTGCTGATTGCCTTTGACAATAAAATGAAATTAAAACTTGTTTTATATTAATATCTATTAAAACGTTTTTTAGTACCAAAAATGCTTTTATTTTCCTCAAAATATATTTAGCTATCACAATATTTGATGTATCTTTGTTAAAAACAAAGTCAAACTGAAATTATTATGTTTAAATATGTACTATGATTCGAAGCAAGTTTGGAAGCGTTTAAATAAATTTAAAAAGCTTGTATAATAAGTTAAATATTGCTTAAAATATTATTTATGTACTTTATTCCTGAGAGACATTTTCCTATACAATTTAAGCTAACCTTCGCTTATATAATATTCTCCTCCATAAGGGCATTCCACGAGCCAACCCCAATTGATCAATTCTTGTTTGGTTTGGTTCCTTGTTTGCTTCGTCGTCATCGTTTATTCGTATTCGTCGTCTGCTACTTTTGCGTAGTTTTGTTTATTTTATTTGTTTTGCCTTGTTTTATTTTTGTTTGATTTACGTTTGGCCATGCCAGGCTACACTGGGATGAAAATACTAGTTAAAAACTCAATAAAGTCACCATAAAATTAATTAGAACTTAGGTACAAATGATGATTAAATTCCCAAAAATTAAGAAAATAAATTCAATGGGTTTTATTTTAAAACATGTTGTTAAAACTTTTATACTTTATGTTATATTTTTATTAAATATATTAAATTAAAAACTTTTCCATTATAATTTAAAACACTTTGTCTTAAGAACACTCTGACTTTTTTATAATATTTATCTAATTTACAAATAAAATTAATTTCAACATTAATTTTTGTCCATTAAATTTCTTTTATATTTGTTTGGAGTTTCAATTTAAGTATATAACATATTTATCGTAGAAATATGATTTAAAATTTGAAACATCATCACTTAAAAATGCATAGTTAAAAATAATAAAATAAGTTCAGATCTGAACATGAAAACATTTAAGTAAGTTCAAATTTGGAGATAAAAAAATAAGTAATTAAATTAAAAATGTATTCCTTTTAATAGGAATGCCTAGTAGACCCCAAAATTATTTATATAAATTTTTTTTCCAGTGATCCTATGCAATCGCTCGCCAAACCCAGGCCCCCAAACCCCTGAAGGAGCTCGAAAGACCACCCCAAACCGCCCCCAAAAACGTCCACCTCAAATTGTTGGCCTGTCGCCGTGTTTTGTTTTACTTGTGCTGCTTCTTCTATTATTTGGCTTAAGGGGGGAGCGGTGAGTTTGCTGTTGTTTTTCCCATCGCTCTGCTTTTCTGCTTCTTCTTTTATTTAATTTTGTTTTATTTTACTTTTTTTTTTTCGTCCTGTTTTGTTGTATTTTGTGTAGGTGTATTGACTTAAAGTTTGTTATACTTCTTTGCCTTTTGTCTTTCAGTTTCAGTTCCAGGTTCAATTTCTTCTCCTGCTTCTTGTTCTTCGTGTTCGTGGTCTTGGCCATGTTGTTCCTGTTGTTGTTTTTGGTAGAAGGAAACGCCTTCGAAACATTTCTGCGGTCGTCCTTCAGGAGGTTCGGCATGGAGAATTTTCCTCAAGTTGTTTCTGGGCGGTTTTCATTCTAATATTGTTTTTCCATTTTTTTGTTATAACTTTCAGGGTTTACTAATGACATTGAAGGACCATATGTGAGACTATGTGCACTATAGGTATATTCAAAAATTCAGAAAGAAAATATTGCCGTATTCTTTTGTTGATTTTAAAAGGAAATACTTTTATTTGAATTTGTATTTGTATTGTTTTACCAAAGATATCAGGAATTCAAGAGGAGTAAGGTCATTTGCCAGCAGAAAAATGGCTGCATATTGCAATTCAAATATATGGACCTTTAGCATCTTAGTGGTTATATTGGTATTTGGTTTTCAGAACTAATAGGTACTCAAGATGATACGGAACTTCCCATCTTTTTAAGTCAGTTTACATTTCAACATGCTTTTGGTACCCTTTCTTTTCCCTTCAAAAATGTCGAAGCGTTTGTAACACAAAAATACTTTCCATTTGGATATGCTTGTTTCAAAATCTCTTGTAACATTACACACAAAATATATCTGTTAAATTTCAAGTGAATCAGGAGAATACATACCGCTGACCGAAATGAATAAGCTGACCAAGGAGTGGTCCCGAGCTGTGATCTTTAAGCCCAAGGATAATCTTACGACCGAGGCGAAAAATCGGGCTGCCAAGTTTGTGCCATCATGTATGACAGAGGTGAGATTGTATAAAAATTAAAAAAAATAGGATAAAATGCGTAGGAAGTCTGTTAAAAGAATAAATCTAAAATTATAGAAGAAATTTTTTTTAGAAATATAGAAACTATCGCTTTTAAAAGCATTCTGGAGGCACCCTTTAATTATGCTTACCCTGTTAAGTAGGCAATATTTTCTGGTGAAATCCTTTGACTCCCAGCTTGTTCAAGGTCGCATATATTTATTTACCTATTTATTCTCTATATTTTCAAAAAGGGCGTTCCTGTATCCATGGCCTGCCTTATTGGCTGGGAGTACGCCCGGATTTGGCTGCGTGATCGCGACAATTTTGTGAAGAAACGGGAGCGAGATGTGAAGCCGAAATTCATCAAAAATGATTTCGAGTGGTGGCTGAAATCGCGCCGAACCACCAAGAAATTCTGCAAAGTCAATGGTTAAAGCCAAAGAAAAATATATTTTTAAGAAATATTGGAATTTTAAGTAGACAGGCATAAATAAATAATAAATATAACAACAAGGCTTAAATAATAACAAAACGCTTACTATTGTGAACTTGGGTTTTCGAAAGTAGAGTTTAAGCTAAGACACACACCATTTTAGTTTCTCCGAAAGAGCTTTCGAGTACCGATTGTCAAAAGTGTGTAAAAAAAAGCTGAAATAATGTAAAATATATGTAAATCCTCTCATTCGAATTATTTAGCAATATTTCCATTTATTTCTTAATTAAAAACTACCACAAGTGATTTTAAGATTTTTTAAATAATTGTTTAAAGGCTATTAATCCAACATAAAAAAAAAATTAAATTAAATACCCAAGTTTTCTGTAGGTGTTACATTTTTTATATTTTTTTTTTTTTTTTAACAATTTTTTTTAATTTAAAGACACGTATTTCCCAAAATAATTTTTTTTTCTTATTTTCGTTTTATTTTTATTTTGTTTTCTCATTTATTTCTTTTTTTTTTAGCTAAACAGCTGTTGGCAGCTCTCTGCCGGCGTCGGTGAAAAGCAACAACTGTTTGTCTCATCGGCAAAAAGCACTCGCTTTGAGCCTTTTTGGAAGCCATCGTTTTCATACAGGTTGCTGCTTTATACAGGCACTCAAAACTCTCTCTTTTACAATGCAACTCTCTCAAGCTCAGTCACGCTACATTTGCTCTCTCGTGGGGGGTTTGCATCGCTCTCCCACGCCCCATTGCCACGTCTTGTAAGATAAAGCAGAGCAGATAACAGCGACTGAGGCAGAGGCTTTATGTTACTCTTACTTTACTTTACTTTACTTGCTTTAATGGTGATGTGTGACATTAAAAATATTCTTTTATTTTATTACAAGTTCTTAAAATTTATTTCATTTCTAATTTAAATTAATTATTTAACAATAATCTTTGAAAAAATATATAGAAGAAATAAAAATGAAATTTTTATTATTTTACATTGTTTCTATCAAATCATCCAGGACTCAAACCGCTAAAACACTCAATTTTAGGATAATTCTGCCGCGGGTGGCAGCGTTACCGGCAGCGACGTTGACACCTACGCAACGTGACCATTTCAGAGAGAAAGCAAGAGAGAGAGGAAGATAGCTCGCAGAAGCAACAGCTTTTGAAAGCACTTAATTCGTACTTTACTTGCTCTGCAAGTAGCTGTCGCTTTTTCCACACTGTAAGCCATTCACAAATCTTAGCCAAGAAAATAACAGACCATTTTCAGCGGCGCACTTAGCCCAAACGATCTTGAGCGCGCATCCTTGCAAGCTTTTACGATAAACTAAAAACGAATGTCCTTGTATACATTGAATCCATATTTAAATTTTAAAACCAATTTCGGAACAATAAACCTTTACTTTGTTTCATTTCATTGTGCCAAGTTTTAGGTATCAAGAAATCCGATAATAAGGATGAAAGGATGTAATTAATCGTTTAAAATCGTATAAAAACAAGTAGGCGGTATCGATAACTACGATAATAATATCTTATGATGTTGCATCACTAGGGGCTGTCAAGGGATCCGTACCTTTACTGCTTTACTGCCTTTCATTCCGTTTCGGGACGTTGTCAAAGCCAGACGAAAAAAACCAAGTGACTTAAAACTAAAAAAGTGTAAATCGCTACCAACAACTCAAAAAAAAAGACAAGGTGCAAAAAAGCCTTAAAAAAACAAAAAAAAAAAACGAAGACCTTTGGGTTTAAAGAAAAAAAATTTAAGAGCACGTAAAACTAGCTGTGTTTAAAAAACCTAACACCGTGAGTAATCACCAAGAACAACTATGGATTTGCTTCCGAACGGTGGTTTTGGTCGTGGATGCGGTCGTGGACGCGGAGTCATCCGCCCCCTAGACGGTAGCCGCATGCTTGGGGCAGGAATCCTACCTCAGCTGGTAAGTTTTTATATTTGGGCTGATATTTAATGGAAACAAAGAATTTTTGCAATATCTATATGCTCTTAATACATTTTCGCCATGCCGCTAAACTAAAATCGAAAACTAGGCATTTTAGGTGCTGCAAGATTTTTATCATATAAATAAAATCGTTTGCTATTCATAATTTTCATTTCCCATGAAAATTTTTGACAGATGGTATAAGGAAAAAAAAGATGTAGTGTATGTATGTGGGTGTGTCAAACTTTGAGCTGTCAAATTACAGCCTCGACATTCAATTTTCTATATGTATGGAGGAAAATCTTCACACTTGTCAAAATGCTTTAAAGGTTGTCAACTTCTGCAAAATACTTTAAAGAAAAATAGAGAAAAACTCGCGAGATTCGTTATTTTAGCATTGCCTGATATGGAATTCTTGCTCAAATGTACAAGTATTTTAAGCAACAAAAAATACACTCGTAATTTTAATGGGTTAACCAAAAATTATCTCTGCCATTTCAAAATAATCCTTTGTTTTATTAACACAAAATCTGATTATTCTCCTTAGATAAGATTTGTCTTGTAAATAAGTTAAGCTATTTCTAGGCGCAAATATTAAGTATATGTTATTTATTATTAAATATAATTACTTGTTTGGAATTTAAGCTTAGGTGGCATTTTTCAAACGGTGTCAACTCTTAAACCTCAAAAATGTCCAAACTGGTAAAGAAAAAATACCTTAATTTCTTAATTAAGTATTATATATCTAATTTAATTATTAAAAATAATTGCTTGCTTGGGTTTAAGCTTAGGTGACATTTCAAAAGGCGGCAACTCTGAATCCTTAGATCCTTTTCAATAAGCGGCAACTCTAAAGTCTTAGATCTGCCAAAACTGTCAACTAAAAGAAAAAACTCCTTTGGAATTTGGTTTATACATTTTATACAAGTTAAAACAATTCGCCAACTTTGCATTTACAGGGCCAAGCGACGCACTCGCCCTCTAGCAGTGCATCAGGACTGTCCACTAGCAATGGAGACTCCGGAATAGCACCTTCGCCTGCTGCTCCGGAAAGAAGTTTGAGCCCAGTGACAGAAACGCGTCCGTCTGCCGAATCTCGAATTAGTCGCTCTGAAGGTATGTTGTACTTTCTTCGTTTGTTTATTGTTTAGTTATATTCAATAATAAAATATATTCAAAATAAAAAAGGTGATTCTCGTGGCTCTATGTCTGCTGCTCCGGGTAAGAAAAGAAGCTAGAATCGCGTCAGTCTTCCGAAACTCGAATTCGTCGCTCTGAAGGTATGTCGTACTTTCTTCATTTGCCAATTGTTATTTGCATTTTATATTCAATAATAAAATATATTCAATAATAATAAAGGTGACTCCCGTGGCTCTATGCCTGCTGCTCCGGGAATGAAGCTAGAATCGCGTCAGTCTTCCGAAACTCGAGCTCGTCGCTCTGACGGTATGTCATACTTTGTTTATTTGTTAATTGTTATTTGCAATTTATATTCAATAATAAAATATATTCAACAATAAAAGGTGACTCCCATGGCTCTATGCTTGCTGCTTCGGAAAGAAGCTAGAATCGCGTCAGTCTTCCGAAACTCGAGTTCGTCGCTCTGACGGTATGTCATACTTTGTTCATTTGTTTATTGTTATTTGTAATTTATATTCAATAATTAAAAAGGCGACTCCCGTGGATCTAAGCCTGCTGCATCGGAAAAGAAGAAGTTGATGCGAAAACAAGAAGGTATGTCATACATTCTCCATTTCTTTATTGTTTTATTTATTTATTTTATTTAATTTATAATCAATAATAAACCAGGTGATACTCGTGGCTCTATGCGTGGCCGTCGCCCGATGACCGATGATGTGGTCCACTCTCGTCCCCCAGGACTCGTGACGAAAACAGGGACATCGGGTACTCTTATTTCTGTGCAAACGAACTATTTTCGAGTCCTGAAACGCCCAAACTGGACGATCTACCAGTACAGGGTGGATTTCTCGCCAGAGGTGGATAGCACGCATCATCGTAGAGCGTTTCTGAGAGAGCACAAAAGTCTGTTGGGAGGTCACATATTTGACGGCACCATTTTGTTCTCGATTGTCCAATTTAAGCCGGTTCCCAATAGTCCTTTTGTGCTGCAGCTTACCACCAAGGTTGGCAGTGCCGAAAGAATTGGCATTAAAATCCGTTTAGTTGGCTCCGTGGAGGCAGCCGATAATCAGCAGTTTCAGGTCCTTAACCTGATCCTGCGCCGAGCTATGGAGGGCTTGAACTTGCAGCTGGTGTCGCGTAACTATTTCGATCCGCAAGCCAAGGTGGGTCTAATTATTCCCATGTAAAGTTTATCTATAACTTATTTTTTAATTGAAGGTTCGTATGGAGAACTACCACCTGGAACTATGGCCCGGTTATCAGACCTCAATTCGTCAGCACGAGACTGACATTCTACTTTGCGCAGAGATTACACACAAAGTGATGCGAACTGACACCTTGCACCACATTCTAAAGGATTGTACTAGCGAAAGTGGCGACTTTCAAACGGCTTTCAAACGTCAAATTATTGGTGAGTTTCAGGGTATTACGAGGGTATTCATGAGTTTAAAGTGTATTTTGGGAGTGTTTTTTTTAAATTTATAAGAGTCTGTAAATACGATTTAATCTAAGCTTGAACATTATAGAAAAACCATAACTTGCCCAACGTATAATTTCGATTCTCTTCATTTTATTCTTTGGTTGAATTTTCTCAGTTTAATGCTTTGTTTAACGCTTTTTCAATAACTATTTATTTTCAATTTGAGTATTTATGTTCTTGAAAATTATACTCATACTGAGTAAAAATCATCTCACAGTAAGAACAAATGGACTTGGTCATTATTTGAGTACATATTTTCTCATTTTGAGTCTATTTTTCCTTAAAAATTCTCTTTGTGTAATTAACAGTTCAAATTTTGAGCTTGCTCTCTGCCTGAACAAAACACCTCGTTTCTTTTCGTTTTGGTCCTAGCTGGAGTTTTCTTAGTTAAAGTTTCTTTTAACGCTTCTTTAATAATTATTAATTAATTATTTGTGATTTACAAAAATACAACACTGCGTTTTGTTGTTGTTTTATTCTTCGGTTGAACACTTTCCCACTTAAATGCTTCTTTCTGCGCTTTTTTAATAACTATTTAACAGTTAATATTTTGAGCTGGCTCTCTGCTTGAACAGAATACTTAGTTCCCCTCTGTTTTAGTCTTCGGCTGAGTTTTTAGCTTAAGTTTTCTTTTTATAGTCTTTTAATAGAATCTTAACAGTGAATCGTTTTTCTTTTCAATTTTTTCGGGGTTTACGAACATATAACTTTGATTCTGTTCGTTTTAGTCTTTGATTGAGATTTCTCAGTTGAATACCTCTTTATAATCTATTTCAATAACAACTCAAAAGTAAATATTATGCACTTGCTCTTTTCTTTTACGCTTTTCAATTACAACTTAACAGTTTAGGGTTTTTGTGTGAGGTCTTAGTACGAAAGTAAACGGACAAGAAAAAGGTTCCATAAATAACCAAAAAAGGTAAAAAAGCTAATTGTGAGCTTTGTTTTTTTTTTACTAAAAAATATATATTTTAAATATATTTTAAACCAGGTACGGTGGTCTTAACCGATTATAATAACAAGACCTACCGCGTGGATGACGTCGATTTCGATTCAACGCCCTTGTCGAAATTCAGCACAAATGAAGGCGAAACTTCCTTCTGCGATTACTACAGGAAGGTAAGTATCGTACACAAATGCAAGGTTCATAGTCTACTATAGGTAATTTGTAAAATCTGTAATTATCTAGCGCTATAACATCATTATTCGCGACTTGAAGCAGCCGCTGGTGGTGTCGCGACCCACCGACAAGAGTATTCGTGGTGGCGACAATAGGCTAACCTTGCTTATTCCCGAGCTATGCCGTGCCACAGGCATCACAGACACCATGCGTGCCAACTTTCGGTGGGTTTAAATAAATTTAAAATTAAATAGCATAATTTAATCAAGTAATTTATGCTTTAGTTTAATGAAAGCCATGAGCCAGTATACGCGTCTGAACCCAGAGCGTCGTATCGAGCGCTTGCGCACCTTCAATTCGCGCTTGAAGTCCTCGAAGGAGAGCATGAGTCTGATGAAATCCTGGCAAATAGAGCTCGACTCCAACTTGGTGGAGGTTCCAGCTCGTGTCCTGCCGGCCCAAAATATTCTGTTTGGGAATAAGCGTATGTATTTGTGCGATTACCGTGCGGATTGGACAAATGAGTTCCGCAACACCGCCATGTTCCGGCACGTGGACATCAAGAGGTGGTATGTAATCACCCCGTCAGTATGTCCGCGAGGCGCAGGACTTTGTGAGCCAGTGCATCAAGGCAGCGCATGGCATGAAGATGGAGATCAAACAGCCGCGATAGTAAGTGTAACAAAGGATTGATTAGGTTTTTCTATTGATTTTTTGGCCTGTAATTTGCAGTCATGAGCTTGTGGATGATCGTATTGGGTCCTACTCCCAGGCCATTGACAATGCGGTGGCCAAGGACCCGCAGATTGTAATGATTGTAATCAAGATTCCCAATGAGGAAAAGTAAGTAGAGTTGTATCTTCTTTAGAAATCATTAGCGTTCTGAAATCACTTAAAAAGGTGTCAAAAAGTATGCAAAATGTGTTATCGTAGAAATGAGATGCCAGACCTGTAAAATTAATATTTTTCTCTGTTTATTAATATTTATGCATCTAAAACAGTGATGCCCAAGCCCCCGCCACATGTGGTTGGTAAAAACTCTGCCGGTTCTCTGCCGCTACACAGACAGTGTAAACGTGACGTGAGCAGCAGCAGCAGAGAAGAGAGAGAATGAGAGGTCGAGTGGTGCGGTTGCCAGAGTAGTGCAAAGCATTAAATTTTAATGCTCTGGCAACCGCAACGTCTCGCGAAATAACTTCGTTTTCTCTTACGCACACAAATGCAAGTCACATGTCATTGTGTTTGTGTGGCCATCACTGATTTAAAGCATCAAATCGTGTGGCGCTATTAGCTGAACTCTGTTTAATAAACGCTGAATATACTTTATTTTACAGTTGGAATACATGTATTCCAGTCTGTGTAGAAACCCAGTTATAATTTGAAACCTGAAACATTTTATTGCATACTTTTAGGTACCGTTCAAGGTGATTTCAAAACCCTTTTGATTTCTGTGGCATCCCTTATAGGGTCTGATTTATCCTTTTTTCCAGATACAGTTGTATCAAGAAACGCACCTGTGTGGACCGACCTGTTCCCTCGCAAGTGGTTACACTGAAAACCATAGCTCCTGGCTCCCACAAACAGGCTGGCCTGATGTCCATAGCCACTAAGGTGGCAATACAAATGAATGCCAAGCTCATGGGTACCCCCTGGATGGTGGAGCTACCCATGCACGGCTTGATGACCGTGGGCTTCGATGTCTGTCATTCTTCCAAGAACAAGAACAAGTCCTTTGGGGCTTTGGTGGCTACTATGGATATCAGGACCTCATGCCGCTACTATTCTTCCGTGACAGAGCACTTAAAGGGTCAGGAACTCTCAGACCAGATGTCATTGCATATGACGTGCGCATTGAAGGCTTATCAGGAGCATCATGGCTGCCTGCCGGAGCGTGTCCTGTTCTTCCGTGACGGCGTCGGTGATGGTCAGCTCCACCAGGTGGTGAGCACTGAGGTTAGGTTCCTCAAGGAAAAACTGGACGAGATCTACAAGTCTGCTGGCATCGAGCGCGGCTGTCGATTGGCCTTTATAGTGGTGGCCAAGCGCATAAATACGCGCTTTTTCGTGGGCAAGCAAAATCCTTATCCGGGGACTGTCGTGGATGATGTTATAACCCTGCCGGAGCGCTACGACTTCTTCCTGGTCTCGCAGGCGGTGCGCCAGGGAACCGTGTCGCCCACGAACTACAATATCATACATGATACCTTTGGTCTGTCTGCCGATAGGCTTCAATTAATCTCTTACAAGATGACCCATATGTACTATAATTTTTCGGGAACCTGTCGAGTCCCTGCTGTATGCCAATACGCCCATAAGCTGGCTTTTCTGGTGGCCGAGAGTATCAACCGTGCGCCTTCTGCAGGCCTGGAGAATCAGCTGTACTTCCTGTAAAGTGTTCTTAACACTTTTTGGGTCGTCTGAAACATTGATGCTGATGAAAATTACACTTTACACTTGAAACTTGCACATTTTATAACCTAGATTTATTATTTAAATTTAAAAACCCATTAAAAACCCCAAAACAAACCTCGAAAACTAATCCCAAAAATGGTTTTAGGAAACCTCCTGTTTATTTTACATTATTTTACTTCGTTTTACATACACCTCAAGTTAACGGAGACTCAAACCTCTAAAACACTCAATTTCAGGATAATTCTGCCGAGGGTGGCAGCATTACCGGCAGCGACGTTAACACCCACGCAACGTGACCACTTCAGAGCGAAGGTGAGAGCTTAAGAGAGAGCTCGCCAAAGCAACAGCTTTTCAAAAGCACTCAATTTAGGCTTTAGCCGCTCTGCTGCTCCCACACTCACTCTCTTAAGGCGGGTAAAAATGTTAACCGATGGCAATAAATTACAAGAAAAAAATATTTATGAGGTGATTTTAGAGGAAAATATATTAGAAAATAAAAAAATAAACATAAATAAAAACATTCAATACAAATAACCGAAAACCACCTGATCCAAAGTTAACTAACATCACCTTTACATTGCCTGAAATAACAGCCTTACAGGTAACATAAAGTTAACAATCAACCGGTAAAGAGCGGGCGGCCGCGCCACTCAAGAGCATTGCATTTGTCGCGCGAAAAGCTTGCGAGGGTGTGAGAGGTGAGGAGGAAAGAAAAGTCGTCGTTCAAACTCACTCAAACCGAAAGAGAATCTCTATATAGCGGGAAGTTCTCTGTTTCGCATCGAATATGTTTTTCGCAGCGCGCGCGTTCGCATCGGAAAATCGGAAAAGTTGGCGTAGCATTTTTTGAAATACAACAAAAAAGAAACACACAGAAATTCGGCAGTGCAATTCTTCTGCGATTTTTTTTCTCGCCTCGGCAAGAAACGTCGCCATTAACCGTTATTTCGTTACATCTCTCTATTCCGTGTCAAGCAACAAAACGTAACATAACTTGTAACTTGTTACGCATTTTACAGTAAAAATTGCAAAGAGAAAAAGAAAAAAAAAGAAAAAAATCAAAACAATAACAAATACAAAACAAAATTGGCTGCTTTTCGTGTTTTGCGCGTTTCGCGTGTGTGAGTGTGTGTCTAATTGTGTGTGAGTGCAGCCGAAAAATAAATGCAAAGAGCAACAAATAAATAAATAGAAAACAAGAAGAGAAAAAAAAGAAACCAAATAGCAAAAGGCAAAAATACGTGCAAAGTTAGTTAGTGTGAGTGAGCGTGCGTGTTAGCATATGTTGGTTGATTTTGCACCAAACCTGCAATAATTTTAATGTTTTTAAGGTGAGTTTGACCCAATGGTATTACAAAAATTAGTTTAGAGGGTTTTCCCCTTGGGAAATGTGGAAAAACGGTTACAATATGTTGGCAAAAGCCACAAACACACTGCCAAGGCGGCTAACTGTTGTCTGTGTGTATGTTAGCGAATTGGCAATATCGCGGTCGAGTGTGTGTGTGTTTTGGGATTGTGTTTGTTGCTTTTGTGGCAACCAAAACGTTGCAAGCAACAATAATAATGATGGCAAAACAAGTGCAGTCAGCAAAACCAACTCAACCAGTGCCTGCCGCCTGCCGCCTGCCTCTGGGTTGCTCTCTCCCGCTCTTTCCATGCCTCTTGCTTTCGCCACCTCGCTCTCCCGCTCTCGGACTCTCGGAACGGGCCCCCCCCCCTCTCTTTGGCACCCATTGACGCAACTGCATGGTCAGGGCTTCTTTTACAGTTACTGCGTTCATGCGGAAGCCCTTGTTCGTTAATTAGTTTTGCGAAAAGCTTGCAAAATATTATGGATTCAATTAAATTAAGTAATTCGTTTTCAAAATAATAAATTTATTAACTTTTTTTTGTTAAGAAGATATTGATTAAAGAAGTATTTATTACAGATATACAGAATGTAATTTTGGTGTCTCTTTTAATTGATTAAAAAGAAAACAATTTAATGTTTATTTATTTTATTTATTTTTGTGCAAATATGTATATGCCTTAACTTCCATATTTAAAACCATACTTAAGTCATAAGAAAACATTGCAAAAACGCAATATACATAATTATAATTACGTTATTTCATTTTGTAATCTTAATTAATTTTGTATAATATTTTATTATTTATTTATTATAACTCAGAAATTGCTTAAATCTCTGGCATAAACGTAGTATTTTTATTGCCTTTTGCCTTTTTATTATTTTATTTTGGCTTCTCGCTTGCTTTGCCTTGCTTTTCTCATTTCGCATTCCGCTGCTCTCTTTGCACCAAACAAAGCTTAGTCGCCACTTGTCGCGCCTTTTGAATGTCTTACCTCTTAACCACCGCCTTCCACCACCCAAACGCCCAGCGGTTGCCTCCCTGACATCCACCTCTCCCTATCCACTGTCCTGCTGCATGTCTGCGTTTTTATATCTCTTAGCATTTTTGATTCGGTGCACTAAAAAAAAAAGATAATAAAAATTAAATTAATAAAAAAACAAAAACAAAGAAAATCCCCTTAATATCAAGCTATTTTTAACTGATAAAGACTTACAAAAAAAAAATTGGGCCTTTTTATAAAAATCGCTGTAGAAACTGTAACATTTTGACGCCACAAAGTAGGCAATGCTTTTTTTCAAAGGTAAAGGATTGCATTTCATTTCTCTCAATATATAATTTTATTTTTTATTATTACAAAAAAATATAAAACATTTATTGTACGTGTTCTGTATTTATTTATTTTATTTTATATTTTAAATATAACAGAAAAAGTTTATTAAATGCATCTATTTTTATTTTATGTGTAATCTCTCTTGCCTTTCCACCTCGAGGCGTTTTTCGCTTGAAGCTTTTTGCGAGTTTCGTTCGATTTCCATTTGCTTTTAATTGCATTTATGCATTTTTAATCGAGTTTGACTTTGGTAAGCTTTTTACTTTGGCATATGCTAGTTCGCCGTCTTGAAATCAGACAAAGAGAGAGAGAGAGAGAGAGGAAAATAGAGAAAGAGGCGTCGGGGGAAATGGGCTCTTACAGATCCCGAGATAAGTCTCAGTTTCGCCCCATTTTGGGCAAAGTTTTCTAATTGGCCTTGACGCCATTTTCGGGTTTCAGCGCTACTAACGGCAGAAGTGCGAAAATTTTCTGCGTCTCAAATGAGATAATTTATTTGCAATTATAATTTGGTTCATTAAAGCTAATTCAATTAAGGTCTGGCGGTATATTCGTAGCTAAAGGCAATGTAAATGGATGAGTTTAAGGTGGGAGAATGACAAGATAAAAGGACTGAAATTAGCGAGAAAGTAAGACAATCTTTTATTACATTAGGAACTTAGAAAGTGGAGTTTGAGGTTTGTCATGGATTGTGTTCTTTTGGGTTTTAAATATATTTTACAATATTATACAAACTTAACATATAAAAGTAATATTATTATTTATGTTGACAAACAATTAAAGCATATTTATATTAAATCAATATTTTAAATATATTTTCCATATCTGCTCGAGGCAAAGTTTCCTTGTTTTTCTTAGCCCTCTTTTTTGCCAACATTTTCGCCAACTTAACCCAACAGCTGTTGCATCCTAAACAAACATTTCTGCCATACAACTTGGCCCACTTGAAAGCTCAATCAGAGCCGTAGTGTCCCATATATACGTCTGTATGTATATCCGACGCCTCTCCCCAACTTCTCCATCTCACCCCCGCAAAGTTTTGCAACTATATCATATGTTTATCTGTTAATCATGGATATACGATGCGGTGTTGCAAAATATTTAACTAGAAAACCTCGAATGAAATGGGGGGAAATAAGCGATACAGCTTTTCCAGCGAACAGCAACACGGCAAAACACTCGCTTCCCATTTCTCCACAAAAAGATATCCATATGCCAAAAAGCTAAACCAAAAATCGCACACACATAGTGGGATAAAAAAAAAAAAAAAGTGAAAAATGTGGACAAAAAATAAGCAGGCTGCTTTGACATTTCGTTGTCTGGCCACGCGCGCATCTCGGAACAAGGTCTCTTCTAAGGGATATTTCACCATTGGGGTGGCTCAATAGTCTGCAATATTTTTAGTTTTAACAAAAATGTATTTTTTTCAAAATCTGTTGTGGCTTTCAATGAAAAAGTAAATTCTTAGTGTCTCATATTTCTTTAAATATTATATAAATACATATTTAGTTGGTAAAACAATAAAAATAACGACCAGAAACAATGTGGAAATTCAAGACCAGGGTTATCGTAGATTAGATTATAGATTATCGTAGAAAAATAATTATTTTCTAATCTTCAATGAGCAGGTATACATTTTCAGAGAATAATTATAAGTCAATTTGTTAAACAAAAAATTCTCTACATAAAATGTAACAAGAATTTAATTAAAAATCTTCTTTACCTATTTTTTTTTGTTGGCGCCCAACGAGTCACCCTACTAAAAAAGCCCACATTCAGTCGCACATTTTGTACATCTGCACATCCCCACGCACAAATAATTCGCTGTGAGCGCTATGTATGCCAGTATGCCGAAAAAAGGGCAAGACATAACTTCACCCGCTTTGTCGCTGCCCACGCTTCAAAGCCCCAAATCCAGCTACCCACCCGACCCTACAACCAACCCCCTAAAAACCGCCACACCACCCACTGGACGGGCGCGCACCCACTCATCGGCCGTG
Organism: Drosophila triauraria; assembly: GCA_014170255.2. Taxonomy (NCBI): domain Eukaryota; kingdom Metazoa; phylum Arthropoda; class Insecta; order Diptera; family Drosophilidae; genus Drosophila; species Drosophila triauraria. The sequence goes on from CM024334.1 coordinate 12,247,766, forward strand.
TGTGCCTTAACATTTACCTTGTTGGCCCGAAGTTGTCTTCCAAACATTTGTTGCACTCTTCGTGCGGCATTCGTTTTCACCACGCTGGCTATTCACCCCGCTTTTCACGGTCTCTTTTCCATCCGCTCTCTCTCTCTCTCTCTTTTACTCTCCCCGCCTTTCTCTTTCTCTGTTTACATTGCTCTCTCTATCAAAGACTCGCTCTTTTCGAGCTAACCTAAGCCGGTCCGACGTCATCGCAAAGGTCAAAGAAAAGCAACGCAAAAAAAAGAAACTAAATAATAAACTTACTAGAACACTGAAATAAACAATTTTTTGTTTTTGAAATTTTTAGGCTACGATTTGCTTTTTACATGATCCTTATTAAATATTAAGGGATTTAAAATGAAGGAAAAATGGGTCTGAATCTTTAAAATGATAAAATTATCAAAGATTGCTTATAATTCCCAATTAGTTCTATCAAATAATGTACCTTAAATGAAAATAAAAACTTTTGTAAGTTCTTGAAAATATTTAAACTAATTGTAAGTGGATCTAATAAAAATAATATAAAAATATTTTATATATTTTTACCTATGTTTTTTGAGTGTATTAAAGCTTTTGCGGAAAAGTGATGGGAGGACTGCCAATGAGGGTGGTAGGTGGTGATGGGTCGTAGGGCGGTGTGGTCTTGTGGGGTGATGCAGATTGCGTGGGGCGCCTTTGTTGGGTGTCCAACCATATGGTCAATGCACAGAGCAAATTGCCACTTGGCGGAGGCGACGCTTCATTTGGTTTTCAAATTGAATAGGAAGCGTCGCGACATTGTCGGGCGTCTCTTAACTCCCCATACCCCCCAAAAACTGCAGACCCCTTGCTTCAATTCGAGGACTCGTCCTCCGCTAATTGAGACATTTGTCAACTTGCGTAAATGAGCAATCATTTCTCAAAGGCGTCCTCTTATTGGCCAAGGGAATTAGGGGACGCAAAGTAATGGCTTAATCCCGATTGCAACTTTCTAATTTAATCAATTATTTCCAAATGGTTATATATTTACATTTTTGGCATCGTTTTGTGGGAATTAAAATAACATAACATTTAGTTTACAATCTAAATTTGCCTATTATAAATCTTATAATTAATTCATCACCATTTTAATCGAAAACATAAATATATCATTAAGAGGCTCATATAATTTTATTGAATGTAGTTTTGCTTTTCATTAATAGTTTGGTTTCTTTACAATATAGGTAAAGGGAATTGAAGCCTTTTCAATAACGTAATTAGTTTTATACTCAATCAGGGATGCTGCCAGAATGTTGATAGAACAGAACAGACAATTTTTATCCATTTTTGATGAACCGCAGACTGAGAAATCCAGCTACCAGGATTCTGCGATGTCAGGAGTTGAATTGTTCTCTATGATCTGGCCTCCCTTAAGCGCCTTGCCTTGTTCGTCAAGGAAGTCACTGACTTTTCCTTTAAAGCCATAATTGTTTTGCTAGATGATGCAATGGATACATCGCTATTCAAGGCCATTTTTGGGAAGGGTATAAGATTTTTAGATGGACCCTCATGGAGAGGATTTTTCGGTATAGGGTAAGAATTTTTGACAGCACCGTCATTCAATGGCTTTTTCGGTATCGGATTAGAATTTTTGATAGCACCGTCAGCCACTGACGACTTTTTGGACATGGGATTGGGAGTTTTCATCGGTTCTGGATTTGTGACCAACTTCTGACTCAGTTTTTTCTCAACGACGGTCTTTAAGGGAGCCTTCTGTATAGACTTCCTCTCGCCCTTTGGAGGCTTGGGCTTTTCAATAATAACTGGAGTATCTATGGCACGAATCTCACTCATCAGACGGGTAAAACTCATGGGCTCCAGATAATAGCGACCTTGGAGATTGTTAATAACTTAATTCGATCGGAAAATAAAATATATTCGTGACCTTACCATCAACTTTCTGCAGGAACCCGAAACGCTGGCCCATCTCGAGAGTCTGCTTCACGGGCAGCTTAAGCTCTTCCTGTGGCACCTCCGTATGCTTAGCTATAGTCATCACGATTTCTCGCAGTGTCGCCGGCGAGTTGAGCAACTGCAGTGTATGCATTATTATAGCTCCGTTAAAGTTTGGCATCTTTGCTCTTCTTATGTAATATTTCCTTAGTTGAAATTGTTATCACTACAAAAAGAGAAGGTTGTTGCCTATGGAAAACTGTAAAATAAACTGAGGAGCTGACAAATTGAGGAAGGTGACAAGCTTTTTAACAGCTTCCTGTGTTCTGTTTTTTGAGGGAATATTTCTATAAAATAGGATAAGATTTTTGGTGAAGCTTAATGACTTCTTTGTTTATTAAAAAGATGTAACATTTTTCTTTTCCAATAGTCCTAAGTTAAATGTAAAAGTATTATTTAAATGTAATTATTCTCTTCCAAATTTAAGCTTGGTTTTAAAAGTTTCTATGAACTCGATTGATTAATTATTCACCAGTAATTAAATCCATGAATTTCGTTATAAGAAGAACACAGTATATTTTTAGTATCTTTTATTTAAAAAAAAAAAAGAACAATTGATAAATTGAAATAAACTTAATGGATATTAGACATTAGAAAACAAATAAAAATTCCTAAAAAAAAAATCACAAAAAGTCTTTAATGAAGTAAGGTTTTTTTTTGTCCCTTTTCGTGTCTGATGAAATTTGAAACCACCGTCAAAGTAATGACGTCTCCCAATTGTCAACGAGATCTACGTCAAGCGGTTATCGCGCCTTGACATGGCCAATACCAAGAGATTTGGCCCTATCTATCAATGAACCTGGTCGCCTAACAACAGGAGTGAATAAAGAACTGAGCAAACTTCGCCGCAAAACAGTTCAATATTGGCTTCTGATATTTACATCAGGGACGCCTTTATTTTTGCTGACGCTGTCCGCTGTCACTATACGCCTGTTCCTAATCAGTGGACTCTATAAATAGAATCCCTGACCGCCCACTCGTAGCTCTTCGGCAATCGCCCCCAGAATATACACCATATGGAGGTTTAATTAAACTCGGTTCAGCAAAAATACAACAAAATATAAAGGAGCCAGAGCAAAGGAAAACAAGGCAAGATGTTTACACGCAAGTCAAACAAGGACAAAGTTTTTTGGCATCAATCATGTATATAGAGGCAATTAAAGCTTCAACTGCTGTCAGCGTCAACTGACAACTCAAGATGTCATTACTGTTGCATCACCATCACGTTGGATAAAGCTGAACAAAAGCCTTAAATTGAGTTGCAATCATAATTTTATTAATATTTTTTGTGGGGCAAGAAAAAAAAAAATACTTTGCCAGCTGCGGGGAGGGAAAATGGCGCAGGGTGAGTGCACTGTTATTGACAGCCAACGGTAATTTAATCAAAAAGTGTCAGACAGCATTTGCCATATGGTGGCCATTGGAGCGTTCACTCGGGCGCCATAAAAAAACAGTTAAGAAGGATGTGACACACCAAGGACACTCAAGGTTTTTTTAATGCCCTGCTGGAACTAAAAATATATATTGAAAATAGGAAAACAGAATAAATATAATTTATAAATCTTTAAGCTCTTTAAACTTATTCAAGAATAATAAGGATACAATCAATACAAATTGCCTTATACAAAAAACTTTATCTACAATGGCTTATAAAATTATTTCATGTAATAGTTTTTGAATAAAAGCGCTCAGAAAGTCGCCATACCTTACTTACTCTGTAACTTTCAGTTCGTGAAAAATATTCCTAAAAACAGCTCGTGGTCAACGCATGAAAGTATACTACGCTTTTTGCTTCCGGCCCTCGCCCAGAAATTTGTATGCGTGCAAGTAAAATATATTTATATATTTGTGTGTATGTAAATTTCCTTTGTGGGCGGGTTAAATTCTATTTGATTTCCGTTTGTGATAGGCCCCTAAAAATAGAAACGGCCAAAAATCACCGCCCAAAGCGAACATTTATTTAACATGTTTGATGTTTTCCTCAGTTGAATGTAGCATTTCGACTCCAACCCTAAAATAAGCAAAAAGCCGAACGGACCAACCGACAGGAAATTCGTTTTGTTGATTGTTTGGTTTTAACGTTCTGCACAGGGAAAATAAGAGGTGTTTTTTTTTGTTGTTGCGTAAACGTAAAATTCTTCGCTAGAAATGCCATTTGAAATGCAGTGCAAATGTTAGTTTAACACTTGTCAGTGTGCAAAAAACAAAACATGACTGGATTTTTTATGGAGACAGGAGGTGCGAGCATAAGGCATGTTTAGAATGGCAATTCTGGCACGCTTTCCTCTTATTATTTATGACAAGTGAGAAATGTTGAATTGAGAAAAATGCTGATGATGGTGGAATGACATTTTTTAAAAGGAGAGAAAGGCAATATTTTTAAAAAGGTGGAAAGGTCGGAGGGGCATGTCCAAAAAGGGTTTTAAAAGCAGGGAATCACATTTTATACAATTATTTCAGACAATAAGGATTTATATTTAAAGAAAGTATCCTAGGCAGATCAATAGACAGGTAAATGGGTCTTTATTATATTATTTTTTAATATCTTAAGCTGTTATGAATACAAAAAAGTAATTACAAATGATATTTTAGCTGATACTAATATATATTTTATTTATTGTCTCGCCAATTACGATGCCTGTATCAATTTGTAACCCCGTTGTCCAATCAATGCAATGTTTCCTCTTCTCGTTCATCGAATTTGTATAAATTTAATTTGTTAATCAAATATGCCCAATTGAACGGAAATCCTCTACATCAAATGCACAAACACTTTGCCTGAAAAGGCCCATCTTCTTTGACATTTATGCAGAGTCAACGTATATGTATATACAGTAAGCTACAAAGGTATGCCCACACACTCAAACCGGATGTGTGTGCGTGCGAGAAGTATGTGTACGTACATGCATACTTGTGTGATAAACGACAGCTCCTGTATCCTGACATTTATACTTGTGCCTGTGTTTCGAGCGAAAGGATGACCTGTCCGGTAGCCCTTTTCCATAGTCTCCTTAGTGTGTCAGTACACACGAAAAAAAAGTAGTAATTTACCAGATAAGTGTTTTTATACTTAATAAAAGAAAAATAGGATAAGAAGCGTAATTTAACAATAACTAAAAAATATTACCTTTAAAATAATATAAAAATAATATTTTAATGTGTTTATTTGCTAATTCATTAATAGGGAACTTCTTTTTTTATTAATATTAATGATGAATATAATTTTGCATTCAATTTTAAATTTAAAAGCTGGAAATAAGCATTAAATGAATATTAAAATTATTATGAACTTTATATTGCATGCGGCGTATGAGCAATAAAACATATTAATACATATATTAATCATACGACGCGTGGGACCGAAATGCCATAAATCAAGAGAACGAGAAGAGGCTTTAAAACGGTCAGAAATAATCCCTTAATTGATATTCAAATTATTATGATCTTTCTATTGTAAAAATAAAATAAAAATTGTGGGAAATTTCATCTTTAATTTGATGTAAATATCAAATGATTTATTATCGATTTTTTCTGGTATGTTGATTTCAAACCTTAAAATAAAAATTAATTTATTCTTCGAATTATTATCCACCTATTGTTTTATAAAAGTAAAGATTCTAAAAATAAAATTAATTAAAAATTTCAGAAAATTTTAACTTAAATTTCCTATAACTTCACCTGATTTATCATCAATTTCTTCTTGTGTATGGCAACATTCCTGGCCGATTGCCTGCTGACCGTGTTTTCTGTGTATAAAGACCATGCAAGTGACAAATTATATGAACAAAGGGCCAAGGGATGGGGCGGGATGGCAATGAGGACCAGTGGAGACAGATGAGTTGTGCGAAAGTGTCAGCATCAGTGTCAGTTTTGGGTTTCTCCGAGCAAAATGTTTTATGTGCAGCCAGCGAGACATTTTTGGCCTTGTATAAAATATGAGTTGCAGTTTGCAGCTCCGGCAGCTCCTGCAGGGTGGCCAGAGCCATAAACTTTGACCTGGTCCACGTACGGGCATTTTCACCCTTTATGCCAAACCTTTCGACCATCTCGTATATCAACTAATTGCACTTTGTTTATTGTCCGAGTGTGTGTGTGTGTCATCCTTTGGCTTTGTGGGCCTTGTAATTTAGATTCATGTCTGGGACGTGACTTCCGGGGCCAATTGGAAATTTTATACCCATAGACTGTCAATTTTAATTGACTTGCTTTCCGATCCGAAACAGACTGACGGACGGGGCAGCTGTTGTTTGCGAAATGTGATTTGCATTTTGTTGATTTACAGGAATTAAAGCCAGCCACCACCAACACATGTTGTAGCTGTCTAAATATCAACAAGGTACTCAGTGTTTAAGACGTTTTAATTGCCTTTAAGCCTCTTTTCTTGCTCAACCAGTCTTAGGTGAGCTCTTGCCAGGCGCTGCCCAAAAGTATGCTGCACGAATATGAAAAAAATTTGGAAAATGTTTCGGCCAGCAACAATTTTCGTCGTTTTTTTCAGCCTAAGTCAATTAATTGAAGCCATTCCTCGAGCTCTCTTGCGGGGGCTTCCCCCATTTTCCACTTTGACGTTTGAGTATTGCGTCACTTCCATGCGGGCAACTTTTACGCACTTGCGTCTTAATTACTCACACCGTTCAGTTGCCATTTCTCCCCGACTTTTTCATGTTTTTTGGCTCAAATTCGTAAGCTCCTTTCACAGTTTGCCTGCCTGCAAGCCGCTTTCTACATTTAATTCTACTCTCTGCCAAGGTATTTCGATGCCTTTGCCTAGAAAAAGTTTCAATTTTAATGTAGGGTTTCAGCAGATACTTTTAATTGTGAATATTTTGATAATAGTTGTTGTTGTTTGGCTTAAAATAAATGGAAAAACTGTTTTCAGCTTATACAAAAAATAAAGAACTATTTTATAATATGTAAATTACAAAAGTTTTTGTTGTTAGAATCAAAAATAAATGAAACAACTTTGTCTAGTTTTCTCTTCAAACAAAGCTTTATTCAGAACCTTGTTACTATTGTATACTTTTTAATTAATTTATTTATAAACAGAATCATTAGTAAATCCAACAAACAAGGGCTTATTTACTCCACTGAGTACATATACATTTTGAGATTATAAAGTATTAAATCTATACTAAGCTATTTATACTGATTTTGTTTTTTTGAGTTTTTTAGATTAAAATCTTTTAATAAATTTGTACAAGGGTATTCATATTTTCGCCTTGTCCTCAAAGTTAAACTTTTTATCGGGACTTAGCCTTTGTGTGTGGGCGAGCCAGCAGAATACAGGCTAAGCCGCGCTCACTTATTTGGTTGGAGTTTTCTTTTTTATATTCTCTTACCTAAAAGGGGGTGTATGGAATGCAATATTAAACTTTACAAATATTGAATAAATATAAGCAGTCTGAATATACATATAATATATACATACGAGGAGAATATTATATATTTTTTGTATTTTTGATATATTTTAAGAATATTTACATATATTTAAACTAAATACATTTTTTTTTTCAAGAATTGCCAACTCACTTCTGTTTCAATAAATTATTCTATTCTCCTGCCCGAGACTCAGTTCCTCTTCCATGGAAATAATTGTTTATGAAATTTACGTGGCTCTTTGATCCCACGAGAGCATTTTATTTTCGGTTTGCAAATTCCCTCCGTATCAGTCGAGGAGCTTAGACGTGCGCCTACATATAAATTTCCCTTTTGTGCGGCTCCTTCATCAACATCCCTCATCCCTTATCCCTTATTCCCTATCCCCTAACACCCCAACCCCGCCATCGTCGTTTTCTTCAAGGACCTGCTGCAACATGTTTGCATTTCATTTGTTAGCAAGTTGTCAACATTTTATCTATGTTATTATGTCTTGCCTACTTTTCTGCTCCTTTCTGTTGCTCTTGCTCCAGTTTTGTTTTATATTCTTTTCTTTTTTTTCTTTTTCTTTCTGTCTAAGCTTAAAGGTAAGCCATTAAAGTTTCCAAGGGGAGGGAAGGGACGGTGGCTCATCATTAGTCAAACGTCATGTCATGTGAATGGGGCGTGATGAGCGTGCAGCGAATTTATCATTGTGTCGCGCTTCTAAGATAAGCCCGAGCCACGCGGCGTATGAGCAATAAAACAAATTAATACAAATATTAATCATACGACGCGTGGGACTGAAATGCCAAAGATCAAGAGAACGAGAGGAGACATCAAAAGGGTCAGCTAAGCGCAAAAATTTAAGCATCTCTTATATTGCGAATTCATGATCCGACCAAATGCCACAGCGAACGGCATGCAACTGTGAAATTGGAGTCGTAAATGGTTTTCTAGTTACGACTATTTGGGGTTGCTGTTGGTTTTCCTACCCTTTAGTCGCCCTGTAAGGGGGTAGGCTGTATGCTTGGGATATTGGCTTATGGGAAGATGAGTTTAATATTTATTTTCTGTATTATTATTTTTTTAATTTAAAAATGTATACAAAATATACAAAATAAATAATAAATTCAAAGATTTGCCAAATAATCCGCCCTTATCAATTGTCAAATCTTTGCGTATTTTTATGTTTTTGGAATAATATGTTATAAAGATAATTATTTTAAGCAAGGAAATATATGGTAATAAAATTTTTTTCTGAATTTATTTACTTAAAGGCATTAAATCTGTAAAAAATAATTCTATGAACGTCAGGTTAAAGGTTATGGTTTTGAAAAATGTGCCCTTAACATCGATCATTTGCAAACTTTTAGGAAAAATATTTCTTTACTTAAAAAACTTAATTAATTTTTTTATATTTTTATCCCAAAAGTAAATCACATTTCCATGGCATTAAGTACCGGGTATTTTTTTGGCCGTATTCGTCAATTATGTATGAGCATTCCAACATGTTTTCTGTGTTATTTTGCCGGTGGTCATAAAATTCAGTTTAACTTGTTGCGTTCGCAATACTGAAAGCTTGAAATTGGTTTCGTTTTTTTTGTATAGTTGAGTTGCTAGGCGTCCCTCACTCATGCGTCGTGAGAATTGAGACAGTTTGTCCGGGTAAAAGAGCGCGGAATGAGAGCATATCTCACTACGCAGAGAATTTGAGCTCTTTCGAGTGAAAATCTTTGAGTGAAAATGTGCAATCATGACGTAGAAACCTTTTGAGAATATTTCAAAGTCAACCGAAAATCAACTAAGTAAGAGAACTTCAACTAAAGGAAGCCTGCACTTAAGCCAACTTAGCTGGAAATGGCTAATAGAAGGAATTTTCAGGTTTATGTGGAGAAGTGCTTAAGGGATTAAAGATTATGAAAAGACTTACTTGCTGGTAATAACTAGGGTAAATATATATTGCTAGAGATGAGGTAATTTTCTAATGGACGCGAGTTCTTAAGAGGATTTTATATTCTTAAATTATATTTAACGGGATTGCTGTTTTAAAGGTAATTTAAGTTAACTAGAATTAAGGTAAAAAGTCAGAAGGGTTTCATTAAATGGGCTTTACTCTTAACAATTTACGTGTAATATATGAAAATAGTTTGCCAAGGGATAAAAAATGTAAAGCCTGTAATATCATGCTGTTAGTACCTTGGAGCTTTTTTATTTTCTAAATACAAGTTTACCAAATCAATCAGCCTTTTTTAAATTTGATTAAACATTTTTGTCCTCCCACTGTTATAAAATATTTTATTTAATATAATTGTTTTCCTCTCTCCTTGGTTCTCCAACTTGTTGACTTGAAGGCTGGAAGAGCTCTTAGTGTTTCCCGCTGCGATATCATTACTTATTATGCTCTTGTTTTTATTTATTCTTTGTTACCGTCTTGTGGCGCTAATTAAATTTGCCGCTTTACCCACGACCGCACACACACAAAGAAATATAACCCCATACCAAGACACTGCCACATGGATAGATAGGATAAGTACCGGGAAAGGAATCCTTCCGCAATCATTGAGCGTTCCAACTTAATTGCATTTTTCAAGTTTGCGGAGAGCGCATCATTTTGCAACTATTTTTTCACCCGCCTGCAGCTTTATGAAATACCGGGGCGTATTTTGGCGATAGTTGAGTGTCTAGGTTTCAATTGTGGCCGCGACGAGAAGAGCTTATTAAATAGTTTGTATGGTCAGGCGTGGTGAGCCTCTTCTCATTTCCCTTTTCATGGACTCACTTGGATTTTGTAATTATTTGGCTGTGCAAATATTGGTTCAATTTGAAAATATTTTGCATTTCAATTATGAAATCGCGCGTTCGGAAATGGAAATGGGCTCGCAAATACATTTTGCTGCTGATTGTAAAAGTTTTCTGTTTTATGCTATGCTAAATGAAATGCACTAAAATATTATCAGTCGTTTTACACTATAAATGCATTTTTGGGTATTTATTTTCCATTATAAGGGTATTAAAGTTATGCCAGGCAGAAGGAGGAATTTTCGACCCCATAAAATATATATATTCTTGATCAGCATCAACATTTAGCCATGTGGAATTCCGGTGTAGTCAAAGATCTCATGGACTATAAGATCTAGAGTTAACAATTTCGTGAAACATTGGAATCTTTGCACGGGATCAAGTTGTAAAGCCAGTAATATCAAACTTTTAATATTTTATGAGCTATTTTATTTTCTAAGTAAATAGTAAAATAAAAGCAATCGGACTTTTTGAAATTTGATAAAACATAATGTTCATCCAAGTTATTAAACAATAAAGTTTTTATATGCTTCTTCTCTTCTCCTGAGCCACAACGGCAGTAGCGAAAGTGTTGCGTGCTTTGGGCGCAGTATTAATTCGTAATGCAGCTGCGTACGCTGCAGAATTATCTTTTGAACGTTAGTTAACATGTATTTGTCTTCATTTGTCAACATTTTGTTTTATCCATGTCCGTGCGCTATTTATTTTCTGCCACACTAGCTTTCACTTGAGAGGTAATGGTATTTGTTTTGCGGCTAGCTTTTGACCGCATAAATTTAGTTCTGTCCAATTAAATTTAATTCAAACTCATTTATTTTTGAACATAATTTTGCCAGCTTTTGCATTTGTTTAACCCGCGGTGCATTTTTGGTTCAATGAGCTGTGCTATGTCAACATTAATGACCAATTACAATTAAATGGCCGCGATTGAAAGTAATTAGGTTGATTTGTGCAGAGTGGAAAGTATTTTTATTTAAATATGGATTTTGTAATTTGCTGTGCAAATATTTGTTTTATTTTAATATATTTCTGCATTTCAATTATGAAATCGGTTCAAAATGGAAATGGGCTGCAAATACATTTTGCTGCTGATTTGTACAGCTCAAAATGCTCATTTTGCCCAAAGCTAAAATATTATCATTCGCACTAAACATATTTGGGTATGTAAATTGAATTGTTTTAATTCCATTCGGTAATTATTATTTGTTTTGGCGGCAGAGTTTTACAACATTTTCTGGCCTAAATTTACCTGCAAACATTTATAATTCATAAAATATTATTATTGACCAAAAATATTTGCATACTATTGCATAAAATTTTAACCATTAGCGGTGCATTGTTTGGCATCTTTTCCAATAGCTTTGCATTTGCATTTTGCAGATTAATGATTTTGCCCCTTCGCTGTTATTTTTGGCCTTTAATTGGGTTGCGAAATTTAATTATTTTGATTAAAATGTTTAAGTGGAAATGTATTTAAATTAAAGCAAGTTGGCTTTATTAAATTATTTTGTATTTACTTTTACGAAATTTATTTGAATTTATTTGGATATTTTTTATAACATTGTTCAAATTTTGCAGAACCTCTAGCTTAAATAGGGTAAACTTAGCCAAACCAAAAATGATAACAGGCAGAGGATAAATCTCAGAAAAGTTATTATTTTGGGACTAGGAGTCTCTAGATGTCCGTCTTAGTGTCCTCTGTCCGTTGTAGTGTCCGGTAGTGGTTGAAACAACATATTCATTTATATAAGGCTGGTTACAAATTTGTACAACATTTTCTGGCCAACAGAACTCGCACTCCTGCAAACATTGCTCATACGCCAGGTCGGCCGCATAAAATATTGAAATTGTTGACCAAAAACGCAATTTACGCATACATATTGCATATTGACCAATCTCTCTCTCTATGCTCGTATCTGAAAATTTGGCATCGGTTTTCCTGAATAGAGGTTTTCATTTGCATTTGTGCAGATTTAGCTGATTTTGCCTTCTGCCTTCGCTGTTATTTTTTGGCCCCCTTTAGTTGGGTGTGTTTTGATTTTATTTGATTTGTCGCTTTATGAAAATCCGTTTGTGTAAATTTGCATTTTGAGTGGCTAAAGTTTTGGCCGCTTTGTGTTGGTTCAAGTTAAATTTATTTTCAAGTTAAATTTATTTTGTAAATGCATTGTGATGGTATTTTAAATTGGTCATTGTTCGTTGAGTTTGCTTTTTGTTATATAACAGGAAATTCCTGAAAATAATATTTCAAACTTATTAAATTGATAAAAATCACCAATTAATTGTTAAATTGTTGTGACAAATATTTGGGTCAGGCAGCTGCAACTTTGTGAGAATTTATGGAAAATATCATTGGTAACGACAGTAATTAAATGTATTGAAATTCGGTTTTAAATTCTGTCTATTGCCTTCATTGGCAAATATTTGCTAACTTAGTTTCGAAGTTATTCTTGTGACGAAACTAAGTAAATTAAATATCTTCTCCAAAGCTCAGTCCAGGCAAATATTTTCCAGACATCGCTTTCATTTTCTGCTCGAATTTATGATTTGCTTTTAATTAAAATAAATATTTTATGGCTTTTAATAAACAATCTCCAAAGGAGGAGAACGGCAAGGAGCAGAAAAAGAAATCAACCTAAGACAAACTTTCGACTCGAACTTTGTGAGGGCAAAGTTGATAGAAAGTGAAAGACTCTTCGAGTTAAACAATTTTCTTTCTGTTTTCCGTTTCGTTGCAGGCATTGCCAATCCAGGAAAGGTGTAAATAATTGAGGCGAAAAACTTGGCCCTTATGACTTCCAGCTTCAGTGCTTATCCCAGCAGCCAAGCAGCAACTTGTGTGATTTAATTCGATCAAATCGCCGGCACGACAGCAACATGAGACTGCTGGCGACAATGTGCAAGGGCAACCACAACAATTTGCAATTGTTGCCACAACAACAGAATCTCAATCTGCAATCTCTGATTAACTCGAAGATAGTCAATATTTGCTGAATGCAGCAATTAAAGTAAGTTCGATCGGTGAGAATATCTGAAACACTATGGCCACAGCTGTCTTGGAGGCGAACGAATCGAAATTGGAGTTGGTGTGCGACGAGTGCGATTATTATGGTTCTACAGACACGATATTTACCGATAACAGCACCCAAACCGATGGCTACGATGACGATGAATCGGAGCTGAAGCCGCTGAAACCCAGATTAAGTCAAATTGTGGAAGAGGAAACGGAAATGGAAGAGGATATGGCTAAGGCAACGGAAGTGGAGGTGAAAGTGGAGACAAACGGTATACGAAACGATAACGATAACAATAATGCTAGTGATGGGCAACCATTGATAGAAGCCGCGATAAATGAAGGGATTCTAAGGAGGATATAGAGATTGTGGAGGAATCTCCAGTACTAGAGCAGGTGCCAAATGACTCTGAGGATGAACAAGAAATCGACGAAGTGGCCAGACTCACGGGCTTGGCCTTGGGCATGGGCTATGCCCGCATTATAGACTACGATAACTTGCGCATCATCGAACACGTTATCGAGAGCGACGATGACGATGATGATAATGCCAGGGGCAAGGAAACAACATCGGCTGAATTGCAGCAGGCCTGCCACGATTTGGTGACTTTCATCGGTGAAAGCTATCAGGTAATCGAAAGGTCAGGTCACACCCGTGACCCCCCAGCCACGGTGCAGGTGGTGGACAATAACAACAACAATCGCAACAGCGACATATCGCCCCGGGGTATTGGTTCGGCCAACACCCGTACGAAGTCCGTCAAAGAAAATCAAAAAGCCAGCACAAGTGCAACGGCAACGGTTGCGGGTACAGCGGCTCCATCCACCAGCAGTGCCTTGATCAAGGCCTATAAATCGAATTTGACGCCCTTGGCGCCACCCTTTCAGCCCGCCGCCCTAAAGGCCAAGCAACTGCAACTGCAACAGTCGACAGTGGCCAACAGCAGCAGCAGCAGCAACACCATTTCGACAGTGGCCTGCAGCAGCAACATGTCCTCGACGCTGACGACGACAGCTACCAATGCTCTGGGCTATGCCGCCTACGAACAGACCACTGTTTACTATCAGCAGCAGATACAGCCACAGCCGCAGCAGCAACAGCAACAGTTGTCTCCCAAGCAGCAGCAGCAGCAACACTGTGCTCAACATTCCGGCTTGCCGCACATTCATGGCGCCCAACTGATGCCCGTGCAATTGATTACCTTGACGCCACCGTCGACGGCATCAGTAGCTGCTGCAGTGGCCGGAGCAGCAGGAGCAGTCACTGTAGCAGCAGCAGCAGCCGCGTCAGCTCCTGCAGCAACAGCAGCGGGTGGCGCAGCATCGGCAACATCCTTAACTGGCGCCGCCTGGCCACTTGTGGAGGCGCCAATTTACATCGACATCAATGGCGAATATCGCAGCTATTGCCCGGCACATGGACCGCCGGCAGTGACAGGCCCGCCGAATGGCGCCATTGCCCATCATCCCCATATCCATGCCCATGCTCATGCCCATTCACATTCCCTTCCCATTCGCAGCCCCATGCCCATGCCCTTCCTCATACGCATTCGCATCCCCATTCGCATACACATTCCCTGGCCCAGCAACAGCAGCAACAACAGCAACAGCAGCAGCAGCTTCATCATCACCATCAGCAACATGGGCAGCATCAGCAAGTGACAAATGTTAATGGAAATATTGCCCAGGCAGCAGTCGCAGCAGCAGCAGCAGCGGCAGCCGCAGCAGCATCAGCGCCTCGTTTGCTGCTGCAACTGGACGCAGTGGCTGTCCAGCAGCAGCAACAACACCAGCAACAGCAGCAACAGCAGCAGCAGCAGCAACAGCAACAAATCGTTGCCGCTGGCAAGCGTAGCAAAGTTTATCGAGGTGAGTGGCCCGTTTTATGACATTTGTTGTACAGTTTTTATTCCTGCCCATGATACCCGGGGCTATTTGGGTCCATATAGTTTGTCCAAAGGATGGCCACTGCACTGCGAGAAAGAAAATATTTTATATTACTCCATATAACCCGGAAAAAAGAGGTCTTAGAGTGGCTTAAATAATCAATACTATAGTGTTAAGCTTGTTAAGCGTGTTAGCTTAAGAAA
Source organism: Drosophila triauraria (assembly GCA_014170255.2). Lineage (NCBI taxonomy): Eukaryota > Metazoa > Arthropoda > Insecta > Diptera > Drosophilidae > Drosophila > Drosophila triauraria. The sequence goes on from CM024334.1 coordinate 12,263,024, forward strand.
TCTTATTTTTAATAAATATTTATAATTCGAATACATTTTCTGCAACGATCTTTCCCCAAAATAATTTTGTTTTATCTCTTAGCAAAAAATTTTAACAAATATCGGCAGATTCTGTCAAAACGACGAATTTTTGTAATTAAGTTCTATTAGTAGAAGTTGTGAGAGAAATATAGTGTAGGGAGATCTATGGATTGAAAATCACTTGGAAATGCAGCCAAAAGTATGCCATGATATATGTAATTATTGTTCGTTAAGTTTAAAATGTTGTTGCTTACTTTCGGGCACCACTTTAATTGATTTCAAATCCATAGAGATTTTTGTGGCACCCCTGATAACTTTCTTTGGCTCTTTGAATATTTAGATCTTTTAATTTTTAATTTGAAATCAATAAAAAAAACAGGCAAAAGTATGCAATGAAATAATTATGGTTCCAAATTCAAATTAAATTGGTTATTCGTTAAGTTTAAAATTGTGTAGCATACTTTTGCACTCTGTTTTAATTGATTTTAAATCCAAAGCTATTTCTGTGGGACCCCTGACAACCTTCCTAAGCTCTTTAAATATTTAAATCTCAGAAGTACATTTATAAATCTGTCAAGGAATTAAATAACAATTTACCAAAAAAAGTATTTAAAATAAATAAAAGTATATAAATATTTAAAAAAAAATAAACATCGCGAGCATCTCTTTTATCTTATCTATTTATATTTTTTATCCTCAAGAATTTGTTTTATCTACTTTCTTCTATATACATTCTCTCTCAAGAAATCTTGTTATAATTATGAATTTCTCCCTGTGTACTGACCATACACGGTCTATACGATCCAAAGTGTCTTCCCTGGAACTTTGGACATTACTTTTAGCTTTGATTCATGACGGCAGCAAGTAGGATGAGAGCTACCCAGGGGAAACCGAGACCGAGACTCTATTTCTGCATTTCAGCCTCTGCTCTCAGCCTCCTTTTGGCCACCGTCGTCTAACCAGCCGACCAACCTGCGTAACCAACCAGGGATTTAATCAGTTAAGCAAAGCTAACTGAGCCGGGGACTGGCTAGCTAACTTGGCTCCTAGTGTGTTGCCCTGGTCAGGGTTAAAATTAATTTCGAAGCCGTTGGGCGCTCCCTTTGTGTGAACTGTTTGCTTTTCGGGGCCGACGGAGGCACAGCGAGTGCCATGGCTTGGTCTTGTTTGTCCGGCTTATTTGCCAAATAATCTGTTTGTTTGGCTATGCAATAAGTAGTTCTGGGGCCCAGGCCTCATCAGTTGACATAGGCAGGTCGGACTCTGTTGGGTCTTCGACAACAGGAGATTAAACAGAAAGAGCCAAAGGTGAATGCAAATTGAGAGGTAATTGTTTTTGCCGCATATCTTGGGGAATTCTAGAATAAAGGAGGTCCGATGAATACCCAGATATGTGTAAACAAAATGGCTTAGTTAGGTCTTTTTGTATGCGGAAGTTACGGAAGTTAAGACTGTTGTTACCTTAGGAATAAACTCAAGCTTATAGGGAATATTTTTTAAACTTATATAACTTCTCTCGTATATTTATTTGGTATTTTCTTTCTCATATCCTTACGTACCAATTTAATCCAATTTATATACAAAATATTCCTCTCTGTATCCCTTTGTTAAAATCGATTCACCACTCTCCCATATCAGTTCCCTGTTCGCATATCAAATCCTATTCCCTATTTGTCTTTTTTTATTGCCGACTATCAACGGCATCCGCTGGGTTCAACACCTGGCGATTGCCTTCCAGTGATAGCCACGCTCCATCTTCTGTTGACTTTATCCGGGAGTCGTCTAATCCGATTCATTTTTGCCAGTTTCGAGCTGTAGTTTCAATTTCCATTTGCTGCTCCCCCGCCGACCCGACCTGAGCTCTCGGCTCCACTGGATCACGGGGTAGTGCATATTGAAGTCATCACAGTTGGCGACACTCCCAGGCAATTTCTGTGCGCCAACTTGACCATATCCAGCTGTGTGTATGCAGATGACACTGTGTCACCAGAGTCTCCTATGGGCCTTCTCCCCGGAAAGTCCCCGGAAGGTCCCCGTTTTTCTTGTTTTTTTTTTTAGCTCCTCTGCCAAGTTTGCCGGAGAGTGCTCTCCTCTTTTAGCTCCACTCATTTTGTGTTGCGTTTTTTTTTTTGGGTTCCGCCACACGCTGTGGTCTTATGGACTCCGATTTTTCGTTTTGTTTGGCCCAATGCAACATTGTTGCCGTACTCTTTGTGCACTTGGGAAAATTATTATTGAGAATTTGAATTACTTGGATCATAAAAGTGGTAAGAAAATTACTAATGACGATAAATTAATCGAATTGGCTTTAGCTTTTGTACGTGGATAATGTTCTCTATATTTAAATAAACAAGTGGGAAAGCTACAGTCGAGTGTGACCGACTGTAAGATACCCGGTACCCAATGCATTGTGGGTGAAATTAAACAGCACATGAACATGGAAAAAAGGAAATGTTGACAAATAGGGACAAATATTGCTAGAAACATGTTGAGCAACACTCAAAAGAGACAAATGTTGCTAGGAACAAGTTGAGCAACACGCACGTGCACGCTCTCTCTCTCTCTCTTTCAGAAACTTTATTGCTTAATAACTTCTATGTTTATCATCCGATTTTACTCAAATTTTTAGAACACGTCCACGATTGCCTACTTATTAGGTCTATCAATTTACTTTACGCCGAAATCACGCAAATGGCTTATAAACCGTTTTTTCTTATTTTCGGGGGCGGAAGTGGGCGTGGCCAAATTTGGTAGCTCTAGCTCTTATAGTCTCTGAGATCTGTTGTCTCACACGGACAGACAGACGGACAGACGGACAGACGTACAGACGGACAGACGGACAGACGGACAGACGGACATGGCTAGATCGACTCGGCTAGTGACGCTGATCAAGAATATATATACTTTATAGGGTCGAAGATTTCTCCTTCTGCCTGTTACATACATTCTTGGTTGGCACTAACTTATAATACCCTTGTACCCTATGGGTACCGGGTATAAAAAGAAAAATCCTATTCTCGAACCATGAACTGATTAGCACTTATTATTTAGAGAAAATAATTGAAATCTTTTATTTTTTGGGAAAGATATTTAAGATTTAATAATATAAATGTTTAGTTTTAATAATAATATGTTTAGTTTTAAAGAATTATATATTCCTTTCAGTAAAATAACTTAATATCAATTAAAAACGTGCCTAATAGTATGCAATAATAATTTTTATTTCGAAAATCCGTTATGAATTTTGTTTCTTAATAATTTAACAACGCTTTGTGAACTCCCACGCTTTTATTTTCATATTATAACGTCGGATTGATTTTATTTCTAATGATTTCGTTTTTTCTTCACTTTTCACGTGCTGATCGTTCTTATTCGCCAAAAACAAGTGACCGTATCTATTTTTAAAATCCAGCCTAATTCTATGCGTTAGAGCTTTTCTCGATAACATCATAACAAACTGTTCACATTAAGGCGTGAGTTTAAAGTTTTTAGAGGTTTACAGTGTCATTCCTGAGTCAATTAAAATTTTTTTCCGTGTACAATATCTCCATTTTGCTGGCTATCGCTTTCTCTTTTGCACGCGCGCACACACTCCTTTGGCCAGAAACAATGGTGTCCATTTCCCTTTGTTGTGTGCCGCTTTTTCGCAAATTTTCACTTACACATACGAATTTTGCAATTTTTACTCATTTTTTTCTGTCTCCAAGCCAGGCTTTGTGCCAAAAAGATTTCTTGTCTCATTTTAGCTATCTCTCTGTTTGCTATCTCTTTCTAAGCATATCGCTTTCTGTCTCTCTTTATCTAGCTATGTTTGTCTCTTTTTTGTTCTTTGATTTCATTTGCGTTTTCTGTTTATTGTTGAAATTTATGAGATTTTATTTCGATGATGTTCTGGACTTGGGAATTTATTTCTTTCATTTTGTACAAATTAAAAGGTACAAAATTATTTATTTTAAATAAAAATCTCTCTTAACTGTTTTATTGGCGATTTATAAATAAAAATATACTAAGCACAAGGCATAAATTAAAAAATTAAATATATACTTGAGGTAATCTTAAATAGAAAGCATATTAATATAATATAAAATATATTTTACATTCTTAACTTTGAAAATTTTTCAGGAATGAAAAACTCCAATAAATACGTTTCTTGGAATCGTTAAATCTCCGTACTTTTGGGTTTCCACAAAGTGCGTAGCATGTGGCATGCATCATTCTTCCCGAAATGTGCTTTCCCGTTTTCTTTTTTTTTTGTTCCCAGTCAGTCGACTGTCGCCAGTGTCCTTATCCCGGGACCATTCACAGCTTCGTCCTCAGCTTCAAGCTCATCCTCTGCCACAGCCATGTCCATGTCCACTTCGATGTCCCCATGTCCAGTGTCAATTTTTACCATCTCCATTGGCTTTTGGTTGGCAGTTGAGCGGATTTCTTTTTTCATTTTGCTCGCTTTTATCCCCTTTTATTTTTTTGGGCTTTAGCCAGTGCAGGATCAGCCGCCTGTTGTCATAATTTTAGCACTCACTGTGCGTTGGTTTTCGGTGATTTTTTGTATATATATACATTTTTTTTTTCGTAGCTGGGGCGAAGTGGAAATGCGTTTTCCGCGCCCTTCCTTCCTGCTCTTTTAATGTCATTTGCTCGGGCTGATTTTTTGTGCAGCCTCCGTCGTTGACTGTGTTTATTTTTCATGGTGTAATTTATTTGAGGCTCGTTGGATCGTTGCCGCTGGATGTTGGTGTAGTTGGTAGTCGGCATCCCATTGGTTTATGGCTTGTAAGTTGTTTATTATTAATGTTTGGCTTATGCTGGCAGTTGTCGGGGCGAGCCTCCAACGGGGCTGAGCTGGGCTGGGCTGAATTCGTTTTGGTTTTGCCTTTTGGTTGCACTTTACGGGCATGAGCTCATAATGAAGTCATAGTTATCTGCCCCGCCCGTCCCGTTTTTACCATATTTGTTGGCCATAAAATATACGCGTATGCGTCATATTGCGACAATGCCCCGGGTTTCCCTACCAGCCCCAAGCCTCTACCAATTTGAGTCTCAGCCTATCCAGCTTCCCGAATCAAGCTGCATGCTCTTGGGCATTAGCAGCACTTATGTACTATTCACATTAGTCATGCAATGTGTCTGCGTTATGTGTCTTGATATCTACATAGGGTCTGCCAGGAAAGGGAGGTGTCTTTTGCGGCCCGAAAGGCTTTGGTATTTCTCTGGGAAGCCTTTAAAAATTTGGGTAAATAAGAGAGATTTTTCTCAAATTATTTTGGGAGCTTAACATCGCTAAATATCGTTCTACAAGTTTTTAGAGATAATAACTATTGCCTAAATAAACTTATACCAAAGGCCTATCTCACTAATCAGCAAATGTCTCTGATAAACATTCAATAAATATTTCATAATGTATGCTAACCATTTAAAGAATGGGGAAAACCAAAGAACTACAAATATTTTTGGGTTCATCTTTAAAAAATATATAAAATATTCTATAAAATGGCTAAAGCTTTGTCACTTTAAAAAGAAGACAATATTAACCCAACTTGCTTATCAAGTTGATAATATCAACACTACCAGCACACAATGTAAGTGGCAAGCAGTTGGAAAACTTTTTAATGAAATGCTAAAAAACTTCCTGCTGGGAAAAGAATCGGAAAATCAGGTTGGATGGTAGATAGTTTCGGTTTGCGAACGGTGTGGCCATGTGTTGACACCAATTTTGCACAACTTTCAATCGGCTTTTCGGCAAGGGCTGCCGGTGGTGTTGGCGGTGGCCAAAAGCACCCAAACAACTTGGTCTGGCAATCCGGCTCAAGTCGAACTTAATTAAAGCGCTTTAAGCGTTGCAGTTGTCACAGAAAGGGATACACAGAGACTGAGAGGGGCAGACATTTACGGTTGGACTGTTTCGCAAATTGGCGAGTTGTAGACCAAAAACCAAACATGACAAACAAGCAAAGTTTTAGGCTTTGTCTCTCCATCTCTCTCTCTCTGTGCGCCTGTGTATTTGCGGCCCAGGATGTGGCTCAAAGCGAAGGACATTTGAGCGTGAAATTTATCTCGCTCTTTAAAAGCCTTTGCGGATAATAGGAAAAGAACAAACAAAGCCAAACCAAAAAAAAAAAGGTGGAAGAAACGTATAAAGAAATTGGTGGGGCAAAAGCACTTGAACTGAAATTATGTGCCATTATAATTGCCGAGCACACTCTGGCCGCAGATTGCAACCGAAAATGTACTTGTTAACCCTGGAAGAATATCTACACCAAGATAGAGGCAAAAAAGGAATCATTATAAAGGACCTGGTTTATGCGAGGGGTTTTAGGCAAATTTAAAAAGTATTTGTACCTTTAAAAGCAGAGTTAAGGCTTTAAGAAATAATTTAAAGAAGATGGTTCAGGTTTTATATTAATTTAAATGATTCTAATTAATTCTGAATACTTCAGGCTGAATACTTGGCATGTTAGAATTGGGTTTGTGCCAGAAAGATTAATTAATATAGCAAACATATTTTGGAATACTTTTAAAAAATACATATTTAACGCTAAAAATGTCCGTGAGCCGGCAGAGGCCGGACAAAGAAATTTTTTCACCACTGCTTTAATGTGTGACATGATATTCAAGCTTAAACACCCATAATATTTTAGTTTTAAATATTGGTACTTGCCTGAAAATCACAAATTATTTATTAGATTTAATATAATAAACATTTGTACAATTTCCTATTAAACTCTTTTTTGCCAATATTTTAATCTAACAAATATCAAACGCATAAACGCAGCAATTGAGAAATTCCAAGGCACACAGGCATGTGCAACAATTGAAAATGTTGCCTCGGCTGCTGCTGCTACTGGGTTTCGGGTGTTCGAAAAGTTTCTTAGTCATGGGCGAAAAGTTTCGCAAGCTGCCAAGGAAAAGTGCAGTTTGTAGTTTAAGCCACCCCAGTCCTGGCCGCCTATAGCCCTGTCTCAATTTTCCCTACACATATGTTGGAAAACCTGCGGTTGCCTTCAACTTTGTTAAACGCCACAACCGTGTATGCTTAACTCCGAACAAAAACCCCAGAAAAGGCCAGAAGAGAAATTATAAAAAATATGCACACTACTAACTATGCTTTACTTTGTCCACGGGGCGTAATACAGCCCTGATGCTGCACAAATACACATATATCTAGATATATAATTTCATAAAGGGAACGTGGTGGGCGGAGACAGAAATTAATGCGTATGCGTGTCGGTGAATTGATTTAATTTGTTTGAGTTTTAGCAGCAGGAAGGAAAACTATTATAAGGGCTTAGCAATATATAACACAGCTGCTGTGTTGCTATTCCATCGGTAAGAGGCTTTAGGCGGATTTCCATATTAAATAATATAGATGGCCTTTAAGTGCAAATCGAGTGGAGTTTCTATTAAATAATATTTAATGAACTGAGGTAAATCTCTCCTGACTTGGCCAATACAGTATAGTAATTAAATCCAGCCTTTAAATTGCGTACTTTTTGTGCTAAGTGATAAGCAAACAAAATGTCGATTAAATCGAGGACAAAAACCATATTGTGTAATTAATTGTAAGTGGATTACTAATTTAATTATGCTTGTTAATCGTGTTTGCCTGGCAAGCAGCATGTGATTAAGGTGATTATTAAACAATTGAACAGTGTGAAATTATAGAAGCAATTAAATAACAATTGAAACTAAATATTTGTAAGGGTTAGAAAGGAGTTTGTTGTTTTAAATTGGTTCGATTAAGGCTTAAATAGGTATTTATTTTTGGCTAAAATGTTTGGAAGTTTAAAATCGATTTATTTAAGTTAAATGTTTCGCATCTTGTCTGTGGCACCATTTTAATCTTAAATAAGTTCACTAGGATCAGGTTTGGAGCTTCTTCTCTAAGCACTTGACTGCATTTCCTTTACGTTTTTACCTTCTGAACTTTTTGGCAAAAAGATGCCATGATAATGCATTTGACAGTTGCAGTAGTTGCACCCCCTTTTTCCCCCACTTTGTCCTCCCTTTTTTTCTCTGTAGTCACTGGCTTTTGTTGGATTTTCGGTTCGGCAGCAGGGTTCAAGGGATTGTCTCAGCTCTCGATGGGTTTGGTGCCCTGTAAAAATGTTGAAATTAATGTTTAATATATGCCCAACAAGAGATTTTATTATTATTTACACAGAATCATTAAAGCTTATTTTTTAAGACAATTTTCTGTGCCCACAAATTTATATTTACCTAGAATTATTTAGAAAATAAATGATATTTATCTTGCAGCTTTAAACATTATATCATGAATATCTTTATTAATATTACTGTACTTAGGAAATATATTAAGTACACCTATGAGCCTTTTTAAAGAGTATATATAAGAATTAATTCAAAGGGTATTTAACCCTTCGCTTCATATTTTCCTCTATTTTTGTCTCTGCTTTTTTTTGTCAAATTTTTTCGCCAGTTAGCCAAAGTCTTTTAGCTGTTGGCAGTTTGACACGGCGACAACTGGCGTGGTGGGAAAGCCAGTAGCAACGAGGGAGAGAAGGAGACAGGGGCATATGTAACTTTAACTCACATTCATGGCTCCTCGTTTACTCCTTAGTTTGCCGTTGTGCAATTTAACAGAATGTTACGTTTTATATTCAATTTAAGGATACGAGGTGCTCCTTTCTCCCAGAAAAGTGGAGTGCAGCTGGGATCAAATGAAATTGTGGCCGAACGGATACTCCTAACTCCTACGAACCGAGACGGTTTAGTAATTGGTTCCAGAAATTTCATTTCATCCAGCTGTGGCTTATCTTCATCGTATGCTTGATTTCCTGAAAAGCCATTAGTTACTGCATTCTGGGAAAATATTTTAGAATGACTTTCATTGTGTTTGTTGGCTATATTGTTGTACTCTAGTAGGTAGCACTAACTGGTGTCCTTGGTAGTGTAAATTCTAGGAAGGTATTTCTCTTAGGTATATTTTATTGCTGGTTTCGTGTTTAAAGAGTTTTTACATTATTTTCGTTTAATAATTTATAGAGAAAGCATTTTGACATTATAAAGTTTTTATAAATATATGTCTAATTTCTTTAAATATTCTTTTATAAATTCTTAGAGTATATCTTGATGAAAATTCCAAGCAATGACAATGAAATCCTTAAGTTCTTGTGTCCTTAAATATTATATGAATCGCCTGTGTGCCACAAGGGTCACGTGTCTTGGCTTAAACGACAATTTGCATGTGAAAACTAGAAAAGGTAAAAGGGTGCGGGAAAAAGCTGGGGAAATGGTGAGAAAAGCTGAAAAAACGGGAAGGGGTATGGGAAAACTACGGGATAGCTACGATTTTCTGTATGCAATTTTTAGTGTCGAATGGTGCCAAGTTGGAAATGCACTTTTTATGTTCGCATGGCGTGTGCAACGTAACAAATTTAACCGTAGACAGATTGCACATGTGTACCGTTTTGTAATGTTATACATGTAACACACAGATACAGCGCACACACACACCACATTTATACACGAAAACTCCACACACGAATACTCCACAGAGGGGTAGAGATCTTATAGCACACAGACAAGTCGAAGTCTGGCAAAAGTTTCCATGTTGGCCAAGGGAAAAAGGGAAAACGGCGAGGGAAAGGTTCCACAAATGTGAAACAAATTGTTTAATGTTCTATCTCGTTCTCTGTCGCAGCTTTCGTTTGTCCCCTTTCTACCTAGCTTTTTTGTGCACTCAAAGAAAATTGTTTTACACATTTTATAGATTTTTAAAATTGTACTTTGAGTGCTTCAGAGGTTCTATAGAACTTTTAAGGGCAAATTTTTATATTTAAGCTTATTTTGTAAAATAAGACATACATCTACCTTTTATAATAATATACTATTATATACTATTATATTATAAAGGAAAATCTCTTCTTTTTAAAATAAATGAATGGTTTTGCTTTTTGAAAAAAATAAGAAAACCTTTTTAAAATTGCCTATAATTTTCCTAAGCTTAAAAAAAAACTTTACAGTGCCCTTGCGTGTTTGGCTCCGTTTGAGTTTTGTCAATGCGACAATTCCTCGACGTAGACGTTTTCAGGGAGTTAAGTAATCGTACGTTTATTACCTCCATTTGGATATATATTTACCCACAACGTCTCGACTCTCTCATTCTCTCTCTCTGTCTGTGCCACCGCTGACTCCTTATGGTTCTCCCTCTTAGCCATCAAAATCATGGCTTAATCACTTTGACTTGTTGTGGCTAATTGCAATTTGAAATGCTCCATGAGATGAGACGAGCTGAGCTGAGCTGACTTTGATTTGTCCCTAAGTCGGCACACTTGTCACACAGTTTTTGTGTCAATTGGTTGAGGTTAGGGGCTAAGGACTGAGTGACTTTTGAATGGATGATTGGATTAAAGACACTTATTGCAAGCTTTATATAAAACGTGCATCGAGAAACCCTCTAAAGCTAATCTGTTACGCATAATAAACCTCAAGAAAGGACAGTTTTTCAAGCATTTTATTTCACCAATAAGAAAATTTAGTAAGTAAAACTTGCATAGTTATAATAATTCCTTATAAGGCCTTGCTTTTTGTCTTCAAAAACCCTTTGGATCGCAGATAGCGAACTATAAATGGTGTAGTACCCAGCGTAATGCTTATACGGATCGGCGCAAAGATTTTGTGAATTGCAAAAGCCACCACAAAAGTGCTTCCTGTGGCCACTTTTTCGGCAAGTGTGGATGAGGAAAATCCCAGGAACTCCAATACGGAAATCAAGTCTATGCCGCCAGAAACAAGGGCATAGAAACCGCTCAGCGATATCAAAGAAATGGCCACATGGAAAGCCATAATGGTAGCTCCATATTCCTTAAAGGCCCGCTTGAGTTGGGCTCTTTTACTTGGTTTTTCATCGATGGTCGGCGGATCTGGTGATGACGACTTCTTTGGGTCTACTTTGGAGGGCGGCGTCGATTGCGAACTAAAGCTGCGGCTTATTTGGTCATTATTTTTGAGATTTGTAAGGGTTTGAGCTGAGAACTTGTATTCCTGGCGACCGGGCAGTTTCAGATCCAGGAACTTGTTGGATTTGCATGTGGAATTATAGTATTTTGCAAGGATATCTGGCTTGTTGATGTCCTTTGGCTGGATTCCTTTAGTCCAGTTAGGTTTTCTGCCAGCTTCTTCTTTGTTTATTGAAAGAGAAATTGGAGCCGCAGCTACGTAATTTTGTTTGGATTGAAAAGTTGGTTTAATGAAATACGAGACTACGGGTGCACGTGTCATAAGAATAATGGACGCCTTGCCCGTTGGTAAACTCATTTCTAGTCACGTTCACGAAGGTAATTAAATTGGGAATATATTAAGTAATATTGCTTTGTAAAATATTAAAATTGTTCTGGGAAATTTGAATGATAAGTCAAAAACTACTTAGAAATTTATATGGGTAAATAGCTTTTATAATAACCACTTCAAAATGTTTGTTTCTAAAGTTTTATTTCTTGAGCCAAATTCTGATAATTAAAAAATTAGTTTCTTACAGAGAAGCTATTAAAAGATATCTATTGAGCTTTGTGAATTTTTTAGTCAGCCTTTCCCTGTATATTCTGGGTACTTTTTTCGGGAAAATTGCATTAATTTGTAGTTTATAAAATATTTGTACTTATGTCTATAGCACCACCTTAACCCCTAACCACCCAGGAGGCTGCAATTAACAGATGTTGACATCGCGACTCATCAATCAATTTGCAATTTTAATCTTCCGCTGTTGCTGTTGATGTACTTGGATCTACTCTGTGTAATCTTTTACATAATGCATAAATCAAGGCCCGACGACGACGACAAAAAGCCTAAGAAATTTGCCCAGGTAAACAAAGGCCAACACGAGAAATAAATAAATAAAATTCGGGTGAGGGTGCAGCAGGGGCCAAGTAAAATGAAAACATTTTTACAAATGCATAATGACAGATAATTTGTGTGGCAAACTCATCTCGCACCTTTCACCGGGCTCAAGCTAAAATAAAAGGAAAAACAAAATATAAAGCGGACTAAAAGTGAGGGAGAAATAAAAAGAAAATCGAAACAAAAACGCGAAAAACTTTTCTGCCAAGTAATTCTCATGATTTCAACTTTGAACTGAGTCGCTGTCACTTGTTTCAAGTCGCGTCTCCACTTGCTAATTTTTCGTGCCCACCTTCTTCGGAAAAAACTTGAAACTTGTTAGATAGGAAAATTTTTCAGCGGGGCCCTGCCATTTCCCTTCGGCATTTCCCCCCAGCTTTTCCCCCAGCTCGCCTTTTGACAGGCTTCAAGCTGAATTCGTCCCGTTTCGACGCTAGGGGACCTCCCCGACATAAAAAAAAAAATTATGCAAATATGTTACAGTTACGGGCGCATCCCTCATTTCCCTCGCTGGTTTTCCACGACCCTTCCTCGCCCCTCCTGGGCCTGTCTGTTTTCTCTTTGGAAAACTTTTTCCTTGCGTTGGCCTAAAATGTCGTCTTGGCGCCAAAGTTTTTTGCTGGCCACCCGCCCCCGTTTTTCCCGGGCTTTCCTTCTTCAAATTTTCCCCGAAGAGTTTCGGTTTCTTTTCGCCAATGCAATGATTATAGACGGCAAACTCGAAAGTTGCAAATTAAAGGGCAAAAGGAGATAGAGTTGACCACTTCCAGTCAGTCACAGAAAGTCCTCGATTAACCCAATCCTTTAACTTGACGGTGTCCAGAACGTGTGTGTGTGGGTGTGTTGGTTTGACTTAATTCAATTTCCCTGTTTCCCCGCTTCGCATTTAGCTGTAATTACCAAGAGCAGCGGGCAAACAAAGCCAAAACAAAAGGCCCTCAATTACAATTGCAATTCCCCGGCGAATGCTTAACCATAAACACGACACCTGTCCACAAATAAATTTTTGGGCGTTGATTTTGCCCCTGCTGGGTACTTCGTGTGCCGTTGTTTGCCGGTGCGGTTAAGCAGAACATCAAATATTCAGAAGGCGAGTGTGGCAACAAAAGCCACTCGCTCGCCCGCCCGCCCGCTCAACTGTTGCTACCCCCTGGGTTAATAAAGGGAAATTGTGGCTGGAAATAAAGTAAAATCACTGACGTTGCAAAGAGTGCTGAAATTTGGGAAGGATTTAAAACGGCATTGCAGGGGGTTGAACTTATGCTTAAAAATCGGTTGGTGATTTCGTCTTTGTAGAAAAATTTCGAGGATTTATATTTTAATAATTTTTATTATACTTATAGTGTAATATTTGTGGTAGAGTTTAAGTCCTTTTAAAGCTGAGAAAATACATACTTTTAGGTAATAATAAAGAGTTAAGCTAAGTTACCTTAGAAACAAACAAATATGTATTTAAATGCCAATAATGGTTGCAAGATAAACATTTCTAAAGAAAATATGTTTAAAAATATTTATACCAAAGATAATAAATATAAAAATATAAATATATTTAAATATATATTTACCAAAGACTTATAACTAATTTTAATTCTTCCTAAAAGACATTTATTTAAATCAATTAAATTATTTTTAAAATTTTACAGTTACAATCAGAGCCCAAATAACAATTGTAAACTTTTTGATGGTCAGGAAATTCACTAAATATGTTGAAAATGTCTCCGATAAAAACAAAAACTAGTAGATTTTCAATAAGCAAGTGAAGTAATAAGCCCACAATTCTGGACAGGCAAAATATCTCCAAAAATAACTAGCCTTCGATAGCCAGTTCATAATTATTTAATGAATCCGGATCGACGACACACAAACAGCAAGGATACAAAGAAAAAGAAGAAAAGACCCACAAAAAAAACCTTAATTAATAAAAATGATGATTTAATAATATTCCTGCAATTTTGAGTCTCTTTAATTTAAAAAAATATATTTAATATATAAATATACTTATTTAAAAAAAAAGGCAATCAGAGATTTGTAACTTAATAACTCTGAAACTATAATATTGCCCAAAAATTCCCTATAAATTACAGAAGAGTCTCCAAAAAAACCAAGAAAAAAAGTATACTTATCAACAAACAAAAGACCCACAATTTATCTCCATAATTTCATCAAGGCATCAGCAGCCGTTTTATAAATATTAAATGAATCCATATCCAGGACTCACAATCAGCAAGGACACAAGGAAAAGCTAGTAAAAACCCACAACGATATCAGTTATGTGAATGCCCGCACATTAGCAGCGCCAGCAACCATCGATATTTGGCGAAAACAAAACCAATTATGGCAAAATAATAGAGCTGCTTCGACAATATCTAATCCAAAGCCACCCACTTTGATGTGGGCAGTGGGCAGTGGCTTGATCCGAAGCTCGGCAACGAGCAATACCGAATTTACCAGCTATTATGTGGAAATTAAAGCTCATTCAGTAGCATTTAGACCCCTCCAAGGTGTGTGGTGTGTGCGGTGTTGTATTTGTGTGCGTGCATTTGTTATTTTAATCATGGCCCAAACAATGCCAGCAGGCAGCAATAGTGGGCGTGTCTATGGCAATAAACTGTCAATTTTCAATTATGCCCGTGACGTGTGGAAGCCACCTTCAGTGCCGCCTGCCTGTGCAGAGCCCCCTTTACGCTTTTCTGACAGCTCCTCTGTGACATGGTCACACACACACGCACCCGCGAAAGCCCGCAAATAAGGTCTCCGTATTTTGTGGGACAAGTCTGACATTTTGGAGGATATATGTTACACCCCGATATCTCATTGAAATCGTGTGCGGTGAGTAATGCTCAATGTCCCGTTGGCTTAACCTTGTCCATATTCCATTGTCCAACGAGTGCATTGAATACACATAAAGAAAATGGAAAAGTAGAGAAAAGAGAGTCACGAGTATAGCGAGATGAATATTTAATAACCAAGAAAACTTGTTAACTATATGTTGATATCTTAAAGAAAGTTTAAATGGGAACATAATAAGAAGGTCTTAGGAATTTTATATTTTAAAATGCTTTTAAAAAGTTTTCTGTGTTTAATAAAATAAATAAATACGAGATACGAGTACAACATTATATAAATGAGGTTATTTATTTGTCGATAAGGTTTTTTAATAAGCAATTTCAAAGCTTTGAATAAATATTTCAAAGAAACAATAAAGTGAATATTAAATTAAAAAATAATATCACTTGCTTATGTCAGTCACTATTAATATATTGATATGTTTTAATATATCTTTGATATTTTACAAATTGAAGATTTTAACTAATAATTTTCTAAGTCCGATTTTTAGAGATTTAGTATCTAATTCGTTAACTGTTCAACTGCAAATTTCCAGTTCCTGAAAGTTCCAACCAAAGAAAGACTTGAAGCTTGTGGTCTTCACTTTGCCTCGTGACAGAAAGCCTCTTCGAAATCCATGGGCCATAAATACAAATACCATGATTACCATATAATAATCGTCAACAGAATTATGGTTAGCACTGTGTGCGAGCGAGGGCAGTTTAATGGTTTAAGTAATGATAATAATAATAAGGTAATAAATAATAAAAATATTAATGTTAATGATAAGGTAATAAATTGAATGGAAATGTATGGTCATCGTTGATATAGGTCAAGGTCAGACCTACGCTAGCTTTAACCCTAATTTGCCTGAGGCTATATTTGAAAAGAAATTTAAAAATATTTCTATAAGTTCCAAAAGGATGAATAAGAAAGAGAATTATTTATCAAATTTGATATATTAAATATAAAATAAAACTATAACTATTATTATATTATCAGCTTCTTTTTCCTAAACTTTAAGTTGTCTTGTTTTTCTTTATTTTTGCCAGTCTACCTCAGGCATCGTAACTTTACTCCAGTATTTGTTAGCTCATTGGCTTGGCTTTATAATATTATTCTGGTTTTCTCGCCTCACCACCAGAATAAACCCCTGGAGCGACCCACGTTGGCCTGTCCGGTTGTTCGGTCCTGCTCCTGACATTCATTAGCTTCAATGGGAAAGTGTTTCATCCGACAAACTCGAGGAGCCGTAAGGGAACAGGGGACATGGACCGGGACATGGACATGGACCGGGGACAGGAGGCAGACAATTGCTCCATTCAGGCAGATGAATCGGACACAAAACCGAATCCCGGATCGCTGAAAGGCAAACCCCAGTTTCCCCGCAAATGTTCGTGTTTGTGTCATCGGCATTGTTATCCCTGTCATGCTTTATGCCATGTTTACAACCCGATTTTTGTGCCCCGCCCACCCCCCAAGTCCACCTTGGAGCCTCGTTGCCATGGTGTCCCTGTGTCCGGAGGTCCTTGTGTCTATATGTCTGTGTGTCCGCTGTGTCGTCAAGTGCAACACTTGCGGCCATCTTGAACGTATTGAATTATCATCATCATTGGTAGCTGTGCCGTTTGTGTTCAGCCATGCTTCACGGTCATCAGGACACTTGGGGAAAAGGTTATTGGTAGGGATATTCCATGAAAAATTCGTACTAAAATATGAAAAGTATTTTTTTTTTAATTTTTTATTTGAAATAAAATTTGTTTAGTGTAAAAAATAAGTAGATTTTTAGTTTTAGTTTAAAAAAACCTAGAAAATTGTTATTTCATTCTTCTAAGCATACTGTTATATACCTTTTAGTTTTCCTGAGTAAGGACGAGATATTTTGGGACCTAAAATAGGAGAAAAAAATATTTAAAATTTACAGGTGTTAGAAAAAATAAATATTTTCTATGCTTTACATTTTATTTTTCTATAGAAACTATATTTTTATAAGTGCATGACCATCAATGAAGCCCTGAGTGCGTAATTGCTGTGGATATCCGGATTGGTTATTCCTGCCCCAGGAGGCAAACCGAAGAAAATAGATTTCCTCTAAATCTGATGGATGATTCTCGGCCTGCAGGTTCTATTTTTGGTAGCTAAGCAAACAATTTGTATGCTGAAAGCATTATTATTTTTTTTCTTCCAATTTCTTGTTCGTTTTTCTTTTTTTTTTGTTTGGCAGACAGCAATTATTTGGAAAGTCATCCATGTTGTTATTGCATCATCATGATGGAAATTATTGGTTTTGGGTTTGCATGGATTTCCGATTTTATGGCTTTCGGTCAGCAAGTGTTGCATTACAAAATTGTTT
This sequence comes from Drosophila triauraria, assembly GCA_014170255.2. Taxonomy (NCBI): domain Eukaryota; kingdom Metazoa; phylum Arthropoda; class Insecta; order Diptera; family Drosophilidae; genus Drosophila; species Drosophila triauraria. Next base: position 12,280,080 of record CM024334.1, read on the forward strand.
GAAGGATGGAATAGCAGCAAAACCGATACCCAAGACAATGGCCACAAAAAAGAGTTCACAAAGTAAAGGAAGGGAAAAATGACTGATGAAGGCTTTTCGGTTGGCAATTATTTCTTCGATGGCCAAAAATCGAAAAGTTGTTGGCGTTTCCTACGGCGAGTGAAAGGTTATTGATGCCTTTATCTGTTGTCTGGCCCCCGAATCGAAATTGCGGGTTGAATGGCTAAATTTGATAGTGCTTGAGCGATACCAAATTGCTCGCTGATGGTTTTTTACGAAGCGATTGAAGGGGAGATCTCTTTTTTTTGAGGTGAACTGGTAAAATGTTGGTTAAGTGCTGGGGAAGAGATAGTTTGTGGTATATTTTTGAGGGGATTGGAAGGAAAATAAAATGCAAATAACAAATTATAGAATGCCAAAGTAAACATTGATAAATAAAATAACAAGTGGGAAAGCTACTGTCGAGTGTGCCCGACTGTAAGATACCCGGTAACCAAAGCATTGTGGGTGAAATTAAGCAGCACATGCACATGGAAAAAAGGAAATTTTGACAAATGAAGACAAATATTGCTAGAAACATGTTGAGAAACACTCAAAAGAGACAAATGTTGCTAGGAACATGCTGAGCAACACCCAACAAAGACAAATGCTGCTAGGAACATGTTGAGCAACACGCACGTGCTCTCTCTCTCTCTCTCTCTCAGAAACTTTATTGTTTAATAACTTCTATGTTTATCATGCGATTTTACTCAAATTTTTAGAACACGTCCACGATTGCCTACTTATTAAGACTATTTACTTACTTTATGCCGAAAATCACGCATATGGCTTATATACCGTTTTTTATGGTTTTCGGGGGCGGAAATGGGCGTGGCCAAATTTTAAAACAAATTTGATCTGCGTGCAACAGATTCCAATATTGTCACCAAATTTGGTAACTCTAGCTCTTATAGTCTCTGAGATCTGTTGTTTCACACGGACAGACAGACGGACAGACGGACATGGCTAGATCGACTCGGCTAGTGACGCTGATCAAGAATATATATACTTTATAGGGTCGGAGATTTGTCCTTCTGCCTGTTACACACATTCTCGATTGGCACAAACTTATAATACCATTGTACCCTATGGGTACCGGGTATAAAAATAGTAAAAGCAAGATCTTCAAATTATTCATTTATAAATACTTTTTTTCAGATTATGACTTTGTAATGTATTTATTTAACTTTCAATTATAAACTATGTATACAGAAAATATATTTATAGATACGTAAAAACATTTTTCCCTCCAAAACAATTTCTCTTATTATTCTTATTTCAACCAATATTATTTTCCTGATTTTTCTGGTTCAAGAAAATTTAACACCATGAAAATGTTTTATTTATTTCCCCTGGTCCGCTCTCATTATCCCTTTTATTTGACTTGTTGTGAGTGGATCTCAAATTATAAGTGATTTCCGTTCGCTGCGTCGACTGGGATGCAAATATATGGCATTTCATATTGGCAAACAAGGCTTTTCTTCTCGTTGACTGGCCTGCCTGCCCCGCACAGCCCATGATTTTCCCAGTGTCTGTGGCAATTTGTAGTCAGACTGTTGCAATTTGTTGCTTGCAACAGCAACAGCAACAGCACCGGCGGCAGCGGCAACACCAAGTGCAACGCTGAGCAAGGGCTGGCAGAAGTTGAGAGGCTGCGAATGGCGCTTTGGTGTTGACGGCATTGTTATTATGACTACCACTTGCCATTCGCGATGTTGTTGCATGTTGCTTTTGTGCATCGCTTGCTGTTGTTGCACCAACAGCTGTCACGTTGCTGCCGCTGCTGTAGTTGCTGCAAGCGACAGCAACAGCAACAGCAGCAGCGGTAAAGTCTGTGCGAACATGACAGAAGATGACGCTGCTTGCCTGATGATGAGGTGGCAATGCTTCTCTCTTTCTGTTTTTTTTTCTGCCATGTTGCATGCTCTACTAGGTTGCATCCGCGTTAAGCGGCCACTTCGGTGAAGTTTATGCGGGTATTTTAGGTCAAGCTGGATCCGAAATGAAAAAAATTATATGCAAAAACTTATATATTTAAAAAAGAAAGTAATCTGAATAAATTAACATTAAGTACGTATAGAAATATTTATAAAGATTTTATCTATAACCTAATAACTTGATGTACAAGACAAGAAAATAAGCAAAATTTGTTTGAAGTATTTTATTAAATGTAATATATTAAAGGGTATTTTTGAGAGTTAAATTTATTTTAGATTAGCTTTTATTGTAAATATTTTTTACATTTCATAAGAGTTTATCATGTCTAAGATATACTGAAGAATATCTTAAATTTTGTCTCTAATATCCTTTCTAGAACCATTAATACCTGAAACATAAAAGCCGCATAAACGCTCTCTTTGGCAAAGTGCAGTCCTGTAGTTCTACCCACTCCCTGGTGGTTTTAAGTTCATCTATCGCGTTGTCTCTTCCATACCCTTCGACCTCCTGTTCCCTGTGTTTCCCCCTTCCTACTCGTCTTTCGTCTGATGTCGCTGCTCATCAACTTCAGTTGCTGTGTCGCATTATGCAATCAATTTTTCAAAACTCCACCAACTTTGGCTGCAAACAACGACGGCAGAGTGTGGCAGTGGGATATCTGAGGGGATTTTTGGATGGACACAATTCAGTGATGTCAGAGCAATAAAAATATGGTTAGAACGGGAAATATTATAATATTAATTATGGGAAATTATATATATTTTAAGGGACTAATATTGCAGTTTAAGAATTTATTATTTTAAAATTTCTAAAAACGAATAATCGTAAAATTCTAATAGAAGAAAATTATTAATTGCAAAAAGGCCAAGCAGCAGGATGTGATATGCAATTGTTTTAACAGGAAGTCACCGTCACAACTTCCTCATTAGTATACGATGCCGAAAGGGCCTTGTATGCTCAAGGCTTTGGTAAGCTCCAAGGTTCTGGGTAAATCCTTCCAGGACCTGGCAAGCTTTTTGCCAAAATACACGTTAATTGAGCATAGTTATCTCATAATAAAAAATATTATATTTAAGCTAGCCTTAGCTAAAATCATCATCTTAAAAAAAAGCCAGAAACACGGACACAGCCAAGTTACCAGCACTGGTCGTTGTCCATGCAATTTGGGCAAAAGTTGATTATAAAACGCGACGTTCAGGCGGGAGCGCCCTTAAGCTGAAAGCCCAAAAAGCGGATGGCTAAGTGCAACTTTAATTGAAGATTTTTTCCCGTTTTCTCTTTCTTTTTTTTCTAATATTTTTTTTTTACTGCAACAATAATGCGATCTTAGTGCAAAAGTTTCCCTAATTACATTTTGGCATTTAGCTTGACTTGCTTATCTTTAGCCCCTTTTTGTTGGCCCTTTTTAGCCAACATATTTTTTTATATTTTTCTGTGGGCCTGGCCCACATGGCGTATACTTCATTTGACGCTGGCGGCTTTCCCGCAACGTTTTCTTTACATTTTCCACCCTCCGCCATAGGCTTTTCAGCTGGCAACAGGTGAAAATTCTCATTTCATTTTGGGACTAAATCAACTGTAAAAAATTCAAATGCCTTATCAGCTTAAGCTTCTGCTTCAATGGAGCGCTCAGGCCAATGATGGTGTGCCCCCAGAGTGTATCTGTGTGTTTTCCAAGTATCTGTGTGTTTTCCCAGCTCTCTTGAGTGTGTGTGTGTGTGTGTGCTACATGATGATGAGCTTTTTGACTTTTGTTTGCTGTTGGCTTTTTGCGGAGTTTGGCGCCGAATGAATGCAAATGAATAGGAAAATGTTTGAAATTGCAATTGAAACTGTAATTGCGTTGGCCAAAAAAGGGGGAGTCAGCGGAGCAGGATGGGTGTTTTAGGTTGAAGTGCGCTGAAAAAAGCTCCAGGGAATTTGCTTTTCTCGCAGCAGATTGTAAAGTCTACTTTGCTCTCATTTTGTCGTTAGTTCGTTTTTCTTTTCGGTGGCGGAGTGAGCAAGAAAAGTGGGCAAAAGTGAGTCCCCTGTGAGCCCCGAACTGGTTTTAGATAATAAATTGATATTCCAGACGCACCTCTTGAGGTGAACGGTAATCGAAATGCTTTTCCATTTGCTTAGTTTAATGCAAACGAGGGTGAGAATAAAGAGGAGCTCGGGAGTCCTTCGGGAGACTCAAGTGAATATATCCCAAATGGTATGGGATATGGAATAATGATGGAGATTAGATAGTAGCATGATTGAGTGCTCCTGCTCTCTGTGTGTGGGCTAATAAATGGTAGTAGATGAGCAGATTGCTGGCGGTAAGTGCACCGAAAAGTGGCGAAGGTTCAGTGTTTGCGGAGATTTTTATTTTGGGAGCTACGACGAGGTGTGGATTTCAGAGATTTCTAAGAAAAAAAATGTGTGTGGCAGGAAAAAGGATTTGAGTAAAAAGAATGGAGAGAAAAGTGTGACACTTGATATTTGATGCTTAAAATAGACACTTGGAAATACATTAAGAATTTTTGATTATTTTAATAGAAGTACAAATTAAATGTTTAATTTTTGACTTTATTGTTGCATTTTTACATCAAATTAAATGGAAACTCAATAATTACTACATTTCTAAGACAATTAGATGAAAGAAAGCTAAGATTCCTTACGCATATTTAAATAATTGAATAAAAATACAAATTAAAATATTTAATTTAATAGAGTTAAACTCATCATTTATATTTTAACTTTAAAATAATGAAAACTTAACGAATTATACATTTTTAAAGACAATTATTTGAAAGAAAGCTACAAAAATCTCATGAAGATATTATATAATTCAGTTTTAGAGAGTTATTTTATATGTTTCAATAAATAATGACTTTAATGCATTTTAATTAAGTTTTTCATGTCACTTAATCTCACAAATATATATTTAGCCTAACTCTCAATTCCTTCAATCCTCAGGTAAATTATTTTGTGCCTGTCTAAGCCATAAAACTACCTAATGGCTTCCATACCATAATCCCAAAACTATTATGACAATCTAATGACAGTCTCAAGTGACCAACGGAGGAGCAAGTCAAAGCAATGGCGCAAGCACTCAAAGTGCACCCAGCGAGCACTTACCCAAAGACTATTACATAAAACTGCAGCGGAGAGCAGTTCAGAAATTACTATATAGCAGCGAGAAAAGCCATTCATCATCTAAGTATATGGAGTTGTCGAGAGCGAGAGCCTTTGGAGGAGTGCATATTAAAAGTAAAATTCGTATTTCGCCTTTTATTTTTTGCCGAATCATTGCTGGGCTATGAATTTACTTTCTCGAATGCAAAAGAGGAAAAAAAGCGCTTACCCCTTTCGGTCCAGGTTCCCATTTTATATTCGAGGTATCCTCAAAGCGAGGCGCGTGCATTGAACCGCCCAAGATTTACTCAAGATCTGGATAAAAAAGTGGGCTTATTTTATAGAGTTCGGGTTTTGAATACTCTTTTAATTTTAATTGGAGAACCTTACATAATAGTTTTATTTTTAGAAGGGATTTAAGTGCATAATAAATGACAATAAATGCAAATTAAAAAGGCTAAAAAACTGAATAATTATACAAAAAATAACAATAAAAATACAATAAATAAAAATAAATAAATAAATATAAATTGCATGATTACAAATGAAAAATAATGAGTTTCCTTGCAATAAATAAAGCTTTTTGTAGTTAAACAGAGACAAGTTTTGGTTTATTTATATGTCAAGTCATAAGCCATAATAATTTTATGTTCATATTTGAACCACCTTTTAAAAATAAATATATTGAATTAAATTATTTAAAGACTAAAGTATAAATACTTCCATATAAAAATAATGTTACTTAAAAGTTTCTATGTTAATAATTATAAAAAGGTCGCAGAAAGTGGTAAAAAGATTAATGGTTTAAAGATATAATATTTAAAAGAAAACGCTTTCAAATTATTAAGGAATTAACCTATGAAAAAAGGAAAACTGTGGATTAAAACTTAATAAAAGCAAACTTCGCCAATAAAGTTTCATTCGAAAATCATGACACCCCCATTAAGAGTATGGCCAAAAGCGAAAGGTGCCTCAACGCCGCGCTTATTATAATGGCCAAGTGTAGGTGGAGAACAAGGTGGAATAAAGGGGGGAAAAATAGTGGGGATTACGAGGAAACTGAGGAGGGCTTCGTACCCCAAAACAAGTTGCACGTACTTGAATGCGCTGCGAAAGGAAAAAGTCTGCAGCTCCACGAGAAAAACTCACTTGAATGGAAAGCCAGAGCGAAAGAAACCCGGCTAGGAAGCTAAGAAAAAAACAAAAAATACCCAAGGAAAAACCGCAAATAAATGTCACGAATGAAGTTTAAGGAAAGGCGAAGCAACAATTGCTTAAAGGGGGTACCAAACCCTCCTGACAAAAAATAACAGTGCGGAAAATCCGCTCAGCAAAGCATAAGAAGTGCTAGAGGAAAAGAAAAAAAATTAAGAAAAATCCAAACCGTTGAATACGTTTTCCCCAGGAGTCGCATCCTAGGGTGTGTATGTGTGTATTGGGGAAAAATCCCGCAGCGACTATTTGCCTGCAAATGACTTTGAAAGTGCGCATTTATTTCAATTCTTTATTTTTTTTTAGCAAAACGCGCCAAACGCAATATACCCACAGCTGTCGCCTGTCCCCAGCATTCAAGATGCGTCAAAACTAATGAAGCGTTCAACTGCGAATCTGGTTTAACTATTTGATTAGCTCCATTCAATAGTCCCTTACGATATTCAGGGCCTGGCACCTTGAGGTTTCCTTGAAAATTTTAGTGATAATTTAATATTTTAACTTCTACTTTTTACTTAAGTATTAATTTTCTATACCTCACTTTTTTTCTAAACTTTTTTACAATTGTTTAGCAAAAACCTAGAAAAAATTGTTTAAAGGGTTTATACTACAAATAGTTGTTTAAAATAAGTAAAATATGCTGAGCTTAGTCCAATAATAATTAAAAAGATTAATTTATACTTATTAACCAAAGTAACCAAAGTAAACATTTTAATAAAGCCTTTAGAATTTCGGTCAAATATTTGTTTTGCCTCTCAAACTAATAAAGTTCCTAGATATTTTGGAAAATGCCCAAATAATAACACTTTTCCTCTAACAGAATGTAATTTAAACATTTCTTCTTTAATATATATTAAATATATTTTTATTGTAAACAATTTTACCAAAGTTGAGTCAATATCAGGTCGGAACTCGAAAAAAACCCACAGTCTAGACAGCCTTATTTCGCTCGGTTTGTGTTGATTTATAAATCAGGAAGTTGAGGCTTCTATCAAAAAGTGCCTCCTGCCGTGTTTCCGGTTGTTGATGAAATCGGTGTGAAATCCTCTTTATTCTCTGTTTTTTTTTTTTAAGAAGAAAAAAATTAAGTCAATGGAAAGAGAGAAGGCTGGGAAATTGGGAGATTGTTGTTATTTGGTTGGCTGTTTCAGGTGGAATACAATTTGCTTTTGTTGATAAAACAGAATTTATTTGTTTGTTTGTCGTAAATAGATTTCGAATTGCATTTGCCTGGCAATAGGCAAATTGTGTGCAAATTAGCATAAATACAAAGTGATTGGGATCAGGAAATGGGGCAAATGAGAATCTCTTAAGATTAATCTAGTTATTTCAAGGAATTTCTACTATGGTTATTCGGATAATATATCCACATAATTGTAAATTATGATATTCTGCAAATCATATAAATTTCAGCTTTTAATTGTTATAATTCCATTTTAAAATGGGTTTCCATCATTAAAATCCTACTTTAATTGAGTCGCAACCCTCCTTTATTTTCTGTCTTGATCAAGTCTCCTTCAGTAGGCAACGGTTGTTAACTTTTCCTGTTTTTAGCACGCCTCCAGCTCCTCCTTCCACTTTGGCTGCCATCCTCGTAGTTAAACAATTAGCGCGTAAAACAAAAAAAAAGGAAAAACTGGTGAAGAAAACGTCTTTCAGTCACGCCAACGCGGCAAAAGGCTTGGGGCTTTGAGCTCATTATGTGAGCAGCCATGGGAAAGGAAGCGAAAAAGTAAACAAACGGAAAATCAGTGGGGAAAACAATGTGTTTAAGTGACGTATTTTTTGATACCCTGCGTCTTTTGGGGATTAAAAATATATATTAAAATTATGATGCGCTTTGCAGGGATTTTAATAGATCTTTTCGTGATATTTTTCATATTTTCTACATTTTTTTTATATTATTTTATATTTGCACTTCATTGTTTATAAATGTAGTTAAAGAGTTTAACTCCATTCGAGTCTTTAAAATGTTTGAACTTTAAGTAATTGGAAACCTATGAATATTCCAGTGTAATTTCTATAGAAAACATTATCATTCAAATTTATGATTGCAAAATTGTGGTTTCTAATTTGTATAATATTCCTGACAAGCCAACATTGAAACTAGCAATGCTTAATGTATGATTTTCCTATTATGCAAATACCACCAACAAAAACAAACAAAAATATAATATTCTCTTGGTAAATAGAAAACCTGTTAGCCAAGCCACGCCCTCTAGGCCAGCAACCAACAGGTGTTCCTCCCTGTATTGTTATTATGGCTTTGTGCGCTTGAAAGTATGCAACACAGTTGGCTTTTAATTGGAAATGCACTTTCTGGCCTTGCGTGACGCTAAATGTTCTAACCCCTAAACTAACTTTCCTAATTGCTCAATTTGTTTTGTGGCACACACACTCCTTAAGCTTGGTTAAAGGAAAGATTTCAGTTAGCTTTTGGGAATTTCTTTTGATTAAAATAAACAAGCGAAATGAAAAATATTGATTTGTTTTATTTCTCATGGCAAAGGTCAAAAGGGAACGTTGTTGTTTTATTTTTGCTTCATATCTCATTTCATTTCGGAGCATAAATAAGTTTTGCTCACTCAACTGTGTGTGTTTTTTCTCTGATTTTTTTCGGGTCTGTACACGTTTTTTCGTTGAGGGTAGGTTTTTGATCAATTTGCCATTAAATAAATAATGTGCCATATTCTCGGAAATCCCTTGGAGTTGTGGGGAAAAGAGTTATTTCATTTCAAATTAAAAAGTTTACTTTTGCTTTATTTACTTGGGTGTTATCAAGCGGTATTGATTTCAGTTATTAAAAGAGAGAGAGAGAGATGTAATTTGTGGCGAAAAACTCATGAAAATGTCATCAAATATTTATCATTATTTTTCATTACATGGAGCCTGAGCCTTTTTGTGATCTATTTTTAAACGGATTCGGAATAAATATTTCATATTAAGTGCGCAGAAAAAAGAAAACTTAGTATTTGTATTACATTTTTAATGAAGAAAAATATTATGAAAAGTTAAAAAAAATAAAACAGGAGGTGGTGGAATGCAAAATAAAAGTGCTGTTATATATCAAGAATGTCTGGAGTGTTGGCTTAACCTGAGAAGAGGCTTATTTTAATAAAATGTATTTATTTATTAAACTTTACTTATTGGTATTTATTAAGCTTTCTTTTTCTGGTTTTATTACTCATGTATCAATGAGCCTTCATTATATTCAGTGTCAAAAATCTTTTGTCCATCAAGAGTACGGAAACTTTTTTTTATGTAGCCAAGCCATCAATACAAATTCTTTAGAAATTAACCGATTTTTTTCCGAAGTTTCCATCCCTACTTATCCAGACTACAGTATGAAGCACTTTCTTTTGCGTTGTCTTTTCTGCTTAATTACTTTGGCCTCCACCCATTTTAAGGGCTTAAAAATGTGTATTATTTTTATAGTAAATAATTAATTAAAAGTGCATGCTGGAATTCCTAAGAAAATGTTTCATTTCATTTAATTACTTCCCGCGGTCGAATTTTTTCGTACCTAGAAAAGTTTTCTACATAACAAAATAATTAATACCACACTGTTTTTCCTTAGCTAGTATTCAAGTTAATTAAGTTGAGCTGGCTTGGCTATAAAGAGTTTTGTTGAAATATTCTCCCATATAATATGCTTGCCATTTCCTTTTTTTTAATGGTCAAATGTCAGACATTTTAATATAAAATCACGTAAATTCTTGTGAATTAAAGCACGCACTTTGCGACGCTGGAAGGCATAGAGGGGGGAGTGGTGGGATGTGGGGAATGGATGAAAAAGGGAGTTTTTCTGGAATTCCTCGCTAAAAGCAGCCTGCAGCTGGCGCCATCTATCGTAATGCCTTTGCCGCTCCGACTGCCAACTAAATGTCAGTTTGGAGTAACCTCTTTTCCCAGCCCCCTCCTTTTAGCCTCCTCCTCCTGGCTGATGCCACGCCCATCTGCTTGTACATGCATTTCAGCTTAGGGCAGCAGCACCATAGGAAAGACGGGAGGAAAATGAAAATGGTAGCAACTGAAGAGAGAGGGAGAGGGTAGGATGGAAACTGAAGGCACGCAGTTTTCCAATGCATTTTCATTGTTAAGCAAACATTTTATGCTACTGCTGCTATTAGTGACACTCGTTAGCATGTTGCCACAGTGCCGCCATCCCCTCCTGGCTCCTGGTCTTTGCCCTCCCCTCCTGGTGCGTCCTTTGCCCCCTTGTGCAAATATTTTGCTTACAATATACCCCGTTTACTCGACATGCATATGCATATTTCCCGAGCATTAATTTGATGCGAAGCGTCGAGCGAAAAATGTCAGCACGTTTGTCACGGACGCAGACCAAGAGCGAAAAGCGTCCGAGAAAATGCCGGGGAAATGCTGTGTCGGGCCAAGTGGGCATGCACAAAATTCAGTTGAATTTTTAATGCATGCAAAAGGACAAAAGAAACTGTAAGGGAAGTGGCGGAAAATTGTTGGCTAAACTTGTGGTCAATTTAGGATAAAAAATTGCATTAAAGTTAGATACCTCGGCTATGAGATTCTGGCTAGCAAGCTGTTTAAATTTATTGAAAAGCTCAACAGTTGGAACTGAAATTAAATAAATATTAGGCAATGATTTAAGAGAATAATGCCATAAAATGTCAGCAATGTTTTCTTTTTTTTCAGTCAAAGTTTCTTTTGTTTTTCAAATTTGTGCGAGAGTTTCAAACAAAATGAGGACATATTTGTTGTTTAATAGTTTGCCAGGAAAGCTTATTATCAAACTGAATTAAAACTCGAATTAAATATGCTTAACAGCTCTTTTTTTATAAATTTGTTTTAGTGTTTATTAAATTTGCTTGCCACAAACTTTCCCTATTAATTAAATACAGCTTTCCATACAACACAAGCATTAATTTGAATTTAATACTGCTTTTGTTTAAATTTTTTCATTAGCGGTTAACGATTTCAAGCTTCCATTCTTTATGGTTTCCTCTCCGAACTTAATTTCAATTAACACATAATTAACAAACTATAAATTCAGCTTTAAATCCTGTCTCTATGAGTCACAAAAAAATAAAAACTTTCCCAGCTCGACAATCAATTTGATGTGCGGCCCTCGCCATCGTAAATTGGCCACTTAAATACTTATGGCTGGGTGGACAGCACCAATCGCAGCAGCAAAAGGAAAATGCGAAATGTATATGGAAAATGTCAGCGGAAAACTTTGTGCAATTTCCATGGAAAACTAGTCGAAATGAATTTGTGTAATGCGCATATTTATAGGTATTTCACTTTCCGCAAAACTCTTGTTATTGCGAGCCTGCATTTTCACTGATTTGAAGATTTAAAAAGTTTTATTCTTTGTATTTGTACTTGGATGGAAACTTTATTCGGGAAATTGGGACAAACTCGAACGGGCCAAGGTCGCCTTGAATGGGGGGGTGGCGGAGGGATTACGGGTTTATTTTTTTTGGGTTCACCTTGAATCATTTAAGTCGCTTAGGATTTTGACCAGACATTTAAGTTTGTTACCTTTCTTTTTCTTTTCGCCCCAGACTTATTGAATTGATTTTGTGTGTTTCCTTCTATTTTACTTTCGAATTCCGAATCATTGTGTGCTGTTTAAGGCGATTTCAGGGGTTTATTGGTATTATTTTTATTGAAGTAAGTGTCCTATTTCTTCTTTGTTGTGATGTCTAAGCGCATTAGATCTGAAGAATTTTGCGGCTAAATTGAGCGAAAAAATGCATATAGCTTTTCTCAATTCTATTATTCAATTATTTTTGCATTTAGACAAAACAAAGCCATTACATTTATGGTTTTAAATATTTGTGCAGCTTTTAGAACCATAAACAACATCTCTCTCTGTTTTATGTTGCCAGCTTTCAGGCGTAGGAAATAAAATAAGACCATATTAAGTATACGACATGTGGCTGGCGTGGCACTGCATGTCAAACTGTCGAAAAGTTTTGTTTAAATAAATAAACTTTATATTTAATACTTTCTTTTTTGATTTATACTGCAAAAAAAAATCGAATTATTTTGCCTTATAACAAAGAAAATGATTATGCAAATTTATTTCATAATAGATTATGAAATTTCTTTGCATAATCATTTTCTTCGTAATTAAATGATTGAAAAATAGGCTAAGCTTTAATGAAATTAATTTCATATATTTTAAAATAATTGATATTGATTATATGTAATGTTAAATATCAATGGGATTTCCTAAAATAATAATGTTTTTAGCTGTTTACAACACAATCATTTCAATCTGTGCCGCTCACAGATAATGCCTTTTGACCTTTGCATTCCTATAGCACATAAATCACAAGAGCCGACACAATAACAGTAATAACAACAAAATTAATACGTTTTTCATTTTTTATAGCATTTCTGCTTGTTGCTCGTGGACTTTTGGCATTTTTACACAACATGGAGGAGGCATGTAATTTGCCTGCATTTATGCTCTTTGTTCGCCTTATTTTTGTTATTGATTATTACAGCCCGCAAAATATTATGTTTATTACAATGAATTTTCCTGTTTTCTCTGTTTTTTTTTATGTTTGCCCATATAAATGTGGGCAAATTATCGGTTATGGTTGAATATTTTATGGGCTTAAATTATATGAAATTAATCACAATCAAATGAGTTTCCAATTGAATTGAGTTGAGTGCCTGAAATGATTGGCATTAATGGTAATATCGGATTTTAATCTCTTGTGCCACTCAAATGTTTTCAACTTTAAGATTTAACTTAAACCACCTTCTGCCAGAATCTTGGCCAAGAGGTTCAAGGCTGTTCGTTGACAGCTCTTGGCCGCAGACTTGCCCCTTTTTGGTCTTTGACCGCCCCTCTTTAACACCTCATTGCACTAACGCCAGCTTATGTATTACCCAGCAACAGACCCACATAACTCATCTCATTCACACTAAATCTGAGGTCAGAGCCCATCATCTCGGCTTTCTCCGGCCGCCTGACGGCCTGCCTGCTGGCCTCCTAACCATCAGTTCGCTTAGAACCTCTGCAAATACGTCATAAATAAATAATAAAGGGGCTTGGCTCTGCCACCTGTGCACAGGGAAAAATATTCGAAATTTCTTAGCTTATTTGAAAAGGAAGAGCTTTAATTACTATGTCTTTTAAGATATAAAACCTTTAATTGAATGAGTTGCAAGAAATAATCTGTGGCTAAACAAAAGCAAAATATGTACATTGTAGACGTAAATTAAGTCAAGAATATTTTGAATTGCTCATAAAAATGTATAATATATCTAAAAATACTTTCCCTACTATGAACATGTTTTTTACCAATTAAACTTTTTATTGTTTCTCTTAAATCACCGTTCTTAAAGCTAAAGCAGCTTTACATAGACTTACAATCCTTGAATTATTTTTAATTATTTTTATTTCCAAAGTTTTTCGTACACTGTAACTACTGGGATTTTCGCACCGCTTTTCTCTCATTTCATTCTGCCCTTTCTTCACTTAATTTTGCAGCCAGTTTTTTTTAACGCTACTTCATTAGCTGACGGCCACGCCCCGCCTCTAGCTTTATCATTTTTTTTTATTTTTGGACCGCCTGCATTTAGATCATCGCCTTTGAAAAGGCTCATCCCCATTACGACCACGCCCAGCACAGCCGCCCACTTTTTTAACCCGGCGCTTTTTGCCTTTTGGCGGTTTCTGGTGTCTCTGTGTGTGTGTGTGGGTATGAGTGCTCTTTTCGGGGGCTTTAAATTATAAAGTGTTAATGGCGCTTTAATAAACCGCTAATTTGCTGGTAATCTGACCCCAGCCTTGTGTGTGTGTGCTTGTATGCACAAATGCTTGGATAAGTGTGGGAGCATCTGCTTGGCTGTGTGTGCTATGTGTGTGTGTGTGCGGTTGTGCGCCAGTGTTGGTTAACGAACTTTGACTGCCATAAATCGCTAAAAGCTTTTCCCGTTTCGGCTTCTTATCGGGATATTCCCCACTAAGCCACAGACATAGTGATGGCTATAACTTGGATTTAGTTTTAGTGAAGTGTTTCCGAAATAGGTACCTTAAATAGGTACAATTAATATCGAAGAAGTGATACCACTAATTTGCTATGATTTTTGTATTTCAATCAAAACTTTGTATGGAGATCAATTTATTATCAGATATATGCAATCATAAATTAATTTAGAAATTCTTTATTTTTTAACTGTTCTCTTTTTACGTCTTTTATTTCAGGTACATTTATAGAAGTCTAAAATTTGTATAAAGTTTTGCTTGAATTTATTATAAATACAATAGAACAAATAATTCTTAATGATAGAACGACCCTTAAAACAAACGCTTGAAATTAATACTTTTGTTTCTTTAATTTTTCCATGTACCTTGTAGATACCTAGATAAATACTAGTACCTTTTACCTGCACTCTTAAAACAATCATAAACCAAAATCCGGACATGCCATTCCATTCATTTTGGTGGGTGTGGCTGCATAATTGTTGCATTTTACCGTTGTGGGAGTGTGGAAGGGCTAAGAGTATTATTAACATTGTTCTCCCGCTACTGCTGCTGCTGCTGCTGCTTGCTTTAATTATTGCCAGCCTTTTACTTAATTGACTTTAATTTTGTGCTGAGTTTCGCATTTTGTGGGATTTAAATTCACTCAGTTTACGGCCAGTTTGGGGGTGGGCCAAAGCAGCTCGAGGCTATTTAAAAAGGCCAATTTACTGCTTTGGCCTGGCCAACATTGATTACAGTTTGAGAGGCACTGCAGCACCGTTTAAGCTGAGGTAATTGCATTACAAGCTTCTATGATTACAGTTTTGCCAGTACAGATCCTGGAAATGTGTAAAATAATTGTTCGAAACTCGAACAATAATTGCAAGATAATAAGAACACATGTTGAGTATAATTTAATACTGTGGAGTGAAGAGTTTGGCTTATAAATATAGATATAACTATTATTCTTCACAGAAGAAATTTAATACATTTGGTGTATTTAGAGTAACATTTTACTAATGTGATAGTTGTTTTTGTATGTTAATTAATGTTATGAAAAGGATTTCTTTCTTCTAATATTTAAAATAGTCTTTAAATAATATTTGAGGCTTAAAAAGAATGTTATTTTGTTATCCAAGTCTGACAATTTATTAAAACAAAGTATGAAATGTATATTTACCTTTTCCTGTATATAAAAAACACATCTATAATTAGAAGTCCATTAAATTGCAAGTTAAACTCTGTTCCTAGGGACCGGACCAGCCATTATTTATTGCACAGAAGACTTGTGGAAAAAACTTAAGCCAGGTCTTTATAGTTGAAATTACTTCTGCCTACCTCCGTTCCGCCGTCCCGACGGTCGTCATAATTTTAATTAAAACGTCTAATTGAGACGCAAACACGTAAAAATGTCGTTATTAATGCAATTAAATATTTTTGTTGCTCGCCGCTGATGCTGCCCGAAAGCGTCTTTAAGCGTTGAGCAATTAATTGGGCATTAAATTTATTAAATATATATACTTATATATAAGTTTGTATGTGTGAGAAAAAAAACTTTTGAATAACTTCATTGGTGCTGCCATTTTGCCCTATAATTAATTTTAATTACTTTCTTTTTCCTGCGACGAGGCTTTGGCACTTCGCTTGACGCACTTTTGCTCGCCAGGTATGGCGGAGCACTTTGACACATTGGCGAGGGAAATTGAGTGCCGAGAGGGGAAGAAAATTGAGGCTGGTGGAAATCTAATTTTCGTTTGCCAACGCCGGAGAAGACTTTTTTTTTTTTTTGCTCTCGTACCACCTTGACACACTTCTCACGGTGGTGAAAATGCATTGAAGAAACTTGAGCCTTTGCTAGGGGAGCATGGAAAGGAAGTTTATTATCTGGATTTTATAAAGAAAAAAAGTTGCAGGCAGAGGATCGCACAGGATGGAAAAGTACATTCATTTTCACTTTTTAAAACTAATTATCCTGGAACGTTGAACTAAACTGGGAGTATTTAGGTTATTTTTCATAAGTCAGCTTGAATTAAATACGTTTTCTTTTAGTTTTTACACTTTTTAAATTAGTTTGCTCTCATTTTTTGGGTTGTAAGATTTGGTTTGCTTAGTAAATACATTATTATTGGGCTTACTTAACGATACATAATTAGGTTTTAAATTTTAGCTACTCAGGAATACATTTATAGTGCCTATTTATTGCAATTAATTACAGAAAAAACTCGATTTGCTTAGTAAATAAATTATTAGTGGCTTTATTTTACGATACTTAATAAAGATCAATTTTAGCTACTAAGGGATACATTAATAACTAATTAAAATTATCCGCAAAAAGCCTATTCCATTTAAATTCCCTTTGTCCACTGTTTTAAACTTTAAACACAACCATAAGTAACTAAAAATCTGCTTTAATCTTTAAGATTTCCTAACATTATGCCGTGTCCTTTTCCTGGCATATGTCTTATGACAAAAAAAATACGGAAAAAAATTTTTTAATACAGCTCAGCTGAGGATAAGCTACCGCCACAAAAACACCTAGACTTAAATTCCACCGAGTCCTTGCCTGTCCTTCAGCCTTTGAGGGGTGGATTGTTGGGTGGCTTTGTTAGACTAAGATTCCACATCAACATGGTCGTCGTCATCCCCGTGGCGTGCCTGCATGCAATTTGCAAGGGACAACCTACAGAAAACTGCACTAGACAAAAGGCAGCGAGAGCTGCACGTCCGTTTCATTTCACACCAAACCGCCCGCTCCGTCCACCAGCACACCTGCACAGCGGCACATCCACCTTAACGCCCACCAGCAACGCCCCCACTCATACCTTTTGTGCATTCCTCGTTTTGTCATGCCATTTTGCCATTTCCGTAGCAAAACAAAAGTCAACTAAATCTCTTGTCACTGCGCTTCCTCCTGGAGGCTTTTGGTCGGGTCACTGGGAAAAAGTGGAAAAGGGGCACAGTGGAAAGCCTCTGGAGTGGTAAAGGACATCCCACTGCGGAGTCCTTTACAGAGAAAGAAAGATAAAACAGAATTTTGCATCGGCTTGGTATTTTTTCATAAGGTAGAGGTCGAAAAAGATTTATAAACTTTGATAAAGTATTTCGTGATGATATATTATTTCAAAGCCTTATTATTTATTACTTTATCAGGCTTCCCTAATAAGCATTCCATATTTCTCCATAAAGGATAAATACATTTATCCAATTAAAGTAAATGAGTTTTTCATTGGGCCCAGGCTTCGAATTAAAGGAGGTATTTTCTAGATAATTAGAATTGTAATTAAAGAACCAGTGCAAAGTTCAATTCAAAAAGAAAAGAAATATATCTATAATTTATACTAAAATAAATGCTATAAATAATTTATACTTGTTGGGTAACATTTTCTCGCTGTGCCTGAGAAGTTATAAACTTTTTTCCACCAGCCTAGTTGATGGCTGTGGGAAAGGTCGACAGAGGAGCTCATTCCTGCTCAAGGTATTTTCGGCAAGGACAATAAAAAAATTGCCAGCTCTCAAGTTGAGCTGGGGCTAAAAATAAAGTTTCGCCTTGTCGACTTTAACTTAATCTGGGAAAAGGATAAAGTATGTAGTATATATGTAGGTAAAGGGAGAAGGAAAATCAAGCTCAAATGCAACTAATTGAGAGGCGAGGCAACGTTTGACATTTCATTGAGGGCAATACATCATCGCTTTTGGGAACAGATGCTGCAGTTTGGTTATTAAAGGAGACAGGCTCATGTTTCGACATACTGCAGCTTAAGATACTCTATAATAGTGGATAAAATGAAAGCAATTAATATATCATCTTCGAATTTATTTTCCTAAATTTCAAAAGATTGCTTCCTTCTAAGGTAAACTTAAATTACTATCTAGCATGAATAATAATTGAACATAACAACTAGTACATTACTTTGAGTACCTATACATCCTCAAAAACATTACTTCCTCTGTTAAAAAATATCTGATAAATTACCCAAACACATTGCTTCACTGTCTGTACAAGTAACCGGACGCAGAGTATCTTTGGAGCTGTCACTAAGCTGATAAGTGGCACAAAATGGCATCTGGCATTGACATGTATGGATGCCATCGTCCTCACTTACTCCATTCGCCGTCCCTCAACTGTTAACGAGCTTACAAGGACCTTCCTTCAAGAGCTGAGCGAAGAAATGGAGAGCCACGAAGGAGCAGAGGGATTCGCATCCGAAGACGTAGACATGTCCTGTACGTGACGTACACTTATTTAGTTTAATATATCCCACATTCGCATGCTGGTAGATACAAATAACTCTACGAATGCACAGATGTGGTCGGAATTATATAGCAGATATGATAGCTATATTAAGATAATTTTAATTGCTAATATAATAAGGCAAATATTTCATTAAAATTTTTAAATCCATTTAAACTCTATCTTTGAGTATTGAAAACTTTTTAAACATATTCCGTGTTAATTTAAAATGTTAAAAAACATTAAAACAATTTTCTGATCTATTTTTTTGACTAGAACTATATTACCACCATATATTGGCTTCATTCATGTGGCAGCTTGGGTTTTGTTTGCTGCAGTCAAGAAAAATGCAGTTTGCTTATGATGAAGACCAGTTCGAAAGTCATGTCTGCAACAGAAGGGAGGTTTCTACTTAGAGCTCGATTTAATGATGTTTTCCTTGGATATTTTCTCGACTATTTTCCTGAAATAAAGAACCAGAAGTCAAAAGTGGTTCTAAAGCTGGCACTACTGAAATTCTAAGGAATTATTAGAAAGTACGGGTGTTGCATTTCGAATTATTCCTTGGAAATCCAGTAGTGCACTTGGCCAAACTTGATTCCGTTTTGTGTCACAACAATTGGCCTTCGGCCGCCGGCCCACATTGGAGTGCATTTAAAATGCGGAAAGAGAAAACGGTAGGGATGTGCATCTCACGGGTTTATCTCTTTCAATCAGCCGCCGCCGCCTCCGCATGTGACAGCCCCTGAGTTTTTTCCTTGAGATTCTGTGAGTTTCAGTGAGTTTCTGTGGTCGCAACAACGTTGCCCTGTCATCGTTGTTGTCGTGCCTAGGCAGCTATCATAAATTGTTGCTTAAATTGCATATCATACGATGACATCAAATGACAACGTTGGGCCTCCTCCGTCATCCACCTTCGCTTCACTTCATCTCCTCCACAGGTACACCATCCATCAAGATTCGGCTTTTTTTGTGGTTTTTTGTAGTTTTTAAGTTTGTGGCCAACCCAGAGATTCCATCGAGTCACCGAGTCTTGGGTGAATTTGCAGGCGCGAAAGCAGGTGACGCATTTTTGGAGATTAAAGCATGTGTCTGAGATACATGTTCTGCTGGCAGGGTTGCCGTAATCATTTATAATGCAATTAATGGAAGGTATTTATTATATGGGTATTATAATACATTTTATCTGAAGCTAATAAATTTATTAAAAATATATACTGCTTTATTATCTTAAATTTCCTCTGTGGTAAATATTTGTATATAAGTTTCTGTATTTTTCCGGTTGTGTCAGACATTCACACTAATTTTAGCTAAATTAGTAGAGTAGAGTTGTAGAGTTTTATGTTTAATTCATTAAATCTAACCGAAGTTCCTCTAATAAATTAATAAATTTAATTATTTCTTTGTTCCAAGTAGTTGCGGACTCACGAGCTCATCCGTAGTGCGATTTACCTACAATAAGAGGCCTTCTCTGTCGAGGAGAAGCTGCACAATGTGCCAGGCGCCTCAATCTGTGGGTGTGCAGAAAAATTGATTGTCAGTCAGTTGGTCGGATTGTCAGGTTTGTGGGTTGTTGTTTTGCCACACCAATGCGGGCTGTCACCTCATCATCATCATCATCATCAGCAGCAGCAGCAGCAGCATGGGGTTGATTATGATCATGGGCAAACGTAAATGTAATTAACATGTCAAAGTGCTGACAAACTTCAAGCCTTTTGTGCAGTTTCTTCAATTGCGGTTTCTGCGTTGTCTGCTTCTCTCCTTTAGTTGTTTTATTTTGTTTTGGAAAATGTGTCAAGGCAGAGAGATCAGACAAGAGTTGAACCCACCAAGAATAATACTGGCCGCAATCAAAGGCAGCGGAAAACGTCAAAGGTCTTGGCCTTTTTGGCCCATTGAATGGAATGGAGTTTAGCCCACGCCTTTGGGTTTATTTGGATTTCTGTTTTTTTCGGTCTTCAGCTTTTCAGCTTGCCTGAGTTTTCCGAGATTTTTCTCGGTTTTCCCCCTCCTCCCCCCTTTATTATTTGCGTTCTTGTTTATGACAAAAGTTACCGGCGGAGAAGGTCGATTGCCAACAGCTTCGCCACTTCGTTTAATGACTTTTCATTAGCACGCAAATTGATTGCGGTAGCTCGAATAATTTATTTACATATACATACCCATTTTGCAATACCGAATACAGACCTTTACATTTTTTTTTTGTACAAATTCATCGTCAAAAAAAGGGTTTGGCTTTATGGCGAGCGATTTTTCAACTTTTTACGACAGTTTCTCGACCAGCTTGGACTTTAAGGGCCCATCAAGTTTTTGGCAACTCATTAGCGCGGACAAGGAATGAAATTAAAATTCACTTTCGATTTGATGTCGTGATGCTTTAAAAACCTTTTGCTAACTTCTGTTCTGTTTTTACTGTTAAGGAAAGCAATTCAAGGGTTAAGGAAAGAAACTATTAAGATGGGTTTTCAATTTAGAAAACAAATTACTAAGATATCTTAAATGGATAAGATAATATAAATAAACTTTACAGTTTTATAATTGAGTTTTTTCTCCTATTGCTGCCGATAGCTTAATTTTGTATAAAAGCATTTTTAGTGTTACCATATTTCAAATATCAATTTGGTTTAAAATCTTAAAAATTTGCTGAATATATTAAATAAATAAAGGCAGTACTTAGATTTTATGAATATTAATATAAGCAATGAAATATTAATAAGGAGTCAATATTACAAAAGTATGTCTTATTTTTTGTAATTAAATTAGAATTATTATTAGCAGATATTTACATACATTTTTTTTATAATTTAACATAGTTTTTAATCATTTCAATATTTATTTTAATCAGATTTTCATCCTTTTTTTTAATAATTCATTTAATACTGATAGGCTACAAACTTTGTAGGGAATTCGAAGAACCTTCTTAACGTAAAATTCGAAAATCTGTCATATTGCTCTCTTCTAAGCCTGCCCTCTTATACCGCTCTTCGCTCGCTCTTATACTCTCACATAAAATATGCTCTGCTACAGGTCTGCGCAGCTTCTAACTGGAAATGCGATCGCGTGGATACACAGATACAAATGCAAGGCAAGTGCGATGACGTTGACAGCGACGTCGACAGCGCTGCTTTACGGGTGTCTGAACTCGCGACAGAGAGCGAAATAGTGGAAGAAAGAGCGAGAATGAGATACAAGAGAGACTTCTTTTATTTCGTTTTGCTGTTCCAATTGAAAACTGGAATTGGTTTCACTGGAAGCATTGGTATGCGATTTTCGGAATCACGGAATGGTCAATGGAAGCCAAGCAGTACAACAAGTCCTAATAATTGAGCACTTGATCAGCGGAGAGTGTGGGAAAGAGAGAGAGGGAGAGAGAAAGAGAAAAGAGAGAGAGAGAAGAGAGAGAGAGAGAGAGAGAGAGAGTGAGAAAATAAGTGAAAGAAGAGAGCGAGCTCAACCATACAGACATACAAAATAATATCAAGAAAAATAAATAAAAACTGAAACTAAAATGAATAAATAAAGAAATCTGATATTTTTGACATTTTTTTAGCGTTTTCAAATCTCCTTTTATCCAAAATAAAACAAATTAAGATCATTTTCAATCGAAATCTTCACATTTTTTTACATTTAATAAACAAGCTAGTTTTCGGTTTATTTTAAACATATATATAGATATAATTCATTAAAATAATTCTTATAAAAATCATGTTAGTCATATATTATTTCCGTTAATAGACTTGTCCTGAGAATTTCAAGTGAAAGATCAAAATCAAATCATAAAAAGTCACAGGGAGAAGGGGAAGCTGAGATAAGAGCCAAAGAGTAACGTGCGGCTAAGGTATGTAATTCCACTTTAGTGGTTCTTGATTTCGAATCAAGCAAGCTGAGCAGTCAACAAGTAAACTTACGGATACAGATACATTTCACACTCGCACGCAGATACGGATACAGATGCACACACTCACTTAGATGCATTTGTTAATGCTGCAGTTGTTGTTGTTGCTGTTGGCAAACAAAGAAATCAATGCACACAGAAGAGTGCTAAAAGACAAGTACAACGAAACACGGAGAAGCGAAAGAAAAACCCCAAAGAGGTGGGAAGAAAATGGAGAATCCCCCTTGCCACCCAAATTGAAAAAAAAAACAAGAATGAGAAAGGAACATAAAGATATGGAAGTTTTAATACTCTTAATATCCGCTAACAGCCAATAGTGTGTGCTTAACATCCCCTTGTGAGTACTTTTTTTTTCTTCCTATAACGATTTTTAATATTTCATAACATATTCTTGGTATGATCTTCGATAAATAAAAAAGGACTTCGAAATACCTGTGGATTTCAAATCAATATATATTGCGCCCAAAAGAATGCAGGAAAAATTGTATTACCATATTGCATACTTTTTGGCACTTTAACGATTGATATACAAATTTTTTTAATTACAAAAATACCATTTTTTCAAGGTCGGAGATTTCTCTTTTAATAGAATGATTATACCCTCAATATCCGCTAACAGCGAATAGTGTGTGCTTAACATCCCCTTGTGTGAACTTTTTTTTTCTATCTATAACGATTTTTAGTATTTCATAATAATTCTTGGTATGATCTTCGAAAAATAAAAAAGGATTCAGAAATACCTGTGGATTTCAAATCAATATATATTGCGCCCAAAAGAATGCAGGAAAAATTTTTGTCCCATATTGCATACTTTTTGGCACTTTAACAATTGATTTCAAGCCCCAAGAGATTTCCCTAAATTCAAATTATTCTGATTCCAATAATACCAAATTTTCAAGGTCGGAGATTTCTCTTTTAATAAAAATATTATACCCTTTAAAAGGGTATACATAAAAAAAGAAAACAAACAACAACCTACAAAAAAAAGACACTAGTGTGTGTGAACAAGTAATGAAAGCAAAGCACTGGAAAAATAATGATTAAGTCTCGGAAAATACAAGTATCTGTTTGGCTTTTGTGTGTGTGTGCTTGGAAAAGAAAAAATTAGTCGATGAGGAAAAATCTGCTTGGAAAAGAAAAACGCGTTGCCTTGACGTGTGCAAAAGAGGGCGATGAAGAAGTGGCGGGCGAAAAGGGGGAGGAAGTCGAGAGCTTAGAGCCAGTCGGATAAAATTGGAAAAACTCGATTTATGAGTTTCAATGCAGTTTCCTCTTTTTCTTCTTTTTCCTTGCCCACCTCACATGTCTTTGAGAGTGTGTGCGCTGTCTTTAAGTTGTGACTGCATACCAAAAGTTGGTTGTCTGCCACCATTCATTTTTGGTGGAAAACCAGAAAGTTGTCACAAAATGCGATTAAAAATGTTTATTTATTTATATGATTTGTTTAAATATTAAAATTAATTTAAGAAAATAGAGACAGACGTTACGTTATGTTTACTTAAAGATGATTTTATAGTTTATTTTGAAAATAGTCAGAAATATGTCAAAAGTAAGCCAACACTTTATTACTTTACTACTTTATTTGATTTTAAGCTCCCCTCATCATTATTTGTTTTGCAACCATTATATTTAAAACTTTATAAATTGCACCAGGCTGTTTACTAATTTTTTATTTGCTAAAAACGTTTTCCAGACTTTTCCTTGACTTCCTTCTTCGCCAATCAGATGTTTGCCGTTTGCTGGTAATAAATTTTAATGTCCAAACTTTGAATTGCTGGCCGATCCAAGCGAACAGCAAACATCAAGCAAACGTCAAGAGGCGAAGATGGAAAACGGGCTTGCAGTGGGAAATATATCGTTTGTAGCTGTGTGTGAATGTTTAAAGTTTGCGCAATATTCGAGTGTATCCTGGTATTCAACGGGTTGGGAAATAAAACTTGTCTTGATCAACATAAAATTGAGAGAATTATCCCAGCCCACTGCACTCTGCTCTTGTATATTTTTAAATGGCAATCCATAAAAAATCACTTTTAATAAATGTTGTCATAAAAATCGCATTCCCCCCACCTTAAACCAATAAATGAATATAAAAGCGGAAAGAAAAAAATACGGTATGGTAAGCGCATAAATCTCTGGCTCAGACTCGGTGAACAATAAAAATAAATCGTGTGCGATAGTCAAAGGGGAAGTACAAAAACAGAAAGCAAATACAGGTCCGCATCTAAGGTGCAAATATAGAAAATTAAAATGGGGAAAAAGCAAAGGATTTACCTGGAACTGTTGCATCTGTTCCATCCGGGTTCTAAAAATCATCTTTAAAGATGACATACATTAAGGACCAAAGTTTGAGGTGACTTCTTTAATACCTTTACTTTTAAATGGGATGAAATAAATTATAAATAATTAGCTGATCATTATATATATTAAGATATTAATACAGTAGTCAAACAAGATTTAGAAATAGTGCATTCAAATATAGGGAAATTCTGTTATTGAATTACCATTGTTTTCTAATACTTTTGATATGATTTCAATAAAATAACGATATAGTAATAGTATATAGTATCCCCATATTTAGGGGAAATCAAAAAATAAAACAATTTTACCTACACTTCTGTGGCTTGGAGCCCTTTCTTACATAGTAAATTCGAACTAATACATTGGAGAAGTTTTATTCCAACAATTATTATAATATTCATAAATAGGGGTTTTTTAAACACCCCTAAAATATTCTATTCCCTCGGAATGCCCCAAGAAAAGATGCACAAAATATATCCACAACTTCAAAGAATAGGATTAAAATAAAGATATAGATATATATTCATATATATGGCATATATACACGTGAATCGACTGCCAGACAGAGACAAAGACAGGGAGGGAGAGGGCGAGACAAAGGAAACTTTTCAATAGCTTGCGAAACGAGCGAGAAACGTGAGTTAAGCCGAGAAAAAGATGCAATTTGCAGTGGCTGCCTCACACACACACACACACACACACACACGCTTATGCACAGCTCAGCACAGTATCTGTGTGTGGGTCACCAACTTCTACCTATAAAGTGCAAACCTACAAGATGCAACAGCGGCGAATGGATGGATGGATGCCGCTGCTCTGCGGAAGAAGCTGCTAGAACGCGACCCCCTTTCCCAAGCATTACACTTTGCCGATCGTTCACTGCGAGAAAAGAATTGTGGCTTAAGGATCTGCATTTAAAATTGTAAAAAAAAAAATTATATACTTATTTTTTAAGGAAATCTATCTTTTTTCTTAAAATACAGAGAAATTAAAGCCTTTTAAATCGATAATTAACATTTGATGTCAAAGACATTTTGCAATTTAGTTTAAAATAATGTTTCAATTATATTTCTGTAACCCTTAATTTAAATTTGATTTTTTTACCATATTGGAATCTGTTTTTCTTAGTGTATTTTGAAGTCAAAGACAAAACAAAACATTAATTGCATGTGGCAAGGCACAATCTCAGTGGACGAAGGGGTTGGATTGCGAAGGGGGGAGGTGGCAGGTGGTGGGGCGGGGATTTCCTTGCGGTTGCATTTCGTGACGACGATGATAAGACTCGTAATGATGATGCCGCCTTGTGGCAGAGACTCCACTCAATCTCAATATCTACCTGGCTCTTCTTCTCCCTATATCCCCCTTTGAGTTAAATTTTTTGTACACAGCAAAAAAATTAAGAAGAATCGTAAGAAGTGGTAAAAAATATCACAGATTTTGTGTATTCATTAAAAAAGATCAAAGTCAAAGGGTTAGACCTTGGCCAAGACACACATCTTCTAAAGTATTTTTACCCATTTGAATCCAAGGGGTTCTGGTTTGTAATTATAATTATAAAAATTAGAAAAAATTCTACAAATAATATCCTATAAAATGCCAGTGTAAAATATCACTCAAGTATAATATCTGAATATTTTTTAAGTGCACCAGATTGGGGCAACTTGGCTTCATTTCGCCTCGTTTCGTTTCGTTTGTCTGACTGTGACATGAAAAATTAACGCAACATGTCGAGAGCGGCGGCAACGGCGGCAGCGACAATGGTGAAAGTTGTGAGCTGCAATTGCATGCTTTTCAAGGTCTTTTCTTAGGTGTTGCCCCCCTGACACGCCCCGTTTTTTCCTCTATTTTCCCCTCGATTATCTCGCATCCCTCGAGCATTTTGCGGTTTGTGCCACAAGTGGCTGTAGTGTGTCGAGAGCAAGTGATATTTTGATTGAAACTCTGTGTTGTCTGTTGCGGATGCGATAGATTGGTTCGTTCGCTGTAGGCGAGGGGAATCGAATCGATTACAAATTGGAGCACGCTCCACTTTGTTGAAGGGTTCGAAAATTGCGACTAAATTGGGTTACTGATATCCCGAGTTGTGTGTGTTTCCTGGAGGGGGAGCTTTTGTACCTTTTTTCCCCATAAACTAATTGCTGTTTAGGTTAAATGGATTTTTTCTAGTATTTTGTGTTTATGAAATAGGGAAATAAATTAAAGATAAATAGTATTTGTTGAAGGAAATATAATATGTAATTAAGGGGAATAATATGGAAGGGCTTACAAATGAAATAAACTATTTACTTAGAAGAAATAAATAAATACAGATTTTTAAAGTTTATACATTTTGGGGACTTTTAATTAAATATAAATCTATCCATGAAAAGCAACTCACTTTGATGTAGTATTAGAATAGATTTTTTGGGTAATATTTTTAGCTTATCTTAAACAATGAAACATCGTTTTTATGTCACTCCCACAAAAATAAAATAAATAGAACGTTAAAATCCCTTTAACAACCCATCCTTTCCCCAATAAAAGTTAAAAATCAGCACAACTCCGACTCTTTTGTCTGCTGTAAATCCTCTGAAGTTTCCAGCACCGCCTCATAATGAATGCGTCGATCCCCGGCGAGTCATTCGATATGCAAATCGTTCCCCACAATTTCACCTTTCCCGAGAGCCAAGCCAAGTTGGGCTGAGCTGGCATTTCCATACTACAATCAGGCAAAAAAAAAAAAACAGAAAGAAATTTTAAACCAGGGCAAGTCTGTGGCCAAATCAAGTGAGGTGTGCTCCCCCGGCCAAATTGCTCCAATTGCTAATCACACTCGCAGAGAGCCAGAGTCGAAATCCAAGTCGTTAGCACAGACAATTCCAGCTTCCAGAAGACACTTCACTTCGCACACAATCGGATTTCGGTCCGAATCCGCAGCTGAATCCCGAGCATTTCCATTACCATTAGCATTTCCCTGCCATTGTCCGACTTTTCGGTGGCTTGACGCATGTCAACACACCCCGGGAAAAGTGCAACGGCAACCTGCAACGCCAAGCTTGCCACAGAAATTTGCACACAACTCAGCAGCAATACGAACGCAGAAATTAAATCATTAAAATTGCGACACTAAGAAATGCCAATTAAACACCAATGGGAATTTTCGCAGTGCCAAAACAAGAAATTACAGATTGCTCGAATAATGTCAAAAAAAAAGAAAAGCTCAACAAGCGAGAAAAAAGGCGAGGGAGTCGCTGAAGACGGAACCGAGTCGAGGAAAGCCACAAATTAGATGTTGAAAGATATATACACGAAACTCAACCACTTCCCTCTCCTATTTCCCCGAATCACCTTAGCAATTGCAGCTAATCTTGGAGAGCAAAAGGAAAAAAGAAGCACAGAGGGGAACTTGTCGGCTGACGGCGAAAACAATGTTAACGAAAAATAGCATTTAAGGAGAAAGTGCGCATACCAAAAGCCAAAGTTTTACAGTCTAACAATTACAGCATGATGACGCTGACGATGGCGATGATGATGATGGTGAAGATTGCGGGGAAAAACCAGAAAGAAAGGCCTGCCGAGATGCACAGAGATACTCTTTGGGGAAGTGGTTAAAAATTGGGAGACGGAGACGGGAAATGGCATTATCCGATATAAAATCAAACAAAGAACTTCCTGATTGAGGCTCATTTTAAGTGCTGCAATTCCATGGAGAGGTAAAGGAATTGTGAATATATTTCTTCTTTAAGTATTATATTAATCTTCAAAAAATACCTATTCTTGCAACGCTTCACTGAAATAATTTTCCAGCCCCTTTAAAGCGTGCTAAAATATAGTTTATTTGCTAAATTTAATGTTCAGGCCCCGCAGTCTATTATTAGTTTTCCCCATGATATTTTTTTCGATCTATATGCTTAACTTGTTATACCACTTGGTATATAATTTATTTGCTCAATGTTTTTTTGGCACGAATTTCGCTATTTAATTGATTTTTAATATACCTTATAAATAAAATGTATTTTCTCTGGGCTATAATAAAGTTAATAGGGCTCCATGCAAATATATATTTAAACATATATTTTAAATTCATGCTTGAAATACTAAGAAAGGGCAAGGAAAGTGTTAAATTATACATAGGCTCGACACAAATAATAATTTAAAGTGTGTTAAGCTTCCATAAAACTTCAGCAAACTCTAGTGTCTGTAAGAAATAACTTTGGAAACATCCGGCGCCACTCGAGGGCATCCCTGCTATAATATTCAGGAAAAGTCTCGAATAAAAAAATCTGGAAAATTCCAGCGTGGCAAGGGTATTCCCGGGGAGTCGTAAACACGCATCTTGAACCACCTATCATTACGATTTAAGGCAGTAGACGTAGAAGTCAGCGCCGGCTCGATGGGGGAAAAGCCGCAAGAGAAGTAGCTAAAAGCCAATGGAGAAGGAGGAACAAGTTTAAATGAGGTAAAATCCGCCTTGGGCCTATAAAAAAAAAAAATAAAAGAAAAAGAAAAGAGAGTGGAGACCGCGACGACGATGATGGGGATGCGGCAGAGCTGGCTAAAAATATCCAAGATGCATCTGGCAGATACAAAACGAGTACACCTAACCGAATCAAAGGCTGGAATTCCGCGTATTCTGCCAATTGGAGTGACACTGAGCGAATGGAGGGGCAGCGGGAGGATCAACGGGTTCAACGACCAACTGGCAGAGCAAACCAATAACACACAACCTCTGAGATACATCTGTCCAGCGTTATGATCGCTTATTATGAGTGATAACCAATTGACACTCGGCCAGGACTGCTGCTCCTCCGGCCATTCTCAACTCAATTTTAATTAAAACATGTTGGGGTCCCCCCATGAAGCGAATAAAACCCAGATGAAGACGGATCTGTAACCGATATCCAAGGGCTGCAGCAATATAAAAACCTGATCTTCGCTTTGCGATGATTTCTGCAACGTTTTAATTGTCCCACTTTTTACTGGCCGCAGCTCCGACTGAATCTCGGACCTTGAAAAGTGTTTATGCCCTTCCTTGCTTCGCTTCATGTAGAAAAAAATAAATATACGGGTACTGGCATTAAAAAACGAGTTCAGCGGCTGAGGAAAAAGCCCAAGAAATGACACTGATTTCCAGTCCTTTGGTTGATCAGAAGACTAGACAGACTAGACAGTTTTAATTTAAAAGAAGTGGCAGTGAAGGATCTAAAAATAATAGTACATTTTAGCTATCCAAACCGACTTGAAATTAAGGTTTGAAAAATTCAAAACTCCTTAATTTGACTTTTCAAATAAGACGAACTTTTCACCAACAAATTCCGATAAAAACTTTCCCGAAAAAAACACTCTACGGATGAAACAGGACAACTCAAAGAACTAGAATGACAAACAAATGCCATGTGTGCTTTAAACTTTAATAAACTTTCAATGGTGTTGTGGAAAAAAAGACCACCAGCATTCCATCAAAATATGTGGCACAAGCCGATTCAACGAACCATCTCCAACTCGAGCCAAGGCAGCAGCGATAGATGGTTCAGTTTGGTGTGGTTTTGTTTAGATACGGAGCTTACACTGTTCCAAAGTGGAGGTAAGAGATTAATCTGGTGATCCTACTCATTAGATTTCTGAATGAATAAATTAAGAACTGTAATAACTGTTAGTGGATTTAATTTTAATTTAAAAATTTAAACAAAAATAAGGTTTTTCTAATCGTTTGAAATATTTTAAAAGTTTGTTGACAATTATGCTGGGCCACTTTGTAATTTAATTTT
Organism: Drosophila triauraria; assembly: GCA_014170255.2. Classification (NCBI taxonomy): domain Eukaryota; kingdom Metazoa; phylum Arthropoda; class Insecta; order Diptera; family Drosophilidae; genus Drosophila; species Drosophila triauraria. The sequence goes on from CM024334.1 coordinate 12,310,508, forward strand.
GTTGTCAGACTTAAATACAATTTAATTTTTAAAACTTCGTAACAACTGTAGAAATTTCTATAGATTTTTATGATGTAATCATTCATAAGCTTTTGTTTTTAATTATAAATATGATAATTAGCTGAATAAATTTGTAATTCGATTTCATTTCTGCATTTCTAGTCTTAAATCTGTAACTTTATATATTTTTAAATTATTTCACAATAAAACGCTGCGAATTTGTTGGTTTAATTTTAAATTAAAAATATTTATGTTGTCCTAACAAAAGTATAAAGAGTAAAAAGTTACCTTGTTATTTCTCCTTTAATCCTGATTATATTCGAAATATTTATTAACATATTTACGACATCTGCAATGAATCTCTCCCTTGTCTCGAATTTTTGTTGACACCTTTTCCCCCAGTGTATGAGCATCTCAGCATGTGTTGGTGTATCTTTCAGTGTGCAGTTTTCATTGCAATATCTCAAACACAGCGAACGAGGACAGGCGAACGACATGAATGGCAGCATTTGCTTTGGATTTTCTTCAACTAGAACCAGTTGGAGGGGCATTTGGCAAGGGGCTGTAGGGTGAGGCAACCTCTCTTCACCACCTCCCTCGCATTGCAAATCCCAACTAAGCTGCAAACATCAAATGCAATTCAAATTGAAATCTTCACAATGCATACAGTAGTAGTAGTTGCATTTTCGGGTATTTCCTTGCGCACTTTCTATCTGTGTCTTGTCCAAGTGAAAAGCTGGAGAATAAGAAAATCCAGTGGCAGATAAAACAAGGAGATGACAAGTAGAAAATGGTAGAGTGTTTGGCGGCTTTAACTGTAAGATACTCGGTATACAGTGTATACAAAACGTGGCCTACTTTTGGGCAAATGAAATATTTCAGGGTGCGGAATACAAGTCTAATAAGTATGGGAAACATGTAAAAAAAGTTCATATTTTATATAAATTGGACTTTTTATTAATTGAAATATATGTCATTATTCCTGAGATTCGATGTGTGAAATTTACGTTTATCAAGTTTAGAAAAATTAATCAAATCCAAGAACTAGAAGAGACAGAGAGCCACCGATACGAAAGGCAGCCACAAAAGAATCTTGAACTCGAAATGGGTCTCGCGCACAGCTACAGATACTTGTGCATTTACAGATACAACTGCAACGCCACCCGCTTGGGCTCACAGATACTTTAATATCTAGCCAGACTAGTTTCAGATGCCGCTTTTTTCTTCTTTCCTTGCATCAAACCAAGTTGTTATTGCTGTTTCAAATATAGATGGTCTGCACTGCATTCCCAACGATTCTAACTCCCCGTTGCCACTCTGTATTTGCTTCCATTTTTTTTTATTCGAAACATTTATGGCCTGATAACAGCCAGCAACAACCACAATGTTGACATAGATACGTTCATTGAATTGGGTTAAGTTTCTTCCTTGTCGTTCTGGTTTGTTTTTATTTTGGTGCCTTTGAGGCAGGAGCTTTTCCCGATTTTCTCTCCTTTTTTTTCGGGGAAGATGAAAGATTGGCTTGGAAAGGATGCGATTACTTTGATTTCCGTTCGAGAGTTTCGGATTTACTTTGACCTTGATCTCTGTGAAATTTATTCATTTATACTAATGCCCTGCTCTTTGGCTCTTTTCCTTTTTCCAGGTGAGTGTCTGCGATTCTCCGCTTCTCCATTACATTAATCAGAAACGATGCTTACCGACGATGATCCAACGGTTATGTGGCCTTTGATAAAGTTCGTATGGTAATGTCAGATGCAATTTAAAATTGAATTGCTAAAAGTGATTTATTTTATGGTCAATGCATGGCATTGGCTTTAGGCTTGAGACGCTCATGTCGAGTTGTGTGTCAAGTTAAAATATGTTAATTATTCTTAAAGGTTCTTGTAATTACTGATGGTTATTTATTGACTAATAATGAATAGTTAGTATTGTTGAATAACACCATTGTGGTTTAAGGACTCAATATGTTTTAATTAAAAGTTTATACATACTTGAGTTATAGCAATATTTTTATGAGAGGTGTTATGTATAAATTTAAAGTTATTAGTATTGTTTATTAAAAAAGTTTATGAATCGAGGCTATATGTAAGCTATTTTAAATAAATAGAAGAATACGTAGAAGCCATATTTTATATTTTAACTATACAAAATTTTATATATTTAACCTATCAATAGGAAATATTTTTATGAGAGGCTTTATTTATTAATTTATAGTGTTTAGTATTGTTACTTAAGATAGCTTATAAAACTAGGCAATGTTTAAGCTATTTTAAATAAAATGTAGAACACTCAGAAGCTTCGTTTACCCCAAAATCCTTTTTGCTATATATTTAACCCACAAATGTAGCTAAACGTAATCAGAGTATCTTATTTAGTTTACTTGTTGGTTGGTTCCGTTTTGAGCTCCATGGTAATCCCTCCGGTTTCGTTGCACCAACCGACTCCTCTTGATAAGATCTACATTTACACAAATTAGCTCAAATTGTTTCAAATGCCACCCAACAACAGCAACAACGACAACAATAGGAGATAAAAATAAAAACAACAACAACTGGAAAATCCCGCACACACAGATGCTGCGCCTCAAATTGCAATTCCCATTGCCATTTCTTCTTTTTATCTGGTTACATGATGCTCCCTCTCTCCTTCTCTGTCTCAGTCTCTCTTTCTTTTTCACTACCTGTCTCTGTCTTGCTGTAAAGTGGCCAGCTTCGGACTTATCCAAGTGGTACACAGATAGAAAAAAGGTCTAACGCTGCAAAAAATATTTTTAATTAATACTTTATGCCAAAAAAAAAGTCCAAAATCCTTTTAAAACCAAAGCAATAGCTGTTTCAGACATAGCCAATGTCGTCATCAGGATCGGTTTGCCAAGAGACATTAACATTTAAGTTAAATTTAGTTAATTTGAAATTAAAGTTACCGCCAAGCTGAAGCTTAATCCAGTTGGAAGTTTTACTTTAACATAAAACATTGGTTTAATTATTGGCCTTGTCAAGGTTTTCCCATGTTTTCTTCGAGTTAAAACCCTCACCTTAATTTCTCACAGTGCACCTTAACCGCTGCCCCCCCCTAAAATAGCCATCCCCCTGTTTCCTGAAATTGAGAACAAGTTGCAAGTCGCCGCCGCATCGCTAACAAAGCCACTCGACAACTGCAAAAATGTGGCCAGGCGAAGTGTTGATGATACAGAGGGGGCGCTTCTCTTTTCCAAGGGGGTTTATACTCTTTTTTTTATGGAGTGAGGGGGTCTGATTCTGGCGCAGAGGAGAGAGCGGCAGATTGGCTAACTGGCAATTGGAGGACTCGGGCAAGGCGACCAGTTGCAGTTGCAGAACTGCTTCTGATGCTGGGATGCCGAATGCTGAATGTTGGATGCTCAATGTTGAATGCTGAATACTAGGGAGCTGGAGATGGAGCTGGAGCTGGAGGTGGTGGTGGTGGTGGTGGTGGAGGAGACTCGCATGACAAGTGGCCCGCAACTAAATCGTGGCAACAGTAACAACTGCACTTAAATAAATATTTTCTAAAAATATTTATAAAGATTTTAGTGAGGCAATAATTAAAAAATAATACAGGGATGAATATAATCAGTTTTTGAACAGTTTTAGATTCAATTTTTTACTTAAAAGGTTGGGATTATAGAGTGTGACCAGCTTAACAAAATGAAGTACAAAAAATACCTATTTTACAGTTTTGGCATTTTACAAGTTGGCAATGCAATAAATATCTTTTTTATAAAACCTCCAATTGTGTTTATATTTTTAGGCTTTAATCAAATATTTTTTAATAATTAAAATTAATAATAGTTCTCCACGATTTTTAAAAACAAATTATTTTACTTTCTGCATTAATATTCCTTCAAGATTTAATATTATTTACTGTGTATGGCAGCTGTAAAACGAGCTTTGGTAGAAAGACGCAGGCCAAGACCCGGCTTCCTTTTGCCCAGTTTTTCCTGCTCGAATTTTCTAGTCTATTTTCCTTTTTTATACCCTTGCAGAGGGTATAATAATTTTGTCATGATGTTTGCAACGCAGTGAAGGAGGCATCTCCGACCCCATAAAGTATATATATTCTTGATCAGCATCACCAGCCGAGTCGATCTAGCCATGTCCGTCTGTCTGTCTGTCTGTCTGTCCGTCTGTCTGTCTGTCCGTCTGTCTGTCTGTCTGTCGGTTTCTACGCGAACTAGTCTCTCAGTTTTGAGCTATCGGGCTGAAATTTTCAGCATAGTCTTATTTCATTAGCACGCAGTATATATGTCGGAACGGCCGAAATCGGACCACTATATCTTATAGCTGCCATAGAAATGATGGGGAAATTAATGTAAAAAAATGTTAACTTCTCTGTTTCTCAACGAATTTCTATAAATTTCGAGATATTGTCGTTTTTATAGTTTTAGAATTACGGTTTTAATTTCATTAAGATCGGACAACTATATAATATAGCTGCCATAGAAGGGATCGGTCGATTTATATGAAAATGTAAAACTCTACATGTAAAATGTAAAATTTACAAAATTTACATAATTTGACATTTTTCTTTTAACATTACCAAAATGGATCGAATTTCAATGATCCAATTGCAGACTGCAAGGGTATACAAACTTCGGTTTACCGAAGATAGCTTTCTTTCTCGTTTTTATTATATTCTGCTCTTTTGTGCATTTCAATTTATTGGCCCAGAACAACAATCCAGAGTTGTGTGCTAGGCAACACCACCCACTCAAAAAATGCCCCTGATATCCTCCCCCTCCCCCATTAAAAATAAAAAGAAACAAAACAAACTCACCGCCGCCCTGGAGAAAAATTGTTTTGGATAAAAATAACATTTGATGCAAGCAATTGAAATTATGCGTATGCCTCCTGCAAAAATATTTCGCATGCAGCGCCATCTGTTGTCGGACTGACCTGAATTCTGGGTAGACGGGTTCTACGATGGTCTCAGAGGGGCCTAGAGGGGTCTGAGAATTTTTCGTTTGTTTTATTTCCCCATTTAAAAAATATTTTTATAGAGAGCTGCTCTCCTTAGAGCTTGTCAATAAATGCATAACATGATATGTGGATATATTTTTCCATGTTTATGGAAAGAGCGGTTTTACATAATATTTCCGGTATTTTTACAGTATTTATATTTTGGAAAGAAAACTAATAATAATTACCACAATCGTATTTAAATTGATGAATAATTTTAATTACATTAAAAATCAAGTAATAATAACTATTACAATCGTATTTAAATTGAGAAAAATTTTTAATTCACATGATTTATATGTAAAATATAATTAATGATATAAAAATATCTTCAGTCATAATCAAATTGTTGCATTAACATGTATAAAAATGCTTTCCTTATTTATATAATTTTTATTGGGCACCCATAAATGCCTTGCTTTATTATCCAATCGAATCTTTAATCACGGCAAAAAGCAAACAGGTCTATTTTGGAATTCCAAATAAATGGACTCACCACCCAAATTATATATATATCATGAAACAGATACTGCTACTTATTTCCATGTCGAGTAAAAGCAATCCACAATTAATGAGGTATAAAATGCACTCAGCTCGGGTGGAATGCTACAGACAAATACAGTCCGAGGAGAGACGAGACCACCCCCGAAATCCCATCTATTAGTTGGCAGGGAACAGGTTGCCTTGGCGCTGAACCAAAAATGCCCGGATTCCGATGGCGATTCAATCAATAGGAGCGAAACACGTGAACTTTGAACTGACCTAGCCCACAAAAGCCGAAAATCCAAGGAGAAAACGGCTAAAGTGTGGAGAGAAATCGAGGGAAAAATAAAAGGGAAACGAAACGAATCGAATCGAATTGAAAACGGTGCACGAAAAGTGCAACAAGAGGCATGCAACAAGGGAAAGGTAAACACACGGAAAGATACAAAGATACATCCCCATGGCGCTGCTCAGATACATTTTGGGCCATTTCTGGCCTGGCACTCCAAATGCAATTCGAGGCGGGCGGAGTAACCAAAGAAAAAAAATAATAAAAATAAAACTACACTAGAAAAAAACTAAAATATGGGATAACAAAAAATTAAAGATTAACCTAAGCTCCTGATTTAAAAAAGGAGCACTTAAGAAATGGGAAATAGTTAAATTTACATGAATTATTTGATTTTTGAACCTTTCTCTTACTAAGAATAATTTTATTTTATTTCTTTTAATATTTATTATTTATGTTTTTTGATTTTTTCATTGCGTTAACATTTTAAAATTTTTTTATGTTAGCATTTAAAACATTTTAAAGTAAAAGTAAGATAAAGAAACATTTTTAAAAGTTTAATATTATTTACGTTATTGAAAGCTAAGATTCGAACCCTAAATCGCACTAACCACTTGCGTTGCACTGGAATTCCCAAGCATTGAGTTTGGTGAGGAATACGCATACGACACTGGCAGTATTCCAGCTTTGCGGTTTGTTTAAACAAATTTTTCAATTATTAAGAACTACAAATATATTTTTTTTACTGTCTTAGGAAAAAATTTGATTCAAATTTAGAGTTTTTAAAGTATTTTGGCTGCGTGTACGTCCGTATATATTGATTTACGCAACGATAAAATGGCACACTCACACTCACAGCGGCGAACTACAGTTAAATATTTTTTGTGTGAAAGATACAATGCTGCTGAAATATTGAAATCAATTGCAGGTTTCTGTCTCGGTTTTTTAAGCGTTTTAAGTTTTGCGTTTGCTGTTTTTTTGCTTCTCATTTTTTTCCTTTTGGTTTTTGGTTTTGGTTTCTTTTCTGATTAATTGGCAATGGCCAATGCAAATGTTGTTGGCCTTTTGGCTGGAGCACAGATACAGATACGGCTACAGCTACAGCTACAGTTGCAGCTACAGATACGGATACAGATGCCGGACTCGTACAGATACAGATACAGTTGCATTGTCAACGTTCCAAAACAGCCCCAGCAGCGTATGGCATACAATTTAAAAATGTATCCAAGAGATACATTACACATTACGGCCATGGCTTGCCAAGTCTTGGCTTGGAAATTCCCTTCACTGCATTCTTTCCCACACCAAAAGCCAGACAAAAGAGCAGAGATACGTACGTACGACCGTCCATACATATATTTGTATATGGATAGATACTTTTTGGGCCTTTGGTCTTTGCTAGTTTTGGTTAGTTGACTGCAGGGCTTACAAGAGACCCAGCCCCTCTCCGTCCGCATCTCTATCTTAGACCGAGACCGAGACTGAGACTGAGTCGTCGCCGTAGTCATTCGCATTGTCGTAAATTTTATTAGAGTGTAGCCCCACAACCTCATCATCATCGTCCTCATCATCATCATCATCAGCAGCAACCTAACACAATTTTACTTAGTTTGCATTTTAGCTTATGGCTTTTGTGTTTTACTCGCAGCTCCAAAAAATATAAAAGAAGCAAAAAGTGCTTCGTACTCGTCGTACATACAAACCATAAAACGTTTCGCATTTCAAAGGCCACACACATTATTATTATTTTCAGCTATTACTTTGGGGTATTTTTCAAAAGTTTTCAATTTATTTTTTGTGTGGAAAACTGATACGTCGCGCCGTCTTTGACTTGACTTGAAGCCCTGAGCTGAGTTATTGCCTTAACATGAATGCCTGAGTCTTGGTCCCTCGGAATATCGCAGTATCTCGAAAACCCTCTCCAATTACAATTCATTTTTGGCATTCGCTCTGTCAAGTCAAAGTTCAAAATGTTATCACACACACGCACACCGACTGAGATTGAGGCTGTCGAGCCACGGAAATCTCATTGATTTTCTGGCTTCATCTTGGGTTCACTTTTTGGGGTTATCAATTGTCCAATAATACACTCTGTGTGTTCAAATATAAAACAATTATGCGTCGGCTTGTATTTCGGGGAATGGGAGCTCAGAGATTGGGAAGATGAGTTCATTGCCCATTTAAAGGTTGGTTTCAGAGGGATTCCTAAGAGATGTTTAAGTTGGACTTAAACTAGAGAGAGATTTTTTAAAAATATTTTATTTAATTTAGAACAAAGATGGTTTAAAAACTTCATTTCTGTAAATAATTCTTCTTAAAAATCTAATAATGAATCCCAATATCTGATATCACTTTCTAAGAAAATGCAAGCCGAAAATATTAATTAAAATCTTTAAGAACTTAAGACTGACACAGATATATTCAGTTCCTCGAATCGTGATTTTCCGCCAAAAAATCCACAAAAGCAATGAAAAACTTTGGTGGAACTTTTCCCAAATTTTCGACTGCGTAATGCAATTAATAATAATTGCCAGCGCGGAAAACTGGCTGAGAAAATCACTTTAAAAATTTTGCTGAAACAAGGAAATCTTTGCTAGAAATCGGGAAATCCCACAAAAAAAAATTGGCCAACTAAGGTTTTTACTTATAATATTTCTCTTAAGAGAGTCTCTCTTTGGCTTCGGTTTTTGGTTCGCTCTCTTTTGCCTATGTTTCCCATCGTAAAAATGCAGTGAGAGAGGAATGCCGGTTTTTGTGAGACAGTGTGTGTGCGTGTATCTGTATCTGTGTGTTTGCGTGTGTGTGTTACTACGTTCGCTGGCTTTTGTATCTCTCAGATAAAATGTAGTAGTAAAAATTCCGCTCAGCTGTGCTGCGGGTTTTATTTGTTGTTTCGGAAAAAGACAACAACAAAAGCAACGTTTAGATGTTCCAGTACCGCCTTCCAGTTTTGAGATACTTTTCGGAGTTCCAATGAGAGCGCACAGCTTCGTGTCCGCTTGCCTACCGACGTGACTTCGGCTTTCGGACTCCGATTCCGTCGATACCGATTCGCATTCGGTTTCGGTTTCGGACTCGAGCGGCCGCCGTCGCCACGATTGCCAACACAGTCCGATATTCACTCTCAAACTGTACGGTTTGGCAGCGGCAGCTGTTGGGAAAAGCGGAAAAGCCGAGGAGGAAAAGCGGAATAGCGATTACCGAGGGGAAAAGGCGAGCAGGGGAAGCTGAGCGGTAGAAGGCAGAGCGCGTCGTGTGTTGTCTTCCTCCTCATCTGCGAAATACGAAATTCCGCAATAAACAATTGTTGTTTAAGTTTAAACAATTCAAAAAGTGAGTGTTCCAAGAAAGTGCATCAAAAGCGAAATAAATCCAAGGGATCTACAAAAGAAAACCGAGTATATAACACTGGATCAAAGAGAAGCAGATACAATAAACCAAAACTAATAAAGTAACTAAAAACAAGTAACTAAAAATATAAAAGAAATCCAAGGAAATAAACCAAAAACCTTAAAACAAATTAATATACAACGTTAAAATACTAAGAAAGCCAACTAAAACTTGGAAAATATGCAAGATCTTCTTCAAGAAAATTAAAAAACTTTGAAAACTCTGTTTAATCGAAAAAAACTAATAGTAAGCAACCATAAATGGAAAACTAGAACATTCTATGCTACTCTTAAATTAATAATATCTTAAATATAAAAAGTTCTCCCCACAAAACATTAAAACAAACTTCAAAAGCAATTGAAATTAAAAACAGAAATACTTTCTATAAAAATCTCGTAAAAAAAAAAAATCAAATTAAAAATTATAGAAATAACCATTCATTGTTATCTCCCCATTCATCCCGTTCTTTTGTGCCAAAAAAAAGATACTACATAAGAGTCATAAACATAACAATTGTAATAATCATAAATAATAACAACAATTTCGTGTGACGTTTTAGTTAATGCCAAAAAAAAAAAAAAATAGAACGAAAGAAGGAGAAAAATAAACAACAAAACAAAGCCCAACCAATTTTTTCAATTGTAATTTCCGGTGTAGCGGAATTTCACTGTGCATTGTCTTTCTGTGTGTGCGTGCGAGTTAGTGAGCGAGTGTGTGTGCGGGTGAGTGTGGGAGAGAGAATCAAGAAGGAAAAATAAAGAAAATCTGGAGAAAAAAAAAACATAAACAGCCCAGAACAACGTGTTCGCTCAACTACGATTGTGTTTGTGTGAAAAAAAAAACAGAAAGAAAATTGAACCCTCCACAAATAAAATTCAAATAAAATAATAAAGAATACACAGTCCCAAGAAAAGTGTAAAAATGGCCTTTGCCTTATTGAATTTATAGCCGACTTTTGTCTCTCGGTCCATATTGAGGTTACATAAAGATCCAGCCACCATCCATTTCGCACACACAAAAAAAAATGAACTAAATATATTTTGGGGTCACAATAAAATTTTGACTACCAGCCAAATGTTTATAATTTGTTTGTAGTTACTTCATTGCCAGCCAAATTAAGCAAATTAAATCTTAGTATCCTCCAGCTATTTAAATCGCTAATTAGACTTTTAATATATACTTGAATCTATCTAGTGAGCTGCATTAACCAACAGTTACTAGGAATTGATTAGCTAAACAAATCGTACCGAGAAATTCTCAGAAAAGCTTCTGTCTCTACGAACAATTTACATATGTAAACCAATTTTGTTATTATAATTTTTCAATGCATTGGAAAATCTAAATCTCTATTAACCTGTCAAAATCTAGCGATATTTCACATCAAATAATACCTTCAATTATTTAACTTTGCTCACCTGCTAAGCCCATCAATTACCTTCAATTACAGTCAATAATCCAGCAAAAACTTTGGCTTTAATTGGCCCATCGAAGTTTGAGTCAAGGAATTATGGCCGGAAACTGACCTAACGCAATCAGAGTTGACTGCAGGCAAATATTTATCTGGTCAGGACAAAGTTCGACTTCAGGCAGACCAACATATTTGCCGTGCTATCTTGTAGCTACTTTAACTAAGCTGCCTATCAATTGCGCTAAAGGCAAACTTTCGAAACCTTTCAAGGCCACAAAACTTTGATTAAACATAAAGCCCCACCCCTCCGCCAAAATAGAGTGCAAAAAAGGGGCCAGCAAGGTTCAGAAATTGCCACTCCCTCGACTGTCAGCTAATTAACATGGAAAATTTCGCCAGAATACTATATATCGTTTACTTAAGGCGAACTTTCGGGCCAGGCGGGGCGGGGCGGCGCCATAAGTTTTCAGAATTTATAGAGTCGATGGCGAGCCGTGCATAAATGAAGCTTTCTATCGATAGATAAATATAGCTGGCGAGAAACAGATACAAGTACTTGTAGATACAAAGAAGCAACCACAAACAAATGGCTATAATAAACAATTAAAAATTATTTACTTGCCGGACGCTGCTGCTGCCGATCGGCTGGAAAATGAAATTGAATTATAAACAACTCGGGTGGATGATTCAGTGCAAGCTCGAAATATATATGTATCTAATGCATCAATCTGTATTTTTTTTCAGTCTGTGGGCTAAAGTGCAATACCCAATCGAACACTGAAGCATTCCATTTAAACTAATAATTGATCAAAGTGCAATACAAATAAATCCAGCTAAAAATCAAAGTGTGTTCACTGATTTGTTTACGAAAAACATAAAACATAAATGGATTTGCCTAAACAAACGCAACGCAACCAATAAACGCAAATCGAATTAACTATTTTGCCAGCAAAATCATTAAAGTAATAAACAGACATATAACAAATACGAATAAACTAAATAAGCATTTAAAATATAAATTGCTCTAATAACAATTTTTGTGCAATTTAAACTTTAATTATAAAAATAAACAAAAATTAATAGCCTTGAAAAGGTTAAGAGATTTTTGCTAAACTTTTTGCTAAATCAAAAATAAAAACAAAAACACTTTATAAACTTTAAATAGCTAAATTGTTATAAAATAAAATTTATAGAATTACTGATAAACCAATAAAATACAGTTTTAAATACTACAACTTTTTTTAAATTATTAAAGTGACAAAAACAAACATATATACATATATTAAAACAACTTTAAATGCAATTTACTGAGAAGGATTACATTTAAAATATAAGACAGCTGACTTTTCATCACTGTAAGTATTAAAGAATATTAAGAAAAAAACGAGATTATAAAACACTTGATCAATCCAAAAACGTTACATCTTTGCTGTTCTAGGGGATTTTATAATTAATATTATATATCTAGGAAAGTGTCAAATCATTCTCAGCTTAGAGCTATTAATAACACTCAATGAATTTGTAATTACAATTCAATGTAGCATATTTTTCCTTATCAACAATTGAAATGTTGACCCATTTGATTGTTTGCTGAGTTTATTACGTTTTATTTTGGTAATGTAGGTCAAAACACCAACAAATTTTCACTTGTTCGTTGACGTGGATTCCCCTTTTGTTTTTGTTTTTTGCTAAAAGTCAGCGCTGGAATGTTTTGATAAAAAATCCCCCACTTACCTGAGTAAGAGGCTTACTAGACAAACAACAAAATCCCCGTCGACAGAGCCCATCAAATAAATTTAACTCAATTGCCCAAACATTCCGCCTCGATTGTTGTTTGCTGATTGTAGATTGTAGATAGTAGATGCTAGATGCTTTTATTATATTTAGTTTTTATTATTGCCGAGCCTTTCGTGTAAGCTTTTTCGAGACACACGCTCGGAAAATTTATTGTTTTTGCCCATGATGATAACAACAAACGGACATGCAATTTTGTAATTATTAATTTTACGGTCTGTTTGAGTCGAGCTCGTTATTTGTGCGAATTCGAAGAAGTGTCGGCAGAATCTCTCAAAAGAATTGAATTCCTTGCACACACAGGTGCAGTGCCTAACTGTTGATCGTTTCCGCCTGGTTTTGTATTTTTGTTATTTTTTTTGCCAAAGAAACTGTCCAACTGTGTCGGAGGTCAGTGAACCTTATATTTTTTAGCGGCTCGCAGTGCGTGTTTGTTTAGGCCCGAAAATCCCACCATCACTTTATTGCGGTTATTGACTTTCAACTCATTCCACTTCTCCATCTCTTTTATCTTTTATCTTTGGGCCTTATTATTTTTTTTTTTGGCCCACACACACTTGTCCATCAACGTTCTGGGCCTAATTTCCTTTTCGGGCCTGGGTGTGTTCAAAAAAAAAAAAAAATTAAAGGGGACGCGGCAAACGAATTAACATAATCAAATTTACTTCTTTTTTTTTTTTTTGGTACCTTGCGAACACGTTTCGTGGGCCTTTTTCGTAAAGGGGAAAAAGTAAAAACTATTATTTAATTTTCGTGTCAGTCGGCGCAAGGCCCCAGCCAATGGCATTGATGTATTGAGTTATTGATGCCCATTTTACACATGCCAATCCGCTAGACATGGTGAGCTCTGGATTGAAGAGGGCTTAAATCCCAAATAGTAATCTAATATCGAAGATAATAGGTTTGGCACACGTTTTAGTAGAAGGAACCATTGCATAATAATGCGAATCTCCAGAAAAGTGGGTCTTGATTATTTTGTTAAGTTTTTTTTAATTAGATATTCCTTTATTTACCCGTCAGATATAATTCATGACAAGGGATTTGATAAGACCCACTTATCTCTGCTTTTACCATGAAATCGTGGTCCTTCAGTGGGGGATTCGTGTGAGGTGCTGCCCTTCTTAACGTGTCCTCAGATCCGAAATTCTAAAAATGGACTCTTACTGCGGAAATTCAGAGCCATGTCGATCCCACAAGTGGCTGGGCATCTGTCAGCGAGGGCCACCGCGATTGAGGTCTCGCCACGAGGCGCAGGAGCGTCGCTCCTGGCGGGAGCGCAATGAAGAGATGATCCAGCGGCTGGCCGAGACGATGGATGTTCGGCCGAGGCTATCGAGGACTTCCTCTACGAGCTCACCCTACAGAACTACAGTAGCTTGCTGAATCCCCGGGAGTGTGGCTGGAGTATTTGCAAGGTGCCGCTCTGCTATCCGAATGTCTGTGACCGCTACATGGGCATCTTCGATCGCCACGGCAACCTGAGGGATCCCACTCACCCGAAGAGTCTTCAAGGGCTACTGCAGTTGCTGGAGGACTTTCTCAATGGCGCCTCTCATGAGGGCTGCCAGGACTTACCGATATACGCGGAGCATCCTGGCGGCCGTCGGCGTCATCACCAAAGGTTTCAGAAGGGATTGCTTAGCCATGAGCCGGAGCTAGATGCCTATGACGACTACTGGTCGGATACTTTTCTTTGGAATCTCGGCAGTCCGGCGCCTAGAAGACCCGAATTCAAAAGAAAAGCCCCATCAGCCCCACCAGAACCCAAGCCAAGAGCGGACAAAGTGACATTTGACGAAACGAGCAGCCCAAGAATGTCAATTGAATTCAATCGGTACAGCATTGGTCAGGTTGGCCAAGAGGAAATGAAAAAACCAAAAGGAAAAAAACGAAAAGGGGTAGCTTTGGCCGGCAGTCAGTCTTCCTCAATGATGAGCTCGCCCTGGCCCACGATAAGTCCCATGACTTTATGGAGGAGGTGGTGAATCAGGCCCTGGAGCGACGTCGCAGTAGAAGCAGTCACATTGGACCTGTAGGAATCTAAGGAATGAACGCCTGCGCATTCTGATCAGGAAACTAATTGAGAAAAAGGGACGCAGGGTCGATCCCGGTGAATTGAGAAGGGCTATCGAACAAATTGATTTTAACGCTATAGATAGCATGAAGAAGCAGAAAGAAATTGCCAGGGATATCTCAAGGTTGTATAGTTCCATTGTGCAGAGCAATTCCCCAAATTCCGTTTCCAATTATCTTTTACGGCCCAAGACAAAGTTCGTGACGAGCTCGAAGCGGGTCAAGAAGGTTCTGGGGCAGCAGCAACCACTTCAGTTCCATGCGCCCATCGAAGAACGTCGACGCTCCAGTAAGCGCCATACAGCGGATAGAGTTCGATACTCCACCCTTTCCACAAGCGGACCAGGCAAACGGTACTCGATGAAAAAATCATAAAAGTGCAACCCGTACGATGTCTTTAACCCGAAATTCAAGTGTATCTTTTAATAAATAAACTAAATGTTTCTACGATTTATCAAAAACTTGTTGGCATTCCTCATCGCATCGAAAACATTGATATCCCTGAGGTTTATTTCAACGAATTTGACTTCGACAATAGTTTTTACAATATTCCAAATTCGAATGTAATTAGATTTTGGGATAAATATGCGATATACCTATTGCAGTTACCAACTGCCAAGCGAAACCTGTTCGATCTCTCTCTGCAAGCGACTCGGTGACCCTGCCAATGGCGTCCTTCCCCGCCCCAGAGGGGAGTCCCAGGAGCGGCAACTTTGGCGAGATCGCAACCAGTTGGTGATCAACAGAATAGCCAAGATGGTCAACGGTTATCCGGACGAGATTGCCGCCTTCCTTTCCGACCTCACCCTGCAGAACTACAGCGGCCTGCTGTATCCCAAGGGCACGGGGTGGAGTGCCTG
The DNA here is from genome assembly GCA_014170255.2 of Drosophila triauraria. NCBI lineage: Eukaryota > Metazoa > Arthropoda > Insecta > Diptera > Drosophilidae > Drosophila > Drosophila triauraria. Next base: position 12,325,784 of record CM024334.1, read on the forward strand.
CAACGTGCCCCTTTGTCATCCGTATGTCTGCGATCGCTACATGGGCATCTTTGACAATCGTGGCAATTTGAGGGACCCCACCCACCCTTGGAGCCTCAACAGGCTTCTGTTCCTGCTGCAGCGTTCCCTAAATGGTCAGCCTCTAGGCGGTGACTCGGCGAATGTCCCGAAAACCGGTGATTCAGCGAGTAGCCCAAAATCCGGTGATTCAGCGAGTAACCCAAGATCCGGTGATCCAAGATCAGGTGATCCAAGATCCGGTGATCCAAGATCCGGTGATCCAAGATCCGGTGATCCAAGATCCGGTGATCCAAGATCCGGTGATCTAAGATCCGGTGATCCAAGATCCGGTGATCCAAGATCCGGTGATCCAAGATCAGGTGATCCAAGATCCGGTGATTCAGCCAATATCTCGAAATCAAAATCTCAATCCGGGGATCGCAACAGGACCGAGCTGAGAGCTCAACAGAATGCACTTCCTGAAGTACCCGCGACAGCTGGGTTTGCTGGGACGAGGAGGTTATCTTTAGATATCGCCGCCAGGCGAGGTTCCATTTTGAGCAATGCCCCAGGATTGTCGAAAATTAACCGCACTCAGGATGCCGAGGGATACATTAGCGTGGGTCCGTTAGTTCGAGACTGGGATCAGTTAGTTAAAGGCAATAGTTCAGAACCAGATTCACGCAAAACCGATCGAAAAACCAGAGCGAGGTAAAGATTCTCCAAAAGGTGCACGGAGCGAAGAGGTAAAGCAGGGCCTTAGTCCACCAGCACACATAGAGTTTGACGTCAAGAGTTTGGATGAAGGTTACCGAGTCCTACACCACGTCGACTCCTTTCGCTTGAGCAAGGATGTATATTGGCTGCGCAAATCTCAAAAGGCTGCCGAGGCCAGATTGATTATTAAAAGGCATGTCGAGCGGCATGGCAACCTGGTGGATGCCGACAGCTTGACCGACGCCATTCGAAGGGTCAAGTTCGATGACACACCGCCGAAGCAGAAGTACAAATATCAGCAGAAGGAGTTGGCCCGTGCCATATCCCAGATGTACACCCATGTGGTGGAGAAAAGCCGCCACCACCGACACCGCGCCCTGTCCTACCGACGACTCCCCGGCAATATGTGGCCGATCAGGTGCCAGTCCTCTTCCATGCCCCTATGAAAAGGACAAGCCCTGGACCTGGCAACGTCGCCATCCCAAACAAATGCGGTTTAACGGCTGAAAATAAGATTGGCACCTCCAACATCAAGCGATATCAGCGGAGTTCGGTGCGAAAGGAGTTGGATAATATGAGGAAGATTGCCTCCATACACTCTATGTTCAGTCAGCGGCATATTAACCTCGATGAGAGTACCCCTGCTCCGATGTTTGGCCAGAAAAGCAAAAAAGCACCAAAGCGTTCAAGTCACCGATTAACAATAACTTCAATGAAAACAGTCACATCTATAAGAAATAATAAGTAACAAGTACAACAGCAGCAAATGTGTCCTTGGTTTTTTATTTAATGTTTTAAAAATCTTGTTTCATTTCTAAGTCCTTTCCCATCGCTCCCCCCCCTATGCTTTAGGTGTCAAAACCTCATTTGTAGCCAGTCCAAATGAAAGCCTGAATGGGGCAACATCTAAATTTTCGAATATAAAAAAATTAAAAACCTTTTTCGGAAACCCCTCAGACGGCCAGGCCAAGATGAATTCCTGTTGCTGCCGATCGCACGTCGATCGCACGGATCCGATGGTCTGCCTTCCATCGTTTCCTCGACTCCAGCGCAAGCCGTGCTGTCGTCCTTACCTGGAAGGACGCAGTGGCAGCTGTTGCATGTCGAGGGAGAGGCGTTGGGGTCAGATGAATGGGGGCATGATCCAGGTGCTGTCCAAGATGGTGAATCAGTCGGCCGGAAGGGTATGCCAGTTCCTGCATCAGCTCACCCTGCAGCTCTTTGCGAGGATTCTCTATCCCTTGATGAATGGTTGGAATACGCTCAAGATACCCTTTACCCTGCCCGATACCTGTGAGCTCTACTACGGGATATTCGATGAGTGCGGCAATATTCGGTGTCCCATACCCACAAGGACCCTGCTCATCCTCATATCCATGATGCAGTACTTCCTGAACTTGCCCTCGCAGGGTGGCATTTGTAGGCGAAAGACCTGTAGGTGCAAGGAGGGCAACGAAGATAGCCTCAAGGACATACACAATCCAGGTTACTGCAGGAATGTTATGCCCTTCTGTGGACCTAGGACGCCGATTAGCGAACCTTCGCCGGATAAGGATATTTGGGCCGGTCTCCGGCGATTGAACTATGACAAGTATGGTGCTGGCCTCGAGAGTTTTCCCTCGGACGAGAACATACCCTATGGCTATGCTCCTCATGGTTGTCCCTGCCAGCGAAGGAGGGGTCAGAGCTCCGCAGTTACTCGACAAGTAAGTCCCTACGCCCACCTCTCGGGGCGCCTGGCTCTGGAAAGTGCCTGCGATCAGGAGCTGGAAAGTCCCATGCTTGCTCCCGAATGCAGACCGAGGTCGCCAGTGGAACGGATGTCGCCGGAGCAAGTGCAACGCTACTACATCACTAACCTCTCGGATCTATACTCGGCTGTGACACAGAATGAGCATTCGCGGCAGCTTCTGGGAGAGGACAAAACGCTGAAACCGAGGGTGGCTCTCTGCCCGGATAGGCGTAGATCCGCCGGCGGTTTCATCATGATGATGCCCCAAACCTAATTCAATGGCATGCCCTGGAGCTGGCTGCATCGCGATCCACGGCGGATGATGAGGTTTTCCAGTGTGGGGAAGCAGGGACCAACCTTGGAAATGACGCCATATAGAAGCCAACCCATGAAGGAAGAGGATCAAGGAGCTTGGAAATCATATGAGAATACAACAAGTTATGATCAGGTTAAGCCCTTGAGGGAAAATAGACTGCTGCCTGTTCTGGATAATACTCTCCAAGCCATGGAGCCCTGTAGAAGCCCTCAAGACAACAATCTCCAAGCCATGGAACCCTTTAGGCCACAAAGAAGACTCCAAGCCATTGACAACTTTCCTGGGGAGAAGAGATCCCAGGTTCCGGAAAGCCTTCCACGGAAAATCCACGGCTATTCTAGAGAAGTATCGGGTAGTGAAAAAGGCAAGATGCAATGGGAGGATACCATGTTGATAAAGGTAAATCAAGTTCCACCTATAGCTAGGCAGGTCAAGAGTCCCTTGGATTATTTGAGGCAGTTGAAGGAGAGAAACCAGTTGAAAGTTGTACAAAGTCCCTGGAGTTTCTCGAAACCCCTTTCACCTATAACAAGAGAGTCAAACTATTCTCTGCCCAAAGTCGAAATTTCTCCTTATAAATTAGAGAGAACTAAAAGCCTCCAGCAATATAGTGACGATAATCAAGACAACTCCAAGGTCGAAGCTTCTCCTTATGAATTAGAGAGAACTACACCCCTCAAGAGATATAGAGATAATAATCAAGACACCTCTCTGAAGCCTGTAAAATCCAACTCTAATAAAAAACTTTGGATAATCAGGGCATATCGCAGGCGTATTGTGTCCTCTCAAAAAAGTAATTCCCACTTCGAAAAGGAAGGGAGGAGTTTGAAAACCGATTTAAAAGCAGAAAACAATCTTCATATACGAAAATTAGGCAACGCAGGACCAATTCAGTGGATGAAGTACCACGATTGCTTTGGGAAAATGCAGAACCTGCAGAACCTGCAGAAGATACTACCGAAAAACCGTATTATCTGGATCCAGAGGAGTACAGGAAAAACACCTATAAGGAGCATTCCAGAAGGAGAAGGCATGCAAGAAAAATTCCCGGAGAAAGTCTCTTCTTCATAACTCCCGCTACAGTTATCACGAGTAAGGTCCATATCGCGAGGCCAAATGTGGCTCGGGAAAAAGCAGGGAAATCCTTGGATCAAAGAACTATTGAAACATTAGGGACTTTGGATAATAGAGTTCCATTTCGGTTTTCCATGCCTCAAAGTTCCGGAAGGTTGTTACCCTCCGATAGTGAAAAGTTTACTTTAAAAATTGGGCGTAGTAAATCAACTGATAGACCTATAAAGCAATATAATTCTAAGCCCGAAATTGGAAATCAAATCAAGCCATTACCCAAGCTAAGTAAAAGATCCCTTCCTGAAATTGCCAAGCAAATAAAACCTTCCATTCATAATGAGAAATTAAGGATTACTGAAAGGAAAACCCACTTTGAATTAGAGAGAGCCAAGAAAGTATCAAGGACAAGCAAGTCTTCAGTGATCAGTAACGAATTTCTTACCAAAAACCAGTCGTTGGCTTGAGTAGATCCACTAAATCCCTGGAAATAAATCCAAGAAATAGGAGCACCCTAGAGGCACTGAGAAGGACAACTCACCCAACCGTAGATTCCAAGGAAAAGGACTCAGTTGTTTATATTGATACGAAAAGCTTTATAAATCATAGTCACACCTAATCTATTAGTGAATTACTGTTGAATTTTCCCATCAAAGTGTCACTAAATCATGTGCCTGGCCGCCTATTAAATCAAAGTTTGAAGAGTGTGTACGCCTGTGGTTTTAGGTCCCCCCTGTAACCATCGAATATCCATTTTGGGTTCCATGGGTGTCCACCTCCGCTGATTTGAAAGCCACAACATTTGCAGCATAGTTGCGGTGCTGTTGGCTGCGCTTTTCCTCTTTTCATTTCGGGCCTCCACTATAGCGATGCCGATGCCGATGATGATGATGATAGGGATGAGGATGCGGCTGCGGCTGATGCTGCGGGATTTCGCTTAAAAGCTTTTCGCTGGAATGTGTTCCTTTAAACCCTTTGGACCCAGATATCGTAGTTGGCATGATTCCCTCAAAGTTGGGCTGATTTTAAATTTTGCCCGCGTTTTTATTTGAATATTTCTGTGCAGGCACGCAGAAGTTTGCGGAGGCCGGGCTCATTTCGACGGGGTTTACTTTACTTTGGGGGCCCATAATACAACCCACCCCTGAAAAACTCATCTATCCGTTATAGGCGTGTGTATATGTGTGTGCGAGCTGGAGGGTTTAAGCCGAAGGGCAAACGTTTTGTGGCCAAAACGCAATTTTCCTGGTAAAGTCGAGGAGCGTGTTAGTAACAAGTGCCTCTCACTTTGTTTGCTCCTCTGGGTGGGCCTATCATCTTGTTTCCAGCACTTTTGAGCTGGCTGAGCCGGCTGGAATCGGGATTTAAGAGAAACAGATTAGAAATTCAGGCGAGATTTAAGTGAATACATTTTGAACACGATTGTGGTTTATAGGGAGGGGATAAGAGCCTTTTGAGAGTGGATAGAGGGTATTTATTATATTAGAACCAGAACCGAAAGTCATCTTAATTGGACTTTGAACTAGGTTAAATCCTAATTTCCTCAACCTACATAGTACGGATTTACATGATTTTAACATATGCTAAATAACTAAATCAAAACAACTTGTATACCAAAATCCATAGTCCTAACACCCTCCCAAGCCAAGTTACTTGAGGCTAGGACAACACAAGTTACACCCACAAGCATCAGAAGGCCTTCCTTTCCTCCCTTTCTCTCCCTTTTCTCTCTCTGTATGGGCCGCCATGTCGCCATAGTGCTTATCAGTCTGATGTGACTGTGATGATAATAATTCAGAGTCAAATATCTCGCGACGTCTAGTGGCCAAGAGACATGATTTATGGCATTCCATTCGAGACTTAAACAATACGATAATTATTTATTAGAGTGGAGCCCCGTTCAGCCAGTCCCGGGTACTCTCCGGGTGTACTTTGTGTGAGCGATGCAAACATACAAATATGTGTATATAAATAATAAGTTTTTGTTTGGCTGCAATGACTTTGCCGCTGCCCAGTGCCCGCTCCCCTCGTTCGGCAATTTATAATGTTGAGTGCCAAGCAGTTAGGAGGGATCCCCGTTCATATATATATATATATATACATCTCTCTCTATAAGCGCTCCCCGTATATAGAAGCCATGGGGCAGAGAGTAGAGCGGAGACAGACCAGAGTCGCCCTGACAAAACCAGTTGGAAATGGCCTGGCAAACGGAATTTATTGCAATGGAGTGCTGAAAACTAAATCATCATCTTCCAGCCAGATCCAGTCCGAGGGATTGCGATTTCTAGAAGGCAGGGGACGTGGACGGGGACGGGGACGGGCCCAGAACAATTGATACACTCTCCACCAGCTCATTTAATATTTATGCGCATTTAGCCGGGGCACTTTTTCTATGGCAATAGTTTCAGTTGGCCCATGCGTAAATATGCGCAAAATAAATACATTTTTTATCTCCATTTTATTATTTCTCTCTTTTTTGGCTCTGCTGGTAGGCATAAATTATGCCCATACAAGAGGGAAATATTTAACGCCTTTCAACAAAAATCGAGGCTCTCCTCCGGCCGTATATATATTTATATGTAGGATATTAGAGAAAACCCTCGTAGTAAAAACCTCAAGCAGGCATCTATAAAATAAAAGTAAATTGGTTGTCCGGCTTTGGTTTGCTGGCCCGCTTTCCCCCACCTCGAGTTTTCCCCCCGAACACATTCCCAGTTCCGCATTTTTCTCCTCTTTTTTTTCCTACAATGTATATATGTATATATATTTATATACGTACAATATATTTTTTGTGCGTTTTCTCCTTTTGCTCGTGTCGAGTTGTTCAAGCTGTGGCATAATTTTTACGCATTTGCTTGGACCCCCAGCAGAAGTGTTGATAAAAAAAATAAAGGAAAGGAAAGGAGGCGATAGAGCAGGGTGGGCGTGGCACACGCATAGACTTCCTGCTTGTACTACTACTATTACAACAAAAAAATAAATAATAAAGAAAAATGTTGGGAGGTGGAAGCTGGAGCTGGAGCAGCAAAGTTAAACAATTCATGGTCGAAGCTTTATGCTTTATACGCAAAACTTTGAGTTTTGATTTCGGATGTCAGAGGAGCTCTAATTTTTTCTTTTTCTTTATTTTATTTTTTTTGTTTTGGTGCCTGTGTGTGTGTGTGCTTATCTATGCCGCCGGCTGCCAAGACGCACATCGTGGTACACACAAACGCACTCTAAAATGAACTACAATGGTGCTTTGCATGCCCTTGTGGATCACAAGGGGTCCATTGAATTAAATATGGGATTAAGTCTAGAGTGGAATAAAAATATTCTAGAAATTGTCTAGAAGTTTTGAATTACAATTATTGTATTTTTACATCGCTTAACATGTCTTAAAGATTAAACAAAAATATTACAATAACTTTAGACAAAAATAAAAAAATCTAGAGATTAACAAGAAATTTCTAATATTATTTATGGTATTTTTATGTTACTAATAAAAGATTAACGAAAAATATTATAATAATTTTAGACAATATTTATAAATAGTTTGTGAAAATATGCATAAAATATAACTAATTAATAACCACCATTTTATTTCGTAGATTAAAGGAATATATTCTAACCTTAGACCCAAGGAATCCTCTCAAAAGCCTTCCTTTACTTTCCTCATATCCCTATAGTAAATATTCCTTTACAATTTATTTCCAATGCTGATTTATTTATTAATTAACTAAATTAAATCCCAAAATTAGTAAAAATTATTTACTATTCCGCTCCTTGAATTAACTTCATTTACATTAAAGGTAGAGTAGTACCTTTCTCGTCTAAACCGAATTAACGCTTCGCACATTTCTGCTTGTTTTATGTTTATTTGTTTGGGGCCGCGACGTTTGCCAAAAACCAAGGCTGTCTGTCTATATATCTGCCCGATGTCCCTGCCACCCCTTTTCCTTTCCATCCCCGCTTCAACCCCCCTCGTTTTGTGTGAGGCCAAAATCCACTTAAATCGATAAAAACTATCAAATCTGTGCGGGGCGTGTGCCTTAGTTGTCGGTTTTATTTTTTTTCCTCTGGCTGCCTGCTTCTCCGCCGGAGTCTGACCCGGAGTTTCGTCACTCATACGCCATGTGCGCCGTCTCCAGCGTCGTCGCCACTCATTTTTCGCCCATGTTGCGTATGTTGTCAAGTCTCTTCCGTTTGCTGCCTCTCACCAACCTCGTGTTTGTTTCTCTCTGTGTGCACAGAGAAAAAATAATTGAGAAACTTATGTTAAAATTCTTTATTCATGAGGGTTTGTTCACTCAATATGCGCTTTGTATTTATAAAGTCCAGCTGCAGTTTGATCTTATCAAAGAAATTAATGAGGAAATTAAATGCAGTCCTGATTTTCGTGAGATAAATTTGTGATTCAAAAAGGCTGAGCGGATTATTAAAAAACAGAGCTTTTAAATAAATAAGCTAAGCATTTTTATCACGTGTAATAGGGAATAGAATTAAATAAATTAATTATCAAAAATATCTCATATTGGATTTAGAAAATCGATGTAAACTTTACTTACTTTTAAAATAACTAAAAAAAATTCTATAATTCTGAACTATTCTTTGAATACTTTTTACAAGTAAGAGAACCTCTAAAATATATATTTCCTTTCCTAATTTCTTTTAATTTCTCCCAGTTCACTTGCATATGTGTGCGCTGTGTGTGTTAACTTTTTTCTTGGCAGCAGGCTCTGAAATTGTGCTCAGCGTTATTGTTGTTGCTGCTGGCATGTCCGTTTTGGCATGGACTTGGCCCAAACTCATTGTTTGGGAATCCCCCCAGCTCCGTCTATATTTCGATTTCTTTTTTTTTTATCTTTCTCCTTTGGGTGGTTCGGTTAGGCAGCAGCATTTCCGTTCTTTTCCGCTGTTGTCAAGCAGCTCAAACACACACACACACACACACCCTGGCCCATGGGTGTGAGTTTATAGGCGCCGGCATTAGATGATATTTTTCACTTCTTCCCATAAAAAAAAAAAAATATCTAAAAGCGATACGAGAGGGCAAATGCCGGGCGAAAAAAAATGTCCAAGGCCCTCCTCAAAACTATAATGCTAAATGACAAAATATGACAAATTATAATAAAAAGGAACTCGGAGAAAAGGAAAAAAAAAGTTACATATTCGCTCAACGAATTTTATGACATTTGTCATGGAAATCTTTCCATTCGGCTGATTCGTCTTTTGTCTGGCCAATTTTGTGGTCGCCTCACATGACAGTCAAACACTTGGGCCTGAGCCTACCCTGGCACTTCTCGAAAAAAAAAATCAGAGGCCTGCATTAATACAAAAATCACGCACTCGTAAATGTTTCTTTTATTCGGTTTGCGTGCCGAGATTTTACAATGGCTTGGCGAAAAATAAGGAAAATACTGGCGAAAAAGATTAACAATAATCGGATCTAATCATGGTGTAATTATGTGTCACAGTAAGTGGAGTACATTTTTTATGGACACAGGCTTATGCCAAAAAAAAAGGAACTATTAAATATAATCATTATTATTTGGTGTATGTAACATTTAATATTTTATAAATTCTTTTTGAGGTTTTTGCGGAAATAATTTATTTATATTCTTTGGACTTCTTATTTATTCTTTTAATAGTATTTTAATATGTATTTTTAAACAGAAAATGTATAAATTTATTATTAAATATTTTATGCTACCAAAAAACATTTTGAAACAATTAAAAGTTTATTTTTTCCGTAATAAAATTTCTTCTTTAAATATGTAAAATACAACTTCATTTTCTGGGAATCCGGACACAAAAACCGACTAACGTTTGTAATTACTGAACCGTTAAAACTTATTCATACCAAAAAACACTTTTAAACAAAAACTTATTCATAACAAAAAATCCTTTTTAAACAGAAAACGTTTCAGATATTCAAAACTAAATTAAGACAGTAACAAAAAGCGGAACCAGATTCCGATATAATATTGCACTAAAAAAACGGTGGAAATAGGAAAAACACTGAAATGGGGGAAAATATCCCCTCACTCTTGACAAAAAAGTAGATCTCGGTTTTGGTTATAATTGGGGAAAAACCTCACACCGGGCAAAGTTTCCAATTAGAGAGCGAGCGGGGCAACACTTTTTTTATTTTCCATTTTGTTGTCGCTGGTTGGAAAAACCCAAGTTTGAAGTTTTCCCTGTTTTTGGTTTTATTTAGTTTGATTTTTTTTAGTAAGTGAGAGAGCGTGTGTGAGTGTGTGATTGTGAATGTTTTTAATATATGTTTGGGCAAAGCAATTTTCACACATGAACCCAAAATGGCGCACGCAAACAAAACCGAAACTTTATAAACTAATAAACTCAAGCGTCGAATGCAAGTGTGCAGCGGCAGCGGCAGCAGCCTGCTTTTTGCCCCTGCTTTTTGAGCTCACTGAGTTTCGATTAAATTTTTGTTTAGGTATTTTTGCGGAACACTTTTTTTTAGTCCAACGCCGCCCTCCCTGCCACCTAACTCAACAATCGGAAAATTGCTGCAGAAATTTCTGTGTGCTTCATAAATATTTCTCGAACATTTTTCGGGGTATTGCTGCATTTGTTTTTTTTTCGCTTTGCTTTTTCAAGTGGAGGCTAGTAGATTTTATGCATCGATTGTCGCTTGCCATATGCAACTAGCAATTTCGAGTATTTCCCCCTTTCTGTCTCTCTTTCCTGGAATGGCACAACTGCAGGCACAGACACACCTCAAGGCATTAGGAAAATTCGGCTCGGATTTGTTGCCGTTCGTGATTTGCAGACAGATTGGAAATTGATTTAGTTGTTGATCATATAGTAGAACCAGTTGGATTTGGGGATTATTAAATGCTGTGTATGCTTAGTTTTCAGCAATTAAATATTTAGAAGGGAACTCCCTTGGATTTAAATAGTTCCTGCACTTATCTCCTTGTTTCTCCTTTTACTTTTACCCACAAATTCTAAATTCGTTTTACCCTCGACAGCCTCAAAAATTTCATAATTGTTCATCTACTTTTTGTTTCCTTCTTTACAAATATTTTTAATTTACAAAAAACGGTTTTATTTTATTTCATTTCTGCTTTCCACATGCTGCTAATTACACGCCTCACTGCTTGGCCACAATTAATTTTGGGTTTTTTGTTAGGAGTTTTAATTTTTCACTCCAACAAACTACAATTGTGCAAAATTATAAAAAAAAAAAAGAAAAACTGTGTACTATATATAGACCAACGAAGGCGGAATGGAAATTTCTACCAATTAGTGAAGCTGGAAAAGGGAGGCGGAAAACGGGAAAAGTAAAAAGCAGTTGCAGTTAAGAAGGAATGCAATTATTAAAAAGGCCAAAAGCAGAGCCATATCAGAAACGAGGATGGCTCCCAACAAACATTACCAAAAATGCAAATGTGTTCGTCTCGCTATCTCTTTCGGACTCCCCTCGGGCTCTCTCTGTCGCACAGTGTGCGGCACAATGATTGCTGCATTTATGAGATAAGTTTTTACTGTCGACAACAATTAAATTACATTTTAGAGTTTATGGCCTTTGCCTGCTCATGGTTGCTGATGGCGATGCCGATGGCGTTGGCTCTCGTTGTCGAGTCGCTTCTGTCGCCAAACTTCAATAAATTCTAATAATTTATTTCATTACCAAAGTGTCTGCCATGTGTAACTGTAATTTCTGCTGCATTTAAAATGTATAGAATGCCAAAAAAAAGGGAAGAAAAAAAAATGAGAGCACACAGACAATGAGGCCATAAAAAAAGTGTACTCACTCCTTGGTTTGTTGGGCTTTTTTATGGCTGTAGTTGAAGGGGTTATCTTGTTGTTTTTGTGGTGAAAAATGTCTTGTACTTATTTTCTAAATATTTAAATATTTATATATTTCTTTTTCGTAATTTTTATTTAGTTTTAAAGACGGTTAAATCATTATTTTTATTTAATTACAAATACATAGGTTGTAAGTTTATTCCATAACTCCTTCGTATTTATATTTTATTTATCTCTTAACTTCTTCATATTTTAATTTAATTTATGGTTAAATATTCTCACATTTATATTTTTGTGTACATCTATTTATTACACACATTATTCTCCCACTTTTAAATATTTAATACGTGAAATTCATAACAATTTTGCAATTCAGGCCATGGATTTAATTAAAATTTGTTATCATTCTCATAATTTCGTTAGTTATTTTTTGGCTTTGTAAATTCTCACAACAAATTGATAATGATTAGGGCCAACGACGACGGCAACGACTATTTATCCGGCCCGCATGCCGCTTCTGGTGAAATATTTGCGTTACGGGCATTGTCATAATGCGATGCCGACGCGCCGCCTGCATCTGCCCCTGCCGCGCCGGGCCCACCCGCATCTAATTTGCGGGGTTTTTCGGACCAAGGGCATTCGTTTAGTCGTTTAGGCTCCCCTCCCTTTTTTGACACGCCCCCCTCCTCCTGTGTCAGTAGTTAGTTATCGGGGAAATTGAAAAACCGCATTGCATGTGTGTCTATCTCCCTCCCCTGCCGGATTTCCATTTTTCCATGCCGCTTTCCTCGGGGGCTTTCCCTTCGCACTATCGCACTTCGTTTTCGGATTATTTTTGCATGCCACTGGGCGTGTTAAACATGCATTTTCTGATATACGAGTGTTGATGCAGCCCCCGATATCCTTGTCAGCCGTGGAACATTTTAATTAGTAGGGTCCTTCAACCCCGGCGAATGTGTGCAAGGGCGAGGCGGGGCGGGACGAGAAAATGGGGCGGAGACCGGAAAGTGGCCAAAGTAATTGGTAAATGGAAGGCCATGAACTCATTCGGTGGCGTTCATTTATGGCTTTACTTTGAAGCAGTGATGCCCACAACCCTGACTCGAGAGACAACAAATTTTGATGCCCGGCTTCTGCTGGCACACAAGCAGTGTGCACAGAAAGTAAAGAAAATTGTATATTTTTGACTTTTAGATTTAAATATTTACTTTTTAGTGAAGAATTTTATATGCAACATTACAAAAAATGTTTGCTTTTTTTTTAATAAAAAAAAGTGTTTTGGGACACCTTAAAGAATTTGTTTCTTAAAAAATTTGTAAAAATCTGTCACTTACTCGTACTAACCTCTGCAAAATAAATCCCACCATGTCTACAAGTGTCTCTCGAATTTTATCAAATAAAAAGTGCCCAGATCTTTCCCGAAAAAATCTGCATTTTCCAACAAACTCTGAGTCATACCTACTACCTGGCATGCCACAGAGCCAGCAGAAAAAGTTGTCTTTATGCAATCGCTGTAATTAGCCGCCAACGCTGCCACAAATTGTAGTTGCATTGTTTTTATAACGCCTTATGCAACAGAAGATAGAAAAAAAAAGAAACAAAAAAGCAACTACAACGGCGAAAAATGCAAACAATAACCAGAAATACCAAAAAACCAAATCATTAACATAGTGTGTGTGGGTAATTAAACGAAGAAGCTGTCCAAACACAACAGGTTGCAGGTTGCAGGTTGCAGGCTGCTCTGTCTGCTTGTTGTTAGTCGCAATTTGTTGCATATGGAAAAATGTTGTCGCTTGTTTTTCGGATTTTTTTTTCTTTTTTTTTTGGTTTTGGTGGAAAATTGTCGGGTAACCGCAGGTGGAAATTATTGAGGTATTTGGGATGGCTTATGCAATTACGCGAGGCTGCAGCTTGTGAGACATGTGTCATGTTGCATGTGTGGCATATTGCAAGTTGCTGGTTTGTTGGTTGGCCTCGAATGGAATGGGGAATGGGAGTTTTTCTGAACCAGAAACCATTCTAAACGGAACCGATAACCAGTCATTGAGCTTGGCCAGGGGGAAAATGTGCCACGACACATAGAAACGCACTAAGGCATTTTTCCTCGCCGCTTTTCCCGCCCCTTGAGAATTTTCCAGACGCGACGCACTCGAGCGACGCAAAAGAAAGAAAGAAAGCTGTGAAATGGCCGCCATTGACTGCAGTTTCTCTCCACCCCTCTCTCTCTCTCTCTCTTAGCCCCCTTTTTTTCTAGGCATTTTTCCATGTCTTGGCTCGCCAACTTGGCCAACTTGTCTATTAACGGTAACTAGGTAAATGTTAGAAATTACCGTTAGGAAAATTGCCTCTGCTCTATTGCTATTTGCACACAAAGTAAGCCATTTGTTAGGCGGCACTGAGAGAAAGAACTGCATAGAATGGGTAGCTCCAATGGAGCATAAAAATATTAAGGAATAAGATTAAGGCATAATTGATGACTTTTTTTTGGCAAGACTTTTATATTTTAAAATTAGATATATTGTGGTATAAAATTTCAAAGCTTAAGCCAAATATTTGCCATATTTTTTCTCTTTAAATGTTAAAACTAGATTTATTTTGGCCCTTTTTTCTGCGTGCAAAGGTAGTGGGAGAAGAATTTCTTTGTCTTCGGCTTCTGTGAGTGAGAAAGTGTTGACTTGGGCCCCAAATGAGGAGCCCTGAAGTATTTAGCACTTCCACTAACTTAACTGCAATCTGTGAGCACGAGGAATGCTAATTTCACTTACTCCAAGGGGCTTCCCCTTTTTCCTGGAACCTGAACTTGCTCATTAGAAGTAATGGCTATTCTTATTGATAGAAAGAAGAGACTCTCAAACTAATTGCTTAAATGAACATGTACTCTTAATTGGTTTAACTTAATTATTGATTCTTTGATTTAATTGAAGAAGTCTTTAACTTTTCTTGGTTATTTCTTATACAAAATAAATCTTAAAACTGTGAATTGGTATAGAAAAATATAAATAAATATGTAGTAACACCTTGCTAAAAGATTCTCTGTTATATTACCAGTTAAAGATTTCAAGGCAGCAATATTAAAAATATTTAATACATTCCCTAAGCATCTAAAGGTATTTTCATAGTCCCAAGATGTTTATTATTGAATTTTTTAAAGTCCTTATATACCTTAGATATTTTATAAGTTAAATCTTATTATTCTTATTCCTGAATTTGGCAGAATCAAAGCAATATCTGTTTCTTTTGGACACTTAAAGATTCTCCCGAGTGACTTTGTGCCATTTGGCCGAAACACATTCTCTCTCTGATAGCTACTCAATAATTCAGTAGACTTTTGACACCTCTGGCGATGGTGGCGGTGGCGGATCTGAGACTCGGCTCACCTGTGGGAGAAATGCAGACGAGAGCACTCGCAAATGGCCTCATCAAGACGCTCAACGTGTCGCAAATGCGTTGCCGTTGAGTGGCCTCGACACCGCCGCCGAACAACACCCACCTTGCCGCCTTCCTTCAACCAAAAATAAATAAATAAAAAATAGAAACCCGGTGGCAAGTTTTTGCTCAGTAACCACCTGAAGCCGGTCTAGACACTTTTGACACAAATGCGGCGGGTGTTAAGAAAAAAAGTCTACAAATGTGTCTCCTCTTCATCTGTCTGCCATTTAATATGGCAGAAACACACACACAGCGCAGCCTACCTCTACCTGCAGATAAAAACAAAAAACAGAAAGAAACAGATTGCTAAGCTGCGTAGATTTCCGCGTGGTGTCCTCTGTCTCAGTCTGTCCTGCACCCGTCCCTTGCCGGGCCACACCCCTCTCTCAATCGCGCCCTCTCACCTGAGCTCACCTGTCTGTCTGCCGTCGTCGTCAACATCAGCGCTAGAGGTGCGTGTCTCATTGTCTCCTACACTGTTGGAAAATTATTAGAATTAGAAACAACTTACTTAATATTTTTTCGAAGAATAAATAGGATTTTTTGTGGAAAATAATTAATCATAAATCACTGTACTTAAAGAAAGAGTCCTAAGTCTAAAGAAGAAAGGAATAATCATTTATTTATTCGTATAATTATGGCTTTTGACATTTATAAAAACATGTCTTTAAGCTGAAGACTAATTACAATAAAAACCTAAATAGATTATATTTTCCAAACAATCACAATCCCTAAAATAATAAATAAACGTTAAATAATCACAAAGCATCTTCTCTATAAAATTATGAAAAATGTCTTGAATAAATCGTATAATTTTCCACATAATTTTATGAAAGTTAAAAGGTTTGATAATAAATTTAATTAAAATTCGATTACAATTTGTAAGTTTTGAATTTGTGGGAAGACTCTTCCTTATTTAAATGATATTGCTTACAATTTAATAATCCTAAAACATTGTATAAATAATAAAAAAATATATAAACAATCGAAACTTAAGCATAAGAAATTTCTTTAAATGTTAATTTAACCGTCACAAATTTAATTAACATTTGACATTCTTTGTGTCCCGTGTAGGTGTGTAGGTCCCAGGTGAAATGAGGTGTGTGTCGGGGTGTGTGTGTGTGTGTATGAGGTGTTATATAGGGGCCTTCTTAAGGAGGGAAAGAGAGGTGTCTCTCTGGGAGTACTTGAGACAGTACGAGAGTGCATATTGAGACAGGTGACAACAGTCGCACTTCATTCATTCTGTTGTTGTGACTGCAGCCAGCGCCTTTGCCTCTTCCTCTACTTTTGCCTAGTGACTCTTTCTCTTCGCTGTCGTCTTCTTCTGGCCCAGGTGGTGCTTCTCCTTTTAGCCACATTAAGCAAGAACAACACTAACAACTGTTTGTGGTAATTGCTGGCACTGCAGACGCACTAAATCAATTAGAATGCAGCCCACGCAAACGCATTCGCAAACGCACTCGCACTCGCATTCGCATTCCCATTCACATTTGCAATGGAAATGTCTAAGCACTAAAAGATTGTTCTACTTCTAGTTTATGATAATGGCTGTAAAAACTTGAAAACTTCGCAACTCCATTCAGAGATAGCCATCTTCAGTGGTTGCAGTGAATTTCTGAAGTATTATTCCGCTGTTACCAGGAATTTTCGTAGATAACGAGCAAGAGCCGCTGTGGGAAAATTTTAGTGGCTTTGCAAAGCTTACAAATCATTGTCAATTTGAATTTTAATGAGTTTTTCGTAATTTATTTGAGGCATTCATTAGAGCAGCGTTGGTGCTTTTTAGCTGGAAATAGAAGGTTTCATTTTATTATATAAATAAACTAGATTTAATTTCAAGGGAAACTTTGGTTGGATATTATGTAAAATATTTAATTCTGCATAATTTATAGAATTACTCTTCTTATATTTTTTAATTAATCCAAAATTACACAATATACATTTCTTAAAAACATTCCGAACATGTTAATAAGCATTTAAACGTTTAGATAAAAATGGAACCCACTAGAAATCCCTAAGAAATATTTAAGTAAAATATCTAAAACAGAAAATATTTTACATTTTTGTCCAACATTTCTCAGATTTCCATAACCAGATTTTAAAGCATTTGTCGAAGTATTATATGCATTTCGTTGGAAATTCCTTAATGCTTTTTATCTGGAATCCATTTGGCATTCTGTTTCTCTCTTGAGGAATTTTTATGGAATGCACTTCTTTCACTTTTCGCTGCTGTCTCTCATATTTTGACGATGAGTCTCCACGAAAGTCAATGCTCCCCGAAATGGAAATGATTTCTTGCTGATTTTTGCTGAGCAACGGGGGTTCACTGACACTCACCATCTTTCGCCCCTCACTCGCCAGATATGCAACACCCAACACCTTTGTCAAAAACAAAATTAAATAAAATAAAAAAATAAAAATAAAAAAACAAAGTGTCTTCGGTCAGTTGTCAGTTGGTGGAAGGTGCGATAAATGCGGACAGACGTAACGAGCGAAAGGGCCAAAAAAGAAACCCATTAAAGTAAAGCTGCATTAACAGCTAAATGAAAACACCCAACGAAAGCAGCAGCAACAACAAAGCGCAGGCATCAAATTTCTTTACAGACGGAAAAAAAAATCGTGGGTCTAACCCTTGGATACGTGAGAGAGGGAGAGGTAATGAGGGGGACACTATAAAAAATGTTACCTACCTTTACCTGTTTTTTTTTTATATGAGCCTTTTCTGAGGTCTAGTCGGCTTGCTTAAAATTTTAAAAGTAAATGAATAAAAAAATGCGGGATATGCAAGATCTTCTCCGACGAAAAAGAAAATAATATTAGGTTCCCAGTCAAAAAACCTCGAAGCGTGTTTTTTTAGCTGAATTCCTACTTGGGAATTTTTGGTGCAATCGCCAAAACAACTTTACGCCTAATGTATTAACCTGTAAGCCAGAGGTGATTTTCAATAGCTTGAACTGACCTTTTCCATTTGCTTTATCTTTTAAATTGCTTTGCAAAATCAACACATTTTTTTTAAATATTATTTTAGTTATTTTTACCTTTTTTGTAAGCCTTTAAATTAAACGTTTTCTTTTCAAGTGTCTAAAACCGAGCCGGGGGAATGCCAAATCGAACGATTAAGACACGCTTACGTTTTAATTTTGCCTTTGTTGTTTTGTTCTGCAGTTTCGTCTTTCGTGCCTTGTGTTTTTTGTGTTTTGCCCTCACTTTTTATGTCTTTTTATTTGTTATTTGCGGGGTTTCATTTAAGTGCCCGCTGCTGTTTGCTGCCTTTTGTGGTGCTTGTTGTTTGTGCTGTTGTTGCCGCTCCTATTAACATTGCTCGACTGTCGTTGCCGTTAGTTTTCACTCTTATCTGTCTCGTTATTCCCTGTTTTTAAGTTATTTTTTTCTAGTTTTTTTTTTTTACAAATGCATGTGGGTGTTCCCCCATTGCGCCGCCCCTCTTCGTAGCCCCGCTTCCGTCGCTTCCCACACTCTTTGTTGTTTAGTTTGTGCCTTTTGTGCAAATATTTCAATTATTTGTCAAATTGACACAATGCGCAATTCTGCAATTCACAATTGTTCGGCCCGCAAAAGCAACACCGAGAACACCAACAACAAATATAACAACAATTGTCCACGAACCGACGATGCTGTCAACAAATTTGAGAGATAATTTCAATTTGATTTATTTTCGCACTAGATTTCATTGAAAACATTTATTTTGCTTAGCATCTTTCGTGATTTTTGTCGCTGGGTTTCCAGGGAATTGGGAAATTTGGAACGGAAGTCTTTTGGGCGCGGATTTTCGCTCTATAAATATTTTGTTTTATGTGAATTAGAGCCACGAAACATGTGTTTGACATTGCGGGTGGTCTGTGTTTGCTTTTTAACTCAATTTAGCTGGGAGATATCAAAGGAGATTAAACATTCACTGCTTTTCGCAAATAAATCCGGATAACAAAACATATTTCGGTTCATGCTTCCCCAGCGCTTCTAAAACTGTCGCCCTTCTCCGCGATTCTCAAAACCTTTACCTACGAAGTATCAAAAATTTAAATTCGTATTTGAATCAAATTAATTATACATTATATTTCTTATTCTTTATAATAATATCTGTGAATCTCATAATCTCTAAAAATATTTTCATTGGAATTATAAAAATAGTTTTTCCAAGTATCAGTATTTTTCCAAAATACCAGGAATAAAGCGCTATCAACTCACAGTTCCTAGGAATTTCTCGCAGATAACCTTGACTGGGTGGGGGCCAGGGTTGCGGCAATGTAGTGGGTGTTGTGTCTCTTCTGCCCGAGACTCTGTTCTGTCTCAGCTCTTATCGCAGCAAAGAAATGATAACGTTTTTGGATTGGTAACAAAGTGGCGCAGTAGGCCCGAAACAACCTATTAATTTAAGACAAACACCATCGTATGTTCTCTTGCAGATAAACAAAAAGAAAAGAATACTAATTAGAGAGCAAAAATGTTGAAAGAGGCCCACTAGGAGGAAAGAGGGGCAAAATCAGAGTTTCGAAAAGCGAAATACCATGGTGCGACTGAATGTTGCGGACAACGGCAACTTGAGTAACATTAGCAACGGCAACGTGAGCAGCGTCAACGGGACAACCAGTGGCAACAATAATGCGGGCGGCAGTTGCTCCTCGACGACCTCATCGACGACCAGCCTGAATAGCAATCCGGCCTCGCCACCCTGCAACATGGTGATGTTGCCGGCACCACCACCGCAGCAGCAGCAACAGCAACACTTGCTGGTGCAGCAGCAGCAGCAGCCACCGCAGCAAGTGCTGCACGTGCAGCAACAGCAGCAGCAACATGCCCCGCAGCCGCAGCAGCAGCAGCAACACTCCCCCTCGGACGGGGGCTCCTCGAATTGCTCGCTGCCGGCGTCTCTCCGCCGCTGCTCCAGCAGACTGCCACGCCGCCGCAGGGCGCCCAGATTGTGCCGCCCGTTTGCGCCCTGCACCACCCACAGCAGCAGCTGGCCTTGATGGCGGCCATGCAGCATCATCACCACCTGCCGCCGCCGCCCCATGCCCTGCACCACGCCCCCTTGCCGCCGCCACCCAACCTACCGCCGCCGCCTCCGCCCCACGAGAATGGCCATGGCGGAACAGGTGCTCCATCCCCGAATGGAGGCGGTGGCTCCTCCGCCAGCAGCGTGAGCAGCCTGTCCAGCGGCAGCGGCGGCTCGGGCGGTCAGGGAAACGGCGTTGGTCTGAGCAACGGTACGAACGGAATTGGTCCGCCGCCGGTGCCACTGGCACCGGGACAGCTGTATATCCAGTATCCGGGCGAGTTCTATCCGCCGGAGTACTACATTGCACCGCATCCGCACGAGGGCATCTGTCCTCAGCATCCGCATCACCCGCATCCGCACCATCACCAGCCCATGTGCGCCATGTCCACGGAATACGGTGAGTTTGAGGGTTTAGAATTGGAAAATATATCGAAAGGGAGAGATCGATTAAATGTTGCACTAAAAGTATATCGGATATATCGATAACATATCGAGATTAATTAATATTTTAGGTGTTGTTAAAATCAAAAAATTTGGAAAATTATTGAAAGAGAAAAATCAATGAGATTAAATTATTGCATTAAATATGTATCGAAACTATCCATAACGTATCGATATTGATTAAAATTTTAGACGTTATTGGTATCAAAAGATGTGAAAAAGTATTGAATGAGAGAAATCAATTAGATATCGCAATAAAGGTATATCGAAAATATCGATAATTTATTTAACTGTATATAACGGATATCGTAAATACTTTAAAAATACAAATAGTTCGTAAATCTAAAATAGACATTGAAGTGAGTACTCTCTATGTTTCTATAAAAATCGTAATATGTTTATCGGTAGTCACAACATCGATAAACAAAAGGAATTTTGAGTTTCTTATTAAAGCCAAACATTTTATCAAAATATAAATCGACGAAGCTAGTTACCTGTAGAAGATTTCATAAAAAAACATACAAAAAAGTTCATACTTTGCGAGCTTATAATTTCTTGTTTATTCCTTGATTACAAGCACTATAATCGATCATAGTCAGTCGCCATATTTGGGGTAACGCAGTGTCAGACACTTTAAAGCAAAATAAAAATAAAACCGTTCACAAATTTAAAGAATATGAAGCTTGTGAGGATTTCTCGCCGGCAGCAGCTGGAGTGACAGCTAATTACAGCTCAAGTAATCCTCCGGCTAAGTATCTCAATTCGTCAAAAGATACTTTGCTAAGCCTTTGCCACGATGATGCAGTCGCCGAGCTCTTAAGCTGCCAAAAAACTTGGCAAGCGACAAACAAACAAAAATGGTCGAAAAATGAGTAAAACTCGCCATCCAAAAATAGACGAAAGCCACAGGCAAGGGCTTAGCCGTCCTCCTCTTAGCCCTCGAGCAGCCCTCAGACAACCCAGCACTTTTCTATACCAAAAACCACCCATTTTATGCCCCACATCCTCTGCAGTAAGTTGTATACATTTGGCATTTAAATCTGCTGAGAGGCAAACCTCAACCTCAGACCACCACTACCGCCGCCGCCGCCTCCTCCCTCCTCCTACCCACAAGTCCACAAAGTCAACAAGTAAACTTTGCATTTGATTTATCTCTCCGGAATAGCATGCCCCAGACCCCTTTTATTGCAAAACCCAGCCACCACCCCTGACTGCGCTAGTCATTTAATATCATCAAGCAACAAATTAGCTAGAAATCGCCTTTTTTGCTGCTAGTAGTTCCCACTGAATGCACTCGGAATTATTTGAATTTCCATAACAACAAGAACGGAATTTAGAGGAGAGCCGGGAGTGTATTTATATTAATAGATATGGCATCCAGTTCCAGCTTCGGCAGCTTCGGCTTAAGTTCCAGTTCCCGTTGGCTTTCGATATATATACTTAGTATACAAAAAATAAACTGACCAATCTACACCCATCTCGGAATTTGCATATGAGCTGCGTTCGACTGGGCGAAACACAAAGAATTCTGTTTTAATACAGGGTGCAGGGGTAATTTGGAAAGTAGCCAGACTTGAGATAATCTTTAAATAAGTCTTGAAATTAATTCACAACCTAAATAACTCTCTAAAAAAATCCAGAAATTAACCGTCTTTAGAAAATCGAAAAAACACCCTATATATGCGAAAGCCAATCTAAATAACAAACAATTCGCATTTGTGTTTTGGCATTAGCATGATACTTTCAATGCTCACACCCACACACACCGAAATTGACCATAGAGTAAAAGCCAGTCCGACTGGAACTTGGCTCTGACCAAGCCCCAAAGACTGACAGCTTCGTCTAAGAGGAATGGGAAAAAATCAGAAATGTGTCACCCCGGACTCGGAGTGTTGGCAAAATATATATATAATTGAATTTGATCAAGTTTTCGAGCAACCCAGAAACCCCAATAACCAGCATTTTCAATTTATCAATGTCATTAACCCTAATTGTGGTTTCGGAGGCGGGAAACAGAAGCCGCCCATTGATTGACTAAGGCTGGCAAATTTGAAACTTGAGACGACGGCAAGCGGGAGGGCGGAGAGACTTTTCAATTTTGGTTTCTTTTTGATTGTTTTCCGGCGCATTTTCTAATTCAATTCCCCGACTTACAGACTTATGTACACTAGACTGTGTGTGCTAATTGAATTTGCATGTGAGGCTGGCAGTTATCCACACACACCGACCGCACTCTTAACCCACTGAGCAAGCCCACGCCCCCGAACTTCGGAACTCTGAAACTCTGTGTCACTTAGTTTGATGTCAACATCGAGGGAGCCCAAAGTGCCAGCGAGCTGGGAGTCTTCTCTCCACTAAGTTGCACATAATTTACAATTACTGGGAAGTGTAAATGGCTTTTCTACCTCCTTGCCTCCCTTCCATCAGGATCTCTCTGGGTTCCGCTGCTGGCAGCTTCCTTTGCTCATTTGGCAAATGCCTGCACTGGGGGAAAAATATTTGCCACCTTGAATGAAAACAGAAAATCATAAATTCAGATATTTACCCTACACTGGAAATGTTTTATTAGATTTCTAAAGAAAGAAAAATAATAATAATTGAAAAACATAGAAAATCCTTACTATTTCTTCCCTCAAACCTAAGTAGAATTCAGCTTTTCCTAATTATATATTAAATATATTTTCTGACAGTGTCTTTTGCGCCTGCCTTTGCCTTTTCCCTGAACTCCAATCGACTTTGCTCTGCTCTGGTTTGGCCTGATTGTTGTTAATCGAATAAACTTGCAGAGGAAATGGGCTCTGAGTGCGTGCTGGGCCTTAGTCTTAGACACAGCCCCAAGGCCCCCATCTCCCCACAGTGTGTTCTAATGGAATTTGCGCCCGGGTCGACATCAACTTTACTATATTGATATGGATGCTGAGCATGTTATAATTATAAGAATGCTGAGCATGCTCTTGTTCCTGCTATCCCACCCAACCGACTTTAGTTGTGCAAAAAAAAAGAGGAGAAATACTTAGCTGAATAGTGTAGATATGGAGAGTATTTCCTGGGGCTTCCGAAGAGTTTTGCCAAGGCGTAAAGGGCTGGGGTATAGCGGTCACCCTCATGGTGTTGATTGCCGGGCAACGAGAGTCCAGCAGCAGCAGCTCTCTAATCAACATAATTCCTATTATTTTATATGCCCACACCCCAGATTTCTCGGTGCGGTCAGCTCAAATGAGCGCAGAACAAATAAGAACCAGAAAAAAAATATATAAAAATTGAAATGAATTGGAATTGAGGGCTGATAACCGGCACGTGGCTGAAGGCCGTCGCTTGAAGAAAGTTAAATCCGACAGAGGTTCCATTTTGATATTTATAATCCAGCTGATCTTTAAAGGAAGGAAGTGGCCTAGTTCAGTCTTTGGGAATTTGTAGTAATTATCAATTAGGAATTGGAATAATGCGTAGTAAAAGTTAAGAGGAAATAGTATTATTTAAAGGGATTTTTAAATAATTGTATATTCAGATATTAATTTTGTTGTACCAACTTCGATTTCAAATGAGATGTTCTATTTCAAAGTGCAACTTTGTAACTATCATTCAATTCATCCTTAAGTTAATTACATTGCGGTGAGAAGCAACGCTTTGTCTAATATTATACCGTTCGAAATTTAAATTCTTTTTCAATTAATCGATGTGATAGAATGAAAGACACTCACCGAAACAACCTTTAGACTGACGCTTCTACGATGTGAATAACGAATAACTTGAACAATCGCAATTCTGAAATTATCTTTTCAAAATAACCACGTTCTTTGGATTCACTGCCAAACTCACCAATTTTCTCCAGTTTTTCTGCTTAAATTTGAACAACTTTTGATTTATCGCAATAGAACGGAAAAGATTTCCAATGCTTGCTTCGTTGTTGTTGTTTCCGTATGCTTCATATACGTATTTCTCGTTTACCTGCACTTAACAGGTAACATTCAATTTTTTCATATTCATCTACAAATTAATACGAATCGAATGGTTAACACTAAAAAAGCCTATTAATATATAGATTTAATAATATGTAAGTACTCGTATATTTATTTGTTATTTAATAAATGTGTTACATATTTTTTAATGCAAGATGTCTTACAAATTTGATTTCTTATTGTAGGCATAATCCTGAAGTCTTTAGAAACTCAGAGATATTAAGCTGAAAGAAATTGTAAGACAAATAAAAGAGAGGGCCAAGACAGGCATCAACACTTGCCCACAGATCACAATCTGTGAAAATAAATAGCAACCAAGGGGAGGAAAATCTCTGAGGGAGTGAGGAAGCAATATCTAGCCATAATTATACAGCCCCGGAACCCATGACACCCGTGACACCCGAAACCCGACACCCGACTTGACTTTCCGATATTCTTTTGCCCATTTTTTCGGTTAATCTCTTTGGTAATAATTTTTAATTAACCCGCACATCGAACGCCCTCAGCTTATTAAGACTTATTATATTAAGAGGGCGGCCAGCGTCTGTGAACTTTGCACTTTTGAACTTTTTCGCCTTGTTGGCCTGTCTTGGCTTGAGCCGTTGTAATGCTTAACAGATGCCAGATGCCGCTGAGCTGAGCTGTCAAATAAAGAATTGTGTCTTGTTCCGTTCTGCTCTTTTAATTGAGCAAAAGTTATATATATTTTATACAATCCACAGCTCGTGTGTGGAGTAATCCGAGCCAAGCTGGCACCTGCAAAAATATAAAAAATGAGGAGGAAAACCGAATAAAAGCCGAGGAGGAAACTGTGTCACAAAGTAATACAAATGAAGTAAATGCTGAAAGAAGAGTAGAGGAGGAGCTGGAGCAGGACAAAAGGGACTTGGACTTGTGCAAACATTGCTGCGTTTGTTCTGCTGATAGAATCCACAAATGATTGTTACTTATTATTCGCACATAAAACGTTTTTCCTCGTCCTCCCAAACCCCAATCGGGGCTTTTCCCCCCCAATTGTTCAGTGGGGCATAAACAAACATTTCCATTTTGCAAGTGGCGAGGACATTGTCGGATCTGTGATGTCATATTACAAGCTCTTAACGGTGAAGGAGGCGACTGAACCCGTTCGGAGAGAAAAATTCCTGTGGGTCATAAAAAGTAAAGTGCATAAAATGTCTTGCCAGTGGCTGTCCAACTGTAGGCAGTCAGCCAGCCAGGCGACAGGTAGAAAAAAAGCTAAAAAAAAAGAAGCTTTTTCGAGTTTGCGAAATAAATGGCAGCTGCTCGGTGGCAGTCCCCAATACGCCTTAACCCCTACCATACCTCCCTCTTAACCCAACATAAACTTGTCCATTTTTACGAGCCGCTTTGGCGGCACAGATTTATTGGCTTCCTCGCTTTTGCTCGATTTTATTGTTGGCCCCTCGGAATATAACCCATTGCATTTGCATATACCTCTCTGTCGGAGGCCCCGCCACCAAAGTTTGCCTCGTTGATTTTTATGCCAAATTCGAAGGTTAGCCAAAAATTCGCATTCACATTCGCATTCGGCGATTCTTGTTCTCCTTCCTGAATAGTTTGCTCAACTTCACATCAAGTTTCGAGTCGAGTTTTATGCCTCACTTTCAAGTGGAACATTATCCCACGAATGGGGCTCGGCTTGGTTCCTTCACGGATTTACTTTGGGAGATTTCCGAGAGCTTAATGACAGAGACGACGATGCTGTCAAATGTCTAGATGACAAATTGCTTTCGGAGTTTGGAAATGGAAAACTCTGAGGAAAGGGAGACGTAGACATGAGGCGGCATAAATTTTTGGTGAGCATATTTTGCCACTGACAGCGCATATATTTCCTGCCCCTCAAAATTCATATTTTAACTTTTAGTTTTTCGGTGGCCAAAGTGATGAACTCGAACTGTCAACGCCCGGCAGGCGACAATTGACTCGCTCCTCTCTCTGGATGTTGACCCATATTTTTCCTCAAGCGAGCTTTATTTATTTTGCTCCTTGGGCTTAATTAATTTTTTGCGGTATCTGCTGGAACATTTGTTTGCTCTGAGATGGCATCACAAATTTGCTTGAAATTTAAGTGAAAATTCACTTTACTCCTACACTCCCTCACTCTGCTGCGCTATCAATGTCAGTTTATCACCGGCTTAATGGGATTTCCCCGGTACATAATCCTCCCCCCTTAGAATTTCCGCTTGCCTGCATTTGGTTTCCTCATTTAATATAATTTGTTGCAAGTTTTGCGGCATGTGCATCAGACTGCTGCACTAATTGAAACGTAATTATATCATTTGGGCACGAGTTGCTCAGTGTGCCAGTTCGTCAGTTCAGTCAGTCAGTGAGTCAGTCAGTCAGTTAGTCAGTCAGTCAGTCAGTCTATCCCTTCCCCAATCAGTCAGTCAGTTTCTATTTCTCACCCACAACGAGCCACTAATTGCAATTTGCACAGTTTGAGTGGCTTGCAGTTTTGGGATTAATATCGTGTTTGGCCCAAACCTTATATCACCAAATCCTCTGTTTGATAAGCTTTACGATGTACAAGCTATATAACTGGAGTTATATTCGGTTATATAAAGATTTGGCGATCATTAGGCCCAGGGGGAATTATTCCGGGACATGCCACTGTCAAAGTGATGTATTTTGTGTCACGAAAGAGTTTTAAAATATGACTGATTACTTTATTAATGAGCTTGGAATTTGTGATTTTCTGGTAACTCATACCCTTTGTCATTGAATATATTTATATGGATTTACAATGTAAATTATCGGGTTAAGAAAAAGGTCATTAGGTCACACTTTTGCATATTTAATAATGAGAAAATTGAAATATTTGGATATTATATTTTATTTGGATTATATTAAATATATATAAATATTTTATTATTATTTTTCACTGATTCTCAATATATAATTTCATTAATAATAATTTCTCTTCTATATTTTTGAATATTTTCTATATTTCAATATATTTATATAATTATATAAATATTTTATAATATTAAATCTTTCACTGAATCTCAATATATAATTTCAATGATAATTATCGGGCTATTCATTCCGTTAAATCCTTTTGCACGCCGAAATAAAGGTAATTTTAGAAAACTTAAAGGCATAATTTAATTATATTTTCTATATTCCAATATACAAATCTATATATTTTCTTTATAAATATTTTAGGACATTAAGAGATCTGACGGATCTCGAAATTAAAATAACCCCAGTTTTATTCCTTGTTAACTTCTTAAATCGCTTTATCGAACTGCTTGGCTCTAAAAGATGGCATAATAAATATTTTACAACCCTAAAAGACCCACATTTGCAAATATTCCGCCATCACCACCCATTTTCAGTTGCTGGATAACCCTCCCCTCCTCTCCCATGACAATTGTTCGAAAGCGGAAAACTCTTTTTCTTTTTCTTTATTTTTTTTCCTGCGTACAGCCAGCAAAAAGTATTTTCCATTTTGATCCGCATTTTTATGCAACTCTCATCAAACGGAAGTTGTTTCCCGATTTTCTTTTATATATGCACATATATATCTATATATTTTTTGTGCAATTTTACTTATTTTTTTTCGTTCGCCGCTCATTGGGATTTGCCAAAAAGGAGCGAAATTTATTCGCTTGCATTTCGAGGACTTAAAGTGTGTGTAGCTCGGTGCGTGTGCGTGGGTATAAATCTGGCAGCGTATAGATATTTTTTGGCAATTTAATTGAAATGTCAGGCACGTGGTCAGGAGGGAGATCCGAACCGAACCGAATCGAACCGAGAGTGAGTTTGGAGTTTGACCCTCGAGTTGTTGGTCCGCTGCCGCTGCCTCTAATCCCGTCGAGCTCTTGTGGTTGTCGCACATTTCCGGCTTAAAGTGGCCGTTGTTGATGTTGCTGCTGGTGTTGCTGGTGTCGTTGTTGATGTTGCTGTTGTAGTCTGCCACTTCCGTTTTGCGACGCGTACACGTAATTGATTTTCCCGCCCGGCATCCCCCTCTTGCAACGATTGGTATTCAAGCGCAAAATCTCTGCTCCCCACACGGCAAAAACACAAACAAAGAAAGCAGCTGGAACAAAAAAACGAGAGAAAAGAGGAAAAATCAAATCAAAAAATTGAAGGAAAACCCCGACAGCAACAAAAGCTGAATTTTTTGCGTGTCAAATGAGAATTTCACTTGATTTGATTCGGTTAGTGCAAATTGTGGGGAATACATGCACAGAAAACAACATCTAAATACAAATATCACAAAATATAAAAATAACCTAAACTAATATATTTTTAAATATCACACAATAAACACAAAAACCCTAAAAGCAAGCAAATTATATACATTTTCTATCAATTTCTTCCTGTGTACTTGTGTGCCAGTACGTTTATTATTTTTTATGATTATTTTTTTGGCAAATCCAACGGTAAATATGACCCTGAACTTTGTGTGTGCCACATGCATCAGCAAACAAATGTATAACAAACAATGAACAAATCTCTCTGACAATAAATTGCATACAATTCCAATTGTGATTTCATAAAGCTCGCCCTCAATTCATGGATCTTTTATATATATTTCTTTCTAAGCCGCGACGCCTAATTAAAGTCCAGCATTTAAGCCGGATTCCCATTTCGGCTTTGACATTTGCATGGCCCACAGGCAAAGTCTATTAACGCTTAATTTATAGCCGGCATTTCAATTGAGCTCGGAAAAGAGGGAGATCCTCTTTTGCAGATATATCTCTTTATACCTTTTGGCCCTCGTAGCATTTTTCAGGCGTATGTAAGCCGCTGTAAGCCGCAATATTGGCCAAATAATCACTGGCGGCGGCAGCGGTGGCGGCGGGTTACCAAATAAATTCTCTCCACTCCAACTTCAGCAATTGGAGAAAACGAAAAAGATCCAAATAAAAAAAAGGAAAACAATTTCGCATAAATTTCTTCCGAGCCTGGAGAGAGAGAAAGAGTGGGAAATTGCCTTTAAATTGCTTGAAAATGTTTTCTTAATACATTGCGCAATTTCGTATTGAAATCAGGGCGTGGCAGTCAGCACCCACAAAGAAAATCAACGCACACGCAAAAAAGGAAGAGCAACTCAACGAAATAATGCAGGATGACAAAATAACTTAAAGCGGCAATAAATTTTCTAGCTCAAGGACATGCTTAAGGCATTGCCCAATCCCTGTTCGTGTTCAGGAAAAATCCGAGGGAGGAAGGAGGGGAAGCAAGAGCAGCAGCAGGGAAAACTGTCAACACGTTTTGGCCATTTTCTGTCTACGTTTCGTTAGCCTCAACCAAGTGGAGAAAAAAAAAACAAACAAGCAAACGAAAAATTTTAAAAGTCAAGGAATATTTGTTGGTTATGAAAATCAGGCAGGAATAACTAGAATTTTTAAGAACAAAGGGTTGACTTGGGGGGTGTGGCGGTGAAACTTATTTATGAGTGTAGTTTCGGTGGACGGTTGTAATTTTTAGCTTGGTAGCTTCCATAACTAGCACAGATTTATGACAGTTTAAGTTTTTCTTACCAACATTTAAGTACAGGCAATTTTCATATTTTCTCTTCCTTTTTATTGTTTTGAAAATGAGATCTTTGGATTAATTTCTTCTCTGAAAATTACTTGATGCTTAATTAAATATGAAATGATAATGAATGTGTTCTGTTGGTTTCTTATAATGAGAGCTTTAACCAATTTGATAGGTTAAGTTTATTTTCCTCAAGCTCTTATTCCAGATATTATTTCTACATTATTTTCTTAGTAAATATGTGCTTTGTTGTTTATAAGCTCCGACTTTATTGTCCGAAAGTCCTTTATGTAGAATGTTTAAGATATATCTTTAAATTTATAACGCTCAAAGAATATTTTTTCTTTTACAAACTTTCGCAATCGACTTCTTCAACTTTATCCTGGAATATTTATTTCTTTATATACTTTTTAGAAAAAAGTATTTTACGAGTCTCTGCTTAGGACCTGAAGCATCCTTCGTGGTCTTTCTTGTCGTTCTCTTGTAACTCATTTTATATCTCCTGCTATATATTTTGTCCGCCATATATCTTCATATCTGGCTCTCTATCTCTGGCTGTGTCGTCCCACTCCATGCCGCCGCCGTGTCCTTGTTTTGTGGCCGCCTTCTTCTTGTTTGTTTGCCTTGCGTGTCCTTCGGTGGCGTATGCGTAATATGTTTTTGTTTGCCACAGGCTCGAGGCTCGAAAGTCGCAGCTCGGAGCTGCCGCGCCAGACACACGCCAGACAATACACATCGGCCGTGTTATACATACAGATTTACATAAATATATATACCCACAGATTTATATAGATATATTTTCATATAGTACGTATTATGTGCGTGTTGACCTTGCGAGTGGCCAGCGGCTATTGAGTGTCTCCTCAGACGCCTGTGTCTCCCAACAACAAAAAAGTCTTTTAATTGCTTTTTAATGAGTTGCTGCTGTCACTCCACTGCGACAAAAAAGTGGGGGTTCTACAGTTGGCAAGCGGGGCGGTACACATTTACGGCGGGGGCGTGGCCAAATGTCGTCCGCCCGTCGACGTTGTCGTCGTCGTCGTCGTCGTCAGCCATAAAAGTTGCAAAATATATATGCATCGAACAATATCGGCTGGCAGCATTAAAACTGAGAAACAGGGAACATAAATTATGAAAATTGAGGAAGGCCCCAACGTGCACTCGGCAAAAAGTGTTGATAAGATAAGATAGGGATCAAGAAAAGAAAGAAAAAAGGGGAATCCCCCCAGAGAGATAAGATAGAAAAGAATTGGGGGAAAATGTTTGCAGCTTGAATATTAAAGAATGAAATATAAGCTCTTTTATTGTTACATTTTTTATTAAACAAAATTTACTATTAAAAACCTCTAAATAACTTCATTTAATTTCATAAATATTAAGTTGCTGTTAAAAAAGTTGCTTACACAAGAAAGTAATTTATTTTTAGTGTATAATCCGGACTTGACTAAATAATTAATTAGAATAATTTGTAATTGCATAAACGTAAACACGTTCTATTATTTAATTGTTAAATTTCTCATTATTCAATCATTTCCTAAAGTTCTAGCTTGTACAATATTACAACCAATTAAGGAATTAAGATAGATCGACTTAAGGTAGCTTTTAATATAAGAAAACAAATTAAATAAATTATAATATCAATATTATAAATATATTTAAATATTTCAATTTAAGATGTGTAAAAATCAACCTCGGAATTATATCTTTAACCCACAAATATAAGCTTCCATTCGATTTTCAGTTGCTTAATTTCTTCCAGTACTACGTGTGTCTTTTGTATACATTTTTATTTATATCGTCGCATTTTTCTTTTGCCCTAATGAAAAAAATTGCAGAGGCAGCTTTCATTTGATTTGTATTGCTTTTGTTGCAGTTCAGCGGGCTGTAGTTGTAGTAGTATTTCTCTTTTTTTTTGGTTGCAGTCGTTGCTGTTGCATTTATTGTTGTTGGCCAGGGCCACTTATGGACGGCAAAAGCTTCTAGCAAATGGGTTCAACGAACGACAAATGCAGCTAAAAGGAAAGCGATGCGGTGGGGGGAGGGGGGTAACCTAGAGGACAGCACCCAAAAAAAAAGAAAAAAAAAAAAAAAAGCGAAAAACGCCAAGCGAAAACTGAAAGGGAGAAGGGCAAGGAAGCGAATGCAAAAAATTGGCATCAAACAACAGAAACTTACATTTGGTTGGGAAAATTGTGGCGGGGTGGGAAGTGGTTGGAAAATGTTTGGAAAATGGGGCGGAGCTGTAGGCACACATGCAATGCGCATTAAAATTGTAACTGTAACGTTTCCATCTCTATCTATCTCCGTCTGGTCCTCTGGCCTCAAGGCCCACTTCAGCCGCCCATCTCCTAGCATTTTCCCCCCTTTTAAGCCATTCTTCTGCCATTTCCATCTCTGGCCAAGTTAAGTGCCATTCATGGGATTCTCCCCGTTCTCTCTGCCCCTTTCTGATCCTAACTTTTTTTCCAGCTACTGTTGATTTTTGTTCTTTTTGTTTCGACGGTTTTATTATTGTTTTTTTTTTATTGTGTTGTTGCTCCTGCCGTCTTTTTCTTTGTACTCCTTTTGAGCGCTTCATTTATTAAAAATATATTTTATTTGCAAAAAGATGAACCCTGCGTTTCATAGCTGTAGGTCAAGGCACAGTTGTGCATAGTTATTCGTTTTTAATGCCATTAAAATATTAAAAAAAATTAAGGAAAGAAAGATTTGATAGAATATTTATATACTTGAAAAGACTTATTTGTTTTTATTATTACATTGTTTTGATTTATTAAATTTTTTTAAGAATACGCATCTTATCTTATCGTAATTCCCTTTAAATACCATTCAATATTTCTGAGAACTGTTTAAACTTGATAATTTCTTTGTTTGTTCTTTGGAAAAAATTGTGTAAATTAAATAAATAAAATAAATACCTATATACCTTAAAGATACTTATCAAGCATTGATATAACCTTAACAAAACCCCCTTTTTCTACCTTAAAGTGCTGACCAGCACCTTGTTACGTATCTGGAACCGTGTCGTATCTGCTGTTTTATATTGATTCCGATATCGTTTGTTGTATTTCCCATAAAAATTCCCTTTCTGCTTTTATTGCTGCTTGTTTCGGTTCGTTATGATTGTTGTAATTGCCATTGCCACCCCTTTCCATCACCAAAAAAAAAAAACAGAACACAGAAAATTGGGAGTTCAATTCCTTTCGATTCCGACCGATTGGATGCCATTCGAATGTCCCAGAGTCTGGGCCCAAATAAATTGCCAAACAGTTTCGGTTACCAATTTTTTCCACTTTTCTCCCGCTGCTCTGGCCTTTGTCCGCTGGTCATTTGTGTGACTTCTGCGGTCGAAAGGGGATTTTAGTGGTTAATGTGCTTGGCTGGTGGCTGGTGGCACTGGGGGTCAATTGTTGTGCTGTGGAAAGGGTTAAAGGGTCAACACTGGCCACTGGCCACTGGCCATGCTTGTTAAGTGAACCAATTTGTTTCAAGATAAATATCCAAGTATTTTTTTATTATGCCCATCCCTGCAGCTGCTGAATGTGAAAGGTTTTTACAAAATGATAATATTGTAATGGGACCTTAGGGCTCCTTCAACTGGGTCATAACTGGAAAATGGAATGAAGAAAGCCATTTTGATAAGTCAATTCGTCAGCATTAAGTTGGAAAGGGAACTAAAAATTCTTTAAAATAAAGTTTCAAGATTAAAAGTACAACATAAATGGAAATATAAATAAACATTAAATAATATATAGCTATGAAAAATTATTGAGCTTTAATTTTGTTTAAAACTGACAAAGAAACAAGTTGACAAGTTAATTTTATTTAAAAATTCCTAAAATAATGTGTAAATATTCTTAAATAAATCCCCAGATCTTGTTCCAAGTATGTGTAATGCTACAAACTTTTATAGGCTTTTTGAAACAAGTTTTATTGTCTTAATTTTTCATGGTTATTATATACAAAATACCAAAACCCCACAGGCATAATTTCTTACCTTTTTAATGATGTTATTCTATGAACTTTTACTGCAATTATGAAACCTTAAGCCTCCATTTATGTTTTGCCCGCCACACGTGCGGATCATTAAATAAATTTGGGATCATAAGTTCTTGTGGTTCCCCTAAGTGCTTGCTTCCATAAAAAAAAAGAAAACTAAATTAATACCGCAGCAGATAAAACAGAATTTCATGGCAAAGGATTTATTGGACAAATATTGTAATATTTATGGCAGATATACACTGATGTGTGTGTAGTCGTAAAAAAAACAGTGTGTCAGTTTCAGAGCGCAAAATGTCTCTGGCACTTACCAAAAAAAAAAAAAAAATAATAATAATAATAATAAAAAAACAACACGAAAAAAATCAAACAAATGAAGACACAAAAACTGTGCCACGCCCAATAGCCTCATAAAACAAAAAGGCTGCAAAAAGAAGCCGCAAAATGTGTCGGGGCTCGTCATAACACACACAAGTATATGTACAGCCAGCGACATGGCATTAAATCCATATGCTGTCTGGTGGGCTCCCAAAAGCATAACAATTTTGTTTATATATTAAATTTTGTCGCTCGTTGGCTGAAAACAAAACGGTGTTGCTGTTTCTACCGAAAAATGCTCAATGATTTCTAGTCTAGGCCGTTCCAAAAACTCAAAGTCTCCCTCGTCGTAATTCCCTTGAATTTTGATATTTTCGGCGCACATGCGGAACATGCAGCGACCACGCATCGAGTAATCGCTGGAAAACTAAATTAGGCAATTAATTTGCCAGCCATTCCCAGACTCATTAGCCAAAATAAGCCAAAAGGCCAGCCAATTTCACACTAAAATTATTTATATAATTTAATTCGGGCAGAGCCGTCGCAGGCAAAAGGGTTCCTAATAAAATGGAAAGGATTTTAGGTGAAGCATTAAATTAACAATAATTTAAATAAATGCGTTTAATATGTGAGGACAAATTCGCACCCTTATTTCCTCTTTTCCCTGATGCTTTTGCGGTTCTGAAATGCTTTTTAAATATTTCTCCCTGCCACTGTTTGCTTTTGGCTATTTACGAAATTTAATGCACTTAATTGTGGTTTAAATATGTATTTTGTAATGAAAGGAAGCTAATGTGTTATGAAAAATATGCATTCTGTGGAAAATTGTAAACAAGAATAATAATTATAATACGATTACAAAAAATATTTTGCTTTGTCCCGGGCACTTCTCTTTATCTCTGCGAGTATATGTATGTAAACGATTTTCTCTTGAGATTTAAGAGGGTTTAAGGGGAAATACAATATGTATAATTCGCTAGAAGAGTATTCAGCCCTCGACACATGTTGTTGGTAATTAATAATGCGGCTTTTTGCGTCTGTGTTTGCATTTCGGGGCAAAACATGCGCCGCCCTGACGAACGTGATGGCGAAATGAAAAACATTTTAAAATGTGCAATATTAAAAATATATGGCCAGCGGCCACAATATATGCATACACGTAGCCAAGTGATGTCTATGAATTAATAATCCGGTTATCGGAACGCACTTTAAGCCCTCTTTAAGCTCTGAAAATATTTTGATAAACTCACAAATTTGTGTATTTTCTCCACTTGTTTTCGTTGCAGGTAAGCCACAATCAAAGATGATTATGTATACGCACTGTTGCGGCCCGAAGTGTAAGTGCAAGTGACGAATTCTCTTCCATTTCAATTTCAATTAAGACCCAGAAGGATTCGAGGATGATGTTTGTTTGTGTGCAACTGACCGTGCAACAAGGTCAGACGTAAAAGTTTCAGTTTTATTTGCTCGTCTCCTGTTTTTTTTTTTGTTTTTTGTTACTTGCCTTTGCCAGTTATGCAATCCTTGCGAGGATTCCTCCGCCCTCACGCCCGATGGCCCAGGAAGTCCATCTCTTTCTCCATCTCTCTGGGGTCTTGGCAAGCAATCCCATATCCTGCAGTGGCCACGCCCCCTCCCAGCCCCGCATACGCCCCCTTTGCTGGCCTTTTTATGGCCACGTGCGAAAATGCGGCAAAAGTTTTACGAGGTCAGGGTGAAGATGCTGCTCCTCCACTCAGCTAAAGATGCTGCCGCTGCTGCTGCTGGTGATGCTGATACTGATGATGATGATGATGTCACTTCAGTGAAATAATTTGATTCAAGCAAATAAAGACGAATGGGGTGCCGGGGAATATGTCGAAAAAATTAGCATGCAGAGAGAAAAACGGCACAGAAAATTAACCAATAATTTAGGTAATTTTTTGCAACAGAAAAGGTACCGAAAATAATTCAGAAATTGGCTATTTTTGCCAACAAAGATTAGTTCCTTGTTTTATAAAACCTAAAAATTCTTTTTTGGGGTTTCCTTTTCTAATAAAAAACATGTCTTCACATTTTTGTAGCTTTTAAAATAAAAATAATATTTCCCTCAAGCCTCAGCTATTTTTTTTTTTCATTTTTTACCCTCTTAATATATTTCTACCTTTATTTTTCCTGTCCTGCCAAGCTGATATTTCCCCAGTTTATTTTTTTCTGTGACTTAACTCAGCAAACTGCAAGCTGACAAACCTCTTTCAAGTACTGTGGCACTTGTTGCCGCCTTAAATGAAATCTCTTTTTCGATCCGCATGCCCAAGGAGCCAAAATCCGAGACGGCGTCAACAACTTTGGCAGGGCCACGCCCTAACCATTTTTCCCAACGCCCTCCAGTCGCATGCAAAGTGCAAACTCGGGGGGGATTGTCTTGCCTGTCCAATAGTGATTGTGAGTTTCAGAGTTATATATATGTATATAGAGTAGGAGTATATCTGGAGCTCTACCAGATGGAGCGGATTCGATGTCTCACATGTCTGCTGGCCACGCTCAATTCAATTCAATTAAAAGCCGGCACACGCCGCACCCAGAAGCAAGACAGCCAGCAAAAAAAACTCGATAAGTTAGAGGGAAGTCAGTCGATGGCTGTGACAACTTGAATGTTCTTTGGGAATTATTACACTTAGATGGAAATTTTAAATAAAAGACAAGGGTTCGCAGGCATTGCACATTTATGTATTTATTCAGTAATTAAATCAATGAGAAATATATTTTTCATCGTCTCAGTTCGAAATGGTTTTTTAATTCAGCTCTCTGCTCTACAGCTTCAGCTCCTTTACTGTTTCTTCCAAACAATTAAATTCCTTGAATATTGCCGTATTTATTATTGTTAACAATTTCGATGCCAATCTATTTGCAAATTTGTGCAATATTTTCCAGCAAGGCAGGGCCATCTACAGTCTGTCTGGCTGAATCGTGTCAGCGAACCCGACAAAATCTGATTAAACCCGAACTGGAAATTCAGCGAATCGTTATGCGATATCATTCAATTTTTTATTTCTCCCCTTTCGGCATTTTGTTCAACATTCTTTTTGTTGTTGATTTTTTATCCGTTCTCTGCTTTTTATTTTAGCGCAGAGCAAACTTCAATTGGTATTTGTTATTATTTTTGGTTTTGTTTTACTTTTTTTTTGTATTTGTTCGGTCTGATTTCTGTTATTTGTTGGTTTTCACATTGCTGGGCGGGCATTGGGAGCCGCAAAACTCTTTGGCATTTTTATTGGGTGTGCGAGTGTGTGTTTGACTTACTTATTCGAGGCTGTTTCGAGCGGGGAAAAGTGGGAGTGGCACTGCAGCACTTGCCACAAATTATCCAATGGCCGGGGCCAGGTTGCCATTCACTTTTCCACATTAACTTCAAGTCTTTTTTTGCTGCTGCTGGGAATGGGAAAAATGTGGAAAAGGGAAAAAAGCGAGAGACTGGAACGGCGAACGGCGGTCACTTGAGGTTTTCCCCCCTAGCTCCCTCCCCGTTTTATTTGTACCCACAGGCAGTGCACTTTCCTTCTGCTCATTTTCTTTTTGTCTGGCACAATTTTTTTTTTTTTTTGCAAATTTGCCTTTGATGAGTCACTAAATGCCGCTGCATGAAAGGGGGGAAAATCCCCTTCACATTGCACTCGGCGGGCACCCGCCCCCACTTTCTCTTTCGACTTGTGTTCTATTTGCACAACTAAGCAGCAATTAACGCTAATTATGAAATTTTCTTTTTAACTCGACTTGCAATTGTGTCTGAAAAACTACGAGGGTGGGGGCTATGGATGAGGGGAGAAACATTCAGCTCAAAGTGCACCTCTCAGAGAAGGTTTTGAAATTTAAATGGCTCAAGGGAATTAAT
The DNA here is from genome assembly GCA_014170255.2 of Drosophila triauraria. Lineage (NCBI taxonomy): Eukaryota > Metazoa > Arthropoda > Insecta > Diptera > Drosophilidae > Drosophila > Drosophila triauraria. The sequence goes on from CM024334.1 coordinate 12,363,926, forward strand.
AAAAATAAAGCAAAGATATTTATTATATAGAAAATAAATAGGAAGATTTACAATTTCTATGCAAAATAAATAGTATTCTCAAAAATATATTAAATGAAAGTAAGAACCATAAATCCTTACCACAAAATATACATAAAGTCTGTCTTTAACTAACAACTTACATTATTATTGCCTTTCACTTACTTAATAGCAAATCTCTTGTAGGTAAACTTGCCAATTTATTATCTGAGCCTGAATTAAATGCTCAGCTTCCTGTAAATCCCTTCAGGCAACACTTGAATAATATCAATAAGTCGGATATGTTAATAATTCAGCATATTCAATGAGCTTCTTGTATGTTTGATTATGCAAATATTTGGTTGCATTTCCCAAGCCAACTCCTGGCTAGCTCAAGGCTGCCAGAAGCTGATAAATTTCTCCCCCTGGGCGTTCTGTTTTTCCCACTAATTTCTTATCAATTAAACTGAAATATCAGGCTTTGCAAGCGGAAGCAAAGATACTTAGTTTCGTAGATACAGAGATACACAGCAGACAAGATACGTGAGTGCACTTGGAAAATGTAAGGCTCAAAAGCGATTATAGATTTTGAATTCTAGAAAATCAAAATCAAATCAAAGTCTAAAAACACTTTGTAATTAAATTTATTTATTATTAAAGAGATTTATAAATCTGTGTTATAAATAATTATAAATAAATTACTTTGAATTTAGTAGATAATTTTTTTCCTCTGCATTTCTACAGAGCGAACGGAACAAGAACTGAAACCGAATGCAAATATACCAACTAACTGTTGTTTTTGTCACGACTCTGATGTTTGTTTATCTGCCAGCTTGTTTGTAGCTGCGTAGCTGTATCCGCATCTGTATCTGTATCTGTATCCGTATCTGTATCTGCAGCAAGTGGCGTATCTTTGAGATGCAAATTAAAAGCTGAGAGGCCGATGCGCCAAATATAATTCACTTAAATGCCGCTGCCCCCTCCTCGCTCCCCGGCAAGTGAGTCACATCCTCAATTTACTCGCATGTTCTCATTCTTGTTGTTTGTTTTCTTTTTTTATTTTCTCTGCCCTTGTTCATTCATAAATAGGTTGATCGCAAACAATATGAGAGGGGGAAATGTATATCTTATCGCCAAACATGTGACGACAAGGCATGTGCTCCCAATAAAGAGTTCTCCAGAGAACTCTGTGTAGAATCCCCGACAACTGCGTCAGTGATCGGATCAAACAAACTCTTCTACCGTCATAAATCAAATGGAATGAATCATCCAATCGAAGTTTGGATTTTCTATGGAAACGATTCGAACTCTTTTTTAGGCTTAGTATGTCCGGTTTGAGGCCTAATCGAATTTTAACAGGTTCTGGGAAGAGGTCTCTTGGGACTAAGCCAAAAATGTCGGTGGTAATCGAGTGAAGAAGTTAAACATTTTTTCTTATTCTTAGAAGCCATTAAAAATATGGACTTTTTAATCAATTTCTTATTTACCGGATGCAGCGGAAACATTTTCAATTTCTTATACAAATCAAAGTTTTGACAGCTGAAATAAATATTCAATAAATAAAATATAATCTACAAAAGGGCAAGCAATAATAAATTATTCTAAATTAATATAAAAAGTGAAGAATGAATCATGGAAAATAAAAATAACTGAAAGCTTAGGTTAAGTTACTTGTTACTTGTGAAGCTAAAGACCTTAAGACTGTAATTAAAATATACATATTACCCTTTTCCCAAGAATAATAAACAACAAATTATAAACTCCACCCAGGAAAAATAAAACAAACGGCTTTGAAAACTTAAACAGGATGTCATTATGATTATTATGATAGTTAACTTCTGCGAGATATCATTATCATGCCAATCCAAACACGTTTTGTTTTCTTTCCTAAAACATCCCAAGTTTATCTCGCACATCTTTCACCTATTCAAATAAACTTGTGTTGACTGACTGAGGCGTCGTCTTTATCTCTCGCCGTGTGTGACTCACCTGGGTGGATCAACTTTTACTTTTCGACGGTGCTAATACCTTGTTGACCAACTTAAGTTTCATAATTAAATTCAAGTTCAAAGACCTGCTAAAAGTTGCTGCCATATATTTATGTCAACATGTCTGAGGCAGACTTTTCCCCTTTTTCATGATTTCCTTTCCACCTCACTCTCTTTCGGGCGGAGTTGCCCTGCTAATGAAATAATTAAAAAATAGTTTTACTGCCGCTGAAAGGCGGCCAAAAAGTGCAAAACAAAAACCATAAAAGTGTCAGCTGCAGTTGATAAAAAAATTTAAAAAAAAAATGACTGAGGAAAAAGTCGACGGAAAAAACCTCAAAAATTGTTTGCAGCGCTGAAGTTTTCGGAAATTTCGCATTCGAACCAAAAAGAATGTCATGTGTGCGTGCCTGCATGCGAAAAGTGAAGTGAAGTGGCGTGGAGTGAGTGGCGGCGAGGGGGCGTGGCAGTCACAGTCACGGCATGCGAAATGTATCTATTAGATACACGCCTGCGAAATGCGGTTAACAGCATTGGCAGCCAACGCAGCTTTGCCATTTACCGTTAGTTCGAAGCTGCAGCAACAGCTCAAGCTGTGCACTGAGCATAAAATAGGTATATTACAAGAAATTCCTTAACATACAAGAGCTATTGAAGAATAAACTCCTGTCTTAAATAAATTTATGATTCATCTTTTTCCATTTGGACGAAAATAAATAATTTTTAGTTTACAATAAATATATTTATTAGCTTTTTTAATAGTTTTCCCCCCGTGTAATTGTATCTTAAGCTGCAGTTGTATCTGTATTTGTAGCCAAAGCCGGAGTGGAAGCTAGAGCTGAAGCTGAAGTATTTGGGTCACTCGTTGCCGCTTGGCTGCCACTTGAAGTCGTCTAATGCCTCCTCCAATGGCCATGGCGGGTTTTTCAACTTCTTCTTGGCTTCTATTTTTTTTTTTTACCAGTTTGCTGTGCTTTTTGGCTGATGCAAAGAGAAGTCAGTATTTCGTATTCAGTTTGTGTTACGCTTTTCGGGGTGGGCATTTTAATTTTGGCCAAAAGTCTGGCCCACGAGAAGCCCTGATTAATTAGATTTTTTCTGAACTTAAATGGGAAAAAATCTGAGGATTAAACGGACTCAGCTTACTGAGATCTTAGATAATTTCCAGTAACGTTAAAGTATATAAGCTTTAATATATTTCATCATTTTATTATAATACAAGAAAGAGCTTACTTTTGTATTAAATATTTATTAATGGAATTACAAATTAAAAGAGAATTTCAATTAAATATATACCTTACAAAAATGCTTAGTAGCTTACTTTAAACTTCACAATAAATTCCATAGTCCAATAAAATATCTAAAAATATATTTTGGTATCAGGATATAGTAAATAATAAAAACCCATTAGAGTATATATAAAACTGGTTCGATTCATGCCGCTATTACATTTTTTGGCTGATGCAAAAAGAAGTCCAAAGCTGTCATTAGTGAACGTATGTAGATGTACTTCTGGCTTGGCTCCGCGATAAGCAAATTCGCGAATCCCAAATGCGTGTCTGTGTGTGGGTTAATTTGAAAGTTTCAACTGTCAGAAATGTTATAATTGACGACAGTCACTTGCCAGTATCCGTGGCTCCGTAGCCTTTGTAGATGCAGCTGTATCTGTGCCTTTTGTGGCGCGCGTATCTCACGGATGCAGTTCAAATTTCGTTATGCTCATGTTTTTTTGTGCGCATTTGGCCGTTAAGTGCCGCTAAGTGAGCCATTGAGTGACAATGCTCGAGATTACGCCCACACATCATCATCAGCATCAGCAGCAGCGGCAGTAACAGCACTCGACTAAATGCAAAACAAAAGAGCGCCTGAGTAATGCGCTCCGCTCTAGATTTGGCACAAAAAAATGGCAAAATTCATGCTTAAAAGTGTAACTGCGTTCTACGAGATGCATAGTTAGTTTGGGGGCGGGTGCAATCGCAGAATGAGATCAGCGAGTGAGTTTTATTCGAAAAGTTCGGGCAGACAAAAGGAATGCCTTTGCTGGAAACTTCTGGAAAAATATCTATATAAAAAAAACTCAACACGTTTAGATAATAAGATATAAGATATATTAAACAGAGCTGGGTTTATCTTAGAGGGTGGTAGACAAATGAACTAAGTCTTCGTGAATATATTCTACAGCAGAAAACGCAAAAATATTGTATTTTTGTGCGTAACTTCATTCAGTCTTTACAGAATTATTAAATATTTTTTAACTCTAAATAGCAAGCAAATATTCATATTAATATAAAAGAGGTATAAAAATCAACTTAACAAATAGACTCCCTTAACTTAAGTAATAGTATTTCACACGTTACGATTTCCCAAGAAACAAAGCGCCAAAAAATACCATTAACGGAGTGCTCATTGAGATAGATTTATAGTTTCTTTGTCGCAAATCCACGAGCCAAAGCTCTGAAACAAAAACCACTTAAATAAACCTCAAGGTCAATTGCGAAAATATCCATCAACTAGAGTTTAATATGGGCAAATCTTTAACGCTTTTTATGGCCCCCAAAAAAATAGCATCGTGTGTGGGACTTTTGCAGATTCACATGCAAATATAACACTATATATGTATGTACATATATATATTTTTTGGTAACATGTTCGTGGGAAAACTCCGGCGATGATCGTTTGGGAGAAGACAACGTGACTTTGAATATTTTAGAGATACAATTGGGGGAAAGAGCGAGGAACAACAATAACTATAAACAAGACGAGTGCAATTTATAAAATTGTATCTGTGTCTGTGTATGAACCGCTAAGCGTTTAATTATGCACAGATACAGTCTCTGCGAGTGTATGTGTTTATCTGTGGGATATATTCTTGGATGACTTTAATGGAATTGTATTAAAATGCTTCCAAGGCTGCAGAGAGGAAAATTGAAAGAATGAAAAATAACGGGGATTGAACCATTAGTTTGTATTGGGTTATTATGCTTAAAACGTACTTTTCTAGGGGTTTTTATACTAAAATACTTAATTTAAATTAAAACATAACATTGAGAGTTTCAAATACTTAATTTCTTGACCATGGCTTTTCTCAGTGTGTAGAAAATCTCTTTCTTTTCTCTATTTGATGATGGAAATCTTTGGAGCTGCCGCTGGAATTTTCTCGTTTTCCGTTTTGCTAATTTCTGCGCATTTGGCTTCGGCTTTTCATTTTGGCACTGCCATTTTCACTTTGCCATTCATGACTTGGCTCAGGCTTTTGGGCTGCGTGTTTATTGCATCCGTTTTGTGGCATACTTTTCGTGCCGCTTTTGTTGCTTTTTTTTGCATTTTTTATACTTTTTTTTATATATTTTTTAGCTGCAGCTAAGCACGAAGCGGATATTGTCACTTTTGCAATTACAACGCGCATAACTTTGTGCAAAAAAATAGAAAAAAAAAAACAAATGCACGCTACAGAAAATTGCCTTGGCATCGTAGCAGAAGCAAAAAAATAGAAATGCAAACAATGAATGAAAATGGAGAGAGAGAAAAATAATCGAGAGGAGCTGGAGAAAGAAGCGATGCAGAGATAAGCAGAAACAATTTAACAAAAAAAATAAATAGAGATAAGGCTAAATATACAATTGAATTGAAAATACAGTAGAGGAAAGCAAACAAATAAGGAGAAATTCCAACTTAATAATTGACATAAGTAAATGGAAACTGAATTTAATTAAATCAAGAAGTCAACATGGCAAGTATCAGATTCCAGGACGGATTATGAGCAGGAACAACAATTTAAGTCAAATAAATCTCAAAGCCATAACATTGAAGCTGATGAAACCATTTGAATAAATGTATTTACTTTGTGTGTGGGCCATTAGGCACGTGTCAAGGCATTCCATACAAGCTCGATTATTTTGAAAATCATATAAAATATGCATGCCAAATATGGCAACAATAAATTGGGCTTCGGCAGATTTGAGGCATTTAAATCAAAGGAGAAGAGGTCTTTGTATAAATGAGACTGAAATTGAGACATTTAATTTTTAATTGAAGGTTTTTAGATATATTTTGAGGAATTAAATCTAATTAAAAACTATTTTAAACACATGAGATAAGGAATTTACTTGAATAAATTTATGCTATTTAAATAAAGAAGAAGTCTTTATATGAAAGAGACTGAAATTGAGACATTTCAGATTTAATTAACAACCAATTAAAAGGTTTTGACGTTAAGAGAAACAAAAATGCTCACCGGGAATGCCTCAAAATAAAAATGAAGGCATATTTTGAGGAATAAACCAAATTTAACAGCTATTTTTAGTAAATCAATAATTAAAAATTGCAACATTTATTAAGGCTTAAACAAAGTTACTTCCATCCTTGAACAACGTACCATTTAAAATATATAAGAAGTTAAAGGTCTCACAACCCTTTGCGCCCAAAAAAATCCCCATAATTTTTCCCACCTAATTAACCACTGCCACAATTGTGTGTCAAGAGTTCACCAGCCAAGCAGCCAGCATAGCCACATTCGTTCCAGTCTCAATAACCATTTCCCTCCGATCTTCACAAGAAAGTAATACGGAGAAAAAAAGGCTCAAATTCGTCGACAACTTTCACATTTCTCGGACACAATGAAAACAAAAATACTTCTTCAGAGCGCTCAACTTTGGCATATTTTTTTGGTTGTTCGGACCCTCGAAAAAAAAATCAAAGACGAACGAGGCGCGTGCAAAAGACAAAACACACAGAAAAGTAATAATAATAAGACGAAATCTCCGAAAAAGATCCAACAGAGTTCAACGAACGCAAATGAAGGAAAGAGCTAAACAAGCCAAACAAAAAGTCACGGAAAAGAGATGAACAAAAATTGTTATAAACAGAGCCAGCATATAATTAACACAATGAAGTGCAGAAGAAATCGAAGCAAAAATTCAAAGAAAAAAAAATTGTTTAACAGTTTGTGCTTGCTTGGCAGCCAAAAGTACCGAGATGTTTGCCAAAGGCTTGCGAAATCTCCATCACAAGACTCTTTGGCCATTTTTATTTGTTCGCCAAAATTCCAACGAAAAATGAATTCATTTTTATTTCCTAATAAAAAGCGGCAGAGAATGCAAAAACAAAGCGCCAAAAACGCATTCAATCAAAGGCCATTCGCGCAAAGCACTCTGCCAATGCCGAAAAACAAACAAAAAATAATAATTAAATAACTTCCCTCCGCGCTCAACATCTCTGACGAATGTCGCATATACACACGCCAAGTGAAAAAATATTTAAAAAAAAAACACCACAAGCAGCAACGAAGCAAATAATTAGCGAAAAATTCCAGCAGAAGTAAAGATTTTTTTCACTTTTCGGTTGAGATAAAAATTTTATCAATACTTGTTAATAAAGTGGAAACTAATGACTTTATATTCAATAGCAATTGGTTGGCTTAATGGCTATAATAAATATCGATTAATATAAAAAGCTGCTATCAATATCTTTGCATATAAATGGTAAAAAAAATTATTTTACTCGAAACAGAATAAAAATAAATCAAGCTTTTATTGAACGTTTACTTTTTTTTGGAAATTGTCCAGAATTAATTATATATTTCATTTAAATTTTTAAACAGCAAACTTATTATCACCCTTGGAGCCTACCTTTTTAAACTAAGACCAAGTCTTTATGCCATTTAATAACATTCAAAACCTTATATTTCTTCCGACTTAAGTCTGGCCAATTAAATCAGTATCTGTCAGTATCTGCCAAAACTCATTGAACTTCGCCAATTTGCTCTGACAATTCTGATTAATTTTTATTAAGGTTCGAGTGCGATCTCTTGTCCAAACACCCCCAACCAATCAATGGTCATTAAAAGGCGTGACGACGATAACAACACAACCGGACGGGGGGAACGGCGGAAAGGAAAAATTAATATTGCCATAAAACACTCATAAAATATGTTAAATTAAAGATATTGAAATCCATAAACATATTGGCTATGTGGACGACATCGGTGATGGACAGTGGATGACAGTGGGAGAGTTACATATATCCATATATATATATATATAAACGGCTGTCAAAGTGACGCCATTTACGGTTTGACAGGCACAACAACTCCAGCAACAGCAAGTAGCAGAAGGCGTCGTTAGTCTGTCTGTATCTTGCGGACGAGGGGAGTGTGGGAAAATCGGGGGGTTCCGTGAAGTGACATATGTGGATGGCAGTTAAAATTGCTCGAAAGGCTGTCAATAAATTGAGCTTAAATCACGTAAAAGTTGCCGAAATGAAAAAGAGAAAACAATATTTGTTTCAGACTAAGAAAAAAAAAAAAAATGATAATAAGTTCACAAAAGTTTTTGGTAAACAAAGGGAAATTACAAGAAATTATTGCTTATATGGTAATTGAGGAGAAAAATATTTTAAAAACAGACTGAAAAACAATTGTATAAATTAGACATAAGAGTTCTGCGAAATTAAGTAATACAAAATAGGAACTTTATCTTTAGTTCGTGGCATCTTTCTCTGGCATCTTTAATAATAATTTATTTAATTAAAAGCTTTCTCGTAGTTTTAAAGATCTCTTCCTAATTTAAATTCCAACCACGAAAACAATTAGAAGAAAATTTAAAGAATTCCGTTTTAAATTAACAACACTTTCACTTCGTTTAAAAATTAAACGTGTTTAATTTGTATTTTACGCCTGAATTTTTTTCGGGCCGAGAAAGGTTGCCGTACAGCCGGCCGGCAGAAAAAAAAAGGATGATTAATTAAGGCTATTGTGATTAATGTTTCTGCCCCGAAACCGAACCCAAACCTTAGCCCAACCCGAGCCTGAACCCAAGGCCTTTAGCTCACAAAAAACACAAATCAGCGAAGCGAGCGAATGACGAACGAGAACCTTTTCGAGAGGCAAGAAAACACTGACCGCAAGACGATGACCCAAGGCACTCACACAGGAGCTGTCTCCATATATATATATATCTGTGTATATCCCACTGACCCAAATCTCGGGCGACACCTTGTCTTCGAAGAAAATACAAAAAAAAAAGCTGACTTGGGGTGGTGTCAGGTGGAATAACGGAACTCAACAGCTGAGCAAACATTTGATCCTGACTGCGGTTCAGTGGCGCTCAAACTGTGACAGGTGCAAATTGTTGAACTTGTGTCTGTCTCTGCGTGTCCCTTTAGCACCTGTACTGGGTCACACACACACACACACACAGACCGAAGTACACTCTCTCATACACAGTGGGGCCTCGTTCTTCCCCGGATTTTCCTGCTGCCATTTGTTTTCCTGTTGTGTCTTTTTTTGTTGTTGTTGTTTTGTGCCCAAGTTTTATTGGTCTGCGTCTGAGTTAAGTCTGTTTGAATTTTCTTGTTGTCCTGGGGAGTTTTTCCATGTTTTGTCCTTGAAGTATCCTCAGTGGCTGCGGCCTTATAAATCTTCTTTTTTGGACAAAATGGCGCAGCACGTAAATCGTTATTAGTATTGGTCGGCGTGTGTCTAAACATTTCGGGTCAAAATAATAGGTGCTGACATTTTAGGGAAGGCCTTTTTCGCTTTTCGGTATTTTCTTCAATTTAAATGGGAATTTTTAATGGATTTATGGCGTTGGAATTAAACGGGAATCCAAATTATGATTACATTTTAGATATTGATTAACAGTTGTTTTAGTACAGCTTTTAATATATTTTTCTCTTTTTTTTTAGAACTAATTCTAATTCTAGTTCTAATTTAATAAAATATAACTTATATATTTCTTGTAATATTTGTACTATTATTACGTGTTGTATTATTATTTCAACTTTATCTGTGTGCTTCAGGCCTTGTCTGTGCGAGGGATATAAATTATTTTCTGCTTCGACTATCAGCGAACGTAGCTTTATTTTGTCTTTTCACTTTTGTTTTGGCTCACTCGTGTTGCCAACTAATTGTGCCGCCTTTTGCGTTTACCTCACTGCCTGCTTGCTGCCTTTTGGCCAGCAGCAACCCTCTATTGCTTTGCATGTGCTCAACAATTTATGAGCACTGCGGCTTAGACGAATACAAGAAGCAAAATAAATTCAAGAAAAAAATTTAAGAAAAAAGCGCAGCAGCATCTTTTGTCGCGGCATAAATAAAATTAATTATTCAGGCAAAAAGGCAACGGCTTTGGCTTTGGCTTGGGCAACAGAAATGCCAAAATGGCCAACTGGCAAAGTCCACGAAAGCCGGAGCTACAAAACCAAAGCCGTAAAAGTCAAGAACAACAGCGAATTGAAATTTAAGTGCCGCCAAAAGGCAAAAGTCATGGATTTAACGAATCGGGGGTAAAGGTATTGTCTGATGTTGGTAGAAGCAACAATTATTCAACTCAAGGCTGACAAATATTTACCTTTAGCAGATGGGTTAATTTACAGCATAAACAATATCGAAGGGAAATGTATAAAGATTTTCTTAAGCAATTAAGAAAGTCAGTTTTTATTTAATTGGTTTGTAAATAAAATATTTAAATTATATTAAAAGTGTCTACAGCTTTAAAGTAACCTGTATAGTTATAGCCTTAAAGAAAAACTTATTATTTATCTTAAGTTTTCTGATCCTCCTTTGCCACAATGTATTATAAACAATTTCTATTAAATCTGGTATCCATCCTTCACTTTTCCGCTCTCAATCACGCCATTTGTATTCCCAGATACAATTACTCTTTGCAGAATCCTGATTCCCCAGATTTCTCAGCTTAAACAAAACAAAGGGATTAAACAATGCCCAGAAAAAAAGAGAAAGGAAACAAACAAACAACGGTTAACCTTTAGCTTGCCAGATGACCACGCCTCTGCTTTAGTCACCGCCCCCATTCTGTGAAGTCGAGTCTGCGGGGGTAAAATTAATTACGCACGCTTTAAATTTGATTTCATTTGTTTTCGTTACGGTCGTTCCGTTAGGTTCGCCAAACTATACTCGAAAAAAATATTTAAAATATTTAAAGCAATAGCTGAGAGGTCTAGAAAATGTAAAATCATATTAATTGAATTAGGTCTTACGTAAATTAAACGTTTTTAAAAAAATAAACACAAAACACTTGCTGTTTGCTTATATTAATTAAATTATTATAGATAACCAATAAATTAAAGGTGTTCTCAGCTTTAGTTAAAGCTTAATCTATAACAGATATTTATTAAATTCATTTTAAGGTTCAATTTCAATATAAAGTCTATTATAATCTTTTTTAATATACCTAAAAAAGTATAAAATGTGCTTAAAAATCCCAAATAATACTTCAACTCTTCTCAATTTTAAACCATTCAACTCAGTACGGAAGCTCATGGGTTTCTTCAATTTGTTCTCTGTGTATTCCCCTACACTTGCACTCCTTTCCTGGCCATCATTCCCGCGAGCACCCTCCCCTCTTGGGGGCAACCTCCCCTTTGCTTTGGTCATTCGTCTTCCATTTCGTGTTTTAATGAGCTTCATGCGCCACACGCTGATTTCGCTTTCTTCGCGTTTTCTTCTCCGCTTCCAGCTTGTTATTATTATTGTTCTTTGCTCTCCCTCGCACTTGGCTCTAGCAATGTTTAATTTGTATTTTTTTGTTTCTTCTCGCTGGCTGGCAAATTGCAAATTGCGGGTTAGCATTTCTTAATGTCAATGCCATTGTAGCAGCGGGCAGCAGAAGAATTACGGCTATGGTTGGTACTGTAGGTGGAGGATAACTGAGGGGGTGGAGCGAGAGCGGGGTAATGAAATAAAAGAGCAGAACGAAACTGGAGAAGTTTCGGCGAAAAAGACGAAAACCGCACTTGGAGGAAAAATCCCTTTACAAATTGTATCCTGTAAATCCCTTTCTTAGAAGAATTCTGGAGATTTAAAATCAGTTTAAAATATGCCTAAAAGTATGCTTCAAAATATCTCTGCATACTTATAGGGTTTTATATTTGACAATCCTGTATTTAGAGATATTTAATATAACCGATTAATTAAACTAGATTTAGGTTCGGATAATCATAAGCTTTGGGACATTGATCAATGGTTTTCCTTATGAAACAAAATATTTCGAGTTTTTTTAAATTATAATATGTCTTAAATTAATTATTTCTAGCAAAATTGCAATAAATTGATAAATATTTCGAGTACTTAAGTAAAAAGGTTAAGGCGCTTGATTGCACAAATGTAAATATAGATTTGAAAGCCATACAAATAAATTTAATCTCTAATATTAATATTAAAGATCATATCTTTTAAAATCTGTCGGAAAATCAATACCTTTAATCCTCTTTTCACACTCTTACCAAATCCAATTTTCCCTCTGTGTAGGCTCCCTGGACAGACCAACGAAATTTCAGCATTTTTTCCCTTCCCGTTGTATTTTTTTGGCTTAAGTGTGCAAGTTAATTGAATTGGGGCTTATGCGAGGTGGTGTTGTGGGGGCAGAAACACAGCTACAGTTTCTGCTAATTGTTAATTGCCCGGGGGTGGCCAACAAGAAGTAAAAGCTGGCCAAAAGCGCTGCATGCATTTATGGTAATGCGAACGGCGAACGGCGAATGCGAACATCGAACTGAGAACCGAACATCGAAAAGCCCAGCGGGTGAAGGAATTGAAGTGCGGATCAGGGCCAAAAGTGCAACAAATTGAAAGTGTTAACGGCAGGAACCAGGAGAAAGGAGGTTGCTAGAGGAATAATTAAGCATGCTGATTAAGTGGAGCTATAATTGTTGTCGACTTGGTGGGTGGAAAAATTACAAGCATGAAGGGATAGATGGCATCGAAAGAGTTGAGGAAAGTTGTGTGAAATGCCTAAGGGTTGGAAGTTATATCTGCCACTTGTTTATATTTGTGTTTAATTGATGGATATATCAACAATAAATATTTTAAATCAAGGGGCTTAAGGGGCTATAACTCAATTGAGTGCTTTTATCATGTTTAGCCTAGAATTTAACTGATGAGTGTTGAAAATGTTAGTATAATAAATTCTGAAAGATTCTAGAATAATTTCATGCTTCAGATAATTATTTTTAGGAACTAACCATTGAATAAAATAATAAATAATTCAATTATATTTTTCTATAACTATAAAACTAACAATAAATTTTACAACTTTAAGAGATGATTATTATTCACTCTAAGCCTTAAAGCAAAATAATAATTAGACATCTTGAAATAATTATTAAAAATAAGGTCAAGCTTTAAATTAAATTCTAGTCTACGTTTTAAGCAGAAAATGTATAATTAAAATTTTTCAAATAATTATCAAAAATCACTTCAAGCTTTAAATTAAATTCCAGTCTACGTTTCATGCAGCAAATTAATTATATTCCCTCCAATAAAAGCTGTAATACAATTAAGCAGCTCCGAGGAAATTTAATCCAATCAATTTCTGGCTCACTTCCCTGGCCAAGGAATCCCCAAAACGTCTGTCCTTAATTCCCTTTTCCTCTCCCACTCTGCCACTCCCTCACCTCCCCTGAAAATCTCACTAATCGGTATAAATCTCGCAACTAAACCGAAAATACGAACCATTAGCTTCGCTATTCACCTGATACATTATGCACCTGATACGGCCGAGACATTAATTTAAAGCCCACAAAGGAAAGCAACCTCCACACCGCTTTTCCCTTAGACATCATCTCCTTGCCGCAATTTTCCAGCAGCAACAGCAACTTAGCCTGGCTTGAAGGGAGAGACAAGACAAGACAAAACCAATAAACCAAATGCTGAATAACAGCCTTGTTCGCGTCACAGACGAAGGTCAGAGGGCGGCAAGTGGGGAGGCGGGGACCTTGGTTTATCGCTCAGACAACGCGCAATTTTTCGTTTTAATAACAATATTTACTCATCATAAAGTATAAATGAAGGCATAATGTGTTGACGTGGTGTATGTGTGTATGTATATGCAGATATATGCAGACATAAATGTGTATATCCGCGGCTATCAGCGTGTTGCTGCGGCGGTAGTCACAGCTGGCTGGCACGCCCACGTACGCGTAACGCCCACTTTTTCCCCGGCTGGTGACACAGAAATTTCACGGCTGTTTTCATCGCTGTTTTCCTGCTTTCCTGTTTCCTTTTTTCATTTCTCTTTTTTTTTGTCTTTTTTTTAGCCATTTTGTCGTTGTCTATGAGGACTTCACTTAGGTGACATACAAAATGCCAATATTTGCATGACAAGGGCCCAAACAGTGTGTGGGGATGAGGAAGCTGCAAAGGCAGTTTGTTTGGCTCGTCAAAGATATTGGAAATTCAAATAAACAGACTAGCAAACAGCAGGCAGCAGGCAGTACACAGTACAAAAAATCTAGAAAACTTTCTAAATAGAATATTAAATTGGGCATTTGCTATAATTTTAATGGAATTGTTCGTTTTAGGCTTATACAAATTCATTTTAAATGTATTTAAAATTATTTAGAAAATTTAATGTTCTCTGCTGTGGGAAATTAACATTAAAACAATATATTTAGGCTTGAAAAACTGTTTAAAACTGTGCTTCTGAAAATAAGATAATTCCATAAATAAATATATATAAATATATGTGTAAACTGTGAAATTGGCTGACTGAAAATAAAATAATATTATATAAAAAGGCATGGTTTCTACATTCATTTATTTACTTTTACATTTTTTATTAAATATGCGTAGTTTTTCAATTCGACTTAGAATTCGAAATGAATTTAAAATTGTATCAATCGAAAATTACAGAATATAAAATATATATATATATGCGTGAAATGTTTCATATTTTTCCCCTGACTAAAAATTCTATAAGTCCTCTTCCCACTTTTTACTCAATTGCCTCACAAATAAAATAGTTCTTTTCGCCGCCGCAGGTCTCGGTGTGCATGGTATAATTTCGAAGACTCACACAGGCTTCGGTTTGGAAATAGTCGCTGGGTTCTCGAGGGGCCCACTTTAAGAAGGTTACCTTCTTTCCGGAGCACAAGGAGCTATACTTTTCTTCGTTCGTGTTGGTCAATCTGCTGATGTCAAGCCAATAGCTGTGATGTTCATTGAGTTCCTCCCTGAACTCGTTCAGTTCCTCCTCGTTCCGGATGACGGCTAGATAGGAGCTCATCTGGCGACACATGATCATGGCACTATACCAATTCAGCATAAAGCGATCCTCTATGTAGAAGAACCTCGAGCCGACCTTCACAAAGCCCCGAGGATTTATCTCGGTGGTAATCGAGGTATCAAATTTCGTGGATACCTCATTCTTACTTAGTTTCTCCTTGAGTTCCACCAGCTGAGCTTCCACACTCTCCAACTTTGCCTGGGACTCGTTGAGTTTGGCGGACTGGCTGTTGGCTATGAGATCCAACATAGGTTTGAAGGCATTGAAGCAATATCCTCCACACTGACTGCTGAGATCCGATGTGATGGGATCTCCTGAAGATCCCTGGAGAACAGCAACTGCGAAAAGCAGGACACTTGCGGTAGTCTTCATTGTGAAAGTGAACGTCTACGAAAAGCAAGAGCTCTAAGGGAACTGAATCCAGATTTAATCACTGACTTTCCACAAAGACTCGAGGGGTCTCTTAATGCTTCTATTATTCCTATATTATTTATAAGAGCTTTTATGTGAATCGCCGCAGCTATAAATACTTGATAAGGTCGGGGAATCCCCTGTCATGTGCCATTAATCTTTGAACAAACACGTACTTATAGAGCGGAAATATATTATATTGAGCCACATCACCAGATGGAACGTTATCTACGTTCTAAGACCTGACCTGTCGGACCGAACTGGAATGAAATAATAAACATATTTTTAATATTTCACGCTCAGTGTAGCGCCAGGAAAACGTGCGACACGTGTAGACTGGGAAATGGCGTTAGGTGGCGCCATCCCAGCTACTCCATTACCCTCTGGGAAAACAGCCGCTCCACTTTTCCACCCCCACGGATTTCCACTCCTCCCCCGCCCAGGCCCCTCCGCAAACCATCAATCAATGGGTCTTAGAGCATTTTGTTGCCTTCGATTTGTGGGCGAGCATTTAACGGGGCGTATACGCAATTAATGCAATTTCGTTGCCAGGGCGAAATGGAGGAGAAATGAAGAGAACTCTTTAAGGAATTCTCTGGCAGTGCTTTCCAAGGTGGCATTCGTGAATGTTCTGCTCTAATTGCATTTTGCGAAAGTCGTTTTATTTTTAGTTTTTTTCTCTCCAAAGAGGGGCTTCTTGAATTTTCTCATTCTCTGTTTTATTTCATCATAATTATCGAGATAATTGCGCACGCATCGTTAATTGGAGATGAATAAATGTGTAAGAGGCTGAGAGGAGGGCTGTTCACTAAAGTGGGGAAAATGAGAAAGAGAGACACGCAATTACCCTGCACCCAGGCGAGAGATGGGGAATGTCAGATAAGTGAGGAAAAGTGTTGATTATAATGAGCCATCTAACCGCGAATTTGGTCCAGATTTGCTTGGTAATTATCGGGAACATCAAAGCGAGAAAAATCAGCAGGGCGAGGAAAACCCTTGGGGGAATTAACTTTTCCAATCAATATTATGATAACCAATTGACAGACAAATCATTTGCATATCCTTCTCCTGCGCTGCTGCTGCTGCTGCCAATCGAAGTGAATAGAATCATAAATCAAGCTCGAAACAATCGAAAGTTTATTCAACTCCCAGGGCATTCATCACACAAAAAGGGAATATACGTGAGTGAGAATAAATATTACTTATTTTGATAGATTCATCCACCACGCATACCAAAAACTGCTCAGAGTGAGAGAGAGATTCGTGGCAATTCCGGTCTGAAATTTTCTCACTCAAAGTTTTCGGTTTCGCCTGTTAACCGAATTGTTATTAATTTTATAGGCATTTTGTGCGTGTTTTGCGTGTGCGTGCTGCTGGCAATCAGAGCCTCCAGACAACGACCCTGACCCCGGACTCCTGGACCCCGGACCCCGGACCTCAGGATGACTAACTGAACAAATGACAGACTGTAGGGCGGGCCAATGGGAGGCCAAGTGGCTCAACAATGCGTAACAACAGGAAAGCAATAACAGTTTGCAATTAGCCCAAACGCGTTTCAGCCGCAACTTTATTTTGACACTGTCTACAAAGGGGTTTTTTGGGGGGGGAAGGGGTCTCTCTTGGGGGGTGGAGGACAAGGTCAACGCATCAGGGCAGAAAATTTAAGAGCCAGATGATGATGATACAGTTGACAGGCGAAGGTTGACACTGTAGTTTTGTTTATAGAAATATTTATATTTTTCTGTAAGCCTAAAATGTTATATTTATTTTTTGTTGTAGGTTAAAACCATTTTAGATCATTGAAAAAATATGTTCCCTTCAAAATTGAACAATTTTGTTACAATATACTTGTGAAAATCATAAGTAGAAAGCGAGTTTTATTAGTTTAGATAAAAAACAAACAAAAAAAAAATGCCTTTAAGTCTTAACTGCAAGTTAACATTTATATAAATAACATTTAAAGGTTTTACTTAGCTAATTTTCCTTGAAAATTCAATGCTCCTCTTAAAAGTAGTCCCCTAAACATTATTAATTCAATTTTGGCTATCTTGTCGCCACTTCTTCAGACAAAGTGGACCTACTCCCTTGACAGACCCTCGCTTCCTTAAGGAGTTACTTACTATTTTCTCAGAGATACCACCTCGGGGATACTGGGTGGTCGGATGGATAATATCCCCTGCCATATTTCAGCCCAGCCCAAATCGCTTCTTAAGCAGTTTAGCATTAATTAAGTTGCAGTAGAAGTTGCAGACACTCGCCGGGCAAAAGGGGGGGGCGACGTGGGGATAGCAGCTTTAGTCGCTAAAGTACTTCATTTAACTGTCTGTCTGCTGCTGGCCAAGTGATAAGCTCCACCCCTCCGTCTTCCACCGCCCGTTTTCGCCGCCTAACTAATTGCTGCCTTTTAACACTTGGCCAAATGCGTCGAGTGGAAATTCCCTTGCCATCTATCTCGCTCGGCAAGAACGGTGTGCATTTCCTGGCCAGACACACACCGCACCACACACCTTCCCCTTCCTGCGGCTGCCACCGCCTTCCCTTCTTCCCCGTTCCTGTTTTCCCGGCCTGTGAAAATCGCCAGACCTTTTTGCCGAATGATTAACTGTGCAAAGGGGGAAAATTCTTCAACTCTCCAACGTTCTTTATCAGACATCATCAGTTTTTCCGTCGCTTTTTCTGTCGCTTTATGCGTCAGCGCACTAAACCAACATTTTTACACCTAAGAGCAGATCAATAAGAGTCCGGATTGTGGACTCCGGCCAGCAGCGAGACTCCCGACCGTCGTTGTCTGGCATTTAACGGTTGATTGAACGGAGAGAGGCCCAGCATTTTCGGCCTCAATGAATGCGAGACATGGCTAAGCGTATTAGCAGCCGCATTACCGTTAAGTTTACAGTTTAACTATTTAAGCGAAAGTCGGGGGAATCCCAAGGCACAGCCCACGCACACCCACAGCCACCCACAATCCAACCACCCGCAATCCATTAGCCGACATTACGCATACGCCGCGTGGTGTCCATAAAAAATGCAACGCTGCATTGTTTAGCCAGCGAAACAGAACGCAGAATGCAGGCAAATATAAAGTACTCGTGGAAAAAAACGACCGTACGAGGTACGACAGAAGAAAGTAAGGCTGGCACAAAAAAAATTGAGAAAAAACTATAATAGAAATGGGGGCGTATTGCAGGCGTGGCCACGTTCCTTTTACGTGCCTTGGCATGCAAAGTGCAAAGCTGCGAACTGCAGCTGCTGCCTCCTCCCCAGCTGGGGAATCCCATTTGAACCCATCCATATTGATGTGCATACATGGAATGCATTTTATGATGAACATGGATTTCATGACTCGCTTTTTTCGGCTCAAGTTTAAATATTTATGGGAATTTTTTTGTTTATTTATGTGCGAGAAAGCGTGGGAATTTAAGAGAGGTCAGAGAGTGTGGGAAAGTTGTTAGGTCTTTCGACATTAAATGTGATCAATAATAAGAGGAAAGAGCTACGTGATAGTTAAATATTTAAATGTTTCTTTATTATTGATTTTTATTAATTATTAATTTAAATCTATAAATCTATAAAATCAATAGCTTATTTATCCTTTACATTTATTCAAGTACACTTCTCTTAATAATATTATTAGAAAAAACATTGATATCTAAATAATTTTATAAATAATACAAATAATTCAATAATTCCACTTGGAATACAATTCGATAAAGCCTGGACTGGACATTAAATGCCTTATCATCTATCAAAGCAAATTATACGCTAATCTTGTCCAGACATCGCTCCCGTTAACAAATGTTTGCTATTCCCATTCCTCAGCATTTTCTCATTATTATTACATATATATATTATATTTTTTTGGTTGCTCGTTTGGCTTTTGGGCGTCGCATTGCAGCCAAAAGAAAAAATAAATAAAATATGGAAAAAGAAATATAAGAATTGAAAAGCAATACAAATCCACAAATCAAAATATATCTGAAATGTTTGAGGGGGCAGCGCTTGGCGGGACAGTCTCCGCTGTCGTTTATTCTGTGGCACTGACATGCGACAAAGTTGCAGTTGAAATGGATCCCCAGATGGAAATGGAAATGGTTCTAGTTCCTAGTATTATCCATTCGCCCCTCCTTGCCCTAATGACAGCGACTGGGGGTAACCAGAGCCCGAAACAGATCCAGACAATTCTGAAGCTATGATTCTGATTCCGAGTCCGATTCTCTGCCAAGAACCCCAAGAACTTCAGCGTTTGTTCACCCCTCTTGCTGCTCGCTCCATATTTCCTCAAATTTTTCTTCACATTTCCCGCTCTCCCAAAGCGCGGCTGCCAAGAAATGTTTGCTCTAGAGACTTCTATGTTTCCAACACATTTATTAAAGCCAAATATTGGAGGGAAGAGAGCAGGGGCCAGTGCAGCAGCAGCAGCAGCAGTAGTGCCTATGACAGCCCGGGATATGGAACGGGGAGGTGCCGGTTGGATATTAATCATCGGGCAGACTTAAATTGCAAATGAAATCGGAATTGGGCAACGGTGCGTATGCGTATCGTAGTTGAGTAGTTCGAGGCGACAAGGGAGCCAGAAATTGGCAGACTCTGTCAAGCATTTTGTTGGCTGCAGCAAACACAAACATACATATTCAAATGGTATACAGAGGCAAAAATCCAGCTAAAGTCAATAGAAAGTTATGTCAACATACGGGGCTCGGTAGGTTAACTAGTGAATACCTATATTAAAATGTTAACTAAGCTGGAAAGACATTCAAGAGTCAAAGAAACTTGAAAGAAAATGAATAAATAAAAAGCCTAAGGTTTTATTTTCAGTTTCTCAACTTGTAGGATTAGAAATTAGTTCACAATAAAATAAAATTATCAAAATTTAAGGTTTAGGGATTGATTATCATGCTTATTTATGTTATTTCTGATCCTAAACTAGACTACGAATATTTCCATTAAAATATATTAATAAGAAAAATTTACAATAGGAATATATTTAAATTGTATTCAATTAAAAGGCACTTCTTTAAATCCTTCCATTAAATTTCAAGTTTAAATACAATTTAATACTTGAAAACCCATTATTTTGACCACAAACTTTCTCCAATTAAAATTAAAATAAATCCTTCATTAGTTGTTTAAATATTTCTGCAAGTTCTCCATACACTCCTTGTATCTTAAAGGATAACGAATATATAATAAATTCCTTTCTGTGCAAATATATTCACACACACTCACACATCCACGAAAAGACGGAGGAAGAGAGAGAGAGGGATATCCATTAAACAAACACAGAGAAATCGCCGCTGACATAAAGCAGCAATGGCTGTCCTGGCAATGTCCTGGCGTTTTCCCCTCCCCTAGCTCCCGCATCCTGCCCTCTCCTCTCGCTCGTCTAGCTGTCGCCTCGCTGGCGCCAGCTGTCGCCTGCCTGCCCTAACTTGTGCCCCCCGAAACCTCCACACTCTCCACATATGAGAATGCTAACACACACACACACACTCTTGGATGCTGTGTACTGTATCCGCTAGATACATCAGCATATTGCCGCTTGTTGAGGCATTTTAAATAATTTGTCCCCCCGCTTTGCCGCTTTGGCATATTTGCAGGTCCCGCCACCGTCCAGATGGTGTCCCAGAACCGACCGCCGCCCCCGATGCCGGTGCCCGTCCAGGTGCCACAGTACGTCAACGAGAACGGAACGCTCACCCATGTGATGCTATCACCGCAGCAGTACCAGCAGCTGCAGCATCCTGGCCAAGGACACCTCCATCCAACACCATTCGTAAGTGGACTTTGATTTATTAATACTTTTAGCATTCAGATATCTTGAATTCAATTTTTTAGCTAAAGAAAACTCAGGAAACCATTTAAAAATATTTAAATAGATTAAATTCATTTTAGGAAAAGATATATACCTTTAAAAATAAATTAAATGATTGTTAAATACCTTTTAACTCTGTGTCATTATTTTAAGTCAGACGAAAGCTTTTGGCTTTTGTTTTATTTTCTTAAAAGTCTTATATTATATAGGCTTATATTCTGCCTTTCTGTTTGAGGTATAAAATTTTATTAAATACAAAAATACATCAAATTAGCAGCCTGAGCTCACTTTCAGCCATTTCAACCTCAAGTATAATTAGTTTATTAATTCATTCTAAATACTGGCAACAAATCAAAGTACTTGAACAATTACTCTCAATACTTTTCTCGAAATTGTTGAGCTTCCTTTAACAACTTTAAACTACGAACAGTTCATCAGTTTTTAAGTACACTTTCAGTAACCCAAAAACAATGTCGAGCCTTTCCTGTAAATAAATTAATTCAAACTTGGTGCTTGAGGCACACTAAAACAATAGAATCGGGGGAAAACCAAACAAACAAGCCGCAAAACAGAGCCAATCGAATTTATAGAGATATATAGTATGGGGCCTTATCGGAAAGGGAAGAAGTCGCTATCTCATTTCCATACCATTAGAGGGACTTCCTCCCCGGCGCCGCTTATCAATTAATTGACAGCTAATTGAGCGAACAACCAGCAATCAGCAGAGTCAGGCAGCAGCACCATTCGATATTTCCATTCGGGGGCGTCTGTAAAAATAATTTATTGGCCAAATGTCGCGCCAAACAAACCGGATTGGATCCGGGTGAAGCTGTGTTCCTGGAAAACTGAAAGCTCACCCATTCTCATTCAATTGCAACGAGAGCCGCGCGCTTAGCCATTATGAAACTGTGCCCGTGGGGGCCCCCCGAATCAACAACAACAATGGGGGTAAAATGGGTAAACTTTTAGCTAAACAACAATTAAAATAAAGTTTAAACAAAAGCGGAAAAACAGTTGGCCGACGGCAGCTGGTCGGCGCTTATGCATTTATAATATTATTTAATTTATCGGTTAGCTCTCAAGTTTAGTTTATAAACTGCAATATCGCATTTTGTTTGCCTTTCTCCGACGACGACGACGAGTCGCCTGGCGGGCATCGCCGGGGCGGGAAAAGTGTGAAAATTGCATAACTAATTAGTCCATTTCGCATTGTACTCCAAAGTCCCCAAAGTGCTTAATTTTCTGACTCACTGCGCGCATATATTTGACTAGGCAATAAGCAAGCAACAAGCCCCGGCAAATGCATTCCCAGTCAGCTTTATTTGTTCTCTGTTCGGGCCCCTGAAATCGGTTTCATTGCATTTCGCGAGCTGTCATTTAGGCGTGAGCTTTGACAATCGATCAGCAGCGACTGTTTGGCCAAGATATTTGTCTTGAATGCTAATTACCGAGTTAAGAGGAAGCCTTTTGAAAGCTAAAATAGTGCTGATCGTCGGTTAAAAGTTGGCATTCTTTGCTAGATAAGTTTAGGCTGAATCCAGAGAGACTTCAAAACAAAAAAATCACAATCAGAAGCTGTATGGCTTTTCCCGTTTAAGTTCTCACGTTATTTAAATTTTTATGGCCCCTTTAAAATAAAAAAACCTTGCCTTTGATTAATTTATTTCAGTTGTCAGTAGTATATTTTCTTTAGTATACTATTTTTTTTAAACAGCCATTCCAAATGCAAGTGAAAAAATAATCATTTAAAATATTCATAGCTTTTACAATTTGATTAAATGATTTAATGGAAATTCCAAAGCAAATAAAAAACTTTTTTACTGAGCCATAAAAACATTTAAGCGGCAAGCTCTTTATCACCATATTTATATAAAGAATGTATTAAAGCTTGAACATTCCTTGTTATTATAATTTAAAAATGAAATAGTGATGGATTGATGCTCTGGGTTTTGGCTCAGTTTTTGTTCGGGTTTCAGATTGGGGAATTTTGCAATTTCAAGGGAACTCTTATTTATTTTAATTAATCAAATTCTTTAATGGTTTTTTTAGCTACCAAATGCTTTTCAAATCATGCTAAATTTAATTATGATTTAACTGAGACAAATTACCATCATTTGGATTTATTTCCCAATTTTGGTCCATTAACATGCGGAACTAGTTCGCTTCCAGGACAGAGCAGCGTTGGCCAAGTTCAGAGCCTCGGCTCATGCATTCCATTTAAATTGCCTCGCTAATTTGCAAAATGGCAAACTGGCAGAAAAAAAATAAAAGAAAGACGCTTGTTGTTAACCAAAGCAGATGAGCGTTACCCATTCACATCACGTTCGAAAAACCGCTCCTCCTGCCCCTTAGCAACTGTTGCTCCGGTCGCGCCGCCACTTATGTCTAATAATTTAATAATAACAATTTCATTGTACAACATAGGCATTCCCATTATTTCTTTTATGTGCAGAAATTGTTAACGAAAAAACAGATTGAAATATATTTTCCACTTCCAAAAGCGGAAAAATCACTGACCCTCGGAATGGGAGATGGGGCTGCCAGCGTTCGTGACTTGGTCCAGACTGAAAATTGAAATGGGAATCGGCGGCGCAGTCCGGTTATGGAATAGCGCCTAGCGCAATTTAAATTCTACGGTTCAGCTCTCCTCCTGCCCTCCACTTACGGTTATTTATTGTATTATATTATCAATCGCTCAATTAACATCAGAATTAATTGCATTGTGAAATTATTATATAATTTCCATTGATTACGCGCTTTCCTGCTGCCTTTCTGCTTGAAGCGCTGCGGGATTTATAATTTGCTGACACTTCAGCGGTGATTTACTTATTTTGTGTTTTGTAGACAAATCAAATAAATCTTCTTTTTTGCTGCCATTTATAATGTGTGTTTGCCGGTAAAAAAATATTTGACAAGTACGAAATTAATTCCACTTAATTACAGTTAAAGTTCATAGGGTCAATTGGGGAAGAGGTGAATAATGAACAATCTAAAAGTGATTAAATCGTAATTAAATATGGATTTAGTTGATAGTAGGCTATATAATGTGTTTGAATATTATTAACATTAATAATTTAATTAGGATTTCTAGAAATATATTAAATAACTGGGAAATTGGACCTACAACTTATATTTTTTGGTAGTTCTTAAAAATTAAAATTATATTTAAGTGCAGTTTTAGGCAATTTGGGAAATGGGATGGGAATGGAAATAAATGGTATCTGTTTTTCCTATTCTTACATTTTTAAATAATCAGCAAAGTAAGCTAACTATTTATGTCTTACTAGAAACTCTCTTAATTAATTTTCTGTAATTTGTTCTGCATTTAAATATTAAATATTTACCCAATTTATATTTTATAAAAATAATTCTGATGAGAATTAAAATTACAAACATATTCCACTCCGCCTCCCGCCTGTCACATCCTTAAATACCGCCGTTTAGGCCAACTAAAGACCCCATTTGCATAACAATTTGTAGACCCAACAGCGGCTGCTGTTGCTGTTTTATCTTAGTTAGTGCAAGCCATTAAATGTTGCTAGTTGATCGTTGACGTCGTGCCCGCTGCTGGCAACATTGTTGCTGCTCATGACTTTTAATTGAACTCCAAGTTGTGCTGAACTTTGCTGTCACATTTTTACATAACTCGCCGCCAGTTACCTACCTGGCCGATCCTAATGCCATTTTTGCAGTGAAAAAAAAAACCTGATTAATGCGGAGGCAGCAGCCAACAAACAACAACTTCATCCGCCTTGGACTCAGATTTCCAGCCTGGACACAACACATGTGGCTTCGTCACGCTTTGTTGCTGAAATGAAAGTGCCGGCGGTGGCATGGCATGGTTGCTCGACTGACTCCACTTCACTATGCCTGTGTGCCGCCGCCGCCGACGACTTGACTGACTGGGGCTGAATTTTCCTTGACTTAATTAACAATTTGCTGGCACAGCATTGCAGAAAAATAAACACAGGGGCAAGCGTTGGGAAATTTTTAAGAGGGGATCTCCCGAGGAGGAGCTTAGCCCAAGTAGGGAAGAAATCTCTAAAGTCTGAGGCCTAAATCTCATTCAATTCTCTTTTTTAAGGCAAGAAATTATCCTTTAGAGAACCTCGAACTGTAGTCAAGAGTCAGGGTATCATCTCTGGTAGTTCCGGGGACTTATAAACCCCCCAAAACCCCCTGCAATGTGAGCCACTGTCTTGAAAAGCCATCACAGAGAGATTCGCAGAGCAGCAGCTAACAAATGGCAGCTTCCGCTTGTGTGTGTTTATGTTGAAATGTTTATAATTTGATTGTATGCTAATTTGCATAACGTTCGTCGTCGTCGTTGTTGTTGTTGTTGTTGTAGCTATAGTATCCATTATGCAACTTGAGTTAATGCACTCAAAATAACGGCATCTGTCGCACCATTGAAACCGAAAACGAAACCGTAAACTCCCTCGCAGAACTCCAGTTTGCCATGCGTTAATCCGGCTTCTTTTGTTTTCGCCTTTATTATTATTTCTGTTGTTTCGAGCATAAAGAGTGGCAAAAAAAAACTCATTAACTTTGACCCATATTTCATCTTTTTTTTTTTTTACTTTTCATAGTTTATGACCAAGGAGAATCGTACATATTTCGCGAGAGCAACGAGAGACAATTAACGCTTTTAAGGCTTACAAATTGCACCATCCATGCAAAAAACGTATGAAATTTGTGTAATTTTAGCAACAACAACAACAAATCATTTACTGCACTTTTGTAGCAAATTATCAATCATCAAGCTTAGCCAGGCCAGGCCACTTTGGCAACAATTTTTAGTTAATATTTGTAGCATGCGGGCGTGGCTAATTGCCGCTGCCCATATATACCGCAAAAAGGCAATTTAGTTAATGGTCTCTGGCGGGGAAATTTAGTTTAAACTCTGTAAAACAGGCGCGGCAAAAATATGGTAATCATTATTCAAAGAACCAAACTTTACCAAACAAAAACTTAAAGCGTTTCAACATTTGTATTAAAAATGACAATAAAGTCTTGATAGACATAAAAATTCAAGTAGTGCTTCTTATTCGGATTTTTTGTAAGATTTTAAGTATTTTATAATATATAAATATTTACGTTTTTACCTTCGTTTTAAAACAATTTTAAATTTACGCGGTAGGAAATTACATCTTCCACGAGCTGCCTGCTAGTGCACCCGTATATTTCTATGGCTTCTATTAATTTTTTTTTATAATTAAATATATGAAATATAAAAATTTATACAATTTATCAAGGCAGAATTTAAATTTTATAACAGATTTCCAATCATATATTTAAAAAGACCGCCAAAAAAGAACTGCAAGCTGTTAGAAGCTGACAGCTTTGGCACTCCAGCACATCGATTTTGATTTAATAATTATCGAATAGTCGAACAATCGAGTAGTCGAAAATAACGGTAGTAATCGATTATTGTGACGTCATTTTTGCTAAAGTTAAGAAAAAAATACCACGATTTTTTCCCGATTATTTGGTACTTTTGCGAAAATTCCTTCATTTTTCTAGTGTTTTATCTTACGTCGTAAATCTTCACGTTTTTTGGTCACTTACGTTGTAGTTCGTTACGTTTTTGTTCAGAGCTGCTCTCTGCTCTCTTGCTCTCGAGCTCTCCCAATTTTTATGCTCTCCCACCCTTTATTGCTGAAATTCCACTTGGCGCGAACAAACGTTAATTTAAATTAAGTTATAAAGCGATTAAATTAAGTGGTTAAAACCAGTGGCCTTTGGCAGTCTGAGAAAAAAAACATCCATGAATTCGACTGAGTGTGTTATTTAATTTTTATTAATACTAGTTATATTATATTTAATTAATATAAACTGTAAACTATAAACTATATATACCAAATATTTATTAAAAAAACCAACAAAATTCAAAACAAATTTTGAATTTAGCGTGTTATTTGTGTGGCTTATGTGTTTATTTATTCCCTCGCCATAATAAGTTATTTCTTCTCTTAATTATTTGAAATTAACAGTTTTTTTAAATTTAGCGGGAAGTTTGGATTTTTTAGGGAGAAATATTGACTCTTTGAAATTTTTTAGGGGGAAAGCTAAATTTTCATCTGGCAACACTGTCCTAAAATAAGAACAACAATTGTTTAATTAATTTGTTCTACCCAAATTGTTGTTGTTACTTGATATATCTGGGGTTTTAAGTAGTTCCTAACGAAACCTATACACCTGATGAAAATGCCAAGGGAATTTATTGATCAGTGAATGTGAATTTATGTAGAACAACTACAACGAACTAACTTCCTGTGGCCAGATAAGAAATTGGCAAATAAATTAGTTATTTGTTATCAGTTTCTGTCGGCGTTGTGTTTTTTACGAGCCGCAAAGAGATATTTATAGTTTATAGCCAGCGTGTACAAAAGTTGACGTGGTACTTTCCTCCCAGAGATCTTTCGATGAGGAAACCATGGAGGAGCAGCCAGGGAAAAGTGAAAAGACAACAACGAGGACCACAAGCAAAACAACAACTGTGGTTTTTAAAGTACATAATATTATTAAATAAATATTAAATTAATATTACATAGAGAGCTATATAATTTCTTTAATTATTTGTATATTCTTATAATTTCCAGATAAGCGCCAATGGCACATCGCATTTCTATACCCCGGTGGCGGGCTATCCTGGCCCAGGACCTGCGGGCAATTACCATCTGCCACCGCCGCCGCCTCCACAGCAGCAGCAGGCGCCCCAAGGAGTACCACAGCAGCAGCAGCAGCAGGGAGCACCGCCTGCGGTAGCTGGAGCGCCACCGCAAGGAGCTCCGCCAGCGGGAACACCTACCGCCCCCCACTCACATACCCATACCCACACACACACCCACACCCATCCGCACACACAACAGCAGCAGCAGCAACACACCCAAGCGCAGGCGACACACACACATTCCCCGCACTCGCCATCGCCGCCGAATTACCGGGATGAGCGGAGTCAGCGCCAGCACACGAAGCTGCTGAGGAAGCTGGAGAAGCAAAGGGAGTCAAGTAAGCATGAGAAATCCTCAAAAATAACTCAAAACTAATCCAAATTGATTTATTTCCTGACACAGATCCACCCTTGTCCACGCCTCCCACACACTCGCCTTCGCCGCGCCGTGCCAACGAACTGAATGGTCACAACAACAGTAACAACAACATTCCTTTGGGCGTGCTGCCCCTGCCAGCTCACCTCAGCAACCATCACCACCTGGTAGGACGCAGGATTCCGCAACAGCAGCCAGGACACCCGGCCCAGTTGCAGGCACAGCACAGGAACGGAAATCCGCAACAGCAGCAGCCACAGCATCATCCCCAGCGAACTGGGAGCAGTGTGGGCGGAGCCAGCTCCGTTGGAACCTCGGACGATGGCGAGGACAACTCCAGCTTGGCCGGCGAGGATGAGGAAGAGGAGTACCAGGCTTCCATCGTAGACCAAATCTCGGCCATCGAGAAGCCAGAGGTGATAGACGTGACCTCGCGGGCGGCCAAGATCATCTGGGAATCGCCAGCCCTGGCGGATGCTCTTGTGGTGGACATGCGACAGCTGCGTTACCAAGTGCTCCTCAGCGACTCTGGCAAGCAGTGCAAGTACAAGAGTCTGTACATGGGCGAGGCCTACGAGTGCATTGTGCAGGATCTGCAGCCCGGCCAGGACTATCTGGTCCGTCTGCAGGTGCACTACCAGAAGCTCCAGGGAACCGTGAGCGAGCCGGCCGAGTTTCGCACGCCAGCCTGCGAGCCGGATCAGCCGCCGCCCCCGAAACTGGTGTCCCGCACCAAGAGCTCGATCAACCTCCGATGGGCCGCTCCGGCGGCGAACGGATCGAGCATACAGCACTATCTGCTGGAGTACGACGAGGGCAGGACAACGACGACCGGCGGACAGCCGCAAAAGTTCGTGGAGCTGGCCAAGATCAAGGCCAAGCACTATGTCATCGGGAAACTGCAGCCGACCACCGTCTACAGCTTCCGCCTGGCGGCGGTGAATGAGGTGGGCCAGAGTCCCTACTCCCCGATAGCCAGCTACAGCACCTCCGGCAATCCACCGCCAGTGCCCAGGCCACCCCAGCTGCTGGCCAACAGCTCCAGCTCGTTGAAGCTCTGCTGGGAACGGCGGGCGCAGGACGGCGACTTCCTCTTGCAGCTGCAGGATGCGGAATCGGGCCACGGCTTCCTCAACACCTACAAGGGTACGGAGCTGCAGACGGAGTGCCTGCAGCTGAGGCGAGCCAGCAGCTACCAGTTCCGTCTGCGATCCGAGAACGAGGCCGGTGTGTCGCCCTGGTCCCCGGAGGTCAGCTATCGGACGCTGGCGGAACGGCCTGGAAGGCCGGGTAAGCCCCAGGCCAAGGGCAAGATCCATGGAACACACTTCAAGGCCCGGTGGGAAGCCCCGGGCGATGCTGGCGGTGCGGAGATCCTTCGCTATCACCTCGAGCTGAGTGCAGCGGGACCGGTGTTCGAGAGGATCTACAGTGGCGTCGAAACGGAGGCCATGTGCGAGCGTCTTCAGCCGGGAACGACCTATGCCCTGCGTGCCTGTTGCGAGGGTCCGGCGGGACAGAGTCCCTACTCCGACATTGGGCACGTGACCACGGAGGCAGTGCCACCGTCTGCGCCGCCACCGCCCCACTGCAGTGATCCGCCCTCGCCCTACGCCGCTCTCCTGAAGCTCCAGCACCCGGAGTACAACGGCGGGGCACCCGTACTGGAGTTCGAGGCCCAGATGCGGCGCCTGGAGCAGGTGCAGCCACCCCAGCTGGTCTACCGCGGCAAGCAGGCCTACTTTGTGGCCCAGGACCTGGTCCCTGGCAGCATGTACGAGGCCCAGGTGCGGGCCATCAACCGAGTTGGCGCCGGCAACTGGTCGCAGTGGATGAGATTCACGGCGGCCGCAGCAGCGCCCGGTGTGCCCGAGGAGCTGCGGGTGCTGGTCAAGTCGGCCACTCATCTCACTGTCAGCTGGCAGCCTCCACTGCAGGACAATGGAGCGGCGGTGACCAGCTACACGCTGAAGAGTGCCAGCCAGGAGAGGCGGGAAGAGGACCAGGAGCAGGAGGTCAAGGAGCCGCCCAGCTCCGAGTTCCACAACTGCTATCAGGGTGCACTGACCACGGCGGATCTGAGGAACCTCTCGCCCTTCACGCGCTACCACTTCCGCATCCTGGCGAGCAATGCCGCCGGCACGGGCAACTCCTCCGACGTGATAAGTGTGTGCACACCCGCCGCCGTTCCGGGAGCACCGCAAATGCAGGGCTATGAATTCACCGCCCAGGAGGTGACCCTCAACTGGACGCAGCCGGCGGCTCACGGCTCGCCCATTTGCTCCTACAACATCGAGTACGGTGAGCGGACCATTGCCACTCCGGATGCCTGTACGCGGTACACGGTCAGTGGCCTCTCGCCCGAAACGGGCTACAAGTTCCGCGTCCAGGCGGTAAACGCCATCGGAGCGGGTGCCTTTAGTGCCTATGCCAAGCTGACAACTCAGCCGGCACCCCAGCGCCACCTCGCCTCGAATGCAGCGGCGCCGGACACAACTACATCAAGCTGAAGTGGGGAGAGAACGGCGGCGGCGGCGGCAAGCCCGCCTCCTCGGCGGGCAATGGCGGCAACGGCGGCGACTTCACCAAGTACTTTGTGGAGATGTATGTGGCCCGGGCAAAGCAGTTCCAGTCCGTCTACGCCGGCACCAATTGCATGTGCAAGGTGCACAAGCTGCAGGAGCGCAGCAGCTACACCTTCCGCATCTATGCCCACACGGATCGTGCCGGCGATGGGGATTACTCGGAGGACTTCGTGTTCGAGACATCGGCCACGCTGCCGGCGAACATTAAGGCACCGCGAGTGGTCCAGGAGGGAAGCGTTTGCCTGATGGACCTACCCGGACAGCTGGGCATGCAGCTCACCCTGGAGTGGCAGCACTCGAAGAATTCCTTCCACGATCGCGTGGAGTACGAGCTGCAGTATGCGGTCCTGGGTCCATCCGACCTGGAGGGTGAGTCCCTATCCCCCAAGGGTCGCAGCAGCAGTTCCAGTGGCAGCTCCAGCGGAGCTCCAGTTAATTTGCCCAACCAGGACTACAGGCAGTTGTACCGCGGACCGGAGACCAAGTTCACCATTGACAATTTGGCCGCTGGCACCTGCTACCAGTTCCGTGTGTGTCCCGTGCGGATAGCGGCGGGCGGCGAGCTGCTTTACGGCCAGCCATCGAGTCCGCTGCGCTACCAGGTGCCCAGCGAGCTGGATCCCAGCTCGGCGACCTGCCACCACCACCTGCACGGGTCCACAGCAGCACCGGCCGCCACCGCCAGCCAGAGGAGCAGCCGGAAACTGTCGGCGGGCAATGGCTCGGCCAATGGCCTGCACATGAGATCGGTGAGTGCTTCGGCGATCAGTGGGGCGAGCGGCGTGGGTGCGGATCCCGTGGCCATTGGACGGCTGCAGCAGGAGCTGTCGGGTTTCAATGCCTGCGCCGATCCCCTACACCATCATCATCATCATCACCATCACCACCATCAGCCGTGCGGCGGCGCCGGCGGCGGGTCGGCAGCAGGAGGAGCCGGTGGTGGCATGGGTGCCGGGGCCACGGACTCGCATCATCAGCATCAGCACCATATGCATCACTCGCATCACATGCACCATGCCCACCATCCGCACACCGGCGGTATGGCCATAGGCGCCACCTCCTCGAGCGCCGCCGCCTCCTCCTCCTCCTCAACGGCGGCGGCGGCTTCGGCCATCTCGTCCAGCTTGGCCCATTCCGGGGGACTGCGTCGAATTGTCAGCAAGCTAACGTCGCTGTACTCCAACCGAAAGCGCCTGAGTGACCAGCAGAAGGCCGTGTGCATTGTGGTCTCCTTCCTGGTGGGCACTTTTCTGGTCGCCATGCTCGTCAACATGCTGAGGGGTTAAGGATATACCCCGGAAAAGAGGCGACATCATCACATTGCAGGCAAAAATAAAACAAACAAAAAACACAGGCAAAAAAGTAAAAAAAAAAAAACAAAAAAAAAAAACACTTTATCAGGGATGCCACAGAAATCGTCTTGGCTTTGAAACCGCCTGAAAAGGGTGTCCAAAAGTAGGCAACAAAAACTATTTTATATCCCAAATTTAATGTAAATTTGATAAACCTTTTGTGGCCAGCTTTTTGGCACTTTTTTCTCTGAAAAATTTCAAATCTGCGCGATCTCTGCGGCACGCCTGTCTGTCTCAAAGAAGTGATTTCAAAAACCCATTAGTTTGTAATTATGTATTTTTTATATATATAATATGTAACGGAAACAACAAACAAAATCAAAAACAACAACTGTATATTGTCTAATTTTAAACAAACAAAAGAAACAAGTAGAATGCAGAACAGGAAATCAAGCAAACGAAAGAGGAAACGGAAAGGGAAGAGAGAAGAAGGCAGAATCCCCCAATTAAATGTATTAAATGTACACAAAACAAACATTCACAACCAGCTAAAGATGTTAATAATGGTATTTACTTATATATAATATTTGTTGTCACAAAAAACGAAAGTTTAATCTCCAATATGTGCTATAAACAAAACAAAAATCGGAAAAAGAGCAGAAAAGCATAAAAAGAAAACTAAAGGCTGTTTTTTTCAGTACTTGTCAAAATCTCTGCTTCTCAAACTGTTACGCGCGCGGTGTCGCAGCAAGCAGCTTCTATCTGTCGCGCATTTGCTCTCTCTCTCTCTCTCTCTGTACCGCCAGCGCGCTGGTGAATGTAAAATGTCGTGTAAAATACGTGTGAGAGCGGGGAAGCTGCAGAATTTTTGTAAACAAGACTTTTTTTGTAAAGTGTATTCCAATCGAAATCGTAGTTAGCTGGTCGAACAAATTGCACCAACAACTAAGTAGCTAAACAGAGTAAACGAATTGAGAGGGGCGGTGGCAGGGGTGGCGTGGCGAGGGGGCGAGAGCAAATGCAAAATAATTAAACGACAAAATGTATGAATTTATTAGACATTACTACACTAGCAAACAAGTATTCAGTGCTCTGTACAATTGTGTTTTTCCCCGCAAAAGAAAAAAAAACAAAAAATAACGCTCCAATCTAAGCCGAAATATATATATATCCAGAAAATATATATGTAAAACAGCAGACGCTTCTTTCATTCTCACAAAAACCTTTTTATACGAATTATTACAACAATTTATTAATAAAAACAAGCATATTAAATACGACAACAAAAAACACAACCACAGAAACCCAAGGCGAACGGCAACCCCCCCAAGTTGGGGCTGCTATATTCTGTTGACAAAAAAAACAAACTGTTGCATTTCAACTAAATAAAATAAAATAAATAACTAAACCAATATTGAACCCTGCTATATAGCAGCCCCAACTAGGGGCGAAAGTGATTTATATTCCAATTATTATTATTTTTCTAATTAAATAAATTAAATACTAAATGTAATTGTTTCTTTCCATAGCATTTAATGTGAATTATATACAAAAACCGGAATCTTATCTAAAAAAATTACGAAAAACCTAAAAAAATACACAAAACAAAACAAAACGAATGTTTGTTCATGTAAAGCATAAACATTTGCTTGATGCAAATTAAAAAAATTATATATATAATTAAAAATAAACTTAAATCGGAATCAAATGATAAATAAATGGAAATTATGTATGTTTCTATGTTTACAAACTTATAACATTTATTTGCAAAATATATATATATATATGAAACATTAAAATAAATGCGATATACAAATAATAAAAATAATAAATGGTTTTGACTTTTATTTTCTGATATTTTTCTTTCAGCTACTGCAGTTTTTTGTGTTTGTTTTCTCTTTTTATTTTAAAACAGATTTTGTGTCTCTTAAAAAGAATCATAGGAGTATTCTCTCTTTATCTTATTGGACTTGAAAAATAAATATCCAAGGACGCCACTGAAATCGGTGTGCTCCCGCTTTCACTTTAGAAAGTCTTTTTACTTTTAAAATATAATATTAAAAAGAGAACGACTTTCCCTGCGCTTAAGCTTACTATAACAGATTTAATGAAGAGAGATCCAAAATAACTTGTATAATACAGCTAGGCCAAGAGTTCAGGGTCTTCCAGCTGCCATTAATGTGTGCCTGGTATTTTATTCTCATCGATAAGGAAATGCTGTGCAAAAAACAGCACCAGTTTTCAAAGAGTTGGACGAGAACGACAGCCGTAAGCAGGTCCTGCTTCTGGACAGCAGCAGCAATATCCGGCAGCGAACTAATCCAAATCTCGGCTCACTGCCAGCTGAAGATGGCCAGTTTCTGGAGAGGATCAGGCACTAACAGCTGTTAATGTCCAGTTTCTGGACAGGATCAGACCCCGCCGGCTGGAAATGGCCAGTTTCAAGACAGGATCAGGCTCTGCCGGCTGTAAATGTCCAGCTTCTGGACAGGATTAGGCTCTGCCGGCTTTAGATAGCCAGTGTTTAGACAGGATTAGGCTCTGCCGGCTGTAAATGTCCAGTTTCTGGACAGGATCAGAGAACTGAGAACAAAACCTCATCTAATTAAGTACAAAGAGTTATCGGTTGATATTTGAGTACTTTTTACTTACTTTAAGGGCATTTTTACTTAAAAATTCTCTCTGTGTACAACAATTAGCATCTCTAGCAATTATGGTTTTTAAAGAGATCAGCTTAGTGCTTAATTCTTGTATGCTTTAAATATTTTAAAACACTTCGTAAGAACTAGGTATATCAAATTTATAACAATAAAAATGTAAGTTTTATAGTTTTATTTATATATTTTATTTCGGTATGTTTTCGTGCAAATAACAATTTTTATATTACGCTAAACATTGGTATTCGTTATTTCCGTTAAATATAAAATGGTTATTCCTTGTTATTGTTTTCGTTGATATTTCGTATATAAGTATATTGTTCGTGTGTCTAGTTCCGCGTATATCGTGTGAGTATTTTGTATCTACTTTAACCCAAAAATCATCTAAAAATTCTGGTTATTCGTATTTGTATTTCATATGTTCCATAAAATTCAAACACCTTAGTTAGTATGCGATTTGACTATTATTATTGTATTTTTTGTTTTTTGTTGTTTGTTTTGTGTTGGTTAAAATCGGTGTATAAAATTGTGGTATCTTTTGATTTATTTACTTATTTTGCTCTTGCGTTGCTTGGCTTTTCTGCTTTCTTGCTTGCTTGCTTTGCTTGCTTGCTGGAAACAACAACAACAAATCCCTGGCTTCAAATTCATTTTCACAAATCAACAAATACACAGCGCTTCCCTCATTTACGAGTACAGTTCGTTTCAGTAATGTTCATCCAAAACTTATGTATGTGTATAAAAAATATGTTTCATGCTAAGGCAACGTTCAACATCGATATGGGATAGTTTTTTAGTTTTTAGTTGTATTTTATGTTAAGGGACTTTATTGGATCTTGTTTTTGGTGTAAAAGGTTTCTCTATAAAGCGATTGGCATGATATGTTTGTGTGTGCTTTATGGTTCAGGTGAGAGGAGGATATAATTTTGAGGCAATGTTGCTGTTGCAACACTGTTCCTGATTAGTGTTGTAAATTCCATTAATATGCATGTAGGAGCTGAGGAGAATGAGTAGAGAAGTGTAGATAGGCCGTTAGGTTGAGGATACA
Source organism: Drosophila triauraria (assembly GCA_014170255.2). NCBI lineage: Eukaryota > Metazoa > Arthropoda > Insecta > Diptera > Drosophilidae > Drosophila > Drosophila triauraria. Next base: position 12,399,787 of record CM024334.1, read on the forward strand.
GTATCTAGAGTATGCTGAGGTATAGGAAATATTCCTTCAGTAGTGCAAAATAGTTCTTTACGATTTACGAGACAGTGTTGGCTAACAGTTATTGAGTGTTATGCTCTACTTTATGTTTTGGTGAATGGCTGGTTGTTTCCTATATATCTAATCGTGGTGAGGTAATTTAAGATCTAGGCTGTGTTTATGTTTAGATTGGTTTCTGGTTAGTTTAGCTTCCCGCTCATTATATGTCTTCATATCAAAAATGTCAACAAATTGTCTCTGAATAGTATCTATGTATATGTATGCCTCAGGTGCGCTATATCCTTGGTATGTTTCTATATCTGGGGCGTAGCGAAACCGCCTCATCCAATGGCCCCCGTGGTACTGGTACTGATCAGGGTTCCCTGGAGTTCACGGAAGTGTTCGAAGGATCAATGGACAGCGTAAATGTCGAATTGGTCTCCACCGAATCGTGCTGGCTCTGGGTCTGCTCATGTCTCCTTGGCTTCACTAGCTGGTGAGCCGGATCCTTGTGCTGCACTCCGGCCTCGGCCGCCGGATAGCTGGACACGCGCTTCAGGGTCTGAGAATAAAGTGTTATGCAAACATTATTGATCAATGAGTAGTAAACAATATCAAAGAATAATCCAAGAATACATCTGAGAGGGAATACCTTAAAAGTACCAAACAAAACCCACCTTATCACTTAGTATTTCAGCAGCATTGGTAGCAGCCACCGATTCAGTAACCGGACAAATATTCTTGCTCGAGGAGAACTTTTTGCGCTTTCGCTTCAAAGCGGCAATGGCAGTGAGTCCTGGAATGAATATTATTAGATAAATAACTAGGATATATGATCCCTTGGATGCAAACCCACCGCTTGTGGTGTGAAAGAAGTGAGAGCCTACTCCCACATGGGCTGCTGGCGGATTGCAGACCACCGGCGGAGTTGGCGTCGACGTGGAGGCCGTTGTGGTGGAGGAGGAATCCCCATGGCATCCTCCGTAGTTATGCTGCGGCGAATTCTGGGCATAGGTAACCCGCATTTGGCCATGAACCGGAGTGGCTGTCTGCGAGGAGTTGCACACCGAATCCTCTGACTTGGAACGGCCCAGCATCTTGCTGACATTGCCCACCTTGGCCGCTTCTATCAAGGTGCCTGTTAGAATACAAATTAGTTGTTTAAAAATTATTAAATACGATTTTCGGGGTTTAAATATTTAAAACTATAAATCTACAAACTTAATATTTTTCATATATTCTTTGGTAGCTTAATTAAAGATTCTTTTAATAATTACAGCATTTCAAGCATAATTTTATTAAAATAAATATGTATTTGCCAATCTTGGTTGCTGGATTAAATAAACATACTAAAGGTTCATAAAGTTCATAGTATATGTTAGTTTGTCCTATAAAAATAAACCAAATTAGGGGACAATTATATTTTGACAATCTTTGTACTTTATAGAACTTAAAATCAAATAAAAAACATAGTCTTAAACAATTGTTTTCGAAATAACTAAAAGTAAGTCAAAGAAAAATTATAAATAATTTATTTTGCCAATTATTCTAAATTTCAGTTTCCACAATTTTTAATTGAGGTGAGGTAGCCTTGGTTAATTCTTTTTGGAGAAATATTGTTTTAACATTAAATACCAAAATTAAATTAAAATTATTTCGAAATTATAATAACAATATTATTTCCAAATTAATTAAATTATTATTCACTGCACGAGGCATGCGTACCCCATCTCTTCTTGTGCCCCGCGATCCGCTTGTTGTAGGGCTTCAGGGCGGACTTGTTGTACTTGGTGGTCACCTGGTTGGTGGTCACCTGGATGGTCCCTCCCTGGCCGCCCTGAGTGGGCGAGGTTGGTGACTCTGCTCCGCCACTTCCGCTGCCCGCTTGGCTCTGCTGACGTTTGTGCATGAAGTTCGGCGTGAAGAGAGTGGACAACGTGGAGCTGAGGATCTCGTGCTGGTTGTCATAGTTATCCAGCGAAGTGGAGAACTCGGCAACGGGGGCCAAAGATCCCGTTGAGCCCGGCGGAGCGATATTGAAGCCCTTCATCAGGCGACGTTCTTTCTGGCGGTTCTTCTTGCCACCGCCTCCTGGAGGGCAAAAATAAAGAAAACCCATTTAAATAGAGGCTTGCTAGCCCAGACAACAACGATTTCCCGGGCTTACCACCGCCTTGACCTGCCGTCACATTAGTGTCCATGCCGCTGTTCTTTAGGATTTCCACCAACTCGCACCGGAAGGCGGATATATCCTGCTTGATCTCGTTCACATCGTCCTCGGTGACGCCCTGGGACTCGGCCTTGCGCTGCTCCACGGTCACATAGCGCCTGACCAGATTCCGCATTATCTGCTGGTACTTAAAGTCGCGATCACTCGCCTGCTGGGCCTTTCTCTGCAGGGGGATTTTAAGCTTTAATATATTTTAAGTTAATAAGTTATTAGGTTAACACACCCGAATGGTTTTTAGGTGCTCCCGCCGAGCGGCCGAGGATCCGCTGCAAAAGACCCGCCTCACCCACTTGCAGGCATACCAAATGGACTTGGGCGTGGGTATAATATTGAAGGGAGGCGGACAGGTGCCGCCCTCCTCGAAGTAACTTATCCAGAGCTTTGAGCGGGCAAACTTCCATTCCACATCAGCACGTTCCTAAACAAAGCATAGATATTAACAATGATATTTTGTATATAATATTTAGTACCCACCGAAATCAATTGGTACGAATGATTCATCATGGCTATGAGCAGGTTGAGCAAGACCACAATGTTTATCACCGAATAGGTTCCAAACATCAGCATGCCCCAGAAGCGGGTGAAGATCTTAATGCCATCCAGCTCGAAGCTGTCCAGGTCGATCAGGCCAAAGACAGCCCAGAAGAGGGTTTGAGTGGTCTCAAATAAACTGAAAATATGAATTAAATATTTAGATATATAAATAAATAAGATATACATAAATATCAATATATATATTAAATAATATATTATTATTATTACTTGGAAAACCGTCGCCAGACAATGCAAGCATTGGGATCATTAGTGCCATTCATGTTTAAAAGAGCACTCATGGGTGAAACCTCAGGACAACGCTTCTTTTCCAGATCGGCATAGTACCTGGAAATAATAAATATTATATTTCTTTGCTTAAAACATTTTAAAAGAATTCTTAAACAAGTTTTACTCGTTATAAAAATAACTATTTTGGCAAATATATTTAAAGTAATATTTATTTAACCCCCAAAAAGGTTTCAGTGATTATTTATTTACCATAATAGCTGATTGAGACCACTGCCAAAGGCAAACAGCACCAAAACGTAGAGAAAAAGAACTTCATAATGTCCATAACCATGCGGGACAGCGACACCTGCAGTGGCCCCAGATGCGGATTAACCGAGAAGATATAGACCAGCTTGAGACTACTGAAAATGTTCGCAGCACTGAATAGGCCCTCCGAGATCAGCATGGGATCCCAGGCATCCCAACGTTCCCGCGGCAGATCCGTGGCATGTGAGTTGTATATCATCTCTTTTTGGACCTTAAAAAAATATAGGAAATATTTTAAAAAATATTAACTTAATTAAAGTTATTCTCTTAGCGCACCTGAAAAAAAGACACCACTCGCAGAGCCACCGTGGCCACATACAACGAGTTCGTGACGAAGTCAATAACATTCCACATATCGTTGAGATACTCCTGAAGGCCCACATCCCACAGCTGCTTGACCTCGCTCCAGATGAGACCGCTGACCCAGGACAGGATCAGCCACTCAATAAAGGTGGGCTTGGCTCCCCGTTTCGTGGGCACCTCCTCCACCTTGTTAAGCATGCCCGAGTTGTCGGCAAAGAACCAGCCGCCGATGAAGGTTTCGATCCTCTGGGAGGCCAGCATGAGAAGGACTGTAAATGGGAGAAATCTTTGTATTTTAAGATCAGGAATATTTACTGCTGTAACTCACACAAAAAGGTGAAATAGGAGGCGCTGTGGCAGATGAACTTGATGAAAGGCTTGCGCATGGTCTGGCCAATGCTGGAGTAGGGGGCCAGGATGTAGGCCAGCGAGAAGATGGGGAACAGGATGCCAATCCGAATGATGTCCACCGCCTGCAGGGCCATGTTCTTTCGCCGAAAACCGGGCAGTCCCTCGTACCAGATGCTCGCCAGCAGCTGCTGGACATTCGAGTGGGCCACAAACTATGAGGGAAACGAGATAAAGGATAAGTATTTCAAAGGAGAAATTTCTCAAATTTCTATAGCAAACTCACCTTTTTCTGGCGCAGCTTGATGGCCAGTTTTAGGCGATTTAAATGCATCCGTTCGCCGTGCTCGTAAACGGGACCGGTGGGATCGTGGTTGAGCAGGATCTCCAGCTCGTGGGAGGTGCGAGTATGGTCCAGCAGGGCGGTGGCGAAGTCCTGGCACTGTTTTCGCAGCTCCTGGTACTCGTTCTGGAACAAAAGAAATCTTTATAACTCAATATATTCTGGCTCTAAGACCTCACCTTAAATTCGTGCTCGAGAAAGCTGAGTCGACGGAGCTCCCAGGACAGTTCGAAGGCCGTGAGGATGGGGTCCTTGGAGGAAAGTGCTATCAAGCTGGGGCTGGCCAGCGCTCGATAGGCATTAATGCGGGACCTCGAATGCCGGAGGGAGTCCTCCTGCCGGGACTGAACGCACTCATCGCAGCCGCAGCGCACATCGTGAGGCATTGGTAGAACGGCACCCCGATCCAGCAGGATCTTGATGATTTCATAGTTGTCGCGGTGTGCCGCCAGGATCAGGGGCGTAATATCCGGCGTGAAGGTGGAGGTATCCTCCGAGGCAGACTCCCAGCTCTGGCAAAGCCAAGAATCAGATTAAATATGCAATTTAAAGTTTCCATTTCAATTAGTAACTCACATGATTGCCCTCACTGTGAAAGGTGACGTTCTCGTGGTCCAACAGCACCTCCACAGCCTCCACGAACTCCTCGGAGATGGAGTGCAGGAGCGCATCCTTCGTGTCCACATTGTAGTTGATCAACAGTTCGACCATCTCGAGGTTCTCGTTGTCAATGGCCATCAGCAGGGCAGTGCGTCCCAGGGGATCCACACAGTTCACATTGATGTAGTCCGTGTCCTGGGCCTTCTGCAGCATCCGCCGTGTGCCGGCCATGTCACCCCTTTCCACGGCCAGCAGGAACTTCTTCTCCTCCAGCGTCAGCTGGCGGATCTCCTGATGTGGCCGGATGGTATTCTCCTCCTCCATCATGCCGTGAATGCTGTGACGCTAGAGGTTTTAATTATATTTGGTTAATATTTAAGTTTATGTGTTAGTATTTTATTTTTTTTTTTCTATAGGAGCCCACCTTGACCCGCCTGGCTGGCTCAATCTGGACCGCAATGTGCCCACTGCCGCTGCTCTCGCTGCCCAGCTTCTTCTCGGCACTATCCGACGCATCGGCAGCGCCATTCTTGATTTTATTTAGGATCGGGGCCAGCACCGATTTCCGTCTCGCCGGACTCACAAAGTGCAGCTTTTTTCCGTCGTCTGGGAAAAGAAAGAAAAATTGCAGGTGTTTTATTTAATACAAATTGTGGCATGGGTTTCGGTAATGGGAAATAAGGTCTTCTTACTTGTTTTCTTAATACAAGAGTCTATGTAATATATATTTTATATTTATTTTTACAGCAATATGAAAAATAATAAGTAATTTAAAAAATATCGTATTGGAAGTGATTACAATGGCAGACCTTTTGGCAGCCCTGGTGGCAGCCCTGGTGTTTACCCATCTGGCAACTCAGTGGCAACTTTTAATTTAAACTTGCCTTGAATTAACTGTCAAATGTCATCGGTCGCTTTTGGTATAAAAAGGAGGACCCTTTCTTGTGTAGCTCATTCGACTTTGAGCTCCTGGCTCGTCTAGTCGTCTCGTCTTTATTTATTTTTTTTTTTTTTCTAAGCAAACAATATTTATTTTACTTACTTGGTTAGTTGTTATTTATTTGGTTTATTTTGTATGGTATATCAGCAATGATCACTTGGTCCAAGGAGCTTCTCTGCTACTGCGATGGATGTGATGGATGCTGTGTCTAAAATTTTTATTTTGCTTAAAGAGTTCAAATGTCTTCGATTTATTTATTTTATTAATTGTTTTATCGATATTCTTCATTCCTTTATTTGTTTTTTATCTACAATCTGGTTTCTCGTATTTGATGGCTGTATCATCGATCTGGAGATCAGCGACTTATTTAACTGGTCGTCTTTTAAATCGACTTTTTATTTATTTTATATTTATTATTAACCGTTTTATCAAAATTTATTTTTCGATATTCTCTATTTCTTTATTTTTGATCCTTATTAACAACTTGCATCTCGTGTTAACCTGTTGCAGGCTTTCTTCGTAGCTCGTCTCGAATTGAATATAGTTATTTCTTCGAACTTTAGTTTTAATTGACAGGTTTTTTTTTTAATCAGCTTTTATTTATTTTATATTTATTTAAATTAATGAATTTTTTGATAGTCTATTTGTTTTCTGTTTGTGTCGTGATCTCGTTGTCGTAGTCCTCATCGCAGCTGTCTCGTATCTGATGGTTTTATCATCGAACTGGGGATTAGCGACTTATTTTACTGGTCTTTTTAAAAATAGATTTTTTTTATATTTGTTTTAATAATTGTTTTATCGAAATGCATATTTCGATATTCACTATTTCTTTGTGTTCCTTATTATAAACTAGTATCTCGTGTTCTTATCTTGGCACCTGTCGACCTCTTGCCTGTCAGCTTGGATGGTTATTTCTTTGGTATTTTTTTTAAATCGGTCTTTTATTTATTGTATATTTTTTTTAAATAATGAATTTTTCGATATTCTCCGTTTCTTTATTTGTGATCCTTATTAGCACTTGGTCCAAGGATCTTTTCTGCTACTGCGGTGGATGCTGTGTCTAACATTCCTATTTAACTTGAAGAGTTCCGATGTCTTTGATTTTTTTATTTTATATTTATTTTATTGGTTTTATCGAAATGCATTTTTCGATATTCTCTATTTCTTTATTTGGTGATTCCTTTTAACCAGCATCTTGTGTCCTCGTAAGGTATGTCATTATTGGACTTTCGATTTATTGTAGTGGTATTTTTTAGTTTATTCTATATTTATTTTAATTATTGTTTTATAGAAATGCATTTTTCGATGTTCTCTATTTCTTTATTTTGTGATCCCTATTAACTAGCATCTCGTTTCCTCTGGAGGTCCTCTTCAAGAATTGCCGTCTCGAGTTGGATTATGTCATTATACGATTTTCGATTTATTGTAGTGGTATTTTTTAATTTATTCTATATTTATTTATTATATATTTTAATGATTGTTTTATCGAAATAAATATTTTAATATTATTTTTCCCTTTTAATAACTACCAACCCGTGTTCTCATTCATGATTTCCCCGCAGCATGAAGACTTTAGATTTATTTTACAAGTATTTTTCAATCGGCGTTGATTCTAGCAGAGGGCAATACAGTCTCTTCGTTATCAAACAGCCCAAGTCTTTTCTGGTCTCCTTCTAAAGGACTCTACCCTGGTTAAGACTCAAATCGCCATTTAATTTTTTGTTTAACGTTGCTTTTTCTTATCTTTCTTATATATTTTTTCATAATGCGACACAAGCAATTGCATTTTTATCTGCGAAGTCGTTGGCTTATTAAATTAATCCTCCAACTCAAGTTGACCTTGGATAGGACGCCCAGACAGACGGCATCTGTTCAAGGCAAGCGGGTTCCCATAGAAATCATCAAATTGCCATTAAAATGTGCTCTGATTTCTGATAGCCTTGGGACAGTCGTTATCCTTATCAAACCCGCTGATGTTGTTGTGGATGTAAAATAAAATAATAATTTCAAAAGCAAAAGGGGTGGCAGATAAAGAAAGGATGGGGGAGGGGAAAAGCACAAGAGCAAACGCAAACACGCGGCGTATACGCGATATGCCGTGGCCTGTAGGGTGGCGCCAGAAATCTGGGTCAATTATTGCCAGCCCGCTTTTTTGCCCCCTATTTTTTTCCTCTTTTATTTTTGCATATTAAAAAGCAATGCACACGCACACAGACAGTGTCAAAAGCTGCCTGTCTGCGTCGGATTGGGGTGTTGGGTGTGTTTCTCGAAGTGTTGTCACTATTTGGCATTTAATTTCAAATGACATTGATTGCATCGGCAGGAAAACAAACATGGAACCCAAAGCGGGTCCTTTGCTTCTCACAGGACGTACTACAATGTGCGAAAATATTTACACAGGGACAGGTAGGGATTTATTTAAACAGGAAGGATTTTGTGGAGAGTTGAGGAGTTTTTTGGCAACTTTTAAGGAGTTTGTAGTTCAGATTCTTTTCAATCTTAAGAATAGGAAAATTCATATATTTTAGAAAGATTAGTTTAATCAACTAAACATTTTTTTTGTTGTTAGGTTTTTTAAACAAGAAAAAACAAACCTGAAAATAATCGAGATAATAATATAATAAATACCCAAAGCTTTAAATTCCTAAAAGTAATTTTTAGGAAAAAACTCAACAAATATTTATATCTGTAAGTTTTGTTTAATAAATTAATTAATAAATAAAATAGCTTCAAACAAATATGTATTTTGTGATACTTATTACTAAGACTTTAAAATGGTTATTTTGTTTTAAATAAAAAAATTATACAAGTAAGAAAAAAGGCTCTAATCCCAAGTAATAATTATTTCAGAGTCTTATATTTTCTATAATATATTCTATAATTCGTAGGAGAGACAAAATATATTTTTTAAAAGATTTATTCCAGTTACAAATCCCGCAATCCCCTATAATTATAAATAAAATGTCCCTCCATTAACTCCCTATATATAGCTTTCTTTTAGCCAAGTTATAAATTGACTTTAAATCATCGCTAATTTGTAAGTTTAGAAGTTTGGGGCAAGGTAACGACGTTCCACGTGCGTTGAACTTTCATTGATTGCACCGACGAGGCACAGTAACACACACGCGCCCACACATCCACACTCGCATAGGTGTATATTATATTCCCTCGAGTGCCGTAGTGTGAGTCTGCGCAGGAACTAACCTAACTCAACTTGCCGTCATGTTGTCGTAGGTCGCGAGCACACGTAAACCACACAACCCCAGGCACGAATACCAGCACAGGCACAGGGAACAGGATGTAAGTCAAGTAAAATGGCGTCTGCAGAGCCGCCATGTTGCACACTAGCACGCAGGAAGGCATTCACACAGATACGGCACATACTAATCACTGGCGAGAATCGGAATCGGAATGCTATTGATTGACCTGAAAACACAGACACCACAAAGCAGCAAATTCCCATTTAAAAAGCAGACAAAATCGCAGCTGCCTAGCCGGGTAAATATTAATAAGCCACCAGAGGTTAAAATAATTACCAAAGTTAATTATTAATAGGTAAGTGATTTTTAAAGGGCTTAGTTAGTTATGAGTGATGGTAATTGGTTTAATACTTAGTTCACGGCTTAAAAGTTGTTTTGTTATAATTTTTACCTTTAATACACAAGAAAGTCTTTGTTTAACTACATTTATACTAAGAAAAATCTTTTAAAAATATTGATAGTTATATTATTATTTATTCTAATTGAGTTTATTTTAATTAAACTTTATATATCACAAACAAATTTTTAAATATTTCATTAACGGAATACAATCAAGTCCAACAGATTTTATTTCCCAAAATAAACTATATATTTTATTTTATACCTATTTCATATTAAATTAAATTTTAAATGTAAGTGGATTTATGCTTAGATTTTGTGGCTTACCTTCGCCTTCTTCGGCGGTTTTCGCTTCGCTCCATTTCGACAACTGGACATGGAAATGAAAAAACAAGTAGTTATAAATTAGTTGGTTAGTTAGTATGGATGCTGGTCATATTAAAAATATTAAATTAAAAAAAAAACTTAGTTTTCTTGCTAACTACCCAAATGTTAAGTATTAGAGCACACTCAATATTCGCATGATAGAGTTAATAATCTATATATTAATAGGCTAAGCCTTTTTTAGTAATCCCTTTTTCCCCTACTTCCCGTTAACCGATTTTGAAACGGAATATACCATTCGATTCGTATTAATTTGTAGATGTGCAGAATATGAAAAAAAATTGAATTTGACAATGTTACCTGTTAAGTGCAGGTAAACGAGAAATACGTATATGAAGCATACGAAACGGAAACAACAACAATTTAACGAAGCAAGCATTGGAAATCTTTTCCGTTCTATTGCGATAAATCAAAAGTTGTTCAAATTTAAGCAGAAAAACTGGAGAAAATTGGTGAGTTTGGCAAAAGTGAATTGTGAATCCAAAGAACGTGGTTATTTTGAAAAGATAATTTCAGAATTGCGATTGTTCAAGTTATTCGTTATTCACATCGTAGAAGCGTCAGTCTAAAGGTTGTTTCGGTGAGTGTCTTTCATTCTATCACATCGATTAATTGTGGTTTTCAATTGAAGAATTTAGAATTTCGAACGCGTTATGCCTCGCCACCGAACATTAACAGGGAGGGGGAGAGGAGAGCCGTTAGACAAAGCGTTGCTTCTCACCGCAATGTAATTAATCCAGATATTACTTATGATGATGATGAAGTTCCTTTCGATGAATTGAATGATAGTTACAAAGTTGCATTAAACGTTATTCCGCGTAATTTCGATAGTTATTCACTCGGTCGACTCGAATTATATTGTAGATTTTGCAATGCGAGACATTTTGCATGTGAAATAACGTCAAATTACAGAACCGCATTCACACTCTGTTGTCACAAGGGCAAAGTCGACATTCCATTATTGACACAAAATGAGTATTTCAATCGGTTTTACCACGATCTAAGCCATTCAAATCCAAGCGTTAAGAGGCGATCCAAACATTATTTTGAAAATATACGGAAGATAAATTCAGCGTTCGCAATGATTAGTTCTGAAGCTAAAGTATCTGACTCAGTTGCACGTGGAATATACCATTTTAAAATACACGACGTATTCTATCATAGAGCGGGTCCAATGACTTCCGCTTATGGGCTTGATCCGTGCTATGCACAACTATATTTCTACGATGTCGATACGGCGACAAATTATAGAATACGTCGACAAACGAATTCGGAGTGTGATAGTGTATTGATGCGCGAAATATCAGTTGAGCTTCATCGCATAAATCCTTATGTACGCTCATTCGTAACGATGAAGGAATATATTGAACGATTGCAAAGTCCGGATACAGAAGTTTGTATGGTGATAAAAATTAATCAAAATTTGGACATGAGACGTTTCAATGACGCTACCCAAACAGATGTCGCTGTCATTTTTAGTAGTGTTGATGGCGAGCCACCGTTTGAAAGGACGTTGGTAGAGTGGGGGATTTTCCCCCACTGGGCGATCCTAGTAATAATTAATATTTTAATATAAACCATCAAATTATTAAAATATATTTATTAGTACCCAAAGCGTTAAGAATATTTTTTAACATTAAAAGTATTTGGATACTTATTCAAGAAAGATGAAAGTAATATTTATAATTTTTTAAGATACATATATTTGCAGAGTATTTAAAACTCAATTTTTGGTTCCAATTGTATTAATATATATTAGATATTTAATTATTTACTCATTGAATAGAAATTGGATAAAAAATATACCTTGGACAATCTGTGATAATTTTAACATTTATTAAAGCAATTTACAAGGCATTTTTTCTATCATTAATATTTCTCTTTCTCTCCCTAATTTCCTACATAAATGTAAGATCAATTTAATTTCCCATAAACCCATTTCCCCAATTAGAATCCAGACCCTGAAATTGATTAGCTCGCTTGGATATCCATCATTGGAAATTTATAGATTCCGCCTTGAACATTTTGTCGAATTTCCTGCACGGCTTGGACCTTGGCAGCCGCTCACCTCAGCAGGTTGCAGCTGCATTTGCCGCCCGCCATCCGCAGCCGCCGAAAACAAAGCAACGACCTTGACACACAGCTGGGCATCATCTGTGGATGCTGCTGCAGCCAACAGCAGATAATTAAATGTCAAGACTGCGAGTTACACGAAGGAAAGGATGGCCACAAGGGGTCTCGACTTCATGGTTGACCAAAAACAAGCGGCCACAACACATGAAGCCCACACAAGCTAAGGGGGTGGGATAGAAAGAGATTTAAACTGGGAAAAACATTTTTTTTAAAATTCTTAAAAATACATAGATCTTAGCTTGTTAACCCACATTAAGGCCACTGCGTAAAGAATTTATTTCAGAGCGAAATGAAAATGAAACTATGAAGCAATCGTAAATAAACTTCGTATTTAAATACGAATTAGAAAAATTAGTAAGTTAAGGAATATTAATATTATTATTAAGGAATACCACTCTCTCTTTACATTCTCACAATTTTCTCTCTCTCTGTGCAAAGGCCAGAGTCATTTCCTGGCGCCCCGAGGTGGAATTCAGGTTCAGGATTGTCGCTTCACCTCCTGCGAAGGCTGCTCTTGCATCCGGTTGCCTCACATTTGGAGGCTGCTGCTACAGGCAATGGGGAGATGGAAGGAACCACAGGAGCAAAAGGGGGCAAATCTGGCATACATTCGTTCGAGTGTCCTTGTGGCGGGCAACAAACGCCAACGACTTGTGGCTCCTTATGCACAGACGCAAAGTGCGTGTCCTTGCAAAATGCAGCTGGCAGAGACAACGTCGAGGACGCAAAAGCAACAATAATAATAAAGCAAAAATAACATTAGCCGAGGTAGCAGCAGCAGGACATTGCAACAGCAAAAAAAAAGAACTAACCCGGTCAAACACTCCACAAATTGTAACACTCGTCTGATGTAGGGAAAATAGGGAAGTTTATGGGGCTCTAACCACAGAGACTGAACTATATAAAAATGTTTTAAAATCATAATAATTACAAATGAGGCATAAAATATTTTAAACTAAATTAGAAATACAAAAATAGAAATATCGAAGTCTCAAAATCCTATTTTTAGCATTCAAACACCATTCAATCTTCCCTATTTTAGCAAATAAATAATATACCTATATTCAACCCATATCAGCTTACAGTAAGGGTATTCTCAGAGCCTTTCACACAGTCTGCAAGATTTTCCAACTTTGTTTTCATACAGTTTCTGTTTTTGTTTGCGGCAGTAACTTGAGTCTGAAGACGAGGCTGAGGATGCAAAAGGATGCAAGCCAAGGCAACGCCAAACTATGTTCTTGGGTCCATTTTCAACCCTTTCCACCTTCCTTTTTTTTTGGAGAAGGCCAAGCGCGAGCTGCTTGAGAAATATGCATAGTTCAAAGTGCATAAAGGGGTGAAGCCGTACAAATCAAAATGCAAGAAAAAGCAAGTGAAAATGCAGGACGAAATTACGTATACGCCGTGTTGTCAGCAATTAAAGGGCGAACTTTGGCGAGGAGCAGCTGTTGTTGCCATTCCGTGCTGTTGTTGCAGCTGTTTGTCGTTGTCCTTGAGCGCCTTCTAATTGAGGGCAGTGCACTCGCTTTGCGGTGACCCCAAAGGCACCCCAAAGGCACCTCTTTTTTGCTCCCCCTTTTCGGCCCTGTTTTCACCCCTTCGCTTGTGCGCTTTGTTTTTGGCTTAAAAACTGTTTAACTGTCCACAGAGCCTCGCTACGCTTTTAGTTTTTATAAATGTGGCCATAAGGAATAGGGCTGATAGTAATTTATAAAGGAATACATTATAGGCTTTTATGGATTAAAAAAATTCACTTAAAATTATGTTAGTTATTTAAAAAATATATATATATATTATCCTTTCATTCTTGGATATTTAATTCCAATTTCTTTACTAATATTTTTGCCCCTATCTTATTTTTCTTTTTTATTACATTTAACAAGTTTAATATTGAAAATATAAGTGAAAAACATGTTTTTTTTTTTTAATTTCTTGGTAATACTCATTTAATGATTAATGTAAATACAACACTATATTCTGTCTTCATTTAAAATGAATTTTAAGCTTCTACATTAAACAAAAAATCATTTTAACTATAGAACATTTTCATTATTACTATTAAAAATCTTTTTAACACAATTGCATTTTTTGTAAACTTTTTATATACAGAAACTAAAGAAAATAGGTCTCCCTTATGGACCTGTAACTACAATTTTGACCTCACCTATATATTTTTCGCGAGGATTGTTATATTTCTTAGTGTAAGTTTAAGGGCAGGTGTGTATGTGTGTGTGTTTGTTGTGTGTGTGTGTTTCCGTTGGGGGTGCAAAATGCAAATGAATCAAATTTCTTGCATGTGTCCGCCTTTTGCATTCGTGTATTTGTGTTTTTTGTTTGTTTGTTTATTTGCACGGAACAGCACACTTGCAACTGTATGCACCCTATACACACACACACATATGCACTCGGAAACACACACCCATAGAAAGCACACAGACACGCACACACACCGTTGCACACCTGAAAGTAGGTTAACTCGTTTTTACGGTTCAATTTTTTACAGTAATGCACGAAACGTGACGAGCAAAAAATGGCTAACAAAAAGAAATATATATACATATACGAGTATAAACCTATATATATTCTAAGGAAGATTTTTTTAAGAATACCATAAAGCCAAAGAAAAGTTCGATGGTCATGAGCATAAAGTGGCTTTGATTTGGGGAACGTTAAATGACTAAAGGTCTAACAACGTGTGTTCTTATGAATATATTAATAAAGGAACCAATAAATCATTACATTCCATTATTAAACACATTTAGTAGTTGCCTTTAACCTAATTTTAATTTAAAGATACAGACTTCTAGTTCAAATTATCATCTACACTTTTCATTTAATAAATTAAGCATACTTTACTTTTAAAAGAACAATTTCCATCCGGGGTATGTCTGCCAATTTTATGTTCTGTTGAAGATTCAGTTCAATAAATTATACAAATTGCAAACATAAACATTTTAAATTTGTGGATTTTTATTATGAAAACTATTATCTCATTGGTTTCCTATAATTAGGGTTAGGTGTTTATATTATTCTAGAATATACTTTTACCAGCTAAATATATTTAAGTTTATTTTATAAAATTTCTTTAGAAATTATACATCTACATGTTCTCTATACTTCAAGTCACTTATATCTTCAAAATTTTACTACAAAATCCTTGACATTAATAACTAAAAAGAATCGCAAATGATTTAATTTCACACAAACTAATCGATTTATATTCTTTCTTCATTATTCCAGCATTTCATATTTCGCTGACCCCTGGCTTCTGTTTCACTTTAATTAAGTCAAATCAAACACAAGTTTCGAGAGCAACAACTTCAGCTTCGGAAAACTGAAAACTAGATGGAAAGTCTCTCGTTGCACTGCGGCGACCTTCTCCTCTTTCCCAATAAAACCCCCTCTAAATATGCTGCCTGCAAGCCAACTTGGAAATCGAGAAACTGGCACAAGTGGACACTGAAGAGTCATCGACAGGACTATAGATGGGGATGCAAATGCAGATGAGAATAAGAATGAGGACGTGAAACGACCCCACCTGGACAAAGGGTCAAAGGCCACTGGGCAAACAATGGCAGCGGAACCAGCAGCAACGTAGTAATAATCCTGGCAAACAACCAGCTCACTCCTTTATTTAAAAAGGGCAAACAATATAATAATAGTTCTTAATACAACAATGACGCTTACAAATTAGACACGGTTCATGAAATTATATTCGATTCTTTGTACTTAGTTTAATTACCATTTGGGTAAGCTTTTGAGAGCTCTTTTTAAAGCCTCTATGTTAAATAAAATGTGATTTCATAAAATACGAATTTCCAAAGAAACTGCATAAAAAAATATATAGCCCAGAAGAAATTCTAAAGGCTACGTGACATTTTCTGAAATTTTTTTTAAGTAGTAACCATTATAATACTAAACGACTTATAGACAAAATATGAATATATGTATAACGTTTATAACATTATAAAATATTAAGTTTATCAGATAGTTATCTAATCAAATTTAAAAAAATAAAAAAAAATAAAAACCACACATTTTTTAATAAAACTAAACTATTTACTGATTTCCTTGTGACTAAGAACTTTCACAGCTCATTTATTACTCAAATATATTTAATAAATATTTAATATGAATCATAATTTTTATTTTGCGTGGATGTGTCACATCTTCACTCACCTTGAGTTGAGATTTTCTCTTGAGGGCGGCAATTGAACGAGTTTGCTGTCGTAAAACCTCCAGGGCAGAGGCAGAGGTCGAAAATCAAAACGAAATTGAAAACTGATTCCGGCGGAAAAAAATAATAGATCTGAAATCAATGGAATGAAAAGCGTGAACTCGAAAACTCTCACGAAAAACAATTTTGTTTTATTTTTTTTTTCAATATATGATTCGTTGTTTTTTTGTGAAAATTGTATACTCTAGCAGGGGGTCTTATTAAAACATTTATTTTTGGATTGGCGAAAAGTAAAAATACATAAACAATGTTTAGAAACTAGTGTATATTTGTAAAAGGTTACGATTAGTATTATTTCTATATAAAATTAAATAAATAAAGCCGAAAACTTAGCAATTTAAAAATATTAATAAGAAATTATTTCGTACTTATTACGATTAAAATTCAATTTAATATGGAAATATTTATATCTTTATTATTAATTAAAAGCCAATTTGCAGATAATAAAGTAAATCCAATAAAAATATGTTTTGTATATTTAAAATTTGTTTAAAATTCGAAAAAAGAAATGTTTTAAGTTATTCCAATGCCAGAGCATCCCAAAATTTCCTTTAACTCCAATTATACGCCGAAGATTTTCCCAATTCTCGTTTTGCTTTAATTGTTTACGTTGAAACGGCGCGAAAAAGATGAAAAACATTTTGTGTTTATGAATTATAAACAATTTAGCCAGCGAGAATCGCTTTCAATATTTCTCATTTAATATGCATTGATTGGTTTGTTTTGGCTTTAATTGCACGTTTTGACTGACTTATTGTGTGGGGGCGATGCTTTAGTGTTTAGTTAATTTTTCCGATATTTAAGAATAATTGCGAATATTTTCGTTGGGTTTCTTATTCACTTTTTTCGTATAACCTTGCGCAATTTGAAACAATTTTAAAGGGGAAACAACACACACAGGCGGCAAGGGACTGCATTTTATACTGCATATTTCCGTTACGTGCCGTGCAACCGGAAGTGCACACTCACACACTGGCTAACAAATACCAACACAAGTACACTCAAGTGCAGGGGGTTTTCTTCTCATTTACCCAAAGTAGTTTGGTAACTTTTTTAAGGGGGTGTTTGACCCATAAATGAATTTATGCCAATTTAGAAAGCCAAATAACAATCGAGGGACCAGCGGGAGGAATTAAGAAAAGGGTGCCCTGGGGGCTTATTGCGGAGGGGGCGGGGCGTTGGCTAACCAATTAAAACATTTTTTTTTCGTTCTCATGGGGGGTTGTTGTTTATTTGCTTGATGTTTCCCCAGACTTTGTGTTATAAGTTGTTTTTGGCCAGCATAACCGGATATATTTGTGCAATTATTTTAATGGCCTAGACACCAACACAAACACACACACACACGGAGTTGGGGAAATATTCCCTCGACAAGCCCTTTTTTTCATTTGAAATTTACTTTTTCGTTTGCTTAACAACGTTTTCTTTTTTTTTCTCTCACTTTTGATGATGGGAAAATATATATATTTTCGGGTTTTCTATTTATTTTTTTCTATATTTCCCGTTGGGCGCGACGCTGCTGCTTTGCCAAGTTTTCCGAGTTTTCCGTGCGCCTTGGCCAGCAGTCGACTTGCAACTGAGCGATTGGAGAACTCGAAACAGCTGAAAAACTGCAAGGACTCCCGACCCCTTGATCCGATCCCAACCGAATCTTGCAGACCCAGACGAACTCTGAACCGAGTGACTACATAAGGTGCCGGGCAAGGGGGTTGTCCCATTGATGGTGGCCCCAAAAACTCAATGAATGCGACAAGCCGGCTGCAGGCGACGCAAGGCGCATGTGTCCTGTAGTAAAACGACGGCAAGGATAATGAACTCTCAGCCAAGTGCAGGTCGCTGGTTGGGCGGTGAGCTAGAGGAGGGGCCGGTCGCTATAAATTGTGCGGGGATAGTCTTAGATTAATGTATTATCTAAATAATGATTTTTTTTTTAATTTAAGTTCAGATTTAATGAACAAATTCTCCCAAATTTTCACACTTGCTTTGAATTTAAAAATTGGCGCCATTATGGAAACAGCACTTAGCAACACTACTTGAAAAATTTGTGTTTTGGTGTGACCGTTTCTCTGAAAAATTAAAAATACCACTATTTTTCTAGTTCTTCGGTATTTTTATTAAAAAACAGATAGTTACACTGATGGTTTTGTTTTGATTTCCATTTTCCATGTCCTCCTCCGGATTTCGCAATGCTGAGCGAAAACCAGGACACTGAGGACGAATGCGAGGAGTTCATCGCAACCCGGAACCTGCGCTGCAGCCTGGCCGGATGCCCATACCGGACGAACAGATCTCACAACCTGTGGCGGCACGAGGAGCGGCACAAGCGCCGCTCGGTGGAACCGAAGCCATTTGGCTGTCCCGTCTGCATCTACAGCTCTGATAAAATCGGAAACCTAAAACGGCACGTTGCTATTCGGCATCCCGACGCGGCGCCAATCGAAGAAGATCTCGATGGGCCGGAAGTTCAGCTCCAGCCCGCTGAGACCCGCAGCTGCAGGATTCATTGCCAGGTGATGGGCTGCCGGTACGAAACGAATCGAGCGTATGACCTGAAGCGGCACATGTTTGTGCACAACAACGTCGAGAAGAGTCACAAGACGTACAAGTGCTCCCTGTGCATGTACAGCTCGGATCGGTAGGTATTTTGTGTGCCATGCAAAGTTCCATGTTATTTTCTATATTCTGGATAGAAAGGCAAACCTGAAGCGGCACCTGGAGCTACGACACTCTGGCATCGAGGGCACCATCAAGACAGTCGATGAGCTGAGGGAGGAGCAGCGGATGCTGGCGGAGCAGTCGCAGCACGAGGAGGTGCTTAATGGCTTGATAGAGGATATTGATGAGGTTGATGTACAGGTGCAGGAGGAAGAGGCGAAGGTGGAGCAGCCGCAAGTCAAGATGGAATATGTGTACGAGCAGCTGGCTGAGGATCCTCCCCTGATCACAATATCCACCTGCAATCCACCGATTCTCCAAGGCGACATCAGCGATAAGCAAGTTATTGTAAGGATCACCAATTTAATGCATATGGTCTTTCATTTTTCTAACCCCTCCTTGTGCCTCACCAGGCTGTCAACGTGAATGGCCAACTGCGTTGGTTCCAATCAATCGATCCGCCGCCTGACGTTTCCTCTAAACTCCAACTTGCCCTGCAGGAGCAGGAACAGCAGGCTGCTTCGGCCCAGCAGCAAATGGACGAGCTGGACGATGAGTTGGCCATGTCCCTGGCCGAGCAGGATCAGGAGGAGGAGCTGCTTGTGGAAATGCTAACCGAGGACCAGCCGGCGGAAAAGGATCTGGCTTGGAGTTTTCACAGTTCCAACGAAAAGTTGGAGACCCCGAAGACTCCCAACGAAGAAGGCAAGCAGGAGAACCAGAAGGAAGATGAAGACTTCCCCATTTGGTGGGACGATGGCGAATATACGAAGATGCACAAAAATCAAACGTTTCGGGATCTCCGGCGAAAGCTCTCAAAAGCGAATGTGCAGCGCATCCTGAGTGACATCTATGATATATACTACAAGCCCTTTAAAGAGGAACGCAAGGAGCGCGAGGTGTTCCAGATTAAGGACTCGTGGCTATGCGCCACTCGGATGACACGTATGCAGATAATTAAGGACATGTACTCGAAACAGGGCACATGAGTAGGAAATTAAGCAATAAATGGTATTTTATTCATTCAAGTTAGGGGTTTTATTTAAATAAAAAGAGTTGTTTATCATTACATCAAAATCTTTACTGGTTTAATTTGTTTTTTTATAGGCAAGAAACAATATTAATAACAATTTCATAATTTTTTGCGATTTTTTCAATGGATTTTGCGCAAATATTTTATATTTAACTTTAAGAAACTTTTTTTCGCAAATTTTCAAGACAATTTCAATTTTCAAGCCTGACAAATGAAGTACAATTGGCTTACACAGTTGTAGTCATGTATATCACCTTCATCCATCGCGATGCAATCCTCATCGATTATGTTGGGTTGATTTCTACCCCACTTAATATAGGGCGCTAATATGCCGGTGGTCGAAGAGGTGTACTCGAAATCATTGGCCAGATTGTGGATGTCCAGCCAGAAGCCCATGAAGGACGGTGCATTAACCTCCAAGGCGACAGCCACGCGCTCCTCCTCTTTCTGTATGGTCGCCAGGTGACCGCCCATCCGGCGGCAGGTGTCTGAGGCAGCAAACCAATTCAACTTAATGTTCCTCTCGATGTAGAAGAATCCGTTGCCAATCTGTTGGAATTCCGGTGGGATGTATTTGGATCCTGTTGAGTTCTGTGGGCTGGAGAGCTTCCCCTGAAGATATTTGAGCTGGTCTTACAGAGCTCTCTTCTGCTCTTCGAAGATCAGCGTAGGCTCATCGAGTTTTTTGATTATTTTCTGTTGCCAGAGAGTCTGTTAGCTTTCCATTCTGTTCACCTTTGAGCCCAAGTCCTGCGATACGATCCTTCCCAGCATCCTTCTAGTTTCAAAGTCATTGGAAATTATACCATCCTGCTGATTTTCCATCCTTTTCAGCCTCGCCTCAATGTCCTGCGGCATGCAAGCCCTCAATTGTTCTCGATTGTCGCCTGCTGTCATTCAATCCTGTCCAGTTTCTCATGGGTTTTATTTAGACCTAGAGCATTAGAGGTCCACTGGTCTTGGTGTTCAATATGATCGAGCAGTGGCTTTACTGCAACTTGATTTCAACGGAATGCTTACTATAGCCTTATTTACGTTAGCAGACTTATTCCTGGAAAGAACTAATTACAAATTCTAGGAATACATTCAATTGAAAACAAAACAAAGAATATATAATATAATTACATTGTTTCAGCAAACTTATGTTTTTGTCGGGGAATATGCATTTGATCAGAAAACTAGATATTTTGTATCACGTTCGCGATGAGCTATTATTAATAATTGAAAAACGGAAATGAAAATAGTTTTTTATAATTTCACTGTCTTAAATCATTTAATAACAATTTATAAAACAACAATTTATAAAGAGAGTGAATACATACATACTATGTATTTATGTAGTACATATGTATGTAAGTATGTACATAGGTCCTACAACCAATATCGATCCATTTTTATGCCAGTTTATAAAATTAAAGTAATGTACTTGTTTATATACAAATGTATGTATATTTACCCAACCAAAAAACAAAGAAAACTGTAAAAATATTTTTAAAAATCCGTTAAGGACACGTTTAGAAAGTGTTGGAGCTCTTTCTGCTGTTGGGTTGCAAAAAAAAAATCTTTATGTTTACAATATGTTCGGCGCATAGGAACTAAATTGGACTTCGTTAATACAAAAAAAAAAAAACCATAAAATGGTATTTATTTAGGGAATAAATTACAATAAAGATGCACATATATTCTTGCATCTGTTGAAATACCAATTGACTCACCTATTTCTGAAAGCAGTGAAATATCCAAAATAACAGGTATTGCTAAAATAAGTGGTTTCCTAATATATGTTTTTCAAAAAGCCAGGTTTGGCTCGAAAATAGCTAAGTTGGCACCCCGCACACAGGATCAGAGATTTAAAAAGTAGACTAAAAGGCCATTATAAAAATCAACTAAATATGTCAAATAAAAAAATATTGCTTTTATTTTAAATTAACATTTTTTAAATTAATGGTTTTATATTGGTATTTTTTTTTTAGACAAAATTGACAGTTTCTGGTATTTATTATGTTTGGACGAGTAGTATTTTTAATCGTTGACGATGCGGCCACATCGTTCGCCAAGTAAATTTTAGCAGCGTTGCAGTTTTTTTGCATTTTAATTAGTTTTCCTGGTTGTTAAAGTTGTGCTCGAAAAACCCAGTGCACTGGTCAATTAATTAAGTTTACGTATTGCGGGGAGAGGCGAAAAGCCGGTGCAGACGTTGCAAAAACGAAAGACGCAGCCGGAAAAGTGTGCAAAAACAGACGCCGCTGGTGAGTCGTAATTTATGTTTATTTTATGCTAAATGCTATGATATAAGAGAAGATGCACATTCGACGCTGAATGCCATGATTTCCTTTTGTTTATTTAATGACTAGCTGGACTTCTTCCTCTTCCACCATACTCATTTTCCTTTTGTTTGACTTTTTGGCGCAATATCACTCGCCACGCCGGTGCGAACAAATCTCTGTGCTCTCTTTAGGGATGGCACTTAAACAAGCTATCGGATGCATCATATTAATTTTAAATTATATTTTCTAAAATATAAATGATTTAGTAAAATATTTCCCGCAAAGTAGAGTTGATAAATAGTCAACCTTCTGGATTTTTTTTTTTTAATTTGGTGTTGACATATTAAACTAAAAATATATTTACACCTTTCAAGACCTTTAAAGTAGAATATGAGTGATATTAAATTTAATTTATTTAATTTTAATAATATTTTTGAGCAAACGAAATATCGATATTTTCGATTTCACAACTCTACCTGCCAGTCACTTGTCACTAACGCGTCTTGTCGTGTGCCACGCGGCTTGGCAACCCTGTTGCTTGGCTCTAAAAAACAAATTCGTAGAAAGAAATTTGGTTTTAGATTTTTGCATTTTATTGTGTGTGAATTTAAATATAAAAGGTGAGCTATATTTGCCTTTGCGTTCCACTGCCCCACGCTCTGTTGGATTGAGGTTAGGGCGAGCGAAGTGCAGTATGCATTTTTGCTGATGGCGCTGAAAAAATTAAACTAATTCCTTTCGCACAAGAACAATCATGGCCTGGGTTCCGAGCTCCCGCTTTGAGGATGACCTGGTGGATATGGAACGGGATTTCAATCTAATACATGGACAGCTTGCCTACGAGGAGCGGCGAAAGAATGAGTTCATTCCGCGGCCGAAGAACACCTATGAGTACTTGTCGGCCCGGAACAAGCGCAATGCGCAGCTGGAAGGAAAGCAGAGCGGCAGCTCCTCAGAGGGCGGTAGAGGTCGGGAAATCCGGCAGAGCCTTGAGATGATGGAGCGTATCCAGCGGATAGCGGGTACCAAGCCGCTGGGCGAGCACGCAAGCATGGCGGACTGGGATGACACTAGCACGGTGGAGCTGGAGGCGGTGGCCATGATGCGGCACTTCGGCATGATGTCCATGGCCGGCGACTCTGTGCCAACTGAATCATTCCTGAAGAAGGAGCCCGCCGTCCACGTTCCGGTGCAGGGATCGGTGCAGATCTCCCGAAACGGTAGCCGAACCTTCCCCCTCATTACGGATCCAAACTATTTTATACCCCGTAAGACACGTAGATCCAAGAACACCTCTTTCGAGGGCAGTGATATTACAGCTTCCTATCATACAGCTGAAAGTTGGAGCAGCAGCATTAGTCTCTACGGATCAGCTAAGTCCGATCTAGAAAGCAGCCCTGCACCAGTCCCCAAGAAAGCGGATTCGTACATTGAGATACCATACCAACTGCTGGAAGAGAGCATCGAGGAGGAGGAGGAGGAGCTGCCAGTAGTCCCGGATAAGTCCAAGGGGATAAAGAAGGGACGGCGGCCAAATCAAAAGCAACGACATAGCCAAATGTCTCACACAAAAGGCAATATCAGCTTTGAATGCCAGTATTAATTTACTAACAAAATACAAGTATCGAAATGCAAACTAAACAAACAAGAGCAGAACCAAAAAACAAACTAACAAAAAAGATAAAACCAGGAAGAAGCCTGAACAAGAACTGAAACTAAACAAAAAATGGAATGTGATCATAGATAGCGTTCAAAAAGGGTTTTACATAAGATCCTTAAACTGAGAAGCCCTAAATCTTAAGTACTTATAAAACAAACAAGAAAAATCAAGGAACATTAATTACTATTAAAATGGAGTAAAGTTGCAACTCAATTTAAAAAACACGTCAATTTCACACATCGACTGTAGCTTTCCTAAAACTTCAAATAAATGTGAAGACTTTATTTTCAAGATTTTCTGGACCTCGATTCAGCTAGAAACTTCAAAGACTTTCATTATTATTTTCTTTTACTTTTAACTTTTCATACCTTTGTTTATAACACAACAAATTTTTATAAAAAACCTGGCATTTTATTTTGAATCAAAAAATCGTATTATTATTCACATTCTTCAAGATACATCCAAATTACCAAAACATACGTATAAGTTATACCAATTTCGTTAAATTTGATGGAAGGCGGTATTATATTATTAGTAATTTAAGTATTAAAATCTGTCTTGCTTATTATATTTTCTCCCAAAAATTCAAAGCCAATCAAATTCAATTGATTGGATTTTGTGAACATTATTGGCAAAGTTTTTCCTTTTTTTTTTTTTGTGACGACTATTAAATCTATTAAAACCTCATAACATGTTCTCAACTTCCATTCAATTTCCCTAATTGAATCAGTGGATGAAGCGTACATTTAGCAAACTTATCAAAAATGGAGTGAGCCTGGGTGTGTGAGCAGTAATTCCTTAATCAATATTACATCCCATCCCCCTCCACTCATTGTTATTGTCCTTGTGTGTGGAACTATTATTAATTTGGCGAAACCGACGCGCCAATCAATTAAGTCTAATAATCTGTCCCACAGACTGGAGGAATACATTGGGAAATTTACTCACTGTACGAAATAAATTCTCAGAGATTTGGAGAAGGAGCATTGAATTGGAGGTGGTGTTAGAACAGTCTAACTTCTATAATCTAAAACTCAAGAAACAAAATGTAACGCACTTTTACATATTTCCACATTTCAATCAAAAATGGCGGAAATACCTAAATTTTTGAAATGGTCTTTATATGTTTTAAAAACTTAAAGGTATTATAAGGGGCTATCTATATATTACGTAATCTCATTTCGCCAAATTACTTGCTTTTAATTTTTTAAATCAAGCCGTCTAGCCCTTGAGTAAGCAAGAAGCTTATTGGATATTGGAACAAAGTCCTTACATAATTTATTATTTCTTACCTGTGCCAATGAATTGAATAAAAGCTTATTAAGTTTCTCAAAAGAAATACATTTATTTGAATTCCAGCTCTTAAAGAAACAAAATGTAGTAACGCACTTACATATTT
Organism: Drosophila triauraria; assembly: GCA_014170255.2. Taxonomy (NCBI): domain Eukaryota; kingdom Metazoa; phylum Arthropoda; class Insecta; order Diptera; family Drosophilidae; genus Drosophila; species Drosophila triauraria. Next base: position 12,425,013 of record CM024334.1, read on the forward strand.
CAATTCATTAAAAATACTTGGAATTTTCTGAATTTATATTAAAAATTAAATCTTGTATTAATATACATTTATGTACATGACAAAAGTTAACCTGACATTGAAAAATCGGCCCTAAATCAAACCGACTAGACTAAGGGTTAACAGAAGCTAACTGGAAATTGGAATGACAATGACGTGAATAAAAACTTGTTAAGTTTATAAAAAAAATACATATTTTTTTGGTTTAAAAAGAGCTTATTAAAAGTTGGCCTCAGGAAAGTATTACTGTACTTGGGTGGTGGGAGTTGCTCAGCCTCGTTTGTCTGCCTCCTTTTCGCGGCGGCTGTTGCTCTCATCTGTTTTTTGCTCGCAGCCTCTTTTCTCGCCCCAGAGTGTGAACACACACGCACAACAACTGCAAGTTTTCAGTTTCCGTGGCAACCGCGTGCTTCTTTTGTTTCTTTCTTCTTTTTACGGTTTGCTTTTATATTATTCCTTTTCTTAGTTTTGCGGGGTTGTCAAGCAAAAGTTGTTGGTGAAATTGATGCTGGAGTTGTTGTTTAATGCTGTGGTTGTTGTTACGCAGTTGTACATACAAAAATATACACGCACACGGAGACACATGAATAAATATTGATGTAGTAGGCCTTCCAGTCAGCGAAAAGGATAGGATACGGAAAAATATATGCTATGTGTGTATGTAGTTGTCGTCTATATGTAAACGAGTCTGAAGTCTCAGTTTTACGCGATGAGCGAAAGGCGAAGCAAAATCAAAAATAAAGAAGGAGTTCGACAAATGGCGCAAGCTATTAAAATAAATATGTGCAAGCTCTCTTTTGGGGTGGACCAAAAAATATCAAGTAAAAATATCAAACTTAATTTGGAGCTGTGGGCGTCTAAAATATATCAAGATTTTTCTAGCGCTCTTTTTGTGGTTGACCCAAAATTTGAATTTTAAATTTCATTAAAAAATACTTTGCAATGCTTGGCATCAAATCGGACAAGGTCCATCCCAATTCCTACGCACACGAGCTCAAGCTGCCGAAAGGTGGGCAGAGGTAGGAAAGAGGGGGAAAGCCCAAAGGAGCAACAGCCCTCGCCGGCAGCCGGCTTTCTGCCTCAGCCGCTGCCTCCGTCACTACGGGCAGAGTTGTCATCGCACAGTGTGATTGGGGTTCGGAAAAATGTAGTTAAAATTACACTATTCGAAAGAGACTATACTAGGAGAACCACAATTGGAATTAACCAAAGAAGTGATGGACCTTAGAGTAATCCTGGAGGAGAATTTAGGAGGCACGGATGAAAAAGGCAATTCAAGCCCTCTGCAAAAGGACCATAGTAATACATATATGAGCCTACGACCTCATTCATTGGTTCTACACGGTGATCCTATGGGGACCTGACATCGTTGGCTTCAACCGACTTCAATTGACGAATTGGAGGTTACCACGAGGAAAATCTAATAGTGGTTAATATAGAAATTGCCCCACTGTGCATTGCTGAACTTGAGCCAACAGATGCTGCGAGAGAGCAAGAGAGAGGGCATCCCTATCTATCCCTCTTGTTTTTTGGCGCGCGCATGCGTAAGCTCTCTCCCGCTCTGCGGCTCTCCTGGTCTCTCTGGAAGTTTGGGTCTCTACTAAGGCTTTCGGTGCGAACTGGCGGCAGTTTGAAATCAACTCTCAAACAGGACGAATCGCCTGCGAACAGGATAATGGAAAATAGCTGAAAAGAAAGCAACAAAGCCGCTTCGTTATAGTAAATTAATAGTAGTACAACTACTACTACTACACTTGTAGAGGCGCTTTTCAATCGAATCGAACGGCAGGCGACAAGCGAGAAGCGGGGATGGCGAAGTGCAAGGACCACGAGGCTGCGGCGGCTTCACCAAAATTGGGATACAGACAAAACGCGTCTCGCAGGATACCGGATACGTCTCTTTCCCTGCCTGTCTGTGTGTGCTTGCGCGTGTGTGTGTGTCACATCCATTCAGGAGGCTAAAAAGAAAAAGAGACGACAGACTTTGCTCAGTGGTGACTTTCTCGGCAAAATCCAAATATCCAAGGAAAACGGTTCGGTTCTTTTTCGGTTTCTCGCTTTTTCGGTATCGGGGTAGTTCCCAAAGCTCCAAGACGAAGAAGCAGACAAGATGATGAACCCGAAGAAGCAGAACAATAAGGGAAAGCCGTCAAAGAAACAGCTTCGCTTCTATTGTGAGCTCTATTGGCTATGAATCGCCAACAAAATAAATGGAAAACCGTGGAAAAAGTAAGAAAATCAAAAAAAAGTATTTTATCATTAAATAGTTACTTTGGTTAAAGAAATGCATAATACCCCATGATAGTTCAAACCCAAGACAGTGGTTTTAATACCGATAAGACGGTCTTTTTTTTACAATGGTCTTTTATTTAATTCTGTTTTTAATTACTTTAAGTTTCTGTTTGCACATTCTAAAGAAATTACTACGTTTTCTACATTAATTGTTTAATAAATCTAAAATGAGTTTTAAAATAAATTAAAATCACACAGTTACAATTCATTTTAAATATAAAAACAGAAAGTTCCTTTGATATTAGGATAAAATGAAGTATAAAAGCTTAAAAGGTGTTTGAAATTAAGAATAAATAATATGCTTGGCTATCTTAGTCTGTATTCAAATCAGCATTTAGTAAATTTTAAGTAAAATGTTTTTCAATTTGCTTCTTATAAATCCAACCCACATTCTTTACAATTAATTCTAACAGAATTTCCGCCATAATCCTTTATCACGTTTTACCACATTTAAATATTATACAAGAATTCCTTAGACCATCTACACTCCATCTTGTATAATTACAGACACCTTTTTAAGCTATAATCCCGTAATTTCACATCTTCCGGTGTAACTAATATTCATTTGAAGTAATTAGCTTTACTCGGAGGTATTCTTCGAAAATTAATAAAATACTAATCATGATTTTTTATCGTCTGAAACCTTTAAACACCACAACTAATTGCACATGCTGCATTTAATTTTTTTCCTACTCTTTAACTGCTGCCTTTCCCCCTCTTCATTTTTTTGTGCAACGCCCGCGAAATAAAAAGGAAAAACTCGAGGTTACGAGCGGCGCAAGGGGAAAAGCAAGAAGGAAAAAAACAGCAGATAAAAAATAAAAAGTACAAGGAAAAAAACTTGCAGCGCTGGTCTGGCCACTTGTCCTGTCCGTCGTGTCTGCCGGCCGGCCGGCCTGTTAGGCCCCGTCCTTTTCTCTCTCTGTACGCAGCGGTGTGTGTGTGTGTGTGTAGAGTATCTGTGTGTCTTTTTTTATGGCCATGCAATATCTTTCTCATTGCTGGCTTTCCTGTTTGCAGCCTCCTTGCGCGCTGCTTCATCTCGTGCTTCATGTACGGGGCGCATAAAATAAGATGGGAAAAAAAGCGAATGTTCAAATTGAAATACTTTACAAAACTCGTATTTGCTTAGCCTTATCGGCCTCGCACAGATACGAGCGCGCACACATAGACACAGACACACACCTCGGTCCTGGCAACGAAGTTTTTACTTCCCCGCTGTTGCCAAGAGCCGCCTGGGTTACCCCCAAGTCTGGTCTCACGTCTGAGGTTCGTCGGTTCGGCTCTGTAACTGGTAAATAAAATGCAAAATGCAAAAAATAAAAGTTGAGGAAGACCAGAACCCTTACCTGGCCTGGCATCTGCATAATCCCCGAGCGATCAATAAAGCAGGGCAGCAGCCTCTCTGCTGCAATTAGTGGGCTATATCATTCATCACAAACGAGAGACAGATCATAATGCTCCCATAATAATGATTGGGAACGTGCGGCATCTGGATGGTCTTTCCTTTGCTCCATTACCATTATGAATAACCTGATTATCATGATCAGAGCCTGTTTTAAAGCAGTTGCAAAAATACCTTTATAAAATGTATTTAAATTTAGGGAAAGTAAAAGATAACAATTTGTAATCTAACTATCACCCAAGTTTTAAATTAATTCTTTTTTTTTATACCCGGGTACAAGGGTATTATAAGCTAGTGCCAACCGAGAATGTATGTAACAGACAGAAGGAGAAATCTCCGACCCTATAAAGTATACAAATTCTTGACCAGCGTCACTATCGGCTAGTCGATCTAGCCATGTCCGTCTGTCCGTCTCAGCAACATTTGTCTTTGTTGGGTGTTGCTCAACATGTTCCTAGCAATATTTTTCGCTTTTGAGAGTTGCCCAACATGTTCCTAGCAACATTTGTTTCTTCTGAGTGTTGCTCAACATCTTTATAGCAATATTTGTCTTCATTTGTCAACATTTTTTTTTTTATGTTCATGTGCTGTTTAATTTCACCCACAATGCTTTGGGCACCGGGTATCTCACAGTCGGTCACACTCGACTGTAGCTTTCCCACTTGTTTTTCGTTAAAAAATCAAAGTCCAATTAGTTCTTTTAATGCAATTTAATTGCAAAAATGTCAATTAAAAGGCACTTTTAATGATTTTCAAGTGAATACATGGTTATTGCTTTAAAGTTAAGCAGATAACCACTTAAAATCCAGAATCCAGAGATCCTCTAATATACTGACTTACCTTTTGAGTTCCCTTTTCCATCATAATTCTTTTTTATCCCCGTTGTCTCGTGCCTTGCAACTGTCTGTCAAATCATAAAAGAATATTCATAAATTTGTTTACTGCAATCCACTTCCTCTAATCTTTGTTGGAAATTTCTGAGCCCAGCTTAAGGACGGGGTAAATCCAATTCCCTGCATTAGGAATCGCAACTAATGGGTTCGGGTTAGCCATTAACCAACGACATTACAGGGCTTTCTGGCATTAGCCAATAAAGCCAGCTAGCTGGTTGACCATGGCCTGGACTTGGACTTGGACTTACTCTGCCAGTGGACTTGAACTCCGTACTCCGTACTCCGGACTGGATGTGACTTGCGCCACAATGTCATTAATTTTGCTCGTTGCCGGTTTACTGTCTGCTCCTTTGCCCACTCAGCCGGCAACTAGTTTTTTCCCTTCGACGCTTCTCTTCTGTGGAAAAGCCACTTGTCCAGGATTACACTCAAAATATTTCGGATATTTCAATAATTTTGGAACAGAATTTAATGAACTTAAATGTTGTCCATAAATCTGATGCTTTCTTGAATTCAAAGTGGGGATAATTTTAGTAGATAAATTTAGATATAGTCTTGGCATCTAACGTTTTTTTTTATCACTTTAAGAGATATAAGACAATTTTTTTCAGTATGGAAGGTAGTTAGAGGAGACCCTCATCTCCTTCATTTCTGTGCGCAACACAATTTCCTTTTTTTAGTTCGTTTTTTCCAACTTGACTCGCTTTTTAGCCTCTGCCACCAAGCCATGAAAATCTTGGTGTGTAACTAAATGTGTGGCTGTGTTGGTGAGCCAACAAAGACACGCTCCCATCTCCACTGTAACAGTGTGCACTGTCACCCACTCAACACCCCCAACCTGGAAACCCGTCGCTTTTCAGTCTGCAATGTGTGTGCGCTTCGCTTGACTCTTTAATTTTATTTGATTTTAACTCTGTAACTTGTTTGTTTAGGATTCCGTTGTTGGGTGTTTTTCGTGTCCTTTCCACAGCTGTCTGTGACTCACACGCCCTTCGCTGGGTTTTTCCGTTTTTCCTGCTCCTGTGAACTTCATTTCCCCAGAAGTGTTTAGTCATAGGAAATGTTCCCAAGATTCCATTACGGAAAGCTTAATCAAAAGTATTCCTAGGACATGACATTTATCTGATCGGGGCAGGCAGCTCTGGTTAAAGAAAAAAGTGTGGGGAAATCTCTTCCGATTTACTTTTGTTTTGTCCTAACAGGGAGCCAGTTATCGTTGCTGATAAAAAGGGTTCTTCGAAAAATTTGACAAAAGGCAAGACAAATTTATGGTTCTTGGCTGAAACATTTTCATCATTTGTAAAGCCTTGCCCTTGACAGGTGACAATTTTTTAATGATTTGGATTCAACTCTTAGGCAGGTGACTTAAATCGAGGGTAATATTGTGTTTTTATTATCTTTTTAAAGATCTTCTAGGCTACCGTAAATGATTAAAGCATTTCGTAAATGATTAAAGCATTTTTTAAGTGATTTAAGAATTTCAAAGCAATTTAACGTATTTAAGGTTAATTTCTAAACAATTTTAATTATAAAATAGAGAAAATTCTTTCAGAGATTCTTCAAACTTTAGGCATAAGTTCCTACTTAAAGCATTTCCCTAAGATTTCCTCTGGCTAAACTTTAACTTGGAAATGCTCTTGAAACTAATTTGGTGTCCGTTTTCCTTATAATCTTGAGTTTTGTCCATAACATACTTTTTCAACTTTGATATCTCTGGCAGAATTTTCTTTCGATGCCCTGCTGCTGCTGCTGTGGAAACTTTTGCGAAAACTTGTCAAAGTTTTTAGTGGAGTTTCATTACTCATCCGGTATCATCTGTCCTCCGTTTCCCGTCCCCGTTTCCGTACCGTTTTGAGGTTTTCCCTTTAGGCTGTCGACACGTGCTTTGACACGTCCCCTTTTTCCGATTTTCCGGCCTCCTGCCACCGTTTTTTTTTTTAAAGCTTAACCTGTGCAACACATGTTATCCTGTCTCCTAACATCTCCGCCTGCTTTACCGTTTACCTTCTGTCACATCTCGAAAAAAGGGTTCGTTGGGTGAATAATTTATCAAAAACATTTCATAATTTGCTCAAACAAATTAACTAATATTTGCGCTAAACGAAAATGTGTGTTTTAGGGAGTTAAAAATGGGTAAAGTAAAGCATAGATGGCAAAATGTGTTAAATTTATTCAGAAGAAATTCTTACTAAAATTCTATTAAGTCCTACAAGAAATTTGATAGATTTAACTTAGAATAGCTTACAGATTTCTGTGAACGATTTTGAATTTAGGAACAGACTTTGGTTTATCTATCTTAGATATTTAATAATTGCAAATACCAATTGATACATTCCTATGATATTTTAAAAAGGGTCTTCTAAATTAGGATCGATTAAAACAAGAACGGTGCTGTTGTGCGCACAAAATGAGGTTATGTTCAACGAGGTTTACCCAATAAAACTTTTTTTTTCTCTTGACAACATATTTGATAACTTCATATTACTGAATTATAATCAAATAAATCAAAACTATAAAATTATCTACATTTTATAAGGATTTTATGGATATGAAAGGTAGGAAAAATAATGAAATGAACTATTATGTGCGCCAAAAGTAGTCCAATTTAGCTTTCTTTCTTTCCTTGCTACCTTTTTGATAAATCCTTATTTACTGTGCAGAAAAGATAATGCAGATAAGTCCCCTTTGGGCAAGTTTCGGACCGTAAACAACAAAGGATACCCATAGTTGTCTTCTTCTATGTATCCCCCTATCCCATCAGTTGATATCATAATCCCGCAATTCAATTTGCATGACAATCGAAGCTCATTGCGAATGCAGAAACTTGATACCTTGAAACTTTTCAATTATTTAAAGATTTTTTTTTTATGGGGGAAAGTTACACTAGGAAGGAAGGAAGCTCCTTAAATGGCGGACACCTAAAAATAGCTCAAGAAAATTTGCCATGAAAAAGTGCAAAGAAAAGGCAAAGAAAGGAAACCCTCGTTCGCTCACACATACACTCACACGTACACGTACGCACCCTAATACAAATGCAGAGGAAAAAATTCCACTCTGTTGAATGTACACATACACACCAGCGGGATATAAAAATGTTAATAGTGGCCTGTTGAACAAGAAAAAGCAACAGCGGCAGCGCGGTCGCCGTTAGCAGAGCGCCGGCAGCGCAGCATCACCGGTAAAGTGCAAGAAGAAGAAGAAGCATCCTCCTCTCTTCCAGTGCCACTAACTCTCTTTCCGCTTTTTGGAGCGCAGGCTCAGAGAGCCAAAAAAAAAGCTAGCACAAAATCTACGTCATATTTTTGCGAGAGAAAGAGAGCTTGCGGGGGCTGGTGTTGGGGGGAAGTTTGAGAGGGAGCTGGAGCTTTTCATAGAGAGAGACAGCATCAGCACGCATTATGCTTCTGGAGGGGGGCAGACAGAGGAAGAGGGACTACGACAGGAGTCAAGTTCGCTGACTGTTGATGCTGCTCTCTGCCTCTCCCTTTTCTTACTCCTTACAACCCATCCGCCCACACAAGAGTGGAGCTGTAATAGGTACATACCTAGGCAAAATCTGCAATAACTAGTACAGTGGGGCGGAATAGGGAAATTCGGAGAAGAATCATAATATTATATATTTATTTTGATTAATTCTACTAATAACAATGTACTATGTAATTCTCTATTTACAATGGCTGGTTAAAGAGAATTTAAAAATATTTATTTCTAAGGGTACGCGTCAAGACATACAGGCAGGCTCCGGTTTTCACTTTCACAAGATTCTTTCGTTTTCGTTTTCGAAAACGAAAATCGGTGCTCCCGTTTTCACTTTCACAAGATTCTTTCGTTTTCAAAAACGGGCAAGTTTGTCTTGTCGAAATGAAAAGTAAATGCCTTTTTCTACATCAAATCGGTTTTTAATTGCAAAAGGAAAAAAATAGTTGGCTCTTTGGTCTATTGATGTTTATTTCACACCATCAGTAGATCAATCTAGCTCGTAATTACTTTTAAATAATTATTTTCTGACCCCACCTCGAATTCGCAATAAATATTTGCCGTCGGCAACAACAACTTTCGTTTTGCTAAGGGGTCGATAAATCTATTGCCAGAAGTTATCGTCAATGCTGCCGTACTTGTATTGGAACGAAACAACCACCTAAAAATACTTATTAAATGAAAACGAAGAAGAAAATATTTATAAAGAAAAGTTAAATAAGCTTTTATAAATAAATATGTTTAATTTAATTTCTTAAATGGTAAAAGTGCAGTAAAAAGTGGTTGAGAATAGTGGAATTAAAACTGCAAAAAGGTGGCAGCCCTTTATTGTGTCAAACAGCTGATTTCTGGTGGAGGCTTATTTAAACTTTTGAAAATGTAAGTAAAACAACTTAATTTGTGTATTTAAAACTAAATGCAAAGCTATTGTTTTCAGGGGAAGCATAAGTCGACTTATCAAGATGAAATAATAATAATAATAACGATGAGAAAATGAAACATTCCGATAACGAAACGATGACAAAAGTTTGTGAAACCGGAGCACCTAAAAAGTGAAAACCGGAGCCTGCCTGATAGTGTAGCAAAAAAAACTAAAAAAAAAGCTTACCCGGGGTCTGAACCCACATCTCCCATTCAAGATCACTTTTTAACCATCTACGACAAATCTCCAAACAATTGCATTAAGCTTAATTTTGACAATATAAAATATAAAACAAGTTAGGATAATTTTGAGTAAGAATCGAACCCCTATCGCCAGTTAAGAGCCCTTTCGCTAGACCACTTGTTTGGTTGGCCAAAGTACTTTAAAAAATTTTGCAACAGTTTATTGTATTTTTCTTAGAAATCTCATGCCGTGATAAATAATATTCGAGATTACCATAACAATTACCATAAACAGCCACTGTGCGGCTCCCTTTCTACTCGCAAACGAGTGTTTCCTCCGTACTTTACTCAACTCATATCCTTCGCTTCAATTTTAGTTTGCTTGTTTGTTTTTTACCGCCAAAGCTGTATAGCGACTGCGCCGAACGACGCAGAGACGAGTCAAAAGGATAACCGAACGGACGAAACCATGACCATGCCAAAGGATGAAATATTAATGCAAAAAGACGAAAGAAATAGTTGACGGCTGCTGCCGCTCTTCTTCTTCGTCTTCTCTTCTCTATCTGCACCACCAAATTTGTGAGTTTCAGCATCCCCATGTGCTTTTGATTCCGCTCTGGTGTTGGTTGTGGTGTGTGTGTTTTAGAGTGTGCGTAAATGTGAATGACAGTGCGGAACGTTGTGGAATCGTGGAACACAAATTAGACAGGATCCACAGTGCCATCTTTCCTTTGTTTGTATTTTGCTCTGTTTTCGTTGACAGTATATTTTTAAATCCCCCTGTTGGTTGTCCTTCCCTTTCTAATCCTTTTCTGCAAACCCTTCGCTAATTGCCACATTTTTGTTTTCCGCTTTTCCACAGATATGCACAAGGTGCCGAAAGCCCCGCGAGAAATCGGCGGCAGATGACAAGGACAACGCCACGAACGCAACGCACATGGCGGCAGGAATCCAGCAGCAGCAGGGATACGGATACAGGAAGCGGCGGCCAACAGGATATTGAGCCATCAACACTAGCCAACAAAAACACAGCAACAGCCCAGGGGAACAGCCCACTGTGAACAAAAGAACAAGCCCCCACAGAATGGCATCGACAACGGGAGCAGGTCCTGCGGTAGCCACCAGGGAGTTTGTCGAGGGATGGACGCTGGCCCAAACACTGGGCGAAGGAGCCTACGGCGAGTGAGTTTCCACGAATTAATGTTCAATTTCATCATCTGTTATATTTAAACAAGAAAAACGTAGAATTTCATCAGTCTGCAAATATTCAACGATTTCACAAGAAAAAAAGAATACAAAGCTGAGAACAAAAGGAAATTAGTCAAGGGGATAGTTAAATATAAATGAGAAAATATTACCTTAAATTATAATAGGAAAGCCATTTAATAAATGTAGAACCAGATTAATATTTTAAAAGCAACCCCTACATATTGCATTTAATATCAACTTAGTTTAACAAATAGTTGATAACTATAGTTACATTGAGGTATTCCTAGTTTGCATATCTCTTAAGAGTCCGTGTATGTTTTGCCGTCTGCCTTTGAGTGTGTGGGTTGAAGTCAATAAACCGGAAATGCTGCAAAAGAGCAAAAAAAAAGGAAAACAAGGAAAAGAAGAAACAGAAAGCCGTAACTGAAACGCACTTTTCCGGCGTATTTGCTGTATACATTCATCCCGCAAAACTCCCGCTCTGTGCCCGCTTTTAAGGCGCTCTTCCAGTGCGCATGTCCCCGGTGTCCGGATCCGGGGAATTCGAGGAATAAGGGAGCACGACAATGGCATACGGCAGACTCACTGCACCCGGGCGGAGAGCACAGTTGATACACAGACACCAAAGATGCAACTGCAAACTGCAGTCACCTACCGCGCTCCATAAAAAGAATAAAGAAAAACCTCACTAATCCCTCAATATTATTGTGATGCAGGGTGAAGCTGCTAATCAACCGACAGACTGGCGAGGCTGTGGCCATGAAAATGGTGGATCTGAAGAAGCATCCGGATGCGGCGAACTCGGTACGCAAGGAGGTGTGCATACAGAAGATGCTCCAGGACACGCACATCCTGCGGTTTTTTGGCAAGCGCTCGCAGGGCAGCGTTGAGTACATTTTTCTGGAATACGCCGCCGGCGGAGAACTATTCGATCGAATCGGTGAGTGTGGATATCTATATATCTTGATTTGTATTTAATTTATGTGCGATTTATGTCCAGAGAAATGGAGAGGAAATATGTTTTCGGTAATAAATTTCATTTTCAGATTAACGTTAATCCGATTTAGTTGGTTATTTATTGCGTGTGAAATTTCTCCTGATGGTTTTGGTACAATTTCATTAAACTTAGTTCAGTTATTCAGTTTAAATAAGCTTTGGATAAACCTGCTTAAAAATTTAATTAGGAACCGGCCTAAATCCTTTCCGGCCTTGGAAAGAGGTTCCCAAAAGTGGTGGTGGATCTGAAAGACATTTTGAGACTGAACTGAACTCTTTATCAAAGCCAAAGCCTTTTCCGAGCAGCTACTTAAAGTTTGTTAGCCACTCAACTTTGTCATAAGCCAGAAACTGGAATAAAACTTTGCCATCACAGTGACAGTGCCATAACTTAAATTTAGGTAGGCTTTAGAGATAGTTGTGAAAAAGACAGGGTCACACTGGTCACAGAATTGATTTAAATAACATTTTTAAAGTATTCTTAATTTAAACAATGAATGTAGAATTATGAAAATTGTATTTTACGCACAGATTTCCTTATAAACTTTCTCCTTGAAATTTTAGTGGGCTTCAGAGATAGCTGTGAAAAAAACAGGGTCACACTGGTCACTCACTTGATTCCTCATAGAAAAATAAGATTTTAAGAACATTTTTCAAGTATCCTGAATTTAAATTATGATTTTAGACACTTTAAAATTTTATTTTGCGCATAGATATCCATAGAAACCCACTTAGATTTTTTGAATGAATATTTTTACAATTTTAGGATTTGCTTGTAAGTTTTGTTGTCTCAAATATAATTTGGTTAGACTTCTCCCTTTAATGCCATATTATTATTATGGCCTCTGTGTCGCGGCATCCGACATCCCGACAAAACTCAAACATAGACAAAACCAAAGAGTGGAGCTCGCTCGGTCGGGAGCAGATGTCAGACCATATAGACGTCGGCCAGACGGGGCAAATATGCCAATATGCTGGGACGCGAACCCAGAGAAATGCCACAGACAAGCTCACTTGACTGACGGCGGAGAAATTGTTGTTGTGTTGTGTGTTTGTGGTGGTGGAGCCTGGAAGGTTCTGGCTGTCCTTTTCGGTGCCCGTCCAGCAAAATCATCCAACGAACTGAAATGAAACACGGATTCCTCCTAGAGCAGCGGGAGCGAGTGACAAATCAGACTGACAAGAAGATACGGATCTTGATTACGCCAGTTTTCTGTCACTTGCAATGACAATTTGCCAACTGTCCCGGGCAGGGGAAATTGGAAATGGAAGAGCGGGGGTGTATGTAGGTGCCAAGTTCGTGGCAATTTCATAAATATTAACAGCTTGGCAAAAGGTCAGCGGAGTGGAGTGTGGGGAAACATAGTGAGATTGCCCCTAATGGAAGTGGCGTCCTTGCATTGATTGCCACCTACGCCGTGCTTCCCATTTCCTGTGAGTTCTCCTCTCCCTTGATTTCGCCTATTCCCAATAGCCGCCGCCGCCGCCATCATCATCATCATTGGCTCGGTTATCGTGTTGCATGGGCGAGAGCTGGCGTAATAATCAATGTGGCAGCCATATTTAGTCCCCGGTTGCTAAGCCATTTTTAATGATATCTAGTGATGTGTCTGCCACCGAGTGATGGGCGGCACTCTCTCATTAGATGGTGAAAGGAATAGGTGAGGTTTTTAGGTAATTATTTGGGGAATTCCAAACATAGTCAGGGATGCCTTGGTATGCGCTGGGGATATTGAAATTTCTGTAGAAACTTAATAATATTTAATACATATTCTCAACATTTAACATTTAAATTCTTCTCTTTTCGCTTATGCAAATTTATTTATTTACCAAATATTTCTTTTCACGCTTCATTTACAACAATAAACTCCACGAATCGTTTTAATTTTTTAAGTAAAACCAATTGCATTTAATTGTGCTTGATAAATGCGTGTCAGTCACTTCGTATTCACTGTTAATTTGATTAAATACATTATGACAGCTGAATGGCATTTATATTTAATACAATGATGACCGAATAATTAGCATACATTTCTCGAAACAAGGATATTGAATACTCGCAAATTCAAGGATATCATTTAAAGAGGGGTATCAGCTAAAATCACGCTGTCATCTCCTAACGATTTTAGCAACTGTGTTACGTGTGTGTGCGGTCTAGCTCCTGTTTGGCAGCCAACGAAAATCCTGGGAAATGTAGGAAATTGAGCAGGGAAGGGAGTAGAGTGCCGAGTGCAATGAATGGTGGGATGCCATAAATAGGTTCAATATGCAAATGAAACATAATGGAGATGCACACTCGCACACACACTCTCGACCAGATGTCCTCGTGTGTGAGTTTAATTGTCTGTTTGCGTCGAAATGCATTCATTAAGCTTATACGCCCGCCCCAAAGGATGTGTGTGCGGGAGCAGAAGCAGGAACCCTTCTCCCCCTGCTGAAATCGTGAGGACTTACACATTGATTCCCCGCGCCAATACCCGTTCAGATATCCTCTTTGGGGTTCAATATAAATTATGCTTCAATTACAAATGAAATTTTCGAGTAATTTCCCTCATTTCCATTGCCTTGCATATACTTAACCATTATTAAGTGGTGGGCGGGAGCGAGCTCTGTGAAATGCAATTAATTATGCTAAAATGTTCCTGACATGCTCTCGCTGCTGCTGCTGCATTTTTATTGCTTTCATCTGAGGGCGTCTTTATTTTGCGGCTTCATATTAATGCAAGTGCTGCATATACCTTTCATCTCGCAGATTTTATTTGCGATGCTCAAGCTTAAAGTAAGTCAATATTTTTGCTTTTATATGTGGTATTTAAACAGATACCATTTTCCATGCAGAGAGGCTGGAAAATAGGATTTCTTAACTATTTTAACTAAAATAGAAGCTCTAGAATTCAGTTCAAGAATTAAGTTTTAAATGAATTGAAAACTAAAGAATTTAAATTTGTAATATCTTAATCGTACAGTGATCTTAAGGACACAGGGGTGCCACAGAAATTGCTATACAGGAGTGTTAGAGAAATTACTAGGGTTTTGAAATCCCTTAAAACCAAATTTACACTGAATTGAATTCTATTTTTAGATTTTAACGCTCTCAAATTTGTGCTAGCGAGAGAGGCGCGAATTTGTCGCTTGCTGAAAAATGGCTTGCATACTGCAATACAAATGTATGGTCGTTCGGCATCTTGTATAATCTCAAAGATCTTTGGTGGTCTTTGGTGTAACACTAAAGCATACTTTTGGACAACCCATTACGTGATTTTAAGTATCCCCTACGATCTCTGTAATCCCTGATAATCACAATTTGTAAAAAATTAAGAAACCTTGCAGGTAAATCTCTGAATTTTTCCCTCAGTGGAGGATGCACTCGCACCTCCATTTAATTTCATCAATTGCAAAAAAGTTAAAAGAGTTGTGCAAATGGCGCCAACCAGCAACACATGCCACATGATAAATGAATGGCAAACAATGTGGCACACACGGACACGGGCTGAGAAGCGACAGATGGGGTCTTACACATAGTTGTGGATGTGACGCACTTGCCCAACTTTATCTGTCGCTCGGGCAACTTTTAAGGCCTTTACAAATTGAGAATGACAAGAAGCCAGCGGGAGCAAGATGAAAAATAAAGGAGAAAATATTTGAGAAAACAAAGGAAAAATTCTGAATATATTTTTAGTTGAAGATTTTATACATACATAACTTTTTAAGCCTGGAATTAAGAGGGTTGAGATTTTCAAGTGCAGTTCATTGAATTATTTTCCAGGACTCTTGGGTATTTCCAAGATTCTAATGATTTTATAATTGACTTTAATAATGAAATAGTAAATCTATGGAACTATATATGAAATCAATCAAATATGTTCAATAAATCTGTCATAATTTCCATCAACCCAATGCAAATTTCTAAACATTTGCTCTTAAACTTTTGACCTGTTCCAGCCAAAAATAGCAAAGCAGTCAAGTTGTGCAGGAGAAGGAAAATCAATAGGTGATAAGGAAAGGGCCATGGCTGGGAGAGGAAATGATGTAAATGACGTTTCATCCCAGAATTGCAGGATGTGACTGGCTTTGACAGTCAATCAAGTGAAAGGCGGTGGAAATATAATCTGTCTGGCTTTCGGGTTCTCTTAGGTAGGGAAGGTACCTTGTTTCTCTTTCCCCGCGTGTCTGTTTATTTCTGTGCATTTCCGAGTGAATTTCTACCTCCAAATTTGTAGTTCATAGGAAGTTTAAACTGAGGTTCTTAGTTGTTTATAAGAATAAACTCTTTGTTATAGAATTTTTGATTTAAGTTCGATTTTCAGAAGCCATTAAAACGATTGTAGATGAAGAAAACCCAGAATCTAAACTAGAAACCAGAGAAAGATTGTAGATTGTAGAAAGATTGCCAACTAAACCAACATTTTGGCATTGTTTGTGTCATTGTTTTGGGGCTTTGATTAAAATTTCATAAAACTGTTGATTACATTTTTGCTGCTGTTCTTGTTCCATGGAAAAGGAGACCTCTGTGAAATCCCATAAATCCTTACACCAACGTAGAACAGAATGCATTACATGTGTTTTTTTTTTTTCCACCTGCCCGAAACCTGACCTGCCGCCGGGGGGATTTTGCTCCGCTGCACAATTTTTCCATTTTCCATGCGTTTTGTTCACTTTTGGCATGTGGTGGCTCCGCAGGGAAATATCCGTTGAGGAAATAAAAATAGATAGGAAGCGTGGCTCTCAGGCAGAGTTCGACATAAATTGCATTGCTGAAAATGTGTGAAAAATTGGTATTCGATTTCCGCAATTCGTTTATATTTTGTATATTATTTTTATCGCATGTATTAATTAATATCTTAAAGCATTTTTAACCATTGTTTTTTATTTGCTTTATATTTGCAGAGCCCGATGTTGGAATGCCGCAGCATGAGGCCCAGCGGTATTTCACACAGCTCTTGTCCGGCTTAAATTATTTGCATCAGCGTGGCATCGCTCATCGGGACTTGAAGCCGGAAAATCTGCTGCTGGACGAGCATGACAATGTGAAGATCTCCGATTTTGGCATGGCCACCATGTTTAGGTATTAGGTACAACAAGCATTCTCTAGTTTCCTCTTTAAACTGGCGGTTTTTGATTGAAGCTTACTAAGTAAATAGTTTAAATTTACAAAACTAATTTAATTATAAACTATAAACCTCGGCAAATATTTGGAAAACGTCTAGCATCCGTTAAGGCTGTGGCTTAAAAGTTCTTTAGCGAAAACTGACCCACAAGCAGAATTGTTAATTGAAAGAGCCGCTCGAGGCAACAAAAACACAGCCAAACTAAACATGCCCCGTAGGGATTTTAGTTTGCAACTAAGCGGAAACTTATTTAAGTCCGCTAGCTGCATTTAGTGGGAGCTTTAAATATATATAGAAATAAATAAATAAGAGCAGCTTAAATTAATTCGTCAAAGCAGCGCAATTATTTTAATTGGTCTGAGCTTACCCCTGACCTTTTTTTGATTCCATTTATTTGCTTTTAAATACATTTTCATGCTGCGATTCCTAAGCTAAATAAACTTGTCTTAAACATAAAGAAAAAGGGTGCAGTTTATTTCGGCAAAAAATAAAGGTTTTTAATATAAAATACATTAGTCAAAATAT
Organism: Drosophila triauraria; assembly: GCA_014170255.2. Classification (NCBI taxonomy): domain Eukaryota; kingdom Metazoa; phylum Arthropoda; class Insecta; order Diptera; family Drosophilidae; genus Drosophila; species Drosophila triauraria. The sequence continues at coordinate 12,442,040 of CM024334.1, forward strand.
TAAAATGATATCAGGGAGATTACTAAGCTCTATGCTCGTTCTATAATTTGTATAAAATATGTTATGACAGACTATCCTCCAGAAATATCAAATTTAATTTAATTTTAAATTTAAAACCTAGTTTATAGTAAAATATTAGATCTCAAACCCTTTACCTTTCTTCCTGTGTCATCTCTAACTAAAGTAAAGCTTTTAAAACAATTCTCATAACTTCCATTTCCTTCATTCTCTTTCCACGCTCTCTCTTATCAAACCCGCAACCATTTCTGGTCATTATGCCTTACCATCGAAACCAGGCTCAAGGGCAAGGAGCGACTGCTGGACAAACGCTGCGGCACCTTGCCGTATGTAGCGCCGGAGGTGCTCCAGAAATCGTATCATGCTCAGCCGGCGGATATCTGGTCATGCGGCGTGGTTCTGGTCACCATGTTGGCGGGCGGTAAGTGCAAAGCCCTAGCCCTACCATTCACGTGTTTATTTAATTCAATTTTTGTTTATAATTTATTTACGTGATTTTTCGTGCACTTTCATATTTAAGGAAGAAAAAGTGAAACAAAAATATAGAAACAGAAAAATATACAATTTTGAAGCCGCCTCCGATCATCGCCTTGCATTTAACGGAATCACATGCATTTATATATATTTTATCTTATTTTGTTTGCTCACTTACCTTTTCTCCTCACGCTCGCACTCTACTTATCATTTTTGCTGTTTCTTTGGTATTCTAGCTGTAGATTGTTTCACACGCACATTGTATATCATCTAAAGCTTTTATACCAAAGCTCCAGCTTAAATTGCTTAAACAACGCACCAGCAACAACAAAAAGAAACAACCACAAAACCGGAATGATATAATTGCTATAGCTTTTCACACTCATTATGTGTTTTACTTTATATTACTTTATTTTTTAGTAAAACCCAAGTCTTAGTTAGTGATACTTATTAATGATTCCTTTCAGAACTGCCCTGGGATCAGCCTTCCACCGCCTGCTCGGAGTTTACCAACTGGAAGGATAATGATCACTGGCAAATGCAGACGCCTTGGAGCAAGCTAGACACCTTGGCCATATCGCTGCTACGCAAGGTGTTGGCCACCAATCCGGGAACGCGGTTGACGCTGGAGAGGATCCTCGATCACAAGTGGTGCAACATGCAGTTTGCCGAGCATGGTAAAATATTTCTTATTTACTAAGTTAAAAGTGGTTAAAGTGTGTTTTAATCAGTGATAAAAAAGTGGCTAAAGTGTCGAATTAAGTGCTTGATGATGGCTCAGGTACTTAGTGACTCTCAAATGCTTACGAAATCTTTGAGAGTCTCTCTGTGCCTAGGCTGTCAGTGAGGCAACCGCATCGAAAACGATTAAAATATTTAATTAATGAGTGTTTTCAAGTGTTAATTAAGTAATCTCAGTGCTGCCTTGCCGGCGCTTTGGCGCTTTAGCTGTATGATAGATTTTTACTACTTCATAAAGCTAGATTACCAAAGCATTGGCGGTCTGCAGGTTCAATCATCGAAAATACAAAGGATTAAGAATATTTGCCCGGTTTTATTATTTATTAATATTATGCTTATGAGTTGCTCATTTTTTGTTTGCATATTATTTGCTCTTTGGTGATTTTAGCTGTATGGTGGTGTTCGAAATATTCCATAGAGCTTGATTACCAAAAACCAAATGGTTTTTGCATTATGGCTTGAGTTTTTGTGTTTATTTTGTTGCTTATTTTGGGCATTCTTTATTCTGATTTAATTTGTTATATGCATTTGGTTCCAACCTTTTAAGTGGGTATAAAATCCAACTAAAGCTTTATTTTTCCTCCCTACTTCCCAACAGATCGTTCCTTTGACCTGGTTGATTCGGCGGCTGCCTTGGATATACGCTCGCCAAAGGCCAAGCGCCAGCGTCTGCAGTCGAGTGCCCATTTAAACAATGGCCTGGATGATTCCATCTCTCGAAACTATTGCTCTCAGCCCATGCCCACGATGCGCAGCGACGATGAGTTCGATGTGAGAGTGCGCAGTGGTCGAGCTAACGCCAAGGCTAGTGGCGATTGCCAGGACGTGGCCCAGGAGGCACGCCTCAGCTTCTGCTTCTCGCAACCTGCCCTCTTGGACGATCTACTGCTGGCCACGCAAATGAATCAAACGCAGAGCAGCAGCGCCTCCCAGAACTATTTCCAGCGCTTGGTGCGTAGGATGACGCGGTTCTTTGTGACCACGCGATGGGATGACACCATCAAGAGATTGGTGGGCACCATTGAGAGACTGGGCGGCTATACCTGCAAAGTTAGTGAGGATGGAGTGGTCACAGTTTCCACGGTCGATCGGCACAAGCTGCGGCTGGTGTTCAAGGCGCACATCATCGAGATGGATGGCAAGATTCTCGTGGACTTCCGACTGTCCAAGGGCTGTGGTCTGGAGTTTAAGCGGCGCTTCATCAAAATAAAGAATGCCTTGGAGGATATTGTGCTCAAGGGACCCACCACTTGGCCCATTGCGATCGCTACCAATTCGGTGCCTTAGGTGGTGACCTCCTTTCATTTTCGATACCATTAAGTTTGTCCTAGCCTATAAAGTTACTCATTTATCCATCACCTACGATTAGCTTTAGTTAACCACCTTCTCAATGTGCTAAATTTATCACAATCTATTGCATTATTTACGATTACGTTTTGTATTTGTTCATCGCGGACTCTGCTACGATTTTAGTTTTGTTGAATTTTAAAAGGAATGCAAAGTATTGACACTAGTTACTAAGCTTAAAAAAAAAGTTATGAAACAATAAATCTTATATGATTTTGATTGCAAATTTAAGGTTTTGAATGGGTTTTACGTTGGCGTTCTAGCTTGATGTGGAAAATATATGGTTATTGTTAAATCCTTTTTTAGCAGACTTTGCTCATCATCTGCTCAACCCAATTGCTCTCTATGAGTTATTGCGAGTGCATTAAAAGAAAAGTTTAGTCGCGGAAATTAATATGAAGTGTTTTTCTCAGACAGCAACCGCGAAGGCAAAGGAAAAACTGTCAACTGTTCGAAAAATCTGTTAGAAACAAAAAAGATTTTAATAGCAGATTTTAATAATAGCAAGAGCTTGATTTAGCTCCAAAAAAGCTTTGAAATTATTACTTTAAGTGCCTATAAATTGTTAATTACCTATTGACATTTATACAACAGTTTTCAGCCGATTTTAAGAGATTTTTCTTAGTAGTTTTCGCTGCTCTAAATATATTACAGTTTTAGAGCCTTTGCTTATAGTTTAAAAAGGCATTTAGTAGTTGCAAAACTGTGATCCACTTCAATCACTGGCTCTCAAACTAAAAAGCCAAAATAACGCAAAAAATATGCAAATTAAAAGATTCAAAATTTAGTATTTAGTTTATAAACCCCAAAAGCCTAAAAAAATAGTAACAAAAAGCTCGAACCGCTACAAATTTTACATTTTCCATTTATACACCCATCTGGCAACGCCATGACAATACCGTTAAAAGTACAAAATTAAACATTTTTTTGTAATTTTTTTTTATTTTCACATCAACTAACAAATTGAATATTTGTACGCATTCTCCATGTAAGTGTTATTTTGGTATATGTGTTTTTCCTGTGGGATATCTCGAATATTGATATTCGATATTCGATTTCAAAGATTTTCTGCTTGAATTCTATTCTCAACGATAATAATTGTTGTAAACCCTTCACGCAATGAGCAACGCCTGTAAATTGTGTGTTTTTGTGGTTGTTATAATTTCAAAAGAATTACAGCGACTACAGTTGGGATATTCAACTCGTACATAGTGTTTTTGTTTTTGTGTGTGTTGTTTTGTTTATAAATAATGATTAGATCATGGTTTAACATTAATAATAATGTCTAAATAACGAAGCACAAAGAGACAGCAAACGGTTTTGGTAATTTAATTCTGATTCATTTGTGCTCCAGACACAAATTCCGAAAGTAAGATGATTACGAACACGTGCACCGAATCGCTCTTGTCTTCTACTGAGTCCAGGTCCCGCTCTTAAGATCCAGATCTCGCAGCGGGTTGGATGAGCCGGCGCCGTCGGTGTTGGTTGGGTTGGAATTTTGAAGTTGGCCACGCGCTTACTGCGGCTTCCTGAAGCTCTTGCCGGCGAACTTGACGCCAGCGCCGATCTCCTCCTCGATGCGCAGAATCTGGTTGTACTTGGCCAGACGCTCCGAGCGGCAGGGAGCACCGGTCTTGATCTGTCCGGTGGACAGGCCGACGACCAAATCGCCGATGAACGAGTCCTCGGTCTCGCCGGAACGGTGAGAGACCATGGTGCCCCAGCCGTTCTTCTTGGCCAGCAGATGGGCGGCAATGGACTCGGTGACGGTACCGATCTGGTTGACCTTCAGCAGCAGGCAGTTGCAAGCCTTCTTCTCCACGGCGGTGGCAATGCGCTTGGGGTTGGTCACGGTCAGATCGTCACCCACAATCTGGATGGTGGTGGCACCGGTCAGGTTGGTCCAGGCCTCCCAGTGGTCCTGGTCGAAGGGATCCTCAATGGAGACAATGGGGAAGTCCTTGATGAACTCCTGGTACATGTTGGCCAGCTTGTCGGGCGACAGCCACTGGGCCTTGTCGCTCTGGGGGTTCTTGAAGTCCAGATCGTACTGGCCATCCCTGTAGAACTCAGAGGCAGCCACATCCATGCCGATCTCGATCTTGCCGGTGTAGCCGGCCTTGGCGATGGCGTCGCTGATCAGGCACAGGGCCTCCTTGTTCGACTGAATGTTGGGGGCGAAGCCACCCTCATCACCCACAGCGGTGGCATCCAGACCGAACTTGGCCTTGATCACGTTCTTCAGGTGGTGGTACACCTCGGAGCCCATCTTCATGGCCTCGGTGAAGCTGGTGGCGCCGGTGGGCAGGATCATGAACTCCTGCATGGCCAGCTTGTTGCCGGCGTGGCTGCCGCCGTTGATCACGTTGAAGGCGGGCACGGGCAGGATGATCTCCTTGTTGCCAGCCAGATCGGCGATGTGTTTGTACAGTGGCACGTTCTTCTTGGCGGCACCGGCCTTGCAGACGGCCAGGGACACACCCAGGATGGCGTTGGCGCCGAACTTGCTCTTGTTCTCGGTGCCGTCCAGCTTCAGCATGAAGTTATCGATGGCAGCCTGGTCCACCACATCCAGATTGGCCTTGATCAGCTCGGGGCCCAGGGTGTCGTTGACATGACCCACAGCCTTCAGCACGGACTTGCCATGGTAGTTGGCCTTGTCGTTGTCGCGCAGCTCCAGAGCCTCATGGACACCGGTGGAGGCGCCGGAGGGAACGGCAGCGCGGAACAGTCCCAATTCGGTGGTCAGATCGACCTCCACGGTGGGGTTGCCACGGGAGTCGTAGATCTGACGGGCCTTGATCGCTTTGATGGTCATATTGTTGCTGTCACTGCAAGAAACCAAAGTCCAACAAAAGCGAATTAGTTTTAAATAGGCATTGTTTTAATCGGCGGCAAGTGTGGCTTAAAAATATAAAAACAAGAGCTGACCGCAGATAAGGAGTGTCAATATTGTTGGTGCTTAATGGATGCCAGAATATTCCCGAAATCCCAGCCATTTCTATATTCATTTATTGCCTATTAAGCCGTTTAGTTAAGCTGAATTAATTAGTTATTCAACTTTTGAAAAGCTTACTTTGTTATTAGTTGAAATGACTGAAACTACAAAGGAAGTGTTTGAAAGTATTTTGAACTAGTTGCTTAAATATGTAATTTATGGTTTATAGAAGAAATCTAAACATTTTATACCACACATAATCAGTGCCAAATAATCATTACTTTAAGTTGTGGTTTATAAAAAAAGAGGCTTGCTGCTGATAAGGATTTTGAACATAAATATAATTATAATAAGTTCTTCCATTTTTTATTTTAGTTAAATGTTACAATTACATTTATCTCTTTAATTGCTATTATTATTATTATATTTCTAATTTTAAGAAGAATTAAAACTATTTTACTGTCTCTTTTTACCTGTCTCTTAGCTATAAAAAACTATATTATTCGTAAGTCATTTGTAATTAGAAAAAGAGCCGAATTAGGAATACAATTATATTCATTGTAATGGATTTAAAAGTTACTATTCTTCTGAAAAATATGTAATAAAATATCTATTTAAATGTATTTAATAATATATTTAATAATTTAATCCAAGCTTAACTGACTCCATAAACTATTAAGCCTATTAATATCAATTATTTATTACTAAATCCCTTGCAATCTACGAGGCGATGGTGTAACGGAAATTGAGATACAAATTTCTGGTTTCTTTTTCTCCATGAAATATTCTCAAAGTCACCTCCTCTGTTTTCTATATTTAATTTGTCTTCAGATTTCAATTAACTGTTTCTAAAATTATTAAGAGTCAGTGACACGCGCGGCATTTCCCGCAAACGAAAATAGAAACGCTTTTCCGTTTCTCAGTGGGAGCAAGTTTTCTGTCGCAGTTTGGCGGTAAAGTGCAGTGTTGCTGCTGCTTTTTCTGTAGATAACGCCAAAAAGCGGCAACCAAAAGCTTATATTTCTGCACTTTGTCTAGCGGTCTCACTTGTTCCCCTTTTATGTTAATCAAAGCTCAATTTTTTGCGATTTTCCACCCATTCAAGAGTTCCTCCCCTGTGAAAAGTGGCATTTCAGGTACCTAGTAGGGAGTGCGGTTGCGTTTTCACTCGGAAAAGCCGCAAAATCAGTGAAAAACTGGTCCAAAAGGTGACCGGTGCCGGCATGCAGGGCTGCCAGACCGTCGGCCGAGCCGCACCACTGATTTTTACAAATTTTCATCCCATTCATATCGCCACGCCTCTCAACATGTACGCCCCCTTTCACCGCATTTCCCTCAACCCTCAAGAAAATGCGTGAAAAACTCTCCCAAGCCTTCCGAATATTTTGACCTTGTCCACGGTCACAGAGAGAGGGCTGCCGTACAATTCGACTCAAGATGCGTGTGTATTGGTGCACACGCATTGGCACGATCCAAGTGTGTGCGTTTTGTTGTTAAATTGTTTAAGAGATTGGCGAGCAGTCCAATTGGCAACCGCTAAAGTTAAATTTCACTGCTTAAATTTGGCAAAAAAAAAATACTTAAAGAAATATGTAGATAAAATGCAGAATTACGTAATGTAACAAACGGCTGTTTGTTTGTTGTTGCAAAAAAATCAAATAAAAAATTGCAAAAGCGAAAGTAATTAGCTGTCAATTGACATAATTTGATTTGTGCAATTAAATTTATCCGAAAAATGATAATTCGCCCCAATTGGAAATTTGCACAGCCAGTTTGTTAGATAATCGCGGGTAAATCGCTAGCAAAACGCTGCAATTTCGGCGCTATTAATCGGGTCAATCTCGATGGATTAAATTTATTAAATAATATTTTTAGCTGGAGCACACACACATACACACACACACACTGGCACTTATACATACCAGGAGCTTTTTCTTAACTGCAAGAACTTAAATCTGAATCCGGTGGACGACGAATTGCTTCTGAACGCGACTAAACTCGCAGAGAAAACGCCCGCCACTTCGCTGCTTTTTCGCGACGCCAACGGCGACAGCGAAGAGAGGAAAGCGCAGCGCAGCGCCAAAAAGCTTGCCATTGTTGTCTTGTGGAACGGGAGAGCGCTCTCTTTTAATATGTATGCGTCTCCAGGGGTGCGTTTTCCTTTAGTTGTTTTTGTTTTTGCTTTATTCAGTTGTAGGAAAATTGACCTTTCACAAGGTTAGAGGCGTTGGGTTCCACACACAGCTGTGGGTCGCATGTCTGTCGGAGAGAGAGAAATAGATAAAGTAAATTTATGTTTAAGTCACGAAATTAAATCATGAAAATAAAGATTATCCTAATGTAATTGCTGTAAAATTTTTAAATTACTAAATTTACACTATTACAATAAATACTACATCCTATTTATAATATTTTTATATGTATACATTGGTTTTATTAGATTAATTTGGGGACTTCTTTTCCAGAGCGAAATAATTTTCGTATTTCTAAATTAAAAGATTTAGTTTCCGGATCGATATATTTCTACCCAAATGGAAATAAATTTGAGCTAAAGAGTTTACGAATTTCAACGTTGTTTATACTCAGTAAATAAAAGACAAGCAAATTACCTGCAATTCTACCTATAGTTTAAAAAATCGTATATATTCATAGGCCAAAAATAACAAAAACAATCAGCAAATGTTAAGTTAACAGCAGCAGTCCAGCTGATCGCAGAAAATTGTTAAATTAGCTTTCTTAAAGCTTTTTAGTGTGACCTGCTGCCGTGGAGGAAGAAATCCGCTCCTTTTTCTGGCGAATTTCAGCACTAAGATCGGAAAATCTGGCGAGCACACTGCACTTTATCGGCGAATCGAAAAACGCTAGATCAAGTGGGAAAATCGCTAAGTGGACAACATATGTTTTGAAAACACACAACACGCGGCGGACTCTTGTTTTAAAATAACTGAAGGATAGTTAACTAAAATGAGCGGCAGCGGCGCAATTGTGATGCCCGGCGATCGAATCACGGCCATAGAAGAGGTGGCCAAGAGCAAGCGGGTGATTCTGGGACCCGGTCTGCGGCGACTGGACGACACGGTGGTGGCCAGTAAGGCCGGGCCACTGCGGCACAAGGAACCGAACACGTTTTGGGTGGACAACTACCAGAGGAGATATGTGCCGGCACGCGGAGATCTCGTCCTGGGCATCGTCAAGGCGAAGGCGGGCGACCAGTATCGCGTGGACATCGGCTCAGCGGACATGGCCTCCATTTCCTACCTCTCCTTCGAGGCGGCTACGAAGAAGAACCGGCCGGACCTGAATCCCGGAGACCTGATCTATGCGCGGGTTCTGGTGGCCAGCGCGGACACGGAACCGGAGTTGGTGTGCGTCAATTCCAATGGAAAGCGCGGAAAACTCGGTGTGTTGGCGGACGGATTCTTTTTCAAGTGCAGCCTGAATCTGGGCCGGGTGCTGCTCCGAGAGAACTGCCCCGCCCTCGCCGCGCTCACCCGGCAACTGCCCTACGAGATCGCCGTGGGCGTCAACGGACGGATCTGGCTGAAGGCCCATTCCCTGCGAGAAACTGTCGCCTTGGCCAATGCCATTCTGGCTCTGGAGCAGGCGGGCTATGCGGAAATCGACAAGGTCTGCGATAATCTAGGCGACTTTCTGCAGGCATAACGGATTATAGTTTATAAGTTAACTTACCCTTATGTATATAAAAAAAGAACGTAAAGTTGAAATGAGCGTTTTGGAATTTTTAATGTGACTGTTGCGGCAAAGTTTACGTAAAAATAAGGGTTCTTTGTCAGAGATGAGCACATCGAGGAGGCTATAGTAATAGGTTGTGATCAGGGTATACATATACATAGCTGTATAGAAGGATTATGACTTGATATGGACATTTCCAGGATAGCCAACGGCAATTTTTCCAGTACTATTTGCATTTTTAAATACAAGCATTGGGGACTTATCGTTTCGAAATTATTTGTATAAAACAATGCATCGCGAACGGTACACAAAATAGAAGTCATGTTTGACTTCAGCTTTAAAATTGAGACAGTCCTCGAAATGTGGCAAGTAATTTAAAAGAAAACGTCTTAAACTACAATAAAATAATAAACCTTTCAATAAATGGAAGTTATTTTGAATTATAACTGTTGTTTGATTTATTTAAGAAGCTTATTTTAAATTTCTAATGGTACAAGATTTCCATAAGTTTTTTACCTCACATTTTTTTATGAATAACTTTATACTTTTTTTGAAAAACAACTTATTCTGTTCCTAATAGATTTCAATGTGAAGATTTGGTAGAAAAAGCGCAAAGATTTCATAAGGTTTGCATGCGAAATAATTAAATAAAAAAATGGCTTTGAAAGTAGCAGGCAGCAGTAGCAGTTTTCAGGCCGATTTTCACATGAAAACACTAAGATATGCTATGCAACCGTTGTATTTAAAAATGTTGAATTGTATTTGAAGTTTCTTTATAAATATACACACAAAAATACGATGAAAATTAACATTATAGTTTAGGGCCCTTGTTGAACTTTTGCTGGAAATGCCCATATCAGAAAATACTAAACTTAATGCCTTGTAGATAAATATTTAAAATAAAATCTAAATTCCGGAATCTATAAATGAAAACGGCTTCAATTAAATTAAATTATATAAAAAAATAAGAAATTCAAAGCATAAAAATGTATTTTGGATTACTAAAATGTCAAAAACGTAAATTAAAGTTAAAAAATCACAGCTCCAAAAATAAAATTTAGTTAAAAAATCACTTAGTTTTATTTTTAATGCTAAATTTATACAATGTGTGCTAGTTAGGAGGGAACCCTTGCTTTCGGCGGTACAAAAACAAAATTTACACAGAATTTATTTTTTCTAATTAATATTTTGTAGGCTCCAACCTGTGGATGCTCCACCTGCCCCAGTCACTGTGCCATCTCTGATGTTAGCCCCCACAGCTGATCTGCTCCACAAAACGTAGAAAGTAGTGGTTATCACGGCGGAGAACGAGAACTGGTGCTTTCAGTGTCTCCCGTTGCGGCATAGAGGGCAAAGGTTTCCCGATCGATCCATTATTGCGCACAAATCCCGGTGCAATGACTTTCCTGGAGTTCCTGCTCTTTCTGCTGGTGCTATACTACGTCGTCTACGTGCTCCTGTGGATCCTGCTCGACTGCAATGTGGCGCTGTGGTACAAGTCCCGATTTGGCGTCTCCCTGTGCTCGATGCGCGGCCAGGTGGTGTGGATAACAGGCGCTTCCAGCGGGATTGGCCGAGCTTTGGCCTTGAGTCTCGGCCAAACATGGAGTAAAGCTGGTGCTCAGCGCCCGGAGGGTGGAGCAACTGGAGCAGGTGCAAGAGGAGTGTCTGGCGGCAGCCAGGGGACTGCTGGCCACCAAGGATGTGATGGTCCTGCCCATGGATATGCTGGAGTTGGAGGATCACAAAACGCATCTCTACACGGTGCTCGAATCACTTTGATCGGCTCGATGTCCTGGTAAACAATGCCGGCCGATCGCAGCGGGCCAACTGGACGGAGATCGACATCGAGGTGGACCGGGAGCTGTTCGAGCTGGATGTGTTCGCAGTGGTTCATCTCAGCCGCGTGGTGGTCCGATACTTCGTGGAACAGAGGGGAGGCAGAGGCCACTTGGCCGCCACATCCAGCATAGCTGGCTTCAGCCCGGTTCCCTTTTCCGCCACCTACTGCGCCGCCAAACACGCCCTGAACGCCTATCTGCTGTCCCTCAAAGTGGAGATGCGCACGCTGGATATAAGCCTCTTTGCGCCGGGCCCCATAGCCACGGACTTCCTGCAGGAGGCCTTCACGGGCTCACAGGGGGCAAAGTGGGTCTGAGTACCGCCAATCAGAAACGGATGACTGCGGAGAGATGCGGTGATCTCTTCGCCGTAGCCCTGGCCAACAAGATGGATCTCACCTGGTGTGGTCTCTTTCCGGTCAATCTACTGGCCTATTGCGCCAGGAATCCGACGTTGACGAAGATCTTGGGCCACTTGATGACCGAGAAGACGCTGAACAAGATTCGTGAGGGCAAACTTTAAGGATTCTGATATACGCCTCAACCTCTCCCTGCATGGTTCTCGATCAACTTGTATACAATTGTACAATTGTTTAAATATATATTAACAAAGTCATATATGAAAATGTATACAAAATTATAATGCGATAGTAGGGAACGGGGCAAGACATTATGGTAAGCCAAAAAATGAAGTATACGTATTTTTGCTTAAAAATAACACAAATAAACGCAGAAATCTCTGGTAAAAAATACCCAAATTACCACACACACATCTTTCTAAACAAACTGCAGTTTATTTACATTGCTTTATCTTATATTTATCCTCGCTAGTATCTAATCTTTATTATCTTTAATCTTTGCCAAGAGCTGCCTTGACATGGGCGGGAATCTTGATACGTTTCCGTTTCGCCTTGGTCAGTGTGGTCTGCTCCACACCTTTGAGTGGGGCTTTTGCCTTCTCCTTTTTGCTCTTCTTGCATGACAGGGGATTAGGATTCTTGGGTCCCTTTCGCTTCTTCGGATTTGCGGGACTTTCAGCCGGTTTCAGGCCTTGTTTCTCCTTCATATAATCGATCTTATCGGCCTGTTTGCCCAGCATCAAGTTGTTGGCGCGCTTTTGCACCCACTTCTTGGATGCCTTGGAGGGTGCTTCCAAAACGGGCGTGGCCTTGTGCAGATAGAGCAGACAGCGTCCAGGAACCTTGCGTAGACTCTCCTGGAGCAGACGATCCTGGGAGGCGACAATATAGCGATTGTCCTTGGTCTAAGCAGGGAGGGAAGGAAACATTTATATATATACAGGAACTAATGGGAAATATTTACCATGGATTTGATGCAATCAGCGGCCGCCACTGGTTTTCCCTCGTGTCCACATTTGTGGACATGGAACCGCTTGACAATGGATGTGGCTCCCGTTAGAGGAGCTCCCAAAGCCTCCGATTCCAGGATCACGCACTGAGTGGTCAGCAGTTTGACGCCGCACTGAAAATACTTCCTTATTTGCTCATCGATGCCGATTTTGTGCTGGGAAATTTAATAATACTTTATTTATAGGTTTCAAAAGGCAAAAAAAACTCACCTGCAATGCTGCCTGGCAAAAGGTGGCGTCGATTAGCACCTGGTAGGGTTCTCGATAGTCGAAGTTTGGTGGCGAAAAACACCAGAGTTTTGTGGGACTTTTTAAAACGTGATATTTTCATTGCGATTTACTTAATTTGGCATAAAAAAATCAAAACAAAAACAGCGTGCAACTAGACAGTGCTGACAGTATCGCTTTTTCCCGTCAAATCTGGATTTTTTCGGCTAAAACACTGAAACGACATTGCCAGACCGTTTCAGTTAACAGTTTTCTGTTGCGTGGAATTTAAATTGTTTACATTTGGCGCCCTTTGTGGAATCGTAAAGAGAATGCACTTTCAACCCTCTTTGAGCATTTTCACTCCCTTTTCACCCTGCCGCGGCGGCTATTACGCGTTTTGTTTTCATTTCCTTTTTTATAGTTGTTAGTTGCCTTTTCACTGCATTCGCTGGCGCATCAAGTTGCTCTATTGAAAATTACTTTTATATTATTTGTATTTTTCCTGCTCAGTTAAAATTGGATTTTATATTGAAAGAGTGTAAGTATTTGACAAGGGAGTTTACAAAAGTTTAATCTACGTATTTATTACCCTCTGTAAGGCGAATTGTATATCGGAATATATGTTTGTCTATATACTAAACACCATTTTGATTGCCGCTTGCAATTGCTTTGTTACTTTGGGTTTGTTTTGTCTGTCTAAATCGCTAATGCAATTTTCCGACCTCCGTTTTTTCTGGGTTTCCTTCCTTTTTATCTCAAATTTGCATTCAATTGATGGATTTTTTATTGCAGTCATGCTGATTGGTTTTAGCAGATGGTCTTAGGCTAAAGATTGTGCTACACTGAACAAAGTTACACTATACTATGCTATTTATATTTCATATTTGTATTATTACTATGAAAATATCTAAAAATGATTGCTTTTTTTGTAATATTTTTTTTTATTATTGAAATTCATTCGCCATTCAATAGGCGAAACATATTCAAAAATCAACAAACTAAGAAAATTAATATTTCTTATAAAAATACTTCTTGTTAAAAAAAAGATTTTCTCTTAAATCATATAATAACAATTACTTACTTCAAACAAATAGTTTGAAAATTTTCCCCTCGTGCACGATAAAGAATATTGGTCAAGTTTGCATATAATGCTCATGTCGATAAAGCCGCCAGCTGTGCCAGCAGCAGCTGAGTGTGATCCAGTATTGTTTTTCCTTTGCTTTTCCAGCCTTAATCTCCGAAGGTTGAGCCATTGACAGCCGCAGCCGTCATCATGGGCTTGACTTGGAGGTCGGTTGTGGTGGGTGCAATCACCTCGGCGATCTGGGAATGGATCATCATTGCTTTCCACACTTCTCCACTTTACGGTTTATTATTGCAGTTTATTCAACTTGGCGTCGGCAGGGGTTAAAGACCAATTGAAATGACCAAAAGCATATTGATATTCATATGCATATGGGTTTCGTATTCCTTTCGGAGCATGAACACACCTTTCCCTATAGAAAAAATTGGCTTTATTATATGGTATGGTCATGTCTTGCGTGCCTCGAATTCGAAATGCTCCTCCTCTCCCCTTTTCCATTGTCTTCTTTCGCTGTTTCCGGTGGGTTTCTCGTCGCTTTGTTGGGTTCTTTTCGGCGGGTGGAAAGTAAGTGACGCATTGGCTTCGCTAGAGATGAAACCCCGAGAGGGGAAGGTTATATAAATTATAGAGGGTTGTGGGTTCCACCAATAGTTTTTATAGGGCTATGGTAAACATAGTTTCGTAAGCGAACAGAAATTGATTTAAGTGATGAAAATATGGTTGTAATTTTAGAGATACCTACAAATGCCCATGTTTATTAAAATATTTATATTCTTTCATTAAATCTAAATGGTAAACTATTTTCTTGAAAAGCAGGGGTGCCATAGAAATTGCTGTGTAATTCAAATGACCTAAAACTAGGCAATAAAATATTTTTATGCATTGATGTGGAGAAACTTTTAATAATTTCGATTTCAATGCTAAATCGTAAGCTAGATCAAAGATTTAAGACATTTTCGAAGCTTAAGCTTTTGAAAAAGAATATTGTTAGTAATATTAATAAATAAAATAAAAATTAAACCGTTTTATAACGAATTTAAAGTGAGAGCTATAAAGGCCTGCAGCCTTTTTATTCGATGCTTTAATATAATCAAATAGGAAACATCTTTAAATATTGTTTAATTTTTTTTTACTTTTCTGAAATCGTTTCAACCACTTGATTTCTGTCTTATATAACCAATCGCATCTCCTCCTGACTTGTTAAGCATTTAATGTTATACGCTATTTGGTCATTATCGCATTATTAGACACGGTTCGATGAATTCTAATCCCATAAACGCTGCCATCCCCTGCCAGTGAACTATATATCCCGTCCCGGAGTAGTTAATTCATTCAACTTTGGTCTACGTTACCTTCGTCACGATCGCCGTAGAATCCGCAATCCAATCTCATGCGATCCGATCATGATCGAATACGAGATGGGATCAGACCAAAATGCTAAGTGGCAGGCCTTTACTTATTCATTCATGGATCCATTCACATTTCGTCTAACGTCACGCCGCGTTCGCAGTTTGTTGCAGTGTATGCATGTCAATCAGGCTGAAAGCGGGATTCAGTCCAGACACTGTTGTGTCTGCCCCTCGGGATCCGCCAGAGCCTTAATTAGTCTCCAAATGGTGTAAGCCGATTTGGCTCTGGTTATATCTCTTCACATATATTTTTGAATGTCTCTCATTAGCAAAACATTTGGCGTCCATAGTGGACTTTTTATAATGCGATTTTATTTTCTTGCGATTTCTGGCCGGGCATTAAGAAAGACTTCTCATGTTCGAATTGTTTATTATTGTTATCATTGTTTTGCTTTTGTCCACAATAAATAAATATGATTAAATTTCAAATTTCGCTACTAGAATGTAGAAGTGTTGCCCTCAAACTGTATAGTAAATAAAGTATTTTGACGTTGGCGAAAAATAGCTGATCTTGAACCAAGATTGAACCCCTGTTTGCAAATATTTCTTGCTCGTCGGGATTAGTTTTAATGAGAGCTTCGATTCCGCCCGCCGGTCATGCTCCAGAGTCGTGTCACCTCTGAGGGCTATCAAGGAAATTTATACAGTATATAGTATTCTGAGTAAACCCTAACAAAAAGTTGTCTCAGCGAAATGGGAAAATTGTCACACCCGATGTCTAATCAGTGGCCGGACATACATACGTACTTATAGTGCGAATCAGTAGCCCTATCGTTGATCATCAACGTGATCTTTGCTTGCGTACTTAGGAGAGAAATTTGTTTTCAAGGCTTAAAAATGTCAACCCATGTAGACTTGAGAGATTTCAGTAAGTCTAAACTCGCAAAATCTAAAAAATATTTAAATTATCCACCTTAAATATTACACAAAGTTCATTAGCATTTATATAGAGGTAAAATATGTGGGTTAGATGTAGCAGAATTTATAACGGGAATGACAAGAAAATTCTAAACGTGCCTGAGAACGTAACTGAGAACTCTAGCATACAATGTTAAACTTAATAATTATTTAACCGAGCACTAGCAGCGGTGGCCTTCGACTCTTTAAATAATAAATTCCCAATAATGCATAAATTTGGCATTGAATAAGGTGTAAAAAATATCATTCACAAAACCATTCAACTGATAATGTTGTAAAATTATAAATCAATGAAAAGGTTATATACCGATTTTAGAATCAAACCCACAAAGATACAACCAAATCCGGCTGTAACTATTTATAGTCGACCCCGACTGACTCACGATAAAGCACCCATAAAACTCTTGAGCATATTGAACATTCATATTTTCTATTCAAAACCCATACAACCGCAGGGGAAAAAAGCGTGACGTTGTCTGACGACTTGCGAGCATGGAAATTAAAAATTTAAATTAAACAAAAGTGTGCTGAGCCCCCTCCATTCGTGTGCCGAGGAAATCCACATCGTTGAGATAAGTCATCTGAAGAGTACGGGTTTGGCAATTGAGTAATAGCCAGGGACTAATAATAAAGCACATTTTTCCCGCTGGCTCAAAGTACGTGGGAATTGCAGCAAATGTGTAATAAATATGAGTTTTTTTGGTATAGTTGGTAGCCTAATCACTGGATGCACAAACAACACTCGATCAACACCATTATCTGTGGGAAAAATACCCACATAATTAGAAGCTGATAAGCTGATAAGCAGATAAAATATCTGCATTATCTGTGCCTCGGATCGCTATCTCTTATTGGAATAGGTATCTCTAGGAAATTAATTATCCTCAAATGTGGAGATACTGCGCACTTTCTGAACGGGCTTCAATCACCACAATTTGTTGCTATTAAAAAACGTGGGTCAAACCTAATGCCAGGCTTGCAGATCATGCAATTATTGATTAAAGTCGGGGAATGATTGTACGCTCAAGCTAATTGACAGTTATCATCGAACAATGTAGAAGAGGCTTTGATATTTTAAGGTAGGGCTGGGGTAGTTCCCATTTGATCTTTGATTGACTCTTGTTTGAAATCGATTAACAGATTAAAGGGATTGTTAAAGTTAATGCATTTTGTATTCCAAACCAAGTGTAATGATAATTATCATAGTATCCAGAAAGATCTATAAATTCATTGAGTATGTTTGATAATCTATAAATTTAAGAAATAATAAACACTATATCCTATTAATAAATAGCTGATTTACATGAATTAATGAACCTCTTCAGATTTTAATAAATTTCGCAAATCTTCAAAGAAATCCTCGACAATCAATATAATAGAGATGTTAATGGCTGCATACAAGCCCTACGTCTTATTGTATTAAACTTAATATGAAAAAATATGGAAATTGTCCCGATCTACAATCAGTTTTTGCACTAAGCTAGACACACGCTCTTAATTACTGTTAAATCGGCTCTCTATCATAAATTATTTATCTATAATGGCTACAAGACTTCCACGTGACTTTAAGTCCAAATAACTTTGTTTTCTGTAAGATAAGACCCAAGCCGCATGCTGCCATTAAAGAAAATATTAAAAGTGCAGGCCACATCGTCATAGGGAAACTTGACTTTGACTTGTGGAAACCAAGCAATGAGTCCCCACCAAGGCGATCGTTAGGCGAATATAAAAAACCAGAAAGAAATCTGGAGATTTACCCAAGAGAGTCAGCGGCTAATGGAGAGTAATCTCTCTTACCTGAGCGTAATGCCTAACGGGACTAGAATGGGGGTCAGGGCTGGTAAGTTACTATGCATTGCTATGAAAAATATGCAAAAAACCAGTGGGAAGTGCTGAGGGAGCTGCGGGTTTCAACTATTGGATACCCATCTTCTTGAAGATTAATTTATTTTATAGAAAAATTATAAAGAAAGGATTCTAAATAGAGTATCAATGGGAGAAGATACTTGAAAAAATTAAAAATATGAAAGAAAGTCACTCTCTTTAAGCCTTTAAGGCTCTAATTTTTTGAGTTCCTGAGTTTCAGAGATCCAAATGTTATAAAGAGAGAAAAGAGATGTTAGTTTTTGCAATTTATATATTTTTTGAAAGAAGTATACTTTTAATATATAGTTTTCGGTGGAAAAAGTTTCTCCTATATTACCTTCTTCTTATGAAATTTTGCTAAAAGACATCCCATCACGTAGAATTTAAAAACGAAGATATAAAGATTTTAATATATATAATATACATTTAACCATCTCCTCTAAGGAGGCTTATGAGTAACACCCTCAGATTACCCGGTATCCCAAAAGTGGTCCCGTAACGTAAGGTAACAACGTAGCCAGCCGGCAAGCTCCAGTGAGAGATTGGGAGAGTTTCCCCCATAGCAGAGTGGAGAGCGGGAGCCAACAGCTGGCGGCGCAGCTGAGCAGCCGAGTCGGGTTAGGAATGAGCTTATAAGAGCCGCGCGGAGAGCGATTCACAGTTTAGTTGATCGGCAGCGAGCGTCGCGAGCGGAGTGCAGCGGAATCGTAATAAAAATCGAAATAAGAAATAAGAATCTGAGGCGGGATCCCGGGACATATAGCCAACGGTAGCGATATCGGGAAAAATCGTGAATCTAGCGAGGGAGAATCGGTGCGGAGGAGCTGGAATCGAAGCACATTATGTACCGGGCGGGCATATAGCACACACAATTGAAATTAATTCACGCATCGCTGCCCATCTGCATAAGTTCAATGGAAGCAGCAGCTGGCAGCTAGAGCCGCAGCAACAAAATCCAAAGCAAAGGAAAAATGTGAAGAAAGTGCAGCGAAATCGAATTAAGCAATCAAGAAAAACCAAAAGCGAAACAGTGCGACGACTACAAATCAATCGCGTGTTCGGTCGTCCGGTAATGTTAGTCAAAGGTTAATCAAAGACACTGCAATCACCCCGATCCGATCCGTAAACGCAAACGCCAGCTGCATCACCAAAATAAAAGCCTTTTCTTTGTTATTATGTGGTGTTTCCATTCATGAATTGCGTTCTGTGCCTGAGATCTTCCCCCTGTAAACATCTACGTCGCCTCGTCTCAATTCATGTGCGCACTTGCATTTTACGTCTCACGAAGAAGAACCCAACATATTTTTAACCAAACAACAAAATAGGAGAACAACCGAAAAACTCTACAAGTCAACAGGTTCGTTAACCACCAACCCACCAGAGACAACCTTTTGACCCTGTGAAAGAGCGGCTATTTATGCCCAGAAGAACGAGTGAAATATAGAAAGAAAGAAGAAAGAAAGCTCTTTGGGAGAGAGTAAGAAGTGCTGAAGCGGTTTGAGTCACCAGAAGAATTCTGCGGACAAAGAACAGAGAGAGAGAGAGAGAGAGTGCATTGGGGTCAACAAACGTAACGTAATTCTTGAAAAATGTGTTAGAAATGATCTAAATTTTGGATTCTTAGAAACGAAACTATTTTAATAAAGCTATTGCTTCTTCTTAAGGCACTTAGTATTGTTTTGATATATTCTTCTAGAAGACTTTTTAAATTATGAGTGAAAAGTATGAATCTCCTAAGTTACTTGCACGATGCACGAAACTATTTTAAGCAAATTCAAGCGGAAAATCTAGTTCATGCTTTATTAAATAATTATTTTACATTTTTTTCGAGAAACTTCTCTACTAAATTTTGAATTTCTTTAAATAAATAGGATTTACAAACGTTTTCATCAATTTAAAAGAATTGGTAGAACTTAAACTTAAAATTTAATTGCGGATTTAATCTAAATTAAATTATTTTTATTAAATTCTATTCTTTCCTTCTCGCCTCGTTCAACTTTAATTAATTATAAAAAAGAGATTTAAATATTCTAAGTTTAGAAAATTTAATGATCACCGTTTTCTATTTAATAGTTAATTGTTAATTTAATTGTTTATAGTTTAATTCTTACAAAAAATAAACTAAACAAAAAGGATTCAAACAAGCATTAATGCTATAAAAAGAAATTAAGCTAATTTAATCTAGAAATTCATGCAAACTGAACTAAAATAATATTCCTAAGAAAATTACAAAATATACTTTTTGAAAAATAAATCACTTTAAATACAAATGTATTTCTTAGTCTAAAATCTCGATTTCCCGCAGTGTGTGCTTGCAATAGCAGCCGCACAATTTTGCTTAGCCTTTCTTGGAAGAAAAGCGTTCGTGCGCTCTCTTCCTCTTTTTGTTTAACTTTCCTCTCACTTCGACGCAATGCCTCCTCTCGCTAGGCATTCAGACAGAACTTGAAACTTGGAAAAATCTAGGTCATCATCGAACCAGAATCTACTGTGTTTCTTTTTTTTATCATGCGGCCCATACTCCCAGGCGATTATGCGATCGAGCTCGCAGCTCTTCCAGTTATATCACTTCGAGCTCCGCTCCTAGATTATTCATGACTTTTGTGCACTGCACCAGGCCGAGGCTGACTTATGGCTGTTTTCAGCTTGGCTAATTTATTCACTTCTACCTCCGATCCGTAATAGGATCGCAATTCGCTTGGAAAGCGATTGAAAGCGATTGAGATAATCATTTTTGAGTGCGGGATGCGCACACTTATATAATGTATAGCTCGTGGGAAAATCAGTTGTTAGTTGTAGTCAGCGTTGAGATAAACACATTAAATTGTTTTAATTCAGTTGCAACGTAAATATGAAAACTTTAGCAGAGGTAAATTTAGCTAAAGAACTTAGGTATTTTAATACAATTTTTGTAGAGTTCAAAGAGAAAAGGTATTGGAAAAAATACCAGAAGATCTTTAAAGTGGACTCCCTTAAGCGATTGAAAGAAATGTACTATAAAATCCAAATTATAAATAAGGAAATGGTTTAATCCCTAAACTTCTCCTTGAACTACTTTCCATCATATAAATAAATAATATTATAATTATTAAATAGAGTATTCGACTTAAACAAAACATACAACTAAAAATCCATACCTGACAAAGTAACAATTATTTCAATGTAAGCTGGTACTCAGCTCATCTTATTTTATAACAAAACGTGCTAGGAAAATTAATTATCTATAGTCACCTATCTAATTAGCGCTTTCCTCCCTTGTTCCCACATAATATCATCTCAATTTCCATCTACGTGCTCCCAGGCTTATATACTCAAAACAAAAGGAGAAAACGCATCAACAAATTATAGCGAAATGACGACTAATACACTCGTAAATTATAAACAAAGCCGCATATAGCGGTCATTGGCTGACTGACTGACCGATCACCACTCCAAACTCGAATAAGATAAACAAACACGCTCGAAAAAGGCAAAGAGAAAAATATATACTACTTATATTCCAAGCCCAAAATCAAAACAAACGTATTATGCCGGCTACTGCGACGTTGCCGCAGAGTGAATTTCTTTCCATGTTTGTTTGACAGTCTTCCTGATCGGCATCACGCCCACTTATTCTGTGATAAACCCTGATCCCTTAACATATAGCTTACTTATACATGTGTAGCTGGCCACGTGCTGGCCTTGGCGATGTCACTTTTCTTTATCGCAAGGCAAAAGCGGTCCCAGGGGTCGTATACGTAATATGCGGATTAGTTTTTTTCTTATTGTATTTTTTTTACCCTACATGCTGCTTAGTTTGTTGTGTTTTGTTTTATCGTGGCTGTTGAGTGTCCAGCAACCACACCGAAACGATCAATTGCCTCATTCTATTGTAGTTTGTTCTCTTATGCTTTTATTTTTATTTTTTTTTTGTAAGCTGAAGTTGTTCATGATTTCCCAGTTTCGTGACTTTAATTGAAATGGCGACCGTTTTTCGTTTGTGTATATTTTTTTGCATGTCAAGCCAGAGGCGGCGGCAAAAAATAGAAAAATTTGCATTGACTGAGTTATGAACAGAGCGAAAATGTCGTCTAAAGGTCCCAACGACCTTTGGGCCAGCCGAAAAATAAATCCGAGCTACCCGGATTCTCATGGTTTCGATTCGGTGCTTCTGAGCCACATTTACAGATAGAGCTGTGTCATGATCTTATATACTTACTTCCCAAGTATCTGCTGTTCAAGTGCAGTATTTTGGTCACGAAATTAAGCAGACTCTAAACCATTAAAAAACCATTAAAATAATAAATATTTTGTAAAATCACCTAGAAAAGCTGAAACTCCCTTAAAGCTCATAAAATAAATCAGAAAAACTCTGAACTTGTCAATGAACTCGAGTCCAGTTACTCATAAATCCCAGTCCCCAACGGAAATTGATTCAATTTATTATGCATAGACATGCCCACACCGTGTACACTGTACAAGTATATTAATATAATTATGTCATACGCCGAACATCATAAATTGAACGGCCATATGCTGAACTCGAGCTCAATCAATGAATATTGTCCCAAACTCTATGAAACTGCACTGGAAATGCACCCAAGACAGAACCAGTTGAACTTCTATTGCGGACCAAGATCACACCTCCAGCTGGACGTGCTCCCCTTTGGCTTTGCCGGCCAATTAAGGTCTGCGAAAAATCACACAAAAAATGATTATGCACTATTCTCTTTTGGGTTAAAAACTGGTTTCTTTCGGTTTTTGGCTTGTCACTCGTTTAACAAGCCAGACACAGACAGCAAACTCTTTACATCAAAGTCAATATCAGTTGACCAACTTGATACTTGTTTGCCAAACATAAACAAAAAAGCCGACTGAAATTTATATTGTAAATGGAAGAATTGAAGTTAATTTGCATATATGTGCATACAAAGAAAGATAATGGGTTGCTTAGCCTAGATACTTGTTCTTGGCTTAAATAAACTACATGAAGAACATGGTTTTTCTGGTATATTTTACAAACTAAATTTACCAGAACCTGAATATATAATTTATTTACTCTTCACAAAGTTCTAGACTATTCATTTGACTTTTGTTTGTTTATTCAGATAGTTAGCAAGCTTAAAGTCGGCCAGGAAAAAACTGACCTAAGTCAAGGGTAGGAGAAATTAGTAAACTTTTAGCTAATTTGAGAATAATCCATAATAACATTTACCTTCGACGCAGTTCTTGATAAAACAGAGTGTCAGAAATGGAGCTTGAAACTAGAATTTGATATTTATTTTTTGTAAAATACATATATACACACCTTTTTACGTCCAATTTTTGCATAATGTCGAGTCATCAAATCAAAGAAGAGAAAACCATAAACGATGACAAGCAAAAGTTTTTTTGGCCAGCCAGTCGATAAATAGCCCAGATAGGCCAAGCTGTCTATCCGCATTAATCAAAGTTTAATGGACTCCCAGCAGAATTTTGCGGAGATAAGGGATCTTCAAACTCTGAGAATGAAGAAGTTTTCTATCCATCAGTCAGAAAATATTCCCTAAGTGCTTTTATTTACAATAACTTTCTTTGTTTCGATAATAAAGGAGGGAACTTTTTATAAAATATTTTAATGACCCGATAGCCAATGGACTATGACTCTATGCAAGTGTCGGGCTCTAAATTGTGCAACCAGAATGTAAACGCCCTCAAATAATATTAAATTTGCTTTCAACAAGTCTTTTTTTTTGGTTAGTTAATTATCAAGAATAAATGAAGTTAACGCCCGGACGAACAAACAGGTCGTTACTACTAGATCTGCTACTAAAATTCTCGCATATGCAGGGGGAAAACGCTTTAGCAGGCCCGCAATTATTTAAGCAGAATCTGATCATAGGGGGTAAGACATGTACATCAAATAATTAATGGTTAAATTTACAAATTATATGCCGGGTATATAGCTTAGATATTTATTTATGAGCCGAGTTAGAAGAGGGGGTTTTTTTTAAGGATGTAGAAAATCAATTAGAAGTGAATATACATTGGAAATTAAATATATTTTTAATATTTCAATGC
This sequence comes from Drosophila triauraria, assembly GCA_014170255.2. Taxonomy (NCBI): domain Eukaryota; kingdom Metazoa; phylum Arthropoda; class Insecta; order Diptera; family Drosophilidae; genus Drosophila; species Drosophila triauraria. The sequence continues at coordinate 12,465,987 of CM024334.1, forward strand.
TTTGCTTACATTATCTTATTAAATTTATTTATTGTCTACGGTCATGAAACCCCTACAAAATATTTACCTCGATAATCGTAATCTTCTTGAGTTCTTGCGCAATTTGCAATGCATTTAAATGAGTTTTTCTCTTAATTTTCTTCCAGACTTTAATCCCCATTCCCGGAATATAATAGTAAACCCCGAGAAATATGACGCTCTTGCCAGATATCAAGGCCTCCGATGCCTGCTGCGGTGGCGGTGGAAGTAGCGATGCCAGCAGCAGTTCCGGTGGCAGCCACAAAGGTCACCATGTGGGCCATGACAACGGTTGCCTGGGCATCAATTGCTGCACCACAGCGGCCAGCTCGGAGTTGTCCATTGATGAGACCTCATCGACCTCCTCCCGAGGATCGGCAGCACTGGCCACTAAAGTAACAAACGATCTGAATGGCTTGCCGGACTATCATCAGGCGGTGGCTCATGCCAACTTCGATCACTGCGATCCGGTGGACATTGAGTTCTCAGATGTGCGGTACCAAGTGAAAAAGTTCTCCTTTCCGGAAAGGAAATTCGGTGGGTTTTTCTCGCTGCTTAATATTATAAATATTTTTCTAGTAAAAGAATTATATTTTTCCTAACAGTCACCAAGGAAATCCTGCATGGTCTCAATGGCACCTTTCGCGCCGGTGAACTAACAGCCATTATGGGTCCCTCGGGAGCGGGCAAGAGCACCTTGTTGAATGTTATGTCCGGCTTTTGGTAAGTCTTTATATATTCTTGATATTAAACATTAACTTTTCAGAGTCAGCTTTTGTTTTTCTTTATGTATTTTTTGATTCGTATTATACTGCTGAGTATGAAAGCTGGTTTTAATTACACATCGTGTTCACATCGTGTTTGCATATAAAGTGCAGACGTCGCAATCATTCAATCAATCAACACACAGTGCCCAGGTGCCAATAAAGTTTAGCAAATTGTCAGTTACACGGCTGCACTGGGCTATAATCAATTTAATTATGGAAGATGCAAAAAGTATATCGTTTTAATCATCGTGGAAATTAACCAGGTTCTAAGTGGTTATATTTAATAAATAATATACTTTGTAATGCAAATTAGAAGTGAGTTTATCCAGTTTACCTGTAGAAAGAAAAGTATACGAGGCATACTTTAGAGTTCAAGGAGTTAAGGGGGTTAAGAGGATAATTCCCCTATCCAAATATATTATTTTGAACCATTTTCAAGTATATTTAAATCTAAAACATGATTCACAATCGGCCTGATGCGTTCGAATGCTCCTAATCTTGACCTCACTTGTCGGACATTGTCGCATCACTTCCTCTTAGTTCAAGAGCTTGCCTCTTGCATAAGTAGAACTTTCCGGAAAATCGCAAAATAAACCCCAAGGCACTAATCTATGAGTCACTTTCCTTTAATTGACGCAACTAAAATGCAATCTTACTGATACTTTTGATGGCCAACTTGACAGCTATTACAGCATTTTGCTTGTAAATAAAATATACAATCTAGGATTTTCGTTGGAAACAAAACTTGCAAATATTGCTGCTTCTGTGTAATAATCATACTTAGTGTAATGGATTTTGCCCCAGAGGCGGTACACGATTTTCCATTGCTAAGCGTTATCGGTCAGCAAACTATGATCTTGAAAACGGACTTCTTATATATATTTTAGGGTTCGATTCGTTTGGACTGGGTTCAGTTTACTACTGAGCTCCAGACGTGGAGATTTCTTTCTGTGTTCAGTACTCGCAGCTGAGCTCGTTCATATAATAATAATTATTTTAATTGCTTGTTTTTTGCTGATTTTCTTTTGAGATTTCTTTCACTTATTTTTACTTTTTTTTGCTGCCACTTTTTCACTTTTCCAACAGCGCCACAGGAGTGTCGGGCAACATACGGGTAAATGGCAAGCCAATGGATCCCAGTTCGGAGAGATTCCGCCAGATGCTGTGCTACATCCATCAGGACGATCTGCTGCGTCCCCAGCTGAAGGTGGGCGAGATAATGATGCTGGCTGCACATCTCAAGTTGGGCTTTAAGGTGACCAAGGCCTACAAAATGGATTTGGTAAGGAGGGATTTTATTATTATTTTTTTTTATATTTTATTTTACCCCAGCGAAACAAGATATAATATCTTATAGATTAAATCGTAGATTACAAGTCTTTATAGTTGCCCCAAAAATACCCAAGCTCTAAATATAACTCCTCAAATAAATTAAAATAAAATAAATTAATTTTAAAACAAACAAATAATAATATCCATTTGATTAAAAAATGTTAGAAGATTGTTTTGTTTGTTTCTTTTTGTTTTGTTTTGTTTCTTTTTAAAATGTAAAATGCTAATAATTAAAATTATACAAATTCAAGTAAATATGATTAAAAATAATTCATTTTTTTCTATTTTATAATGAAATGCTTTATAATAATGCTTTTATTTTGTATATTTTACCCACAGTACAGTTTTTTCCTTCAATGAATCTCAACTTGGGAATTATAAGCCAAATTTGCACTTAGTATTTTAAAAGTCATCATTTTGAATCAAAAGATTTAGCTTATTTTTAGCTTAATTTAATCTCATAAATGTGTCTCCCATCTTTGCAGATAAAACACATCTTATCGCTGCTGGGTCTGGACCATCGCTTTAATGTGCACACGGCGAAGCTCTCCGGTGGACAGAAGAAGCGTCTCGCTATTGCCCTGGAGCTGATAAGTAATCCTCCCGTGCTATATCTGGACGAGCCGACGACGTGAGTGACAGTATATAAGCAGAGACTTATGTAATTAGAGTAGCCATGGTAATGATCATCGTCATCATCGCGATAATGATGCTGATGATGAGTAAACTTTGCCTGGCGGAAATTTAGCAAGAACAACAAACACTAACAAATCCAGACCTGACCCACAAGTCAAGTTTGTTCCCGTTTCGATGGCTTGTAGGGCTTATCAATTGTCTGATTATTAGAAAATGTAATAGTTTAGTATAGTATAGATTGGGTTCATTGAGCAGGAAACGGAATTCATTTGAATATTTCCATAAAGTAGCTGATCTATCGTTTATTTAATTAGGCTTGTGCGGGGATTATCTCTCAATTAATGGTTTGTGTTTGCCAACTTTGCAATTAATAGAAGCAGAAAAAATATTTAATAGCTATCAATTGGAATTAATTATCAAAGAAACAGTTTAAAAGGTTTACTGGTCCAGCAATTAAGGGACTAAGGGTGCACGTTCGCTACTTTGTACAGTTCATTAACTCTTCCTGTCTAGACAGAGACTTAGCCCTGTCAACAGTTCCTTTGCCACTACAATGACTTTGTAAAAAGCCTTTAGAGGGCAGAGTGAGTCACCTTATTAAAATACTCCAGAAAGTATCAAGTCATGTAGGTTTATTTTTGTAACAAAGGAAATGAGAGCTAAAAATATGACAGAGACTGTCTCCTTTACTTCTTACGAAAAAAAAATAAATACTCTTTAAAAACCTGAAGTTAGTAGCCATAAAAGGAGCTCGTTTGTTAATCCTGTTCCATAAATCTGTTGACTGCAAGTCGATCAAATCTTTGTAATGTATAGTCTAATGGCTTTTTGGGAACACAAACTCGTTTGTCACTTTCATTTAATTTCGTTTCAAGTTCAAGCCACAATCTCACCTACCATTAAAGTTTGTGATTGCCCAAAATTCCAAATGTTCTCTCTGTCTTTCTCAGTTGTTTCTCACTGCCATAACCACGTTTAATGGGGCTTTTTATCTGTCTACTTTCCAAAGGTTAGGTTAGCAGCAATTAAAAGGTTGAATCACACTCAACAAGTTAAATTAAACAAAACTTCGTGCTTGTTTTTGGTTTTCAGGGGTCTCGACAGCTCCTCGTGCAGTTCCTGTGTGGCTCTGTTGAAGAAGCTAGCCTCCCAGGGCCATACAATTGTGTGTACTATCCATCAGCCCAGTGCCCTGATCTTTGAGATGTTCGACAAGCTGTATACGGTGGTGGATGGAAACTGCATGTACCAGGGACCGGTGCGGGAACTAGTTCCCTTCCTGGCCGACCAGCAGCTCGTCTGTCCCAGCTACCACAATCCAGCCGATTATTGTGAGTGAGAATTGCACAACTTTCATCGAGTACACAATATATCTTTCTATATAATTCACGTCTCATTTGGATTTCAGTACTCGAAGTGGCCGTGGGTGAGCATCAACGTGATCTGAATGAGCTGATCCACGCGGCGAATAAAAAGTATTACGAGGATGTTGATCGCTATCGCTATATGAGCACTGCAGATATGTCACGCCTCGTGGCAACAATTAGAGGTAAGTCGGCTTCTGTTCTGTTGCCATGCGATACGGTTTATTTATAATTAGCTACCGAAGCTCGCAGACATAATTGCTTTGTAAAGTTGAAATTAAACTTTAGAGAACAATTTTTATGAGCCATTTTTTGGTATTAAATCTATTTTTGGCAAAGGTCTTGTCTTCTTTTAAAGTGCTCTACATTTTCTGATTTATTTTTGAATGGAAGAAGAATTTATGAAAAATATTATGTCAAGTTGGAATAGGAAAATAATTATTTATTGTTGTACACTGTCTTCATAGGGTAATAAATAGGGATAAGTAATTAAATAATTAATGAATATTTTGTATATATATTTTTAGGGACTCTTTTAATCAAAGAAATTTTGAAATACAATAAAAGGCAATATTGTAGTAACTTTATAAATATGCTTTAGAGCCTTATCTTTTATTATTTTCCTTTTGCCTTCTTAATACAAGATAAAATTCACATTACTTATTTTTACTTTTAAACAAAATAATTGCCTTTCAAGCAATGTATTAATTAGTTTGTTTATTTTATAAACCTGTAAGTTTTTAGCTTGAAAAACTTAAAGCCCACATACTGCAAAAATTTCTCTACATTGTAAAGCTCTCGGCGTCATTATATACTTTCACTAAACACCGCTACCAATCTCCCCTGAAAATTATAGACAACATTGGCAGCAAGACGCCGACAGTTGCGCTGGCGCAATTCTCCAGCTACGACTATGTGAAACCAGCGCCGCAGGAACTGGCGCTGGAGGAGATCAAGGCACTCAGTGGCCCCACCGAGAGCATGGACCAGCAAGATCTCCCCGAGAAAATTCAGCAGCAGCAGCCACTTGCCAATGTCAAAGAGCTTGCCAAGCCATCATCGAATGCCTCCAGCTCGGCCTCGTTCCTCATGCAGTACCTGCTCCTGATGCAGCGCATCTTGATCTGTGCCAAACGCAATTACGTGAGTATCCGTTATAAGTTCGATTCTTTATATGCAAATGGTTCGAGTTACAGCTGCTCTGACTGTTGCAGTCACAATACACTTAATAAGCGGGCAACAATTTGCTTTGAAAGCAGGTTTAGGACTGCTGAGCTTGATGGCCTGTCAGGTTGATTTGGTAATTGGCGCTGTGTCCTCGACAAAAGTGAATCGAGTCACCGCTGATCTCGTTTTCTGCGTAATTCTTAATGGTTTAATCTCTTTAATGGCTGCGCTGCCTTTTTATATTATGTTTAACTTTTTTGTGAGTAATTACGTCTCCGAGAGCATTATCATTTCGTTTGCTGGCTTAGTGTACATTTTATAATAATAATGTATTTTTTTTTGTGGAAGGTTGGTTGGTTTGGTGGGTTTGCAACGCTTTCGGATTTTTGCAAAACAAGAAAATGTGAGCCATATAATGGCATGCATTCGGTACATTTCAAATGGTAATTGCTGAGGGTTTCCAAAACTTATATAATCTGGGTAATCGCAGTTTCATGTAGGGCATAAGGTTGGGTTTCTTTTATTGTGAGCTTTGCCATTAAAAGTAATTCATATATAATGTTTTGGATTTCTTCATAACTTGATCTAATAAAAAATTTAATTTTCTTTTAATAACAAAGCCATAAAAGGCCCCAAATAGCGTATAATAATTTTTTTAGGCGAATGTCAGGCTTATACTCGAGATTTAACCAGAAAGACTTGTAAGATCAAAGCCCCCAAGCTTGGCATATATGTAATTTAATGTGATATTTTATAATTCACACTTTTATACCTCATTCCAAATATTTATTTGCCTCTTTTGGCCGTATAAGATAAATGTGACTCAGGGCAAAGGCTCAAGTGTTTACCATAATAAATAAATAAATTAACTTAGAAGCGGCTGCTTTGCGATATGCTACCGAGATTGATGGCTGACGTTTATCATTTGAATGTGCACAATTAGCACTTGGCATTTGTTTAGAATGTGAAATTGAACAGTTTGCTTGACGTCCAATTAGCAAGTTAAGTTGCCTTTATGCGACTGCACACAATTAATATATGGATCTGCATACACTGCACTCGAGTATGGATGAATCTTTTAGCACCTCGAGTCAGTGTCACAGCAACTGGCCAGCGGAGGAGATCGAGAATCTCGAGCCACTCGACCGAGTCGTAACTCAAAAAGTAATGCCACCGCACGACCAGCCCAGCCTTCACATAGATTTTCGGTTTTTAGAGTGTGTTCTAATGACCAACATCTCGGCCTGCACGAGCGTTAGCTTAAATATTGGCGTGCCGGCTGCTGCTGCCCCCACTCGAAAATACAGTTGTGGTCAAGGCACTAGCACTGAGGAATATTTTCTATTTAAATGAATAAATTTTTGCAGAACCATTGGATCAAGAGCAGCTACTGAACAATCATTGTAAAAGATTAAAGCCTTGTTAAATTCAAAAATAGGAATTTAAATCTTTTAAATGATTCTTAATTAATTAAATACTTGAACTAAAGTAGTAGATCTTTATATTTTTAAAAACTTGGCATGTACAAGAACTTGAATAACTAAATACTTAACTGTTATATGAATTAATTCACATAAATCGAGATGCGTTGTTACATACCAGCTTGTTGCTAAATTCGAACTTGGGAATTTTAGACGCACTTTTTGCAAAAAAATTACGCTTAATCTTAGAAGGCCAGGGGAGGAAAATTAAGTACTTAACTAATAGTTTGATCTATTTGAAAATGGAGGAAAATAAAGGGATTTAAATTTATTAAAAATCTTTAAAAAAAAATAATAAAAATCAAATTAGAAATTATTTTGGGAGAAATTGATGGAGATTTTTAGCAACCTACTTGAAATAGTTCCCAAACGCCTGTTCTAATTTCCTACTTTTAACTCTTACTCTTAAAAAGCTGAAAATAAACATTTGCAGATTATAGTTAATAATAATTAAGTCGCTCCTGTGTATCCATAAAATGTATCTCTAAAATATATCTCTCCGCCTTCTATCTCTTTCAGTTCCTGCTGCTGGCCCGCATCGCTTCGCACATTTTCATCGGCGTCGTCTTTGGGTATCTGTACATGAACGTGGGCAACAATGCCCAGAGTGTGCTGGGCAATTACGTATACCTCTACGGCTCCACGCTGCTCTTGGTCTACACCGGCAAAATGGCTGTGGTCTTGACATGTAAGTAGCTGCTTGGGTACCTCCAAGATACGAGTACGATTACGAGTCCGAATCCGGTGCTTTTCCAAGTGGTTCTCGAGTAGTTGTTCCAAGTATGCCTCAACCTCAACCTCAGCCTCTCCCGTTTCCCATTCGATTGGCTGGCGGCCAACTTATACCAAAAAATATGCAAAAATTTGTCGCCACATTTGGCCAAGACTGTGCAGCTGCCACCGGGTTCTGCGGCAGACCTCTTGTGCAACCGACTACTATTTATTTTGGCAACTTGGCTTTGTCTCTCCGCCTTGCCGCATTCTAAATTGTCAACAGAGTTTCGCCTTTTTGTTTGGAATGCGGATTAGCCAATAATAAGTTGGCATTTGCACAAAAGTCTTGTGTCTTAATTGGCGAAAAGGAAACGAGATTATGAGCTTAGATATGGATGGATCGTTAGCTGGTCTTAGTCTGAAGATTAGTGCTTAGAGATTGGGTGGTAGCTTAAATGGCTTGGCCAAATATTTAAGAAGGTGTAAAAAATCGGTAAAGATCTGTAATTAAGAGATAAAAAATAATAAAAGGTAATAATTATAAATTAATATTGAATATTATAGGGCTTCTATGAGATCTTGGGAGCCATAGTTCTGAATTAAAACACGTTTAATCATTTATAAATATCTCTTTAAAAAGAAAGCGTATATAAATTAATTTTACTTTAGAAACTTTTCCTTGCAATTATATTTTGAATCTCTTTTATCTTAACTTTATTTAATTAAACAAAATAATTCAGCACATTAACCTTCCCGGCGAGGCCAGACCTGAATGCGATCATCATCGCTTAAACATCTTAGTCGAGCCACTTTGTCATTTATAATTTCCATGTAAATGAGCTCACAATTAATTTCTCACCCTGAAGGAGACCCCCGAATTAATGGCAATCCCGAAGACTACTGAGTAAATATTATAAAAATCCAAGAGATACTACGGTCGACGGACAGGCGACACAAGCTTGCGAATATTGTATAATAAAACCGGTTGGCAAGCCGTTCTCAAAGCATATTACAATAAATTAATCCAGACAGGAGGCACCGGCGGTGTTGGGGGAGTCGGGACAGTCGGTTGGTGGCCGATCTTTACCGGTTTCGGTTTACTGACCTGACCTAAATATGTACTGTGTACTCACCTTCATGCGCACACTTCGCATCGTATATCGGGAATTCAAAGATTTTTATCAATTAATTTTATTTGCAGTTCCGCTGGAAATTGACATGTTGACGCGGGAGCACTTCAACCGCTGGTACAAGCTGGGTCCCTACTTCCTATCGCTGATCTCCTTCGAGATACCCTTCCAGGTAAGACCCACTAACTGCTTGGCAACTAAGCTGATCGATCAGAACAGAACCCGACCGTGGCAGCATCGTCATTAATCATCATTTAACCCAAAGCCCCACTATAGGTGGCACTGGGGCTTAATGAATTGCCGTTCAGCCATTAAGTCAAATTAACGATGTGAAATCGCTGATGTTCGAGTTTCATTTGCGTGACAGAATCGCGCAAGCTTAACACGCCTACGGACTACCAGCGTTTTTGCAGGCGATTGTTCCAATATTCTCTGACATTCATAATTCATACATGGCGAGTAGTTGTCAACCTACTGTGGGTGAAGCACAAAAGAGCCATTTTTCTTGACTGGCTGAATGATTTTGCGGGCTTAAATAATAAGGGAAGAGAAATAATTGCAAATTTCTTGGAATTGTTAAAGGCGAAGTAGTAAAAAGTAGGGAATTTAAAATTTGTCTGTCACTTTATTACTCTCTTAATTTGTTAAGTTAAGGCATATTAAAGGAGGATACCACAGAAATCAGTAGGTTTTTTAAATCACTTTAAGGAGGTGCCTTAAAGTATGCAATAAAATGTTTGAAATATAAAATTTAGGGTAATTTTTTCAGAGATTTCAAAATCCTAGTTGCTGTAGATAGATCAAATGATCGAAGTTCCTTTTAAAAGGAAGAAGTATAGATTAAATGAACATAATCTTTAAATCTATGGCACCCCTGAAACATACATATATTTTTAGATTATGTTTATATAATTTATACTTCTCAATACAATCGGCTTAAAAATATTGCATTAATTGAAATTCCCCAGTTCTAAAAGTGGTTAACCCTCTGTAAATTTATTCAAAAATTTTTATAAACTTTAAAGCTACAAATTTAAGTTTTATTTCTTTAATTATAGAGCCTCTGTACCGCCATGTACATCATCATCAGCGTACACCTAACGGGCAACGATGCCGTGGATTCCTTCCGGATATATTACTTTATGCTGCTGGGTATAATGGCCTCATTAAGTGCCCAGGCCTGGGGCTTTTTCGTGGGAGCCACGCTGCCGACTAAGGTGGGTTTATTCACACTCAACCAATTAGCAGGAAAGTTAATTAATCACAATTTAAACTTAAACCCGCAGCTTGCCGTATTTCTGGGACCCATTCTGGCGGTGATGTTCTCCGTATTTGGCTTCTGTACGAGGTACATTGACATCACGCCCCTGTTCCGTTGGATGTGGCACTTGAGTTACTTCCGGGCGGGATTCCATGGCGCTCTTAATGCAATCTACGGAATGGATCGACCGTTCCTGGAGTGTCCGGAGAGCGCGATGTACTGCCACTTCCGCAGCCCCAAGGTGTTCCTCAAGTACATGATGATATCGGACGTGCATATGTCCGACTGCCTGCTCCTCATGGGAACTGTGATCGGGGTCATGCACGTGCTGACCATCATAACCCTGTGGCACAAGCTGAACAAGCGATAGGATAGTCCAGTTCCATTCCACACAGACCTGTACTCTAAGCTCCAGATGTAATACCTTTGTACATAGTCGGGTGTCCTTCAATCTCTCCTTGTTTTAAGTTCAAAATTGAATTTACGAGTTTCTTTTTGTGTTAATTTTAATTGATTGACCCTCTATATGATGATGTGGAAAACTAGCTTAGGTATTTATTTAGATATTCTCTGAAATATTATTTGTACGCACGAAGGCTTTAGGGTAGCTTATACCAGTGTAAGTGCTGATATACCAAAAAAACAAAAGAACAACAAAAGTCCAGCAACGAACAAATTTCAATTTCCCAGTTTCCATCTTGCCATCATCCTAATTCGTTCATCCATTGAGTTTGGGTTCCCCCCAAGGATCTAAGCTATGCCAAATCTTGAATATTCATCCCAACAGTCCGCAACAACGATACATATTTGTGATCAACATTTTGTTTTGTCTCTTTTAATGCCTAGTTTTTAGTTAATATTCCTAAGTTCGATTTACGTGTAAACGGCAGTTGATGATTATGTTTAATTTGTGTAGCCAATGTTTTAGATTTTTTACTATTTTGATTTCGTAATAAAATGTTTGGTAAATTTGAACAAGAGGTTTTTATGCTTTTTATTATGCTTTTGTGACTTTTTTGTGCAACAAATATATATATTTGTACTTGAGTCCAAAGCACACAATGCTGGTTGTCCAACGGATACTGGTGCTGCATTTACTCACAGCTTTGAAAAAATGTACTTCTATAAAAGGTTTTAAATATTCCTATGTAAACACTAACAGTTCCTAAAACTAGATCGATTTATGATTGTATTGATCAGTGTGAAATAACAGTACAAAGTAAAGTCGACTTCAGATACAAAGAAAAATTAAAAATAAAGAAAACCCTATTACAGAAAACTAAAAGTTAGTTATTTTCTGATTATTTTTTAATGAAGGGAATTTCAGACATGTAAAATAATAGTGAAAGTGAAGTAATATTCAGTCCTTAAATCATAACTTAGTTTTGATCTTTTAATCTTTTTCAGTGGCTATAAAATTAATTTAATTACTCATTTAATTATAACAAATACTCGAATTTTATTAGTTGCAAAATGCCGATGCCATACATACACAATAAGTTAAATACATTGATGAAGATGAGATACAGGGCCTAAAAGCCTCGATCTGGTAAATGCTTAAAGACTATACATAAAAATATATATAGAAAAATATATACTGATTTTCTGGAGTGATTGCACCAGGCCCCGAAGAATCCACTACATGGTGGACATGCGTGCATAGCGAATGATCTGATCGTGATTAAGAGGGGCATCCGTGGACAGCTGAACCCTTTGCCATTGCCGGGATTCGTTAGATTTCCGTATGGCCTCCACCACCGCCTGGACATACAGGCCATCTTCGAAGGTGGCCGCCGTGGAGACGGGTGCTTTGACCCAGGAGGATTCCTTGCTGCCGAAAGCTTCTTTAAGAGCTCCCACCATCTTGCACAGACCCTTGATGTAGGGGCGCGGCAGCAATGAGTTGTTTGTGGAGAAGTGTAGGTCCTGCACGTCCACGTAAACGGCCTCCTCCTTGGGCTGGCCCTCTTTGAGCACGAATAGGTCTCCGCCGCGCACCACTAGGTGTCCTTTACTGCCGTAGATGAGCACTTCCTGGGAGAAGGCCTTCGCCGGCACGGTGTGACTGTGCAGGGCGACTGTAACCAAAGTTCCTGTGGTCAGCTCCATTTGGAAGTTGCAAAAGTCCGGCGCTGTGATCTGCCTGATGCCATTGATGGCCGGCGTGGTCTTCGTGTATGATCGCAGGACTCCATGGACGCGGATAGCTTGCTGCTGCAGCAGAAAGCTAACCAAGTCCACCACAGATCCCACCAGGTTTAGAGCTCCACCGCCCATTTGGGCGTCGCACATCCAGTTGTACTTCTCGGGGAACAGGGTGCCCATCTGGACACGCACATCCATGAGCACCACATCGCCGATGGAGCCTATCAGCTCGTCCTGCAGGCAGCGACGCATGTGCGTGAAGGCGGGCAGAAACCGGAGCGGATGATTCACCAGAGAAATCAGCGTCGGATAATACTGCGAAGCCCGGACCATTTTTAGGGCATCTTGCTGGTGCAGTCCGGCGGGCTTGTCACAGACAACGTGCTTGCCAATGCCCAGCGCCTTCACCGAGATCTCGGCGTGCAGAACGGCTGGCACACAATGAACACCAGGTCCACGTCCTTTCGCAGCAGGACATCGTCTATAACGTTCGTATGGAATTGCACATTCTGCGTGGCGGCCGTCTCCTTGGCCTCCTTTAGAGTTCGTCCCCAGATGGCGCGCACCTCGAAACCCTTTTCCCGCAGCAGCGGCACCAGCACGTTGGCGATCTCGCCAGTTCCAAATACTCCCACGCCGGGCAGCATTGCTTAAAAGTTCAAATTAACAATTTTTAGAGACAAATTGGGAATGTTTATGTTTTTCGACTGTTCAAGGTTGCCACATCGATCGAACGGCTGATTTTAACATAGCCAGCTGGTTATGTTAGCGCACTTAACAGCGTGGCATAGCAGAGAGCTTTTGTCAATTTATTTAATTTATTTATTTAATTTATTTTTAATTCATTTTATTTATTTAGTTAAGGAACTTAATGAATATGTATTATTTTAAGCTAAGCTTATAATAATTATGAAAGTTACATTATTTATCAAAATTTTTTTCCAATAATTTGACCAGTAAGGCGTTATGTTTCTGGCGCTCCTCCAGTCCTTTCTCCAGTAAAAGGCAAATACGAGATCCCATGGCTAAAATGGATTCCTTGGCGTCCTTCGTTGTCTCATTGAGTGATCTAATCTCTCCGGCTATTGCCTTTAAAGCAGCTTCATTATTATCAACCACAGGAGATGACGAAGCATCCGTTTTGGCAGGCTTACTCGGCTCAGCAACTAACCAGGATTCGAATGGCACATCTTTAGAGGTCCTGTAATCATCCATAGTAAAGTCAAGGTCATTCTGCAGTCTTTTTGTGACCAAAGGATTTTCAGTCAACTCCTCCTCCTCTTTGATAATCTGCTCAAAGTATATTGGATTTTCCGGTGCATCCTTCTGTGGGCTTTCAATCGAGGTAGCATTTGCCCTGGAATCAGGTGTGCCATCTTTGGAGGACCTGGTATCATCCATAGAAACGTACAATTTATTCTGTATGCTTTCTGAGTCGAACAAATTGTCATTATCCTCCTCCTCCTGCTGCTCCTGTTTGATTATATTATCCAAGGAAACGTCCGATGACGATTGTGGAGCCGATTTTTCCTTCGAATCGTTGAATTTTACTCTTTTGGCCCCCTTTCTATACCGCATATTTTTGTATTTTGAATAGAGCTTTCCACTGGGGTTGCCACCGGATTGGCGCCGTTCAATGAAGTAATAGCCCTATTGAAGTTTTATATATTGTTATTTTTATATATAAACAAGAAAGGAATCTCGTTTTAAATTACCCTCATATCCTCTTCGCCCGGAAAGAGCTCACATATTTCGTCAACCAAGAGCCGGAAATCGCCAGTTCTGATCCGAATATTTCTGGCGAGAATATCGTCCACCATCAAGCTAATAAAATCGGTTCTATCCTGATTGGATAGGCCATTATTTAATTTAAATCTGGCCAATATGTTTTTGCCCCTGGCTGATTCTAGCAGCAAAGAAAACAAACTCTAAATAATATATACAAATGGAAAACAAAAAAATTTTATGAATTATAAATAATTATTTATAATATGATTTGAAAGTATAAATGTTCATACCTTGTTGAGAACAGGTTTCTGAGTTAATTCATCTGGTATCCAATTCTAGAAGTGAAATTAATATTAATGTAAACTTTAAAAAATATTGTATTTGAAATTAAATGATTAAAAAATTACCAATATCTGCCACTCCAAAAGTTTCTGGCGAAATGCCTCGCGGATACGAGTTGGAGGGATAAGTTCGGCCAAGTCGCTCTCTCTCATGAATTTTAGGGAAGAGACCCTCAAATTCGCATCTATAAAAATTTAAAACATGAGGGAATATTTCATTTATTAAAAAAATATATGAACTAATAAAGTTTAAAGGCTATTCAACTTCCGAAGAGTGAAATCCGCGCACTTTCGCCTTTTTCGTCCACACATATTTTCATACACATATATTTATATATACCCTGCATCAACGTTTCATCAAATAAACTTCGTTTTTGTTGATGAACCATCGATGAAATTCCATACAAACTGTTGATAAAATTTACATGGGCATGTCCTAGGCTTTCATCAGTGACAAATTAATCAATGATTTATTGATGATTCACCATCCTTTCATCAACATTTCATCGATGATTCATCAACAATATCATCGACTTTTCATCAACATTTTATCATTTCATTAACATTTCATCAACATTTCATCAAACTTTCATCAAGAGAGTCGGTTTTGACACGATTGAACGAGAGCGTTGGTTCGGCCGAAGTCGGCGCGTTGATGAAACGTTGACAGGCTACATATGTATGTATGTATGTATGTCCACATTCCTATCTTTTAACGCATGTTTTATTACACACAAATATTTATTAACACTTAATCACTTGTTTACTCACCTTTTAAAAATGGCAGGGCCTCCTGCATTCCCATTTCAGTAATTAATTTTTCCAACGCTCTCATCTTAAAAGAAAATTGGTAAATTCCGACGACGACGGAGCGAGCAACAGCGTGCATCAGTTTTAACTAAAAACTGGAGAGAGAGCGACTTTGCCGCTCTTCTCCTCTCACCCCTTCTCTTCCAACTTGAGTACATACATACTCAAAATAAGCAGAGTACATGTGTCTCTTCTTCTTATTGTTATACACACTCACCCATTTCGATAACACATCCAGGGCTGCCACCTAATTTGGATAATATCGGCGGATGAATTTAAACGGTTACTCTTTGCAATTTGTTTTCACGTTCCTATTGTCTGTTGAGACGTTTGCTCAGAAACCATAGCAATCGGAACAATATTCGACAAACACCAATTCCAAATTCAGCTCGTTACCCAAAACCAAAAAGGACCGAAAACAATGATTTCGTTTGTCCAGTGGCTGGCCTCCTTTTCAGCAGGTCTCTTGCTCTGCACGCAGACGATGAAGATTTTGAAAACGGTCAACGAGCAGGAGTCGGCAGCCAAAATCGCGGACCATCTAGATTCGGCTGTGATCGATGAATCAGGATTCGGGGGTCCAAAGGTCCTAGGATCCGAACAGATCAGCAATACCTTGCAGCACATTATGAATGGCGAGCGGCCCTACTGCAGGGTATATTTAGAGGCCAAGCACAATAACAGTGCCAAGGGACAGGAGTACGCTCTCGGCTCGGAATCTCTCAATCGCATGTTGGAGGACATCATGAGGCCCGCTGAAAATGTGAACAGCATGGCATTGTCCTTTGAGCCTCCCATGGATATCTAAAGTCATGGATTAAATTTAACGTTAGATTAAGCTGTTGGTTTGGGATTCTTCAGACCATATGTTATTTAGTTCACTTGAAAATACAAAATGTTGAAGGTCACCTCAATGCGTTCAAGTTTTATTTTTCAATTTGATGAGAAGATATTCCTCGTAGATTTTTTAATGGTCAAACTTTAGGAACTTGGTATTTGGGTGCCTATCAGGGGTGCCACAGAAATCGCTATCGATTTAAAATCAAATCAAATAAGGTCTAAGACTATTCAATAAAATATTTTCAATTTTATTTAGGTTGTACGTTCTTGTAGCATATTTTTTTTGTTCTTCTGGCTAGTATCCTTCTCCGACTTTTTAAGACCAACTGCTGTCCAGTGTGTTCATCACCAGTTAACCAGGACCCCTTTCCCATTTTCCCCTTTCCGAACCCTTTGAGCCATGTGTGTTATTGCAGCTGTCAAAGCAGCCGGCGTACGGAAAATCATTCTGCAGCTTATTACAAGCTGGTAACTGCGAATGGAAAGCTGAGTGGAGTGAAGGCCATACTGATGACTGGGCCTACGACACTGACAAAATATATGACCAAAAAATAATGATTACCTTTGTGATAACTTGGAATGTAATTTTGTAAGTATTTCTAAATTTTTTGACGACAAAACGTCAAGAGTTTTTCTAAAATTTCTTGAATTATGTCGTAATGTCGTTTATGACACTTTATTAAAAATGTATTAATTAGGTTAATAGGCAGTTTTAGATGTGTTACAAAATTCTTAAAGGATCTAAATGCAAGAGTTATGACTTTATCTACAAAAAAAAAAAAAATAGTTCCTGTTTGAAATTATTTTTAAACTTTGTGTTTTTTGACGTTTAACCCTTTGCCCATATCAGCAGGAGAAAAGGAATCCAAGGAGATTCTTGTCCCGGGACCCAGTCTGCAGTTGAAATTCAAAATAATTCTCCCATTCAATTTTATTTCTGCTTTCAGCTCATATATTATTCTGAGTGCACGAGACCCGCCGCTCATTTCAGTGAGTTTGCGGGACGAAGGATGTGGGCGGCGGACATAATGCAAGCAATGGCAAGCCATGGCAAACAAATGTCACAGCCGACGCAGTGCCCTGTCATATGGTAACCCAATTAGTGTAATTTGGTTTAAGGCAGCTGCTCACACACCACGCACACACACACACCAGCTGCCGAGCTTTAATTAAACCACAAAGTGCACAGCAGCGGCAGCCGAAGGACCAGCAGACGCCAAACAAACGGCTTTAAAGGAAAGCCCGCGGCTTCAGCAAACAGCTAATGAATGTTGCTTTCTCAGGGCCTGGAGGGCATAAGTTATTGCCACCAAGTTATGGTCGAAATCAAAGGTGCCACCGAAGGGGTTTTACCTCAAAAGGATGGAGAAGTGTCATTGTAACATGTACTAAAGAAGCAAAGTTGGTTATTAAGACAATTATTAGCAGCAGAATTTAAATGGAATTCAAGAAACTTCCTAAAACTCGACGAATTCAATTAAGATACCTCAGAGACGTCTGCCGACATGTCCAACCACATCTTTTAATTGAAAACTGAATTTTAATGGCCATATTGATATAGTTTTGCTGATCCCGGCTTAGTTGATCTCAGACTTTGTCTGACCGCAAACAGCAAACCTTTCTGTAACCAGACATTAATCACATTTAAGCCAGATTAATACTAAATGCTGGGGCCAGACCACACCGAAGATGTCTGGAATTGGTGGAGGCAGGACAACTAAACATTTAATAAGCCAAAACAAGCGAACGTCGACGCCATTGTACGTGACCTCATCTCGAGGTCTGGGGCCGAGTCTGGGACCGAGACTGGGACTCGAATGAATCAGACCGCACATAGATCTCTGTCAGAGGCATTAGCATTAGCAGCGGAACAGGGACGAGCCAGCCAAAGATAGTTCATCAAAACTGACAAGCCCATTTCGCTGCTGGGAGTCGCAGTTTGCTTTGTCTCTATGCTGTGCTCCCTGCACTGGGAAAAAAAAATATCTTATGAGCATATAGCTCCAGGGAAGAGATACCTGATAGATTTACGAATTTTAAACCTGGCCCTGGGCTCAAATTAATTCATTGTTGGATAATTTATTATTAAGCATATATCTCGCAAAATATATTTATAAATTACACCTCTTTTCGCCAGTGTAGTCGAGCTGGAAGCCATCTCTGGTTATCCAGGACATATAACAAAACTGCATGGAAAGATCCGCTCCACTAGCCAGCGCCTTGCTCCACCCACTTGAACCAGAGAGCCGCCATGGCCAACAGATGAGAAATATTCATCAGCATTTACGTCACGCAGCGCGCAAAAGTCGCCGGGGAAGGATATGGGCGCAAGGCAGGACCAAGAGAGGAAGGAGCCTGGCACACTGGCTGTCAGTAGATTTATGTTGACATTTCAATGACAGTTGTGAAAATGCTTCCATTTTATGTGTGCTTGCTGTGGCCGTGTCTGTGGCTGTGGTGGCCGTGTCCGTCGCCTCTTTCATCTTAAATTTGCGCAAATTGGTTTATCACAGCAACAGCAGCTTAAATTATTTCCAATCACGTATCACTCACGAATTGGGGAAGGATATGTCGCGCCAGTCACGGGGATGTCACGATCCTGGGCGGGCAAATAATCATGGAACACGCACTGCTCTCGAATTTATGGAGCACAAGTCGTTGGATTAAGGGAAAATTGTTATGGAGTAAGAGTTCCACAAGGTTCTGTATACAAATATGGAGTTGGAATAGCATTTAGGAAAGATTAATTGAAAGCCTAAAATTCATTACACTTCCAGCAAATCTTAAAACACGACATAACATAGAAGCCAAGAATTCTGCTCTCTCCTTTTCGGCCGTCAAAAACAAATTGCTTGCGTGCCAGCCATCAATTTTTATTAACTTGATTAAGTGCTTTATGGCAGGCGTTGGGGATTTCTGGTTATGCAACAAGTTATTAGCAACGGCATGGAATTGCCAAGTGGGCGTGGTTGAGGAAACCCAGCCGCCCCGGGCCCACCAGGCCACTTCCTTCCATGGGGATCCAGTGACAGCAGCTGCCAGATTCGCTCGCCCTCTCCTACAGCTGGTGTCAAGGAATAATATTTGCATTGTTGTAGCCGGAAAAGGGGACGGCTTAAGTGGGCCAAGTAGGGGGTTGGACTAGGATGGGGTTTTTGGAAGGCGGTTGTTCTCAATGTTCAGCATTTCAATAAGCTAAAGCCAGCCTCGGTTAAGGAGAGGTGGTGGTGGTGTGCACTGCCTGACGGGGGAATTTCATTAAGCAAATAACATGAAGTTATGAAGCAGTTACCTTCATAGTTAACTGCCAAGGGGATTTTCAGGGGTCTTGATAATTTTACCCCCTGTTCACCCCCTCAAAATGGGTGCAAACTGGTGGCATTAAACATGACTCTTTTCGGACAGAAGGCTTGCAAGTAATTACTCAATTTTAAAGAGCCACATTTTAGTTTTTAAATGCTTAAATCCAGTAGATTGAATTGATATGTGTTATTGGCTTTTTAGATAAGCTGAAAGATTTTTTATTTTATTTCCAGACTTTCCAATTAAGCAAACTCGGTTTACTATTAAATAATTACCAAAGAGTAAGTGGGACGTGCGGAATGACCACTATTTCTGTCCAAATACATAGTGTCCTTAGCTGGCAACTGCTAAATTCCATTTACTTGGCACACAAACATATCACAGCAAGAAATTTCACAGTCGAAGGGATTTTGGATTGTCTGAAGGAATTCCAATAGCAGGAATATCGTCCTGCATATGAAGTAACATTGAGCCAATGTGAGAAAGTGCACACACAAATCAAGCATTTGCATACATAGTACATATATAAATAAAGCTGGAAAAGAGCTGGGTATAAAGCTGGCCACTTGCCTAAATTAAGCTTGAAGGTGGGATATCTCATAGCTTAGCACTGAGCTCGAGTTCCGGTTGCGATGCATCGCAATTGAAACATGTGTATGTAAATAAAAGAATATTGTTGCTTTACAAACTCTTAAGTAAATATCCAAATTATACAGATTACATATTAATGAAACATTATAAACTTTAAATTACTGTAATCATAACAATATAAGATGAACATAAGAAGGGATTAGGATGCCATTTTGAATTTATTACGGTGAAAGGTAAAAGAATTTACTATGTTTATTTATAAATTTATTTCCTTTATTTCAATACTATAAAATAAATATTTTACTTAAAAACTTAAATATACCTATGCTATTGTAATTATTATTTCGCGGTAACGACATAAGTCCGCGCGGCATATCTCCGCCCATACATTTTTTCCACGGAGATATAACGCCGAACTCCGTGCGGAGATATGTCGTTTTCGCAGTTCCTCCCATTATTTCCTCTTCAATTATGTGCACTCGTTTGCACTCACAAATTCCAGACCGAATGTCGCAACAGCCATATAAAATGTAATTCACAAATGGAGTGCCGCCGCTCTCTGTCTGTTTGTTTGCCAGGACATAAATCAATGCATCCTGCCACAAGCTGGACATCCTGGCATTCGCCTAGGCAAATGATATTTCCACTGGTTTCCCGCTTTTGCCATGTCCTTTGTGCAGATTCTGATTCCGAATTGTGAGTTTTGCATTTAAAGTGCATCATTTGACATTTTGTGTGCGAGCCTTAATTGTGCGTGTGACAAGTGCATATGGTGTGAGCCCAGGATGAAACTCACTCGATTCGTTGAGCTAATTGGAATTATTATTACATTGTGCTCACCTGTTAACAATTATTTGACTTACCCGGATAACACTAAGCCGGCAATTATTGCTTATTTTGTAAATACCGATGCAACGACATTATGTGTGCAAGGTGTACTTGGATTTTCTGATATTTTAATTTTACTATATTATTATAAGATGACATGTTAGTTATGCGATTCTTGGTAAGACACTTGATTATTCCTGCACTTGCATGTTTATCGATATGTTATCGTGCCAGTTTCCACCACTAGTTGTTAGAAACTTAAAATGCTATCCCGCTTCCTTGACAAATCTGACTACCAAATAAATGAATTAGTATAGGTTTTATTACCATAAATAGTACAAATTAGTTCTTTAATGTTTACAACTACATTTTTAGAATATTTTGTAGCATTTTCTGCTCGCCATATCAAAACCAAAACCTTATTCAGCTCTTTAAGAAAAGTCTTCGTTTTCTTTTATTTTACTTATGTTTTTCCATTGTTAATTGTACATATCAATTCGCAGGAAGTGTGCTCTCCGCATGTCACACATCTGTCATAAGTTGAACTCGAGGGGAAAAAGTCCCACAACGGCCATCAACCAACGTTGGCCAAGGAAGAGAATCCCTGCGGAGAAATGGACTTGCAGGAGGATAACTCACTTAATGCCGACTAGACTTACTGGGTTCTATTCCTGAATTCTATCTCCGGTTGGGCGGGAGTGCCACATTGCCACCAGATGCCGATGTTGACCACGCTGCCAGCTGAGAACTTTCCCGCGGTTCAACGAGGTCAGGCGCAGTTGCTCGCGTATGGACACTTCCGGCAGCGGCTGGTTTAGGTCAGGAAAATCGGAAAAATCTGATTCATCAGAGAGACTAGTGGCTGCCACCTTCACTATATCAGTTTTCTGTAAAAAAAAAAAAACGAGTGATTACACCTAACATATATCTCGTTCCAGTTTAACTCCGTACGCACCTGATTCTTCTGTGGTTCCCCTTCCTCAGTCTCCATTGAGACCTTGACTAGAAACTCGTAATGCTTCTTGGGCATTAAGTACGATTCGGTAAAAACCAAATCAACAGAATTTTCCATTTTCGCTCGACGTGATTAGCCAGATTCTTTATTTTTCAGTAAAGCACGCAAACTGTAAATGCAAAGCCTGCTAAGAGATGTAAAATAATCAGAGATTCCTGACTCTGGGATCATGCAAATACCATGTCCATCAATCCCAAACAAATTAGCAAGGGCCCGACCCTCTTACTGCCGAGTGCAGCTAAAAGCTTTTCCACCTCCGAAAATCTTCGGACCGAGGCCCCTGGATTATTTATGTACTAAATGCAGATAAAGTTTCGTTTTTAGGGCCTCGAGCATGGACTCTTCTATGCGGGAATCCCGGACCTTTCTATGCACTTTGCTGCCGGGGCTGAAAAATAAAATTTATTTACAGTTTTCCCGGCCGGAGGTTCAGGATCCGCTGAGCGAACCGAAAAACGGAAGCCCGTGGGCGGGAATTTTAAAGGGGAGTCACGTTCTGTGCGAAATGGAAATGGTTTGGAATTTACGCCAAAATACTCGTCCGACCAGAAAGTACAGCAAAAAATAAAAAATACCAAATGGGCGGAGCCCTAATCGTAGTGAAAGTCTCCTGCTCTATTATTTTCATCACCATCTATTTTCTTTTTTTTTTCCCGGTGGCCGGTAGGCCTAATGAAATTTTCCTTTTATGGCAAGTGCAACCGGGCAAATTGCAGGTGAAAGCTTTTCCTGTGCTCGCCCCCAACCCCGCCCGAATGTTGTTTCGCAAAATCTCGTTTTTTGTGGGTCCTTTAATTTGAGTGGCGCCCGGAAAGGTACGCAACGCTGAGAGCCTATCATAAATAAACAAAGGCTGTAAACCATCTGATATTCGAACGGTCCGGGTTGGCTGATGTTTCTCCTTATATTTCCTACCTTTTGCATTTTATTGCCACCTCTGGTTTGTGTTTGTGTCCCTTGCATATCCGATGCGTAAGTTTATATGTCTCGGAGAAGTAACAGCAGCAGCAGGTTATCCTGCGGTCTCTGGAGGGCCAAAAAGTCAACTTATATTGCGTTCAAAACAAAAGATAGAATGGGGTATCTTTACTGTGGGTTGTATACTTATTCCTTTAATTTAAAAATTAAATTTAAGAACTGGTAGTCCATGAAAACAATGTCAGTCATTTCTAAAGGCTAGGTCAGGCTTGGAAAGAAAAATTTCATTTCATTTCGAACCACCGTCAGACAAACAACATTCTCTCTTTTTTATTTTCTCTGTGTTTTTGGCTATTCTGTATAAAAATTTGTATTGGTAATATCTTTATTATCTTCTTGACCAAAATTTCTTTTAAAAATGAGTTTAAATTTTATTGGAAATTCCATCAGTCGACTCTGCCTTGAACCGCAGCACAAGGCGTCATCACCACAAAAGTACATAGAGTCGATGAGGAATCTATTAAGTGGTTTCACCCGTAATAAAATTACTGGCATTTATAAAACAGGTTAGTAAAACCAACTTCTTTGACAATTTTAGAGAGCTAACATTAATTTCAATTTTCTTTTATATTTTTAAGCATCCATAAAGAGTCGTTCGCCTTTTTCGAGATACAAATCCAACCAAAAAGTGGGTACAAATTTTGTGAAAAATTATAGGAAACCACTTGTATGCACTGGGGAAAACCACGTTCATCCGCTCCTCTTAAACCTGCAAATGTTTTCTTCAAAGCAACATGCAAAGGTATATGAGGATGGCATTAATCTGTCCTGCGACATGGACCACATCGAAGGAATCGGTCGCCTGGTCCTGAACGCGCTCCGCATGCTAAGGGAAGCGGTTAAAATGGACGTGAACCTGCCAAAGCTACAGCTGTGTCTGCCGGTGCCGCGGTTGAAGAGAGTCACTTGGGTTTTTCCACCCTATATTGATGAGCCATTTGGGTTTGTCTTAGTGAGCTTGCTGAAAATAATGCAAGGCGAGTGTATCAATCTAACTCTGGCGGACAGAGCCCTCATCCGTTTACTCAAGAGTCCTCGTATTCAAAAGGACATTGTGAAGGAGGAATCTAAAAAGGATGATACCAAAAGACCTCTGAAGAAAGACCTGTATTTGTTGGGAAAACCCATATGGTTTCATAAGATTAGTGGCTCGGACCTGGTGGACATGGCAATGTGCTCGAAGTTTAGGAAGGCTACCAAGCAGCAGCAAGTTGGTTAGGATTGTGAAAAGGCTACTTGGTGAAAAGGCTACTTGGTGAAAAGGCTTCATGGTGAAAGGCTACTAGCTAGGAGGATATATCTCAGGACTTTCATGGCTAGCAATTCCGCAAACACTGTCTCAGTACAATTTTATAGTCTAAATGTTTGTTAAACACATAATACATTTTATATTAAACGTAAATAAACGTTGTGCTACCTATGACAGTAATAATGGTTTTTTGTTTGTATATAATACAAATAATAATATTAAATGTAAAATAATATTATTTTAATACCTAAAAATTCCCCTGAAACCACTGTCCCTAACAACAATGTAATGTTAAACCAACCATGACTTTGCGGCTGCAAAATGCCCCGGACAAGCTGAGCACATTAAGTTTCAACTTTAACCCCAGCACTAACACACTGACGCAGGTGTGACTTACGCCGCCTCCCCATCCCTAGAGCCATTACCCCCTGCTCCTTAGAACATATACTAAACCAGAGCCACCAACAAGTCAACAAAAATTTTTGTTCCGAGTTAGTTTCTATTTTTCGCTTTTGTCGACGCTTTTTAACTTTTCCTGTCACTCGCTCTATTTTTTTTTTGGCCACGATTTAATTTCATATTTTATGCAGGGGAAAAGAGGGAGTGGAGGTTCAAGCTGTTCTATAATGAAGCCAGCTTCTTGTAGCGGCTAAGCAGCAAAATATGACAAAATGTTGAGCCAGCGGCGCATATTTTAAGCCTTCCTCCAGAGCTTAGCAGCTACCCACAGGGACACTTGGAGAAACTGAGGAGATAGTTTGAAGAAAATAATGAAATAATAAAAGAGTACTAAAGAATATAAAATTTGTTAAGTAAAATGAGGCAAAGATGTTTTATAAGTGAACTTTATTTCTTAATGTATATATTTTAAGAAAATGTAAAATAAACACAAATATTCCAGAAAGAGCTGAACTTTTAGTAAGCTTATGGAGACATTTTTAAAGGCCATAAATTTATACCTTTGCAAACCTTTCTTATGTTTTATTTACCTATTCAAACAATATTTTTTATATTTTTATTCAAGTGCAGCCACCCATCACGAGTGCCCCCTTTCGGAACTCCAGGAAAATTTCCGCGTGCTGACAACGGAAAATGTCACAAAATGTTGGCGGCGACGCTGACTTTTCTGCATGAGTCTGCTGTTTTCCTTTTTTTATTTCAGACATTTTCGGAGGCCGCCGCTCCCAGACAGAGAGACGACTATGACTATCGCATTCATATTTTTGGCCTTTTACGACTTTTCATAATCTTTATGGGCGGACTGGCAGCTGGGGGGCGTGGCTCAGCGCTTTTTACAGCCCAAGGAGTTACGACGCTTATGAGTGCAATTTAAATTCAAAAGCCGCTTAAATTTATTTCGAGCCGAAGCTTCCTGCCCCAGCCTGGCCTGCCATGGCCTGCCTGCACTCACTTAAGTCAATTTTTGTGTTACAAATTTTACATTTATGACAAGCAATTTAACTTTTGCCTAATTGCGCGACATGCAAAATTGCAAGCTAACTTCATGGCATCTCTCCTTTCTTCCTCTGTCATCCCTCCATCTGCAGGATGCCCCAAGTTGTGTGTCCTGATGGTTCATTAAATGTAACTTTTGCCTCTGTCGGCAGGCGGGCAATGGAAACTTTTTGTTCCCAGCACCAGGACGATGTCGGCAGGGGAAACTATCAGGCGGATGGAGGTTCAGGCTCAGGCTCAACTCTGGGGGTTAGCCAAATAGAATGGCTCATTAGGATAGTGCGAGAGGAACTTATTGGATTAGTTTGTGCCCCCTGACAGCCCTTGGGGCTGAAAGAAGATTTTGTCATGCGATGCCATTCGCTGTGTGTGTCTTAGGGGGGAAATGGAAACATATCCTGGCAGATTTCTATAGAAAAATATACATAGATGGACAGGGAAATCCTTGGAAATATTCATGGGGAAAAAAGAGATCTCAAGAGTGAGCTAGATTTGTTTAAAGTGTAATTTAAAAATATTTTTAAAGCCTTTATTTAATAAAAACAAAAAGTTCTTGGTGGCCTTTAAATATAAAAATATGAAGATGCTTTTAAAATACTAATTTAAATAACTCTTTTAACTCAAAACATCTTTAACCCGTTTTCAGTTTATTACAACTTATTTCAGCCAATTTATAGTTCTCAAAAACAATATATTTATGTTAATAAAGTTCGCAGATAAACATTTTCGCAACTTAAAGTTTTCCCGACTTTTTCGCAACAGTTTTCTACCCCCTTTTATCCATTTTCCCCCATTATTTATGAATTTTTGAATGCTTCGCAATATAAAAAAGGCAACTTTGTGAACAAGTTCAGAGTTTTGCAACTTAAAGGCAACTTAAAACTTGCAAGCCCTGGCTAATCTCATTGGCCAAAACTTAAGTTTGTCTATCCGCCAATTAGCAAAAAGCAAGATTTTCATTTCGCATGCAAGTGGAGATGTCAGAGACTCGGTTGGGAAAATGCGAAAAGATTTTTCCGGCTGCGTCAACTCGTTGCGCTTCAAGTGCTCGAAGCGTCGAAGCAGATCGACTATTGTCTTAATTTCTCCCCACGGTCTCTTTAGTGCTCAAAGTGGCGAAAAGGGGGGAAAACGTGCAGGGGAGACTGGTGTGGAAAACACACCCAAGGCGCTGCCGGAAAATGCTTTTCACTCGGCAAAAGGATTTGCATTACAAACTCCATTTTGTAGTTGCATAAACTGATTTATTTAGCGACTTCACTTATGCGCCCTCAACGTTAGCTGAAAATCCCGCCTCGCAAGTAAAAGCCGGAAAAACAAACGCCAAATTAGTTTTGTTAGCTTTTAATATGCACAAAGGATTATGCGAAACGCTTCCAGCTAAAAGGAATTTCACGAAAAAAGGAGAAAATTATCATTGCATGAGGCACAGAAAAGGATTTGCCAATTGGCAGTTTGGAAACAAATTCTGGTTTTTATGGGCACTCGCTTAGCCGAAAAGCTTGTAGAGTTTATGGATGTGAAAGTTCCTCCTAAATGGATTTTAGTTATTGAAAATTGTCAATGAATTGAGATTTGCTATATCTGCTACATAAAAAAAAGAAAAATATAAACTTTTGAAGCTAACGATGAACAAGATTCGTTACAAGTTTTTAAATTATATTGTTGGAAACATAATTTTCTATGTCTTGACCAGCATTTAAGCCGAATGCAACTCAGCATTCTAGCCAAGTTTTCCTGCTGGCGACATTTTGCGAGCCGCAACATGTTGGCAAAAACCAAAGTTTTCCTGAAGTTAAAGTTTGTCTTGGCAGGCCAGACCGCAGCAGCCCGACTTTGAGCCCAGTCTGTGGCCATGTGGCACTTGCTACTCCCGCTGCCGCCAGTCCCAACCCCTGACCTCTGACTGGCGGCCCAAGTGGAGGCGTAATTTAAAAGCAGACAAGACAAGGCAAAGACGATTGCATGAGTTGGCAACTGTAGTTTACCATTTTTATTTAGCCATCATTTGCCTTTATGACTGCTGTGGTAATCCTGCCGAGAATGTCCCGAAATCTCACCATGATTTGGCCATTTTATCGAGTTCATTGCGAAGTTCTTGAAAACTTTGTGCGAGTGTTGCAAGTTTTACTGACTTTGTGGGCCAGGTTTTGGTTTTTTTTTTTTCTGGGGGCCAAGTTAATGACAGCCACGTGGGGCATTTTGTTCTTCGTGGAAAATTGCTCATTAAAAAGTAATAAATGTCATTCGCGGAAATTAACTTGGTTTCGGCGGAAATTCTTCTTGGATTAATTTTTGGTTAAAGTGTTTCGTTAGATTTTGACTTAATTAACTTCTTTTAAGTTAATTTCTATTAAATTTATTTTTCTTTTAAATGCATTTTTCTATTTCTATTTCAATTTAATCAAAAATAGTTTAATAAACTTTAGAAATAATATTTTCATAAAACAATTTAATTAAATTCCACTAACCTTACACTTCAAAGTAAAACTATCATAAATTCCTGATAAAAGGTCTTTATTTTCTGCTCCGTTTAACCAAATTGAACTGTTTCTTCTCTCTCTGATATAACAACCACACGTGTCTAGTGCTTACATGAAATGAGCAAATTATTTCCATCAGCTATTAAAAAACCACACAAAGACGCAACCAACCAGGATACCGGATAACAAAGACAGAGACATGGACAATTGCTGAGTATGTAACTGAAGCGTCAGGACTCGGCGACAAGTGGCAGGATGGCCACAGCAACCACAGACGTTCATGAGAACGCTGAGAACAGGAGCAGGTCAAGGGAAAGTGATGGACAAAGTGGACCAGATAAAGCTGACCAACCAACCAGCAAGCCACAGATATCAACAGGGCAACTAATTGTTCAGGTTATCGCCTGGATGGTCAAACATTTTCAATATTTTCTGAAAACAGCAGCAGTTCCCCCCAACTTTGACTTCTCCCAACAGAAGTGCTCAAAGGAAAACCTCAAGAATTCCACCTTTTCTGTAATTCCAAACAATAAGTTGCCATTTTACTGCCAAATGCTTAACCTTGTGCTCAATCGTAAAGGGAGCAGTCGGCCTCCAGTGTTTCCCCCATGCCTTTCCTCCAGATGTTGCCCAAGATTATTTTCACCATTTTCATTGTGCCTTTTGTTCGGTTGCCTAGAAGAGGAAAAATTGAGAAAAAAAAAGAGGGAGGAGAAAGTGGAGAAGTTTTCGTGGGCAGGAGCCTAATCAGATATTTACGCCACAGGCGGTGGCTCAAAGTAGAAAAATATCCAGCGGAACAACTCCTCTACACGGGGAATAAAAATCAGAATTCTATAATTTAATTTGATTAAGAAATTCTTTTTCTAAAAAATATTAAAGTTAATAAATTAGTTTTGAGATGTGGAACTCCTTCTCTATATTTATGGTTCAAAAGCTTAATATTTTCTATTTCTTTACGTAGTACTTGTTATATATTTTTCTCTCCCTGTTTCCTCATATTACATTTGAGCGTTGGGCTTTCGACTCTCGCTGGGTGTTAAAATAAATGAGAAGCATTTAGGGCCAAATCCCCATGGCAGCCCAGCATCGGCCACAGTCCAAAGCCAAATCCGAATCGGAATCGATATGTGAGCTCTCTTCCCGGTAAATCCGAGTCCTGTCAACCGGCCTTCATTTAATTGCCAGCATTTGTCAAAAAATCTCATGGCAATTCTGGTAAATTCTGCATAAATTGTGAGTGTTGGTTTGGCTCAAAATGAAGGAGTGGCGGTCGTGGCATAAATCCTTAAACACACATCTGCAGTAGAACGTGTCCAAGTAGGAGAAGCCAAGAAATCGGGTCGCAATTCCACTTTCCTCGCCTTGGAGCACTTTGTGTGTTCCTGTTTGATGTGTTGTGGGAGGTCCTGGGAAAAGAGAAAAGTTTGTGGAGCACATTTCACTTGACCTGCTTGGCGGATTGAGATCGTTGAGAACGAAAGGGAAATGGGATGGAAACTGTTCGAGGAGCGAATAACTTTAGCTAAACATCTGCATTGTGTGCCAAGGCAGCCATTAAAGAGAAAGTTGGGCGATAACAGATCGAACTGCGAACACAACTCCCTAGTTGACTGGCTACCCCTTTAATTATCTCCCATTATGATCTCCGATTAACAGTCGATTGCATTAGAGGCGCTTAAATCGCCGCTCAACCGCATTTCCCGCATCCTCATCCTTCGACCTCAGGACGTGCACTTCCGGTTCAATCGACCGACCTCGAAAACGGAAGGATATTGCGCCTTCTGTGCAAATTGTGGGCGCGGCCAGTCGATGGGTATTATTAATGAAAAGGCCGCGTGGTGCCACGGGATTTCCCTCTCCACATTCATCCTGCAGTTGGAAATATGTATGAATATATTATTGATAACCGAATTCCCTCGGATGTGGAACCTGATTCTGGCCAGGGGCCACTTCCAACACTTACTGCAAAAATGCAAATATTGAAATAGTTATGAATGCGAGTGCTCCTCTGCCTCCTACTTTGGCATCCTTAATCCTTGGCTACCAGCCACAAGGGATTAAAGGGGAATGTGGGAAATTGAATTCACAGGAAGATGGCTCCTGTTTCCCCCTGTTTCTCCCTCTCTCGGGGACATTTAAAGAGTGTGCAAATCACGGCAATGGGAATTAGCAAGGGATGAACATTTGGTCAGCGCCATATTTCTGGCAAAATTGGCAAACAGCAAGAGCAATCCGACAAAGGCCTCCCTATGAAGCCCACATATTTGGAATGTCATGTGGGTTTGCTTTGCATTCAAATTGGAATCAGTGGGAGGCGAAATGAAAGGGCTAATAGATGGGTTTGGAAAGGGTAAATATGAGAGCTCTGCTAGTAACTAATTAAAATATAGTTGTATTTCTTGAAATGGGAAAATCCGAGTCCTGTCAAAGCCTTCATTAACAAATATTAATATATCCATTAGTAATTTAATGAGGCTCTCTTTAACAGGAGTTACAACACAGATACAGTGTACTGAATAGAGGACTCTTTAACTAGGACTCGGCTGACAGTGACCCATCTTTAGTCTGGAGTAGCCACCACAATATAAGACCCGACAGGACACAACCGCGAACTATCCACGTCACAAACAGGAACAGGACAACGAGGACGATAATCAACTGGCAAACAGCCGCAACTTCTCCTTCCTTCCTCCGCGGGGGACCTCTCTCATTGCTTCGCTGCAGAAGCAATTAAGTTTTCCTGATTCAGTAATTGCGTCAAGAACGGACAGCGAAATCTGCTAGACACAGGGACGCCCCATTAACGCCGCCCACGAGTTAGTGGTTGCCTATTAAAAAATCATAAATTAAGCGGAATTTTCGTGCTCTACTTTCTTTTATTCCTTCCACTCGAGTTGCTCGAAAAAATAATCACTTTTGTTGCCAATAAAGTGCGCTTTGATTGCTGTTGGATGTTTATTGTGACGCACCGTCCGCTGCCACGCCCCAATTTCCCCTTTTTATTGCCTCTGAAAGAGGCGAAGAGAGAGCCACATCTGCAATCCGTTTTTCATCCATTTTCATTGCGTTTTCATAGCCTCAATTGTTAATTAATTGCAGTCTCTCTGTGGTTGGTTTCTTGTCCATCCTCTTGTGTCTTTGTGCTTGTTTGTGACTTTGTTTGGTTAATTTTCCTTTTGTTGCTTAATTTTCTGTGGCTTCAATTGGGTTTTCTTTGGGTTTTTCCAAAGCTGTTTGCACTCAGCTGATTAAGTCTTTAAAAATGCAGCCAATGTTGGAGGATGCCAAGGGCATTGCTACTCCTTAACTTCCCACATTTTAAATCTTAGTCTCTGATTCAGGAAAGACTGATTGTGGCAGCCCTGAGACATGGCTTTCTCTTACATTCTGTCATAAATTGTAAATAAACTGGGAAGCCGCAGTGAAATCACAAGATGAGCCATAAACTTTCGAAGACAAATCATAAAAACTGGGGAAAAGCACAAATTCCATTTTGTGGATGTTCAGCAGGAAAAATACAAGGCTTGGAGAAGGCAATACATTAAATGTATGTGGAATTTATCAGAATTTACAAGAGTAAGTGAAGTAAAACTCAAGAATTCTAATTGTACAATCTCATTACTCAACCTACATCTCCCTGCCTCCGACTTAATAATATTTAAGCAAGCTTTTGGTCACTTTCTCCACTCATTAATCACTTTCCCATCCCTCTCTGCGCCTTCGTCACACCCCAGAGTTCAATCGGAGCTGAAGGATATCATGATATATTACTTGCGGAGAACTCCCCTTGAATATTTCTTTAATTAAGGCTCTGAACTCGTATCCCGCTGAGAGGGAAGGAGAGTGGCGGAAATTTAATAAAAATGTCACAGCTGAGCTGCAGAAAAGGACCTTCTCACTCGGTTCTCGTTTTCAATTTCCCAAGGACCTTGGCCACTCCCACGATAATTATGAAATGCGAGCCATTTTCTCAGCTGTCGCCGGGTGAAGTTTTCCAGCTGCAAACTGACCACTGGAAAAGCTTTAAGGTGGAAAATCATGAAAGGTAAGAGGAAGCAGGTGGACCAAGTGATTTGCATGATGATGCTTCACTCTCTCTATTCCTGGTTCCTACTTCCTACTACCTTGTTCCTTGTTCCTTCACCACATCCGCATCCACATGAATAAATTCCAATGGCCAATTTTAGGAAAACTTCCTGGCATGTGGAGGAAAGTGGGGGCAGGGAGAGTTCGTGGCTTACACGTGGTGCCAATGTCATCCCGGCAACATTTTGACAATTTGTGGAAAACAAATAGGAGGAAAAGGAGGAAGAGTTTCCCGTTTCGCTGCTGAATTATTCATATTTATCCTGCTGTAAATATTATTCCAAGCAATGGAAAATATTTATTTACTTTCGACCAAGGGAAGGATGGAAAACTTTCTCTAACAATCAAACTGAAAGTTGCTAATTTTTTGGGGCAAGCTCAAAGTCCAAACTTTATGGGAGAAATCAGTTCAAATATTAAATACAATTACCAAATTAATTTACATCACCGAGAGCTGAGAGACTGGAAAACAATTAAAAAGTTAGCAAAGTTCAAACCAACATAACCGAAGGAAAGGCAACACAAATATCTGAACATATGGGAGGCTTTGCACTGCAAAGTTTTAATAAATCGAAATGTTTGCCAAACAAACTAATCCTCTTTTTTTATTCCTTCAGCTCCTCCCGGAAACCTGCACTAAATTATTCCACGCTGTATTCTCTGCGGATTCAAACCACAAAGGTTTGTTTGCTGCAGTTTTCCTCGTGGTTTTCCTCTGTTTGCTAAGCGTGTTTCCCGGCGAAATAAATTTGAAAACTGCGCAGTTTCCCTTCTGTTTATCTGTTGATTCATCTGCCTTTCTTATTCCCTCTTATTCTGTGGTAAACAAATTAACAGAAACGCTGAACAATGTTGTTCGAGAGACAGATTCGAGGATGGAAAAGTTTACCCGCCACACAAATCAATTAAAAGTTGGCCCCAAGCTGGGAGGAAACTCTTCAATCTTCCGCCTTCATCAGGCTTTAAAGTCTCTCTTTGCTGCCCGAGATATCTGGTCGTGAATCAGAACCCAGTTCTTTATATAATCGAATCGAACATTGATGGATGGCAGGATCTACTCTGCTCACCCTCAGCCGAATCCTCCGATAAACATTTCTAATTGATATTTAAATTGAGACTTTTGTTTGCTGCTCTTGAGAGGCAAACAAACCCCAAGTTTGCCAGTCTCCTCGAATCCAAATAAATGTAAATTCCCATGGATACCTCCCGCTTCTCCCAATTTTTCTCCCTTCCTAATGTGCGAGTCGTTGACATGAATAATAAGAACTTCGACTACGCACGGAGGACTGTCTGCGGACAGAGGTCTACGGACCACTGACTACTGACCTCCCCAAAGTGTTGGTCTCGAAATTATGGCAGCAGAGCGTGGGAGCTGGCGGAAGAGAGTGGCTTTCCGAGGAATTATCTGAGAGATACTCGTACTGAGAAATAAAGAGAATGTTGCTGGCAGCTTGTTGCGAGTGTCTGGCAACATTTGTTGGCCAAGGGAGACAGCCAGCATCCTTCGTCCTTTGGTTGTGCCTTCACTTTGCCCTTCTTATCGATTTCTCATTCTGTTGTGGCTTCGATTTGGGGTTGTAAAAGTAGGAAAAGGAGGAGATTTCGAGGTTGGGATGCATTTCTGGGTCAATAGCTCTCTGGTTGCGTCTTTCGCCCATCTGCTCATGGATTGTTTGTGTTCGTTCGAGTCACTTTTCCAAGGGTTACCCCTGTTGAAACCACAGACAACCTTCTCTCCCTCTCTGCACCCCTAACACGCTTTAAACCAATTACGAAGTTGGCCCGAAATGCGAGTGACAAACACTTAATTGGTTTAAAGGCCTTGACACGAAGTTTTCACTAGCAATTTGAGCTTCCATCCAATCCCAGGGACATGCCACGCCCCCTTCATTGGAGAGCCCGCAAAATTTATTTGTTTTGGTTTACCGTGGCAGGAAATTGCAGCGAATTCTGCGGACAAAGCCAAAAATTAATGAGCGGATGCGGGTCAAAGTGCGGCGATACGCTCCTCCCTCAATTTCTCCTCTAAGCTCACCCCTTACCCTCCTGATCATCGTTACCCGCTTTTCTGATAGATGGACCTGCCAGTCTCTGTTCCTGGCAGCCGATTCAAATTCCGCTCACGCAGGGCATCAGCTTGGATCCAGGGCCACATCCTACTCCTCGTTCTGGTTGAGGTCCTGCTGCACGGTGTGCCCTTTCGTCTTCGTCCTTCGCTCAGTTGCAGCTGCGAGTTGCGGTCGCCACGGGTGCAGATCGGGGAAAAGGGTGCCAGGAACAAGGTGCAGCTGCAATTTGGGACCTCGGTTGGGCTCACATTGTCAGCACTTTCATTATTGCCCGCATTTTGGACCCGAAAGAGGTGCAGAGGCGCAGAGTGGGGTGGACCATGTTTAGGCGTGTGACGATGGAGGCGTGGCCGTGCAGCTGAGTTCAGTTGATTGGAGAGCATTTTTCCACGTTACTCTCCCTAAAAGAGCCGATGAGGCAGCAAACAAAGCATTTTTCAGGCATTTTCAGGAATTTCAGGCATTCGATTAAAGGAAAGTGGATGAAAATGAAATCTAGGTGTTTAATTCAGCTTTCTGATATCTTAGATTATGTTATGGATGTTATGGGTCATATACCTAAGTATTTTAATATATTCTACTATTCATGATTTATTTAATTTGGAAAATATATCAGCATATGTTCATCTTTAAACTTTATCCCTTAAAAAGTAAGTTTTTTTCCGCCCTGCTAAACTATTTCTCATATTCCTTCCATATAGACATTCCATTTCTCATACGCAAGGTTGTCCACATTAACTTGATTACGAGTCATACAAAATTACATAATGGACCCTTACTTTCAAATTAAAATCCCAGTTAAAGAGTTCTCCTAAATTTCAATTTGTTTAAAAGTGCTTCCTAGCTTCTCTGCCCTTTAAAACTTCTTCCTACCCCATGCCAGCCCTCTCAAAATTCCATTACTCATACGCAGCGTGGTCCCCATACTTGTCTGCCTCACTCGTCTCCCTAATCCGACTGGGAAAGTGCTTTTAGTTCCGCTTTCAGAATTTTTAATGAGTTCACAGTCCGAGACAAGTTCGGACACAGATTCGAGGAATGTTTTCCTCCTCTCGCCTCAAACGGTCAAGGTTGCTCTCTGACCTTGAACTTACACATGAAGAAACTCGAATGGAAACCGCAACGAGAAACTAAAGTATTTCCTCTTCTGCCTCGTTTTCCTTCGCTCTGCCCCTATTTCCTGCTCTAATTCCTTTCCCTTCATTGTTTTACATTTCGGAATTTCCCGCTGCCTCTAAATGCAAATGAAAACCCTCGAGAGAAGTGGAAAATTCTTTCTGTTTGCTCCCCCTACGCATGCCCGCGACTCTGCCAGGAAAATAGAGACTTACCTCACCTCTTGGCAGCTCTTCCTGACCCCAATGCATCACTGTTGAGGTTATCCTCGCCGCCCAAATGGAGATGAGCAGCTGCCTCTCCTTTGTTGGCTCTTCCCCGTTGTCTTGGGGTCACATCAATTTGAATGTTTCGCCCTGTTTGAGATGCTAATGCTGCGGAGAACACGAATAACTCAGTTCTCGTCGGGGCCAGAGGGAAAGTCAAGTTGCAACTGCCACTGAGTCACGTCCTCCGCTCTCCATTGTCGATTGTGCCACAGTTGAACACTCGGAAATGGGTCGAAGGTGTTGCATGATTTATGGATGGATGGGTCCCGGGGAGATGCACTTGCTGTTTATGTTCCAGGTGGTTAATATCCTACGAGCAGGGAACAACCCTATCAACAGGGAGCTGGGAAAAGGACAAAGAAGGCATCATTTGCATATGGATAACCCTCTGCTTACCCTGATCCCTTCCCGCCGAGCCACTTGCCGCGACTGTCGGCACAACAATCCTGGGAAATGCGATAGAGACATCTGCCTTTCCCAATTCCCGCCTCCACTCCTCCACTTCCCACATTGTTCAGTGAGCGCCCATTGAGGCATGCATAAAATATGTTACATGCAACCGACCATGCCCACTCAGAGGGACGCAGGATCCTGCGGAGTGCCGTCCTGCCATCGATAAATTCGTTAAAATCTGCGCTCCGTTCAATTAAGAGCGAAAAGAAAAAATAAACCGAAAACACGTCACCAGAAACTGAGGAAATTTAAGTGGAGAAGAGCAGGGATATGTAAAGTGAGATGTCATCCGTGGGGAAATAAAGGCGGATGCTCCGGCATCGATCTGAGCTGCCATAATGAAGAATTAAAAGTTTCAGTTTACCCGGGAAAGTGCGGAAAAGGGAGACAAAAGGGACCCGAGGACCAACTGTTGCAATGAAATTATAGATGTGGTCGGAATCGTTCTCTCCGCAAGAAAATCCAACTTGTGGCTGAATGTTAATTAAATGCAATTTCAGCGCAAGTTGAAAACTTTTCCGTGGACAACTCTTGGGGCAATTCGAATAAGAGAAGGGAAGTATTACGTAAATATAAGGGAGATGAGGTAATAAACTCTGCCTGATTTTCACTGTAAAATGTACTTTCATTTGCAGTTCCCTTTTGATATCCTTGAAAATTCCTTGACCCTTTTCTTTTGAGTTGCTCCCCCTATTTCTTTTTACCTTTTGTGACCCCCGACAAGAGTCCAACCCCTGACAAATCACCCTGATATACGCCTAAGAATTTTCCAATGGATTCGAGTTCACCTTTCGCTGATTTTCGCCACTTTTGAACTCAACTTGGGAGTATAAATCAACGAAATACCCGTGAATGCATGAGGAAGAAAGCAAATAAATCAATTCGGAAGGGGTGAATGGAAATAAAATCGGAAATGGAAATAGAAGCGTCAAATGGAACTGGAGTCGCGTCTACATTCGCTGAAGGGAATAAAGCGCATTAAGGGAATTAATGGGCACCGGTGGCGTATGAGTAACGCGAAGCCGTTCTCTCTTCGCCTGTCGGGGGAAATTCGCAGCTTACTCTCAGTTTTCACCTGCTAATGTGTGAAGAGGCTCCTAATTAATTTTGTATGACTACGCAAATGAAGAGAAGCTGGAGGCGGGCAGTGAGTTTCTGGCGGGGATTCGGGGATGGCAAGTCATGTGGACTAATGATAAACACTCTCGGGGGGCGGACAGGGATATGTGGAAATGGAAGCGGAAACTAAGCTAAAGCGAATGCTCGGATAACGGACAACGAGTGCCAGGAAGTGGGAGTTGGAAGCGAAAGTAGGAGTGCAGGGACCTCATCCGCTTTTGTGGGTGGCAATTGTTCACTGAACAGCTCGAAACTTTAATTGGAAATACAAATAAAATTACCCATTTATTTCGCAGATTAAATATGTGGAAGACAGGAGAGTCAGTTGCAGTAAATATTGTGACAGGCTAGGAAAATATGAAAGTGGGAGTTCAGAGAGTGTAAAGGCAGTTCGTTGAAGTCCCTTCATTGGCTAATGAGGCATTGAAATGGAACACATTTCGGAGGCTTTTATGCAAATCAAACTCAAATGGAAACCGATTGAAAATCGCTGGGAAATGTAAGCAAAGCTAACGAGGGAAATCTGAGCCATCGAATGCTTCGCTCCATTGAAGTTGGTAAACGGAAAGTGGAAAACGAAGCTGTCAATTATCCAAATGATGTTCCTCGACATAGGAGCATCTGAAGCATCCGAGTTCGGGATGAAAACGAGGCAAACTTTGCCTAGGAAAAACATTCTGAACTCGCCACCAAATGAGGCGAGGAAAATGGAGACGCAAAGGGGAAAAGCCAGCTAAGCAAATGAAAAGTAACATGGAAAACTGCCGCAATTTGTTGCAAAACAAAGAATGTTTCCTCGCTGAAAAGGAAATGCAACAAAGTAAAGGGAAAGGAAGTGCAGCTTGGGAGATATTTAAATCCTTTTCCTTCTACTCCCCTTTGGCCTCTTTTTTCTTTCAAGTTGTAACTGCAATCAGCCACGCCCTCAGTTCTCGAACCGCCCACTTTGATGACGCTTAATAAAAAGCAAAGGAAAATGTTAAAAGAAGAAAATGTTGGTGCTGGAAAAGTTCATGTTCCCCGCTGTCAACTCTTTCTGCAGTTGAAAGAAAGGGAGAAAAGGGGGCTCATAGGGCCAAGAGTGGGGATGGGTTAAAGACACATTTTGCCTGCATTTTCCTTGTTTACATCTTGTGAGTGACTTTTATTGCCTCGCATTTTGATTTGCATTTCAGGGCAGAGACTGAATGTCAACTAATTGAAAGTAGGGCAAAATGATAGAAACTAAAGCTTATATTGCTTATTTCCTATAATATTAGACTTAAGGTTTAACGACTTTCCGCGCATAGAAATCCTTTGAGAATCACCAAATGCTTCCCCACTCGCTCGGTTTTCCTCAGCCTCATTTTCATTCTCGCCACATTGAGCAGCAGCTCTGAATGTGCGAGCGTGAAACTAAGTGCTCCCTTTCAGGATCCCTGTAACCGGGATACATCGCACTATTCCTCCCTTCCAGCCTTCCAGCCTTTCATCCTGCGCTTCCCCGAGTCCTTTCATTTCATATTTAACCAAAGGGAAACGCAACAGAAAGGAGAATGCGGCTAGACAACAGCAGGCAAAATAAGGATGAATACGGAGACGGAGACGGAGCCAGGGACGGGTGGCAGGACAGTAGCCAACATTTGCTGACTTAGCTGCAATTATGGCAGATATTTTTATGAACTTGACGTCAGCACACACACACTGTCCGCCACATGACGCACACACTCTCATGGAGTGAGCTGAGTGGATGGGGACATCAAGTTTTCTGAAGGGAAGGAACCCGAGAGCTGAAGGGCCAAACGGAGCGAGGAAAATGAAGATGAAAATGTCAGTTGGAAAGAGTTTCAAGAGAGTGGAAAGCGATGAAAGTCTTTCTTGAGTTTCTAGAAATGTTGTGGAAAACAAGAGATAAACACACTGATCTGTCGGTTAGCAGATAAAGGGTTTGTTGGTAAGGCTATCAAAGACATTTTTAATCATT
This sequence comes from Drosophila triauraria, assembly GCA_014170255.2. NCBI lineage: Eukaryota > Metazoa > Arthropoda > Insecta > Diptera > Drosophilidae > Drosophila > Drosophila triauraria. The sequence continues at coordinate 12,504,701 of CM024334.1, forward strand.
AGTACTTATTTAATTAGTAATGACTTTAACCTTTTATATATTTTTTATATCAAAATAAATCCATTTAATTTGCGACGTATTCAATTTTATGGAATACACAATGGATAAACTCCTACTCCCGGTTCCAGTCCCCGCATCATAATTAATTCCGCTTTATTGTCGACTTTACGGGTGGCACTTGAAGGGACAAAAAAGGTGTAAACAGCGAAAAACCACACGAACTTACGTCGGAGGCCAGCAAAAAGCCAAAGTTTAATTGTTCAAATATTTTCAGGGCACACATGCAGCGTCCTTTGACCTCGGCCCCGTGTTTATCCTGTGCAACAATGAGCACGGCTGAATGTGGGCTCCGCTTTCGCCAAATATCCCACCATTCACCTCTCCAAATTAATTTACGGCGCCGAACATTTCGTTGGTAATTTTCACGGCAACAGGAGCGGGGAGGAAGGCATTGGGAAAGGGGGAAATTTCCCTCATTGTTGCAGTTTTTCATTATTGGTAGAACAACCATTTCGGCAGCACTTTCCTCGCTCTTAATTCGAGGCTCAATAAAAATCATCAACAATCCATTCGCAGTTTGATGGGACTCCCATTTTGTTCCTCTTTAAGAGTCTCGCGAGGAGAGCCATGAAATTCTCCGTCGTAAAATTAAATTTCTCAGCAATTAATTGCAAGCTCTCTCTGTTTCTCTTGGGGAAAAGTTTGCTGGAATTTTTATCGCTGACCCAGAATGACCTTTGCATCGATTACAGTGCCTCCCCTCGTTCTCTCCCCCATCGACCCTATTTTATTTTCTTTTAATTTATTTATCTTGAAGTTGATTTTATGCTCCAGCTCACTCTCTCTCTATGTCTCCTTCTCTTTCTTTTTAACTTTTGTCTGTTTTCGGTCGATTTTCCTGTCGCCTCTTAATTGTGTTTAAATTAATGCCAAGGATGGAGGGAAGGGAGCTTCGATTTCTGTTTATCTTTGGCAATTTCAACTGAAACTGAAATGAATTTTCTTTGAAATTTATTACTACGGAAATTGAAGGAAGTTTTCCAAGGACAAGGGCTCTGGGCTGTGTACCGGATCGGAAAATATTGATAATAGTAACCTTAGTTTCTTTTTTACTATTTATAGAGCTTATTTATGCAAACCTAAAAAGGCATAAATAGTTATAAACCATTTATTGACCCCCAGACATATTCAGCATGTGAACTCCAACCGAGAGATCAGAGACTCGTAAAACTTTATCCAAAATACCAACAACAGTTTTCTATTTGTCGTGCGTTTTCATTGCCGATTTTTATCACGGGCGCATTGAAAATTTACGAGTTTCCACAGCGCATAAATTCTGCGCCGTTTGCCAATTTTTATTATCTGCAAAACACTTTACGCGCATCTGAGGGATACTCGCGAGTGGGGAGCATCTAATGGATACATGAGCCCAAATTGAGACGCTTTGCATAGACCGAAGCAATCATCCTCCCCTTAGCCTAAGCCCTCAGCTCGGGAAACTTCTCCACGGAAAAGCGTGGAAAATGAGACAACAAATAATGATAAAAGGTGAAAAATGCACTTAGACTGCAAGGCAGCAAAGAGAAAACGCTAAGCGTAACTTATTATGGAAGATGGAGAAATGAAAACGGCGAGGAAAAGAAAACTTTCAGCGGAAACTTCAGCTGCATGTGTTGCACTCTTTGTGGCGCTCCAAAGAAAGCATAAAAATGAGAAAAGAAAATATTGCGAAATTTCAGCTCCAAGTAAACAGGCAAAACTAATTTTTAATGTTTCTCCAAGGAAGGAGAAGTGGGGACAGAAAGTTTTTTCCTCCGATTGCGATGCAAAATGTTGTCACTTTGTATCCCTGACAGCCAGGATCATCAATCGCTTTCTTTCGGTCTGCAGAGGATCCCTCAAAGAAAATATAATAAATGGGAGAGAGAGAGAAAGCCCAAAAGACTCCCAACAACGACATTTTTGTGTCCAATAAATTTTCAATTTCCGCCTTGAAATTTGCAATTTACTTCACTGAAGCAGGCTAATTTCCCCTCTCACAGCACTTTACTGCAAGGGAGGTTTCCAAGGCGAACGGTGAGTTTTCCCTGCAGCTTTCCACTCATGCTCACAAGAGTTTATCGAAGGACATAAATACCCAGCAAATTGCATTGTCTGCACACAGAACTGCACATTATTGGGTAAACAGAAAAGGCAAAAAATCTGCTGGGATTCCTCCACAATCCTTTGGCAAGTCAACAACGAAAAGCTCCCCTCCTGCGCCATCATAAATCACTGCATTTCTGTCAGCAATTTGATTTGATTTGCAGACTCTGCAAAAATATTTCATAAATATTTACCCGGTTTTTTCAAGGTATTTTCTAATACTTTTCCCCAGTTGCCCTTCTCATTCCGCAGCTAACATTTGCAATTGTGGAAATATTTTTCGCGCTTTGCGTTTGTTTTTCTTTTGCAACTTTGTAGTGCAAATATTTTCGCTCTTTACTTTTCTTGTTTCCAACCCTTTTTGCACTTCATTTGCCTCGGTGGGCGGGTGCAAATGGGGCGTGGTCATGGCTGTTTGCTTTCCTTTGATGTCCTAAATTGGTGCAGCGATTGCATTGGAAATGAGATTTGATCGCCCTGAAATGGTGAGAAGGATTCCCTGAACGGGGTTATGGAAGAGCTCCGAGTATCCTTAACTTGGCTGCTTAACTCTCGCAACAGAGATTCCTGCTCCCTTGAACCCTTTGGGACCGCTTCCATTTGATTTTAACGACTTGCCAGTAAAGCTCTCCCACAGGCTCTGCGAGTCCTTCTCCAAGTGAAACATTAAACTTTGCCCCGTCAGAGAAATGAGGATAATAGCAACATGGCGAAGGGATATCAGCAGAAGGGAATAACGACGAGGATAATGGCTAAACAAGACATGACAGCAATGAGGGAAAACATTTTCAATAATCCAAAGAAGAAGGTTAAAGCCGCGACGTTTTCCAACCCAGTTTTGTTTTTTAGATATTAATAATAATTTTCTTAAGGTCAAATCCTGTTTAGGGATTTGGAAGAACTTGGCTAATATTTAAACAAACATAAAATGGGAAAGTAAACGGAAGGAAACAGAGACATTATAAATTTTAGGCCCACTTTTCAACCTTCTTCAAGGTCTCCTAATATAATTTGTCTAATTAACTCATTCTGGGTTACCCCCAAGACCCCGGGATGCTTCTCTTTTATTTTGCGACTTGGCTAAAATTGCGACATTCGTTGCCTCAAAGGTAGCTTACATGGCATGCGCAACGTTTGAAAACTTTTTCCCTTTTATTTTTTGTTCGCTTTAAGGTGTCTCCATGCGTCTTATTTAAAATTAAATCACGCACGTTGTCTTGGTAGATTAAGGATGTGTTTGGTTAGGAAACTGGTTTGGTAAAAACAACATAATGGAAAAAAAATCAAAGTAACAACGAGAAGAAAACCATTCTCAGGTGTAATCGTAACACTAAAGAGACTCTGACTTGACTGTAATCAGCTATTATTCCAGACAGATTTACCCTTAGTTAAGCTAGCTGAAGGTGAGGGAGCGAGGAGCCTTTCTCTCTCACTTAGTGATGCAAATTGGATGAGCCACAGGATGTCCAAGCACCTGAAAGGACCCTAGCCCCACTGCATTGCTGCTCTCCGTGCTTGCTCTCCACTTTGTTTGTTGTGGTCAGCAATTAAAAATTCAAATCACAATTGTGTCGGCAGCTGTTACTACTCCTTCTGATTGCAAATTGCGGAGCGAATGTCCCTGGAGTGCCCACAAACGTACCACATCCGACCTGCTCCCGATTGTTATGAAAATGCGGTTTTGTTAATGGAAATAATCTGTTTAGGAATTTGCCAGTCCAAAGGCAAGTGTTGGGGAATCAATTAAAATACTTATGCTCTGATTACGATTTAATTTCGACTTAACTTAACTGTGGAATCCGCTTTCGGAAACTTCAAAGTTTAAACAATGCAACAAATTTCCGATAATGAAAATGGGAAAAACTGAAGGAAGTGCCAGTGGGAATGGCATTTACGCAGGTGACACCTGCTGAAAGTTTACCAGCAAACATAACTGCCAAAGAGTTAAAAAAAGTTGGAAAATTGTTAACTTGGCAACAGTGTCAGGAACTGCAGGTGCTTTGGAGAAACAAGGTGGAAGCGTTTCCAACTTTGTTGCGGCCACGGGGGGAAAGGTAGAGGAGTAGAAGGATGCCAAAATCTAAGATATTTCTGGTCTTCAGACGCATCAGTTATTGACAAGTCGCAAGCCTCAATTGAGGCGAATTAATCACAGGTCCAGCCATCGATGCGAGTTCAAGGATCTGCAACGCCTGGCTGGTCAGCGGCGATTATCCTGTCCATATTCTCACACCCTCGGCAGCTCAGCAGCTCGTTGAGGCGTCAAACCTGTCGTCTGCCGCACTAATTGAATGAAATTTCATTTGCAGAACTTTCGAAGATTTCCAGAACAGGACAGGTCGTCAAATCGTCTCGGGGGGAGAGATATCCTGCCCCAGCTCCTACTCCACACTCCGCACTCAGCTTTTATCTGCTCAGAGAACCCTCCAGATGTGGAGAGGAATATGCCAGGAAATTATCGCACTCGAAGCTTTTCACAGATTTCGCTTGAATTGCTCTGAGGGCCAGCCGGCTCTGAAGGATGTTTTCAGGTTTCCTTTGGGCCACTCGAAATTATTTTTACGAGCCTGCCATCCGGCTCTGACCCCAACTGGAAGCGGGACGCCAACGATGGCAGGTCCAGCTGAAGAGCTGGACTTCAACTCCATGTCCATCCAATTAATTAAATGATTTAATCGCAGCAAATGTTGCTCGCATTATGAGCACAAAGAGCTCGTTTGGCCTATATAATTGTTTGTACATCAGTTAACCGGATAGGGAGGGTTATGCATAAGTGCACTCAGAGAATAGTCGGTGATTTGTATTTAAAAATAAGCTATATCTATAATTTTTCCAATTTTTCAAAGTACTCTTAATGCATTTTTGGTCAAATGAGTAGCCCAGCGGGTTGACTCTGAGCTGGCAATGGGGAAAACCATGGGTCGATTCCTGGTCACGGTTGTTTTATTCGCCGCTATGGAGTTGCTAGTAATTATATTCATGTTCCACAATTTATTATCAGAACCATCTAGAATTTCTTCCACAAGGGAGTTGTTTCGCTCAGTGATTGTTTGATGGCCACTACAATTAATCCCTTCATCAGCAATTCCCACACCGATGTCGGAAAACATTTGGCCATTCAACCATCCTTATCGCAGCTGGCACTTTGTAGGCCGCTCCATTCGAGGTTGAGTCTCCGGCCGGAATGTTCCGCCCGAGCGGAAATGGCTTCCGCCAGAAGCTAGTGGGCTTCACTCTGAAGGCCGCTCTCTATGGGTCATGGATCCTGGGCATATTTCCCTTCACCTACGACAGCTGGACGAGGAAATTGCATCGTTCCAAGTGGCTAATGGCTTACGGACTTCGTCCTGACCACGGCTCTCATTATGCTGGTGTGGAATAACGATACGGAGGCCGAGACCCCGATGCGGATGGAAGTGTTCCACAGAAATCAACTGGCGGAGCAGGCCAACGGTTTCCATGACCTACAGAGCCTGACCATGGTGGCCTTTATGTTGCTCAGGAGCTTCTGGAAGAGTGGCGACATTGAGAGGATATTCAATGAGCTGATGGACCTGCAACACCGTCACTTTCGTCACTATCCCCTGGAGGGTTGCTGCAGCTTCGATAGGTTCGTCCTGTACAAGGGACTCTCTGTGGTGCTGGAGGTTGTGTCCATGCTGGTCTTGGAGCTGGGAACGTCACCTGTGTTGAGTCGCCAGTTTTTGGTGGGATTAACCAGCATCTCTCTGATGAGTATCGGCGTCCTTCTGGGAGCCTCGCACTTTCACCTGGCCGTGATCTACATCTACCGATATGTGTGGATAATAAACAGGGAGCTGTTGAGGCTGGCGAATCATCTGGCGAATGGGAAGACAGTGGAGTCTGGGAGAGTGGATAACCTGCTTAGATTGTACCATCGCCTGTTGGAGATCAACACCCGCCTGGCTGGGATCTATGACTATCAAATGGTCATGCTGGTGGCCAGCTTTCTGATAGCCAACGTGCTGGCCATCTACTTTTACATCATCTACACCATCAGCCTGAATAAGGACTGGGACTTGTATGCTACTCTTCGTGATGCCCCAGGCTCTGATCATCAATATGTTTGATTTCTGCCTCAGCATTGCAGTTTTGATTTGGCCGAGCGAACTGGTAGGCAAACGTCAGCCATTCTTAGGTTATTCAATGACATTGAGATCGTGGATGTAAGACTGGAAAGGAGTGTGAGTTATCAACCTCTCAGCATCTTTAGTATCTAATTTTTAATATAATTTCGCCCCCCAGATTACCGAGTTCGCTTTGTACTGCAGTCATCGCCGCTTAAAGTTCCATCATTGTGGCTTATTTTATGTGAACTACGCGATGGGGTTCCGCATGGCGATCACCAGCTTCCTGTACCTCCTATTTCTGATTCAGTTTGATTTCTGGAACCTGTGAAGAATGCATATTAAAAGCCCTCGCCTTCTAATTGGTTCACACTTCCTTGTGTGTCGTCTGGAGTGTCGAACAGGTGGTAAGGGGGGAACAGCTGCAGGACTCGCTGACAAGTGACAGCTCAAGATGTCAGGGGACTCTGACTCTGAGAGGGCGGAAGAACAAGTGGGAAGTCCCAGCACAAGGAGTCGTGTCTGAGAGTGAGCGGCTTGTTGACTTTTCAAAGGGGGAATGGGGGAATGGCAGCCCGAGGGGAAATCCCTTTCTGCCCAAAAATTAAGCTATGCAAAAGCCAAAAGAAGAACGAAGAACACATACACAAGTCAAAAGCGTCTGAGGAGTGGAGTAGCTGTGAAAGCAGCGCAATTAAGGCCAACAAATGAACGAGCTCTGTGCCTTCTGTACTTTTTGGCTGGCTAAGAATGCAGCTGGATTTTCCGGTTAACAATGCTCGGGCAGAAAGGAGCGAGGAGCACAAAGCCGTGGCCAACATGAGCAGCTTTGCTGCATTTTCTTTGTTTGCCTTTTGTGTGTGTTTATTTTTTTGTGTGTGTGAGTGTGTGTGCTCTGCTAATTTCCCTGACTGCGATTTCCCAGCTGCTGTTTTCCCTGATTTATTGTGAGCGGAGTTTGGCTTTTGTTGCGGATTTCCATTCAAGATAAATGCATGTTTTGTATTCCCTGATGAATAATTCAATTTTAATTAAATTTACCTGAAGGAAGGAAACAGCTTGATATTCTTTGGGAAATGCAGATTTCACTGTTTAACATTTCAATAATACAAGTTTCCTTATTATAATGTATAAAATATATATAAAATACCTCTGAAAAACCATTATTAAAAATATTTAGGCTGTCCGAATTAAAATTCTTTCGGAAAACCACAATTAAAGTGCTCCTGGCCACAATGAAATCCTGTTAAAAAATCAACACTCAAAGCTAGGGATAATCTGACTCCCAGCCACTTATTGACAGAGGCCAACCGCTGTCAAAGCCAGACCAAGGCCGCCTCCTCCGCGTATCCTTACTCCTGTTTCCGGAATCACTACCATTAGCCTCGATTAGAAGTCAAGAGGAGGCGCAGACACTGCCAAAGGGGACATCAGCAGGAGCAGCAGCACCATCGGCGGCTATAAAAACAACAACAAAGGACACGTCGCTCGCAGCAAAAGTGCGTAAATTGATTTTTATTATCCTGAATCCTGAATCCGCCATCCGCCACGCCACCACTCTCCCCTAGCCACTTTGGCGATACCAATACCCATTCCTATACCAATTCTGCTTGGCTCCGCAAAAACTTTCGGCCAATTGTTTTGGGGCCAAACGTCCCCCCCGATACCCGATGCTCCTGTTGGCCAATATATTTGATTTATTGGCCTTATCCGGAATGCGCGCAAATTGTTCATTGCTTTGTTTACACCATAAAAACCCGGATGGACGCTTCAGTTCGCCAAAATGTTCCATCGCAGACTCATGAGCCGAGATCGTAAATTTCCTCGATAATTTCTCCTCTTTATTCTTGGTCTGTTTTTGTGTCTGGCGGAATATTTATTCGCCGTGCCATTATTTTATGAGGGAATATATTTATTTTATAACCCACATTAAATGATATGTTATAGATTTCAAATTATCCAAGAGAGTGTATATCGATATAAATTCTTCTAACGTTATTTTCGCTTATAAAAATATATCAGATAAAACTTTCCTTCGAAGCCCTCACACTTTGCCGACACCAAGTTCACCTCAATTTATAATTTGTTTCGTAAATTAATTAGAATTTGCCGCCAGGCTTTCCACGAAATTGAGCAGACTGACCATTTCTTGTAATTAGAGCGGCCAAACTTTTTTTTATTGCTTGGGAAAAGGACGCCAAAGGATTGCCAAAGGCTTGCCAAAGGCTGCAAGTGAAAGGTCAAAGTTTATCAGCAGATTTTTAATTTAAATTTATATGTTTTCCAGCAACCCCCAAAGGGGTTTGATTGACTTCGAAAAGGGGGTGAATAAAGAGGTTCTTAGAACTTCAAGGAAGCCAGTTAATGAAAGGGAACCCGCAGCAGCCCTTTCTCTAATTACGATAAATGTTCGCCAATTGTTCCATTGATTCGCCGCGGCGGCCTTAATTAGTTTGGCAATGCGTTATAATTTTGGCCTCCAGCCCTGCAATTTATATAAACCGATCTGTTGGGAGGGCTGGAAACTCTGCTCGAAAGTTTGGGTTTGGCCTCGTTGGAAGAAAAGTTTGCGAAATTAAATAATTGCCAATTTGCTGCAAGTTGCTGGCAGTTTAAACAACAATTCAGAGACGAGCAAAGCCGATTTGTGTCTCCGGCTAAAATGGAAAAGCTCGCGGAGGCGGAAACGGACGCGGGAAATGGAAGGAAGCCAAGAAAGCCGGGCAATTAGTGGAAAGTCTGACTAAATATTGAAACTATAGAAAATTGCGTTTGGCGAAACTTAAATTGAACTCGGATGGAAGACAAGTTTGGGGTGATAACACAAATGGGAACAGAGAGAAGATTAAATAACTTAAAGAGCAGATTACTCAAAGCATTATTTTTTAAGGGAAACATACATCTACAATAATTTGTAGTTAAAAATGAGTTAGAAATGTAAAGCAAATTATCATCATCCATCGTTCCTATTTAATGACTTCAAATTATTTTTAATATTGATTATTTCGCGGTAAGTTTATTGTATTAATCCAATAAAAAACCTACAAAGCTTTATATTTAACAAAAATCGCTGTCATAAAAGTGATGATCAAATAATGGAGAGGAAAATGGGAAAATATTACCAAACTTATCGCTACAAGGAAAACTCGTTGCGAACCTATTTCTGCTGACAGGGCGAATCATCATAAAACGAAAATATTTTTATGAAATTCCCTCTGCCCGCCCCGAAAATGCCGGAATGGAAATTGTGCTGAGCTCGGCAGAGGCGATAACCAGATGCTGTCATTTTAATAAAAATATATTGAAAGCTGGCAGAAATCGAGATGAGCGAATCGAATTATCCGGACGCGTTGACGAGTCGCTAACAGCGGGAATGTTTACCTAATGCCACGGCTCCACGGCTCCACTCCTGGAATTTTATTGTGTAAACAAAGGATCGACCTGAGGGGCAGAGTCGAGAGAGAGAGAGAGGGGGACGGCCACGTGGCCCCAAACAATTGGCGGATGTCCTGGGCCAGGCAATAAATCAAATGCTTGTGTACACTCGAGTTTTTATTTTGTTTGCTCGCCGTGCAGATGAGCAGGAAATTTGCCAGAAACTCGAGGAGATCCAAGGGGTGCCGTGGAGGACTCTCCTCCTGCCTCCTGCACAGGATAATAAAAATCAATTTACGCGATTGTGTTGAGTGTGGCCAGGGCTGGGCCTGGGCCTGGGCCTGTTATCGTGCTGCTGGCTTTGTGCTCTCGATAATCGAAGATAATGCGGGTCCCTCGGCGAAGGCTGTAGCTGACAGCCAAGGCTGCCAAGGACGAAGGACCTGTCCGTGCGAGTGTATGTGCGCATCTTTTGTTTGACTTTTGTATCCTGTTCTCGCATTGTTGGCCTAATTGTTGCCTGTCAGTTGTAGTTTTCTGCATTTACGCGGCCTAAATGTTGCCAATATCTGGACAAACGAATAATAGAAAAAATAAAAATATAAACATAAATCAAATGCAGATGCTTGGCAGGGGAACTCGTAGAATCACTGGAAAAAATAAACTTTCTTCTCTCTATATTATATCTTCTAGAGTTTAAGACTTCATAAAATATATTAAACTATATTCAAACCTTATTAAATTTACATAGTAAAACTTAATTAAAATTAGTTTATTAAGGCTTAAGGATAAATACATTCCAGATAAATAAATGCTTTTATTTATTCATTGTTTTATTTGTTGTACTCTGCAGGAATATTACCAGAACAAACAAAATAAAACCTGGACAAAGAAAACCGAAAGCCTCTGATGCAAGCTGGCTCCATTGTTCGCTGGAAAATGAGGAAAAAGAGAAATACCGGCACTCTTAGACACCAAAAAGAAGTACAGGAGGACTGAGAGCTCGTTCATTTGCTGGCCTTAATTGCACTTCTTCTTTGCAGCCACTGTGTGTGCCCTCCTCCTGGCTTCTGGCTCAGCCTCATTTGAGGCAGAAAGGCTGGCCGCCCGGCGGCCCTGTTCCGATTTCCCCCCATTTCCCAGCAAAGCAAGTCATTCACTTTATTCGTATGACGACACATCGGCTTGTAGTGCCTGTGATTCAGCTTTTATTGCCCTGATGTCACCTGCTCAATATTGCAGCTCATGTCCAGAGCTTTTAAGGGAAATCCCCACTAAGCAGCCTGAAGATTTACAAGTTCCTGAAGTCGAATTGCACGAGGAAAAGCAAGTAGAGAAAGCTGGTGACGAGCATCTGGAAGCCCATCTCGCGGTTTACATAAAAGAGTCCGCAGTGAAGGAACTTGAATCTTCGATGGCTGCAGAACAAGGCAAAGTCCGAAATCTGCCGGAAAACAATAAGTAAAATCGATTAATAAATAAAGTTAATTAAATAACAACTCACACTCATTGCCAGCGCCTGGTCCATGCCCTCAATATCGTTGAACAGCTTCAGGATCATGGAGGTCTGCCTTCCCGTTCTTTCCACCAAGTCGCACACAGCAATGCTGAGCCAAAAGTCCAGGAAGTTGTTGACCAGAGCCAGGGGAAACATGATGAGCATGACGAAGACGGACATCTTGCTCAGGCTGACGCTGTAGACGATGATGTAGAAGGACACGATGATGTTGGCTGCCAGGTAGACGAACATCATCAGGGCCGTCTGATAGTCGTAGCAGTCCGTCAGTCTCCCATAGAGATCCACCAGCTGACTGTAGAGCTTGAGGAGCAAGCGAACACGGGAGGAGCTTTTGGATTGATGCTCCCTCAGGTAATTAGCCAAGCCCAGGAGTTCCCTGTTGATGGACCACACAAAGCGGTAGATGAAGGCCACCCCAAGGTGGAAGTGGATGGCCAGCAGGAAGGTTCCCAGCTTGACCAAAGCGGCCACCAGGACATTTGCCAAGGGCAGCGATTGACTGGGCATTCCAAAGTGTACGACCAGAGTGGACGCCACTCCGCCGACTATGAGCAGTCCCTTCTGGATCACATAGGCATCGAATGTGTGGCACTCCACGGTGTCCGAGCAAAAGTATTTCAGCTCCAGGTGCATCAGCTCGTTGTATATCTCCTCCAGACTGCCGCTCCGCCAGAAAGTCCGCAGGTACATGGCACAGATCGTCAGGACTCCGACTACTCCCAGTAGGAAACTGATTTGCTGCAGCACAAAGTTCCTCTGAAAGACATCCAATTTGGGCCCATCACCCTTCGTCGCTCTCTCATGTTTTATCATCAGAAAAAGCAGGCCCGAGCTGAGAATAATTCCATAGAGGATCAGCCCCTTGGAGCGATGCAATCTCCTCGGCTTGGGCTCATAAGTAAAGGGAAATATGCCAAGCAGCCAGGAACTGTACAGAATTGAGTTCAATATAAAGTAGACTAGTTTGGGTCGAAAACCACAGCGAACCCGGAACATCGTTCAACGACTGCTGACTGATTGCCTTTTTAATAGCCATTAGTGTAGGAATCGATGGAAATTTAATTAATTTCCCCGTGAATATCTGAATGTCCCTTGGAAAAACAATAACACAAGCTGATGGAAAAGTCAGAAAGCAAACAGTAAATAAATATACTAATAGGTGCTGATTATGATATTGTCTTTTAAATTGATTTAATAATATAAATCATATTTATAAATTAAATTGTTAAAAACATTGAAACTAAAATCATTTTTATAAGATGCGAACTATTTTATAAATAGTAATTATAATATAACATATTTATAAATGATTACTTGTGAGGATAATTATGTAGACCATATTATTATTAACTAAAAATAGTTCAAGGCTATGAAAAATGTGTTTGAGGTACAAGAAAATATGTGATAGGCGCCTTTTTTAAAGGTGTGTAAGTTCACATAACTTCTTTCCTTTATTTTTAGATATTATACATCATTAACATCATACAATTCCTCTTATTTGAATTTTAAATTCATATAATCGAACTGCACCAAGAAAACCACATACAGAATGTTGGTGATGAGCATGTGGAAACCCAACTCATAGTTGACGTAGAACAATCCGCAGTGGCGGAACCTCAGCCTGCGATGACTGCAGAATAAGCTGAACTTTTCAATCTAATGGAAGAAAGGAGAGTACACTTTATACACAAGCCCAGCAGCAAGATACAACCACTTACCCCTTGCTCTAGTTCCCTTTCCATATTGCCCACATCATTGAACAACTTCAAGATCCTCGAGGTCTTCCTGCCCTCTTTCTCAGCCAACTCGCACAAGGCAATGCTCACCCAAAGATCCCACAAGTTGATGGCCAGGGCCTGGGGGCAAGAAGAGTAGCAAGCTCAAGGCGGAGAATCTCTCTATGTTGATCCAGAAGATGACCAGAACATGGCCTATAGTGATATTGGCCGCCACAATAGTGGCCATGAAGAGCGTGACCTGGATGTCGTAGATGGAGGCGAGGCGGCTGTTGAGTTCCAGCAGGCGACCGTACAGCCAGAGGAGCAGCTGCACCCGTTCGGGGTCCGCGCTCTGGCCTCTCCTTAGCCGATCCGCCAGGCTCAAGAGCTGCCCGTTGATGGTCCATACAAAGCGATAGATGTAGGTCACCACCAGGTGGAAGTGCGTCACCACCAGGAGCACTTCCAGCTGAACCAAGTAGATGCACACGGCCTCCTGCACCACCACCCTGCTCTCTGGCATGCCGAAGTAGATCAATAAGGAGGAACCGACCTCCAGGATAATCAGAAGTCCCTTGAGAATCACATATCTGTCGAACTTGGGACAGTCTCCCAGGCCTAGACCGCGAAATGCCGCTTTCTCCAGCAGCAAAAGTTCGTTGAGGACATCTGCCAGTTCCTGGCTTCTCCAGAAAATCCACAGATCTGTCAACCACCGTGGTTACCAAGTTAACGATCTCCAAGAGACCTTCGATTTGCCTAACCAACGGATTCCGCTCGAAGACCTCCACCTTGAACGAGTTGTGGTCATCTGTGTCCGGCAGCAGGGAGAGCACCAGCAGAGTTCCGTTCAGAATCAGACCATAGGCCATAAGCCACCTGGAGCGCCGGAGTTGGTGCCTCCTCTGGTCAAAGGTGAAAGGCAGGAGTCCGAGTGCCCAGGACGCGCAGAGGGTGGCCTTCAGGGTGAAGCGCGCCAGGCTCTGGCGGAAGCGGTGCCCGCGACTCGGTGGAAACATTCCTGAAGTCCAACGCGTAATAAGGTCGTGAAAGGCAAGTAACCCATCGAAGCAAATCCATCAGCGAGGGCTGATGGGCTGTTGGGTCGATAGAGTCAACGGAGTCACGGATAAGGCATCTAATTATATAGAAATTAATTGTGATGGGAACTTGGGGGAAGTTTACTACAACTTGACTTTAATGTCAGAAAGAGGAAATTTAAATGAGAGGAAATTGCATTCCAAGAGACAATAATTGAATTTATTTAATCCTTGATTCCTTGATATATTTATTCATTTAAAATCATCACAGGTTCATGTAATCAAACTGAACCAAGTAAAGCAAGTACAGAAAACTGGTAATAGTCATATGGAATCCCATGCTGTGGTTTATGGAAAATAGTCCGTACATCTGAAATCGATATTTGGAGTGACTGCAGAGCCAAGCAAACTCGTTTAGCTGTTAAAGATAAAAATACGACATTACTTAAAGCAAGAATACAATATTCTATATACCCACACTTCTTTCCAGCTCCACATCGAGTCTGTCAAGGTCGCAGAACAACTTCAGGATGGCAGAGGTTCGTCTGCCGGTTCTCTCGCTGAGATCACACACGGCAATGCCCAGCCAAAAGTCCCAGATGTTCACCAGCAAGGATTGGGGAAACACCACTAGAAACACCGTAACCTTCCGCATACTGATTCCAAAGACGACCAGGAAGAAGATAATCACAATATTGCCAGCTAGGCCGGTCGAGACCATGAGAGTCATTTGCATCTGATAGGCCGCTTGCAGCTTCCTATTCAGCTCGAAGAGGCGTCTGTACAAGGAGAGAGCTCGCGAATCCTGGAGGCACTAGAGGCCTCCGTAGAATCCACTCTCAGTTGGTTGGCCAGGTCCCGGAGTTGTCCATTGATGAGCCACACATATCGGTAGATTAGGAGGACGCCCACATAGCAGTGCATCACGTTGAGGTTGAGACCCACCTGGGTTATGCACATGAGGAGCGACACCAGAAGGGTCGTGGAATTTCCGGGCATTCCATAGTGGACAGCCAAGAGGGTTACAATCGCCCCTATGATGGTCCCGCTCTTGTGGATCACAAGACAGTTTAACTTGGGACAATTCTTGAAGCTAACACCCCCGAAGTGGCGATACTCTAGAGTCAATAGCTCATTTACTATCCACAGAACACTGTTGCTTCCGAAAAAGTTCATCCAGTGAACTACGAAGGCCACGAGAACACTCATTATTCCAATGAGTGTGTTTATCTTTTCCAGCAATGGATTCCGCTTAAAGGCATCCAGCTTATTATCCCTTGTAGACTCATAGCTGGAGTACAGGAGTAGGAGAATCAGCAAAATGTTTAGTATTAACCCGTAGACTTGGAGCCATCGGGAGCGACTCATTTGCTTTTGCCGAGAATTGTAAATGAAGGGAAACAGTCCGAAAATCCAGGATCCATATAGAGACGCCTTGAGGATGAGCCAAGCCCAATTCTGACAGAAACCGCGACGTGGTCGAAACATTTCTGGCCACGAAATGGTCAGCGTCAACAGTCGGTAGACAAATGCTAAAAGAGAAATAACCAAACTGGAATAATAATGTGCCGCCAACCGGAAAGTAGATTGATGGTAAAGTTAACGCATCTAAAAAAAACCCTTTTAGGTTTATTAAAAAGGTAGTGAATTATCGATTGGAGGGAATTAAGAAGGGGCCTACTCTACGTAGCAACTATTTAGTAAATTAATGGTACTAAAATTTACTTTAAATAAGGAATAAGATCGTGAAAGGCAGATAACTCATGGTAACCAACCCATCAGTGAGTGCTGATGCCAGAAATTGGTTTTTGGTCCCATTTACTGTGCTTTCCATCGACAAAAAGTTCTATAAATTTTAGTTTTAGAATAAAATCAATATTGGAAAATGGAGGGTAAGTCTTTATAGTGTAGTCAAAGACCCAGTACTCAGTATGTAATTATTATTTTCCAAAGACATCTCCATGGGTATTTCTCCCATTATTTTACCCTTCTCCTAATGGCCGCAGCCAACTTTCGAACGGTCCTAACTTGCTTCCCGAGGTGCCTGCAGTTTTTGACACTGTTGCAAAGTTAACACTTCTCCAACTCCCTCCCCTGGTGGCAGTTATTTTTGTTTTTGTGAACTTTCAGCAGGTGTCACCGGCAAATGCCTTTCTCCCTTAAACTTGCCTCTAGCCTTTTCCTTAATACAGGTATTTTTGGCAGCTCCCAAAGTTTGATTTTCACAGAAGGCCACAGGATTCGTGGATATGTCTTGTAATATTTGCTTGCAGCTTATTCTCTTCCCAGAACTAGCTACATCTGACTTGTGCCAGATTCAATCCTTAAATAAGAAACCTTAATCCCAGCACTTTCAATTAGTTCCCAAGTACTTTTCGGTTTCGTTTGATTTGCAAATCTCAAAGCAGTTTCGCTGCGTCGTTAAGCCGCATTCTCATAACAATTGAGTGCAGCTGAGCCGCATCCTCGGGCTGTCCTTTGTGGGTCCTTTGGGGACATTCACTCCACAATTTGCAAATTAGAATTAGTTGGAACAGTTGTCGACACAATTGCAGTTTGAATTTTTAATTGCTGGCCACAACAAGGAAACCGGGAGTAAACACAGAGGGCAACAATGCCGGGTGGCGAGGATCCTTTCAGGTGCTTGGACGTCCTGCGGCTCATCCAATTTGCATTGCTAAATGAGCAGAGCGGTTCTTCCCTTTCCCTTCCTTTATGGCTGTGAAAGTGACTTTAACCATTCGCAATTTCAGCTTAATTAAACACAAAATTGCCTCCAGTTGTGGCACATATTTCCCCATGAATGAGTTTCCCAACAAGGACATGCTTGCGGTGGAAAATAGCTGAAAAATTTACCCCATTCCCCAAGCCATTCGCCATTTCTAAATCCCTGATTAAACGCAGCATCCAAGCGTCAAAGGGCGCATTTTGGTTTTCTCCTACTTAGGGTCTCCCTCTCCCTAACTTCGTCGTCTCCTCCCTCTTAAACGCACAAAAAACCGTGCGTGATTTAATTTAAAATAAGGCGCGAAAAAACAACACCTCAAAGGCCAAAAGAAGAAAAGAAAAAAAGCTCGCCGACGTCGCGTATACGCCACGTAAGCCGCCTTCGAGGCAGTCTTTTGCAATTAGGCAACGCAACTCGCATTTTTAGCCAACTCGCATAATTAGAGGCTGTTCCAGGGAGATGTAAGGGATCCAAGGGATTTCCCCTGCCAACTTCGACTAAAACTGACAGAATTCCTTTGAAAAGGGGGCTCCAGAAATAAGACAGGAAGGGGAGGCTTCGGGGTGAACTCAGAATGAGTTAATTAGACAAATTATATTTATAAGTATATTCAGAAAAGGGAAAGCTGTGTTTGTTTAGGCTGTTTTGACAGAGAAAAAGTACAAATTCTACGGAAGTGATAATATAAATACCGGTTTCCCAAGAACTTGATTATAATGATACAGAAAATATAGATTTAAATTATTCCCAGAACTCATTTATCTTATTTTTTTTAATTATTTGCTTTCTTATATTCACGGTTGCTTCTTGTTTCCCATTTTTGGTTAGTTTAAATATAAGCTTAGTAATTCAAAACTTATAATAGCCCAAGCACTTCGAAATATCAATAAACAGGATTTTGCCTTAAGAAAATTATTTCTAATATCTTAAAAACAAAACAGGAAAAGGAAAATGTCGCGTCTTTAACCTTCTTCTTTGGATTATTGAAAATGTTTTCCCTCATTTCTGTCATGTCTTGTTTAGCCATTATCCTCGCCGTTATTCCCTGCTGCTGATATCCCATCGCCATGTTGTTATTCCTCATTTCTCTGACGGGGCAAAGTTTAATGTTTCTTTTGGAGAAGGACTCGCAGAGCCTGCGGGAGAGCTTTACTGGCAAGTCGTTAAAATCAAATGGAAGCGGTCCCAAAGGGTTCAAGGGAGCAGGAATCTTGCGAGAGTTAAGCAGCCAAGTTAAGGATACTCGAAGCTCGAAGCTCATAACCCCGTTCAGGGAATCCTTCTCACCATTTCAGGGCGATCAAATCTCATTTCCAATGCAATCGCTGCACCAATTTGGGACATCAAAGGAAAGCAAACAGCCATGACCACGCCCCATTTGCACCCGCCCACCGAGGCAAATGAAGCGCCAAAAGGGGTGAAACAAGAAAAGCTAAGAGCGAAAATATTTGCACTACAAAGTAGCAAAAGAAAAACAAACGCAAAGCGCGAAAAATATTTCCACAGTTGCGAATGTTCGCTGCGGAATGAGAAGGGCAACTGGGGAAAAGGGAAAAGTATTACAAAATACCTTGAAAAAACCGGGGTAAATATTTATGAAATATTTTCGCAGAGTCTGCAAATCAAATCAAATTTCTGACAGAAATGCAGTGATTTATGATGGCGGAGGAGGGGAACTTTGCTGTTGTTGACTTGTGGGGGAATCCCAGCAGTTGTTTGCCTTTTCTGCTTACCCAATATTGTGCAGTTCTGTGTGCAGACAATGCAATTTGCTGGGTATTTATGTCCTTCGATAAACTCTTGTGAGCATGTGTGGAAAACTGCAGGGAAAACTCACCGTTCGCCTTGGGAAACTACCTTGCAGTAAAGTGCTGTGAGAGGGGGAAATTAGCCTGCTTGTGTGAAGTAAATTGCAAATTTCAAGGCGGAAATTGAAAATTTATTGGATACAAAAATGTCCTTGTTGGGAGTCTTTTTTAAGCTTTCTCTCTCTCTCTTCCCATTTATTATATTTTCTTTGAGGGATCCTCTGCAGACCGAAAGAAAGCGATTGATGATCCTGGCTGTCAGGAAACAAAGTGACAACATTTTGCATCGCAATCGGAGGAAGAAACTTTCTGTCCCCGTTTCCCCTTCCTTGGAGACACATTAAAAATTAGTTTTGCCTGTTTACTTGGAGCTGAAATTTCGCAATATTTTCTTTTCTCATTTTTTATGCTTCCTTTGGAGCGCCACAAAGAGTGCAACACATGCAGCTGAAGTTTCCGCTGAAAGTTTTCTTTTCCTCGCCGTTTTCCTTTCTCCATCTTCCATAATAAGTTACGCTTAGCGTTTTCTCTTTGCTGCCTTGCCGTCTAAGTGCATTTTTCACCTTTTATCATTATTTGTTGGCTCATTTTCCACGCTTTTCCGTGGAGAAGTTTCCGAGCTCAAGCTAAGGGAACGATGATTGCTTCGGTCTATGCAAAGCGTCTCAATTTGGGCTCATGTATCCATTAGATGCTCCCCACTCGCGAGTATCCCTCAGATGCGCGTAAAGTATTTTGCAGATAATAAAAATTGGCAAACGGCGCAGAATTTATGCGCTGTGGAAACTCGTAAATTTTCAATGCGCCCGTGATAAAAATCGGCAATGAAAACGCACGACAAATAGAAAACTGTTGTGGGTATTTTGGAGAAGTTTTACGAGTCTCTGATCTCGCGGGTGGAGTTCACATGCTGAATATGTCTGGGGGTCAATAAATGGATTATAAATATTTATGCCTTTTTAGGTTTGCATAAATAAGCTCTATAAATAGTAAAAAAGAAGCTAAGGTTACTATTATCAATATTTTCCGATCCAGTACACAGCCCAGAGCCTTTGTCCTTGGAAAACTTCCTTCAATTTCCGTAGTAATAAATTTCAAAGAAAATTCATTTCAGTTTCAGTTGAAATTGCCAAAGATAAACAGAAATCGAAGATCCCTTCCCTCCATCCTTGGCATTAATTTAAACACAATTAAGAGGCGACAGGAAAATCGACCGAAAACAGACAAAAGTTAAGGAGAAAGAGAAGGAGACATAGAGAGAGAGTGAGCTGGAGCATAAAATCAACTTCAAGGGAAACATCTCAGAAAAGATAAATAAATTAAAAGAAAATAAAATATGGTCGATGGGGGAGGGATCGAGGGGAGTCATTGAAATCGATGCAAAGGTCATTCTAGGTCAGCGATAAAAATTCCAGCAAACTTTTCCCCAAGAGAAACAGAGAGAGCTTGCAATTAATTGCTGAGAAATTTAATTTTACGACGGAGAATTTCATGGTTCTCCTCGCGAGACTCTTAAAGAGGAACAAAATGGGAGTCCCATCAAACTGGGAATGGATTGTTGATGATTTTTATTGAGCCTCGAATTAAGAGCAAGGAAAGTGCGCTGTCGAAATGGTTGTTCTACCAATAATGAAAAACTGCAACAATGAGGGAAATTTCCCCCTTTCCCAATGCCTTCCTCCCCTCTCCTGTTGCCGTGAAAATTACCAACGAAATGTTCGGCGCCGTAAATTAATTTGGAGAGGTGAATGGTGGGATATTTGGCAAAAGCGGAGCCCGATTCGGTTCCAGTGCTCATTGTTGCACAGGATAAACACGGGGCCGAGGTCAAAGGACGATGCATGTGTGCCCTGAAAATATTTGAACAATTAACTTTGGCTTTTTGCTGGCCTCCGACGTAAGTTCGTGTGGTTTTTCGCTGTTTACACCTTTTTTACCTTCAAGTGCCACCCGTAAAGTCAACAATAAAGCGGCATTAATTATGATGCGGGGACTGGAACCGGGAGTGGGAGTTTATCCATTGTGTATTTCATAAATTGAATACGTCGCAAATTAAATGGATTTATTTTGATATAAAAAACGATATAAAAGGTTAAAGTCATTACTAATTAAATAAGTACTAATGATAAAAATAATGTCTTTGCTAGCCTTACCAACAACTCTTATCTGCTAACCGACAGATCAGTGTGTTTATCTCTTGTTTTCCACAACATTTCTGGGAAACTCAAGAAAGACTTCCATCGCCTTCCACTCTCTCGAAACTCTTTCCAACTGGCAGTTTCATCTTCATTTTCCTCGCTCCGTTTGGCCCTTCAGCTCTCTGGTTCTTCCTTCAGAAAACTTGATGTCCCCATCCACTCAGCTCACTCCATGAGAGTGTGTGCGTCATGTGTGCTGACGTCAAGTTCATAAAAATATCTGCCATAATTGCAGCTAAGTCAGCAAATGTTGGCTACTGTCCTGCCACCCGTCCCTGGCTCCGTCTCCGTCTCCGTGTTCATCCTTATTTTGCCCGCTGTTGTCTAGCCGCATTCTGCTCTATGTTGCGTTTCCCTTTGGTTAAATATGAAATGAAAGGACTCGGGGAAGCGCAGGATGAAAGGCTGAAAGGGAGGAATAGTGCGATGTATCCCGGTTACAGGGATCCTGAAAGGGAGCACTTAGTTTCACGCTCGCACATTCAGAGCTGCTGCTCAATGTGGCGAGAATGAAAATGAGGCTGAAGAAAACTGAGCGAGTGGGGAATCCTTTGGTGATTCTAAAAGGATTTCTATGCGCGGAAAGTCGTCAAACCTTAAATCTTATATTATAGCAAATAAGCAATATAAGCTTTAGTTTCTATCATTTGCCCTACTTTCAATTAGTTGACATTCAGTCTCTGCCCTGAAATGCAAATCAAAATACGAGGCAATAAAAGTCACTCACAAGATGTAAACAAGGAAAATGCAGGCAGAAAGTGTCCTTAACCCATCCCCACTCTATTAGCCCCCTTTTCTCCCTTTCTTTCAACTGCAGAAAGAGTTGACAGCGGGGAACATGAACTTTTCCAGCACCAACATTTTCTTCTTTTAACATTTTTCTTTGCATTTTATTAAGCGTCATCAAAGTGGGCGGTTCGAGAACTGAGGGCGTGGCTGATTGCAGTTACAACTTGAAAGGAAAAAGAGGCCAAAGGGGAGTAAAAGGAAAAGGATTTAAATATCTCCCAAGCTGCACTTCCTTTCCCTTTACTTTGTTGCATTTCCTTTTCAGCGAGGAAACTTTCTTTGTTTTGCAACAAATTGCGGCAGTTTTCCATGTTCCTTTTCATTTGCTTAGCTGGCTTTTCCCCTTTGCTTCTCCATTTTCCTCGCCTCATTTGGTGGCGAGTTCAGAATGTTTTTCCTGGGCAAAGTTTGCCTCGTTTTCATCCCGAACTCGGATGCTTCAGATGCTTCTATGTCGAGGAACATCATTTGGATAATTGACAGCTTCGTTTTCCACTTTCCGTTTACCAACTTCAATGGAGCGAAGCATTCGATGGCTCAGATTTCCCTCGTTAGCTTTGCTTACATTTCCCAGCGATTTTCAATCGGTTTCCATTTGAGTTTGATTTGCATAAAAGCCTCTGGAATGTGTTCCATTTCAATGCCTCATTAGCCAATGAAGGGACTTCAACGAACTGCCTTTACATTCTCTGAACTCCCACTTTCATATTTTCCCAGCCTGTCACAATATTTACTGCAACTGACTCTCCTGTCTTCCACACATTTAATCTGCGAAATAAATGGGTAATTTTATTTGTATTTCCAATTAAAGTTTCGAACTGTTCAGTGAACAATTGCCACCCACAAAAGCGGATGAGGTCCCTGCACTCCTACTTTCGCTTCCAACTCCCACTTCCTGGCACTCGTTGTCCGTTATCCGAGCATCCGCTTTAGCTTAGTTTCCTCTTCCATTTCCACGTATTTCTGCCCGCTCCCCGAGAGTGTTTATCATTAGTCCACATGACTTGCCGTCGCCTCCAGCTTCTCTTCATTTGCGTAGTCATACAAAATTAATTAGGAGCCTCTTCACACATTAGCAGGTGAAAACTGAGAGTAAGCTGCGAATTTCCCCCGACAGGCGAAGAGAGAACGGCTTCGCGTTACTCATACGCCACCGGTGCCCATTAATTCATTAATTCCCTTCAGCGCCTGTAGACGCGACTCCAGTTCCATTTGACTCTTCTATTTCCATTTCCGATTTTATTTCCATTCACCCCTTCCGAATTGATTTATTTGCTTACTTCCTCCAGCATTTACGGGCATTATGTTGATTTATACTCCAAAGTTGAGTTCAAAAGTGGCGAAAATCAGCGAAAGGTGAACTCGAATCCATTGGAAAATTCTTAGGCGTACACAAGCGCTATTTGTCAGGGGTTGGACTCTTGTCGAGGTCACTGAAGGTAAAAAGAAAAGGGTCAAGGAATCTTCAAGGATATAAAAGGGAACTGCAAATGAAAGTACTTTTTACAGTGAAAATCAGGCAGAGTTTATTACCTCATCTCCCTTATATTTACGTAACACTTCCCTTCTCTTATTCGAAGTGCCCCAAGAGTTGTCCACGGAAAAGTTTTCAACTTGCGCTGAAATTGCATTTAATTAACATTCAGCCACAAGTTGGATTTTCTTGCGGAGAGAACGATTCCGACCCCATCTATAATTTCATTGCAACAGTTGGTCCTCGGAGTCCCTTTTTGTCTCCCCTTTTCCGCACTTTCCCGGGTAAACTGAAACTTTTAATTCTTCATTATGGCAGCTCAGATCGATGCCGGAGCATCCGCCTTTATTTCCCCACGGATGACATCTCACTTTACATATCCCTGCTCTTCTCCACTTAAATTTCCTCTGAGTTTCTGGTGACGTGTTTTCGGTTTATTTTTCTTTTCGCTCTTAATTGAACGGAGCGCAGATTTTAACGAATTTATCGATGGCAGGACGGCACTCCGCAGGATCCTGCGTCCCTCTGAGTGGGCATGGTCGGATGCATGTAACATATTTTATGCATGCCTCAATGGGCGCTCACTGAACAATGTGGGAAGTGGAGGAGTGGAGGCGGGAATTGGGAAAGGCAGATGTCTCTATCGCATTTCCCTGGATTGTTGTGCAGACAGTCGCGGCAAGTGGCTCGGTGGGGAAGGATCAGAGTAAGCAGAGGGTTATCCATATGCAAATGATGCCTTCTTTGTCCTTTTCCCAGCTCTTCGACGTTGGGGTTGCTCCCTGCTCGTAGGATATTAACCACCTGGAACATAAACAGCAAGTGCATCTCCCCGGGACTCATCCATCCATAAATCATGCAACACCTTCGACCCATTTCCGAGTGTTCAACTGTGGCACAATCGACAATGGAGAGCGGAGGACGTGACTCAGTGGCAGTTGCAACTTGACTTTCCCCTCTGGCCCCGACGAGAACTGAGATATTCGTGTTCTCCGCAGCATTAGCATCTCAAACAGGGCGAAACATTCAAATTGATGTGACCCCAAGACGACGGGGAAGAGCCAACAAAGGAGAGGCAGCTGCTCATCTCCATTTGGGCGGCGAGGATAACCTCAACAGTGATGCATTGGGGTCAGGAAGAGCTGCCAAGAGGTGAGGTAAGTCTCTATTTTCCTGGCAGAGTCGCGGGCATGCGTGGGGAGCAAACAGAAAGAATTTTCCACTTCTCTCGAGTGTTTCCATTTGCATTTAAAGGCAGCGGGAAATTCCGAAATGTAAAACAATGAAGGGAAAGAAATTTGAGGAGGGAATAGGGGCTAAGGGCAATCCTCCGAAGAAAAACGAAGCAGAAGAGGAAATGCTTTAGTTTCTCGTTGCGGTTTACATTCATGTTTCTTCATGTGTAAGTTCAAGGTCAGAGAGCAACCTTGACCGTTTGAAGAGAGAGGAGGAAAACATTCCTCGAATCTGTGTCCGAACTTGTCTCGGACTGTGAACTCATTAAAAATTCTGAAAGCGGAACTAAAAGCACTTTCCCAGTCGGATTAGAGAGACGAGTGAGGCAGACAAGTATGGGGACCACGCTGCGTATGAGTAATGGAATTTTGAGAGGCCTGGCATGGGGTAGGAAGAAGTTTTAAAGGGTCAGAGAAGCTAGGAAGCACTTTAAAACAAATTGAAATTTAGGAGAACTCTTTAACTGGGATTTTAATTTGAAAGTAAGAGTCCATTATGTAATTTTTATGACTCGTAAACAAGTTAATGTGGACAACCTTGCGTATGAGTTATGGAATGTCACATATGGAAGGAAATGAGAAATAGTTTAGCAGGGCGGAAAAAAGTTACTTTTAAAAGATAAATTTTAAAGATAAACTTATGCTGATATATTTTCCAAATTAAATAAATCATGACTATGTAGAATTTATTAAAATACTTAGGTATATGACTTAAACATCCAAACATAATCTAAGATATCAAAAGATTAATTGAACAATTTTAATCGATAAGAAAGGAAATGTTTAAATTCACTTAATACTTACTTCAAAACCTTCCTTTCCCTTCAGGTCACCTAAGATTTTATCTTCATCTACTTTCCTTTAATCGAGTGCCTGAAATGCCTGAAAATGCCTGAAAAATGCTTT
This sequence comes from Drosophila triauraria, assembly GCA_014170255.2. Classification (NCBI taxonomy): domain Eukaryota; kingdom Metazoa; phylum Arthropoda; class Insecta; order Diptera; family Drosophilidae; genus Drosophila; species Drosophila triauraria. Next base: position 12,529,724 of record CM024334.1, read on the forward strand.
GTTTGCTGCCTCAACGGCTCTTTTAGGGAGAGTAACGTGAAAAAATGCTCTCCAATCAACTGAACTCAGCTGCACGGCCACGCCTCCATCGCCCACACGCCTAAACATGGTCCACCCCACTCTGCGCCTCTGCACCTCTTTCGGGTCCAAAATGCGGGCAATAATGAAAGTGCTGACAATGTGAGCCCAAATTGCAGCTGCACCTTGTTCCTGGCACCCTTTGCCCCGATCTGCACCCGTGGCGACCGCAACTCACTGCTGCAGCTGAGCGAAGGACGAAGAACGAAGGACATACCGTGCAGCAGGACCTCAACCAGAATGAGGAGTAGGATGTGGCACAGGATCCAAGCTGATGCCCTGCGTGAGCGGAATTTGAATCGGCTGCCAGGAACAGAAGCTGGCAGGTCCATCTATCAGAAAAGCGGGTAACGATGATCAGGCGGGTGAGGGGTAAGTTCAGAGGAGAAATTGAGGGAGAAGCGTATCCCCTCACTATGACCTGCATCCGCTCATTAATTTTTGGCTTTGTCCGCAGAATTCGGTGCAATTTCCTCCCACCGAAAACCAAAACAAATAAATTTGCGGGCTCTCCAATGAAGGGGGCGTGGCATGTCCCTGGGATTGGATGGAAACGCTCTGCCAGCTCAAATTGCCAGTGAAAACTTCGTGTCAAGGCCTTTAAACCAATTAAGTGTTTGTCACTCGCATTTCGGGCCAACTTCGTAATTGGTTTAAAGCGTGTTAGGGGTGCAGAGAGGGAGAGAAGGTTGTCTGTGGTTTCAACAGGGGTAACCCTTGGAAAAGTGACTCGAACGAACACAAACAAGCAATGAGCAGATGGGCGAAGTACGCAACCAGAGAGCTATTGACCCAGAAATGCACCTCCATCTCGAGGTCTCCCCCTTTTTCCTACTTTTACAACCCTAAATCGAAGCCACAACAGAATGAGAAATCGATAAGAAGGGCAAAGTGAAGCACAACCAAAGGACGAAGGATGCTGGCTGCCTCCCTTGGCCAACAAATGTTGCCAGACACTCGCAACAAGCTGCCAGCAACATTCTCTCTTTACTCCTCAGTACGAGTATCTCTCAGATAATTCTTGGGAAAGCTTTCACTCTCTTCCGCCAGCTCCCACGCTCTGCTGCCATAATTTCGAGACCAACACTTTGGGGGAGGTCAGTAGTCAGTGGTCCGTAGACCTCGGTCCGCAGACAGTCCTCCGTGCGTAGTCGAAATTCTTATTATTCATGTCAACGACTCGCACATTAGGGAAGGGAGAAAAATTGGGAGAAGCGGGGAGGTATCCATGGGAACTTAAATTTATTTGGATTCGAGGAGACTGGCAAACTTCTTGGGGTTTGTTTGCCTTTCAAGAGCAGCAAACAAAAGTCTCAATTTAAATATCAATTAGAAATGTTTATCGGAGGATTCGGCTGAGGGTGAGCAGAGTAGATTCTGCCATCCATCAATGTTCGATTCGATTATATAAAGAACTGGGTTCTGATTCACTACCAGATATCTCTCGGGCAGCAAAGAAACACTCCCTTTAAAGCCTGATGAAGGCGGAAGATTGAAGAGTTTCCTCCGAGCTTGGGGCCAACTTTTAATTGATTTGTGTGGCGGGGAAACTTTTCCATCCTCGAATCTGTCTCTCGAACAACATTGTTCAGCGTTTCTGTTAATTTGTTTACCACAGAATAAGAGGGAATAAGAAAGGCAGATGAATCAACAGATAAACAGAAGGGAAAACTGCGCAGTTTTCAAATTTATTTCGCCGGGAAACACGCTTAGCAAACAGAGGAAAAACCACGAGGAAAACTGCGGAGCAAACAAACCTTTGTGGTTTCAGGAATCCGCAGAGCAAATGGAATATTCGATTGAAGTATCCGACGAGCAGGAGGATATAAAGAATGCAGGATTAGTTTGTTTGGCAAACATTTCGATTTATTGGCAAACTTTGCAGTGCAAAGCCCTCCCATATGTTCAGATATTTGTGTTGCCTTTTCCTTCGGTTATGTTGGTTTGAACTTTGCTAACTTTTTAATTGTTTTCCAGTCTCTCAGTCTCTCGGTGATGTAAATTAATTTTGTAATTGTATTTAATATTTAAACTATCCTCGCCCCTCATAAAGTTTGGTCTTTGAGCTTGCCACAAAAAATTAGCAACTTTCAGTTTGATTGTTAGAGAAAGTTTTCCATCCTTCCCCGGGTCGAAAGTAAATAAATATTTTCGTTTGCTTGGAATAATATTTACAGCAGGATAAATATCTCTTCCCCTCTCAGGAAGTGGAAATTATTTTTAGTTTGAGTATCTATTTATGTTTACATTTTGTGGGATGATAAGAGCGGGAAATGTTTCCATTCATGATATTTATTTTTCCAAGAAAAGATATTTTTAAAAAGCTGGAATATTTCCCTCCATTTTCTTGAGTTCTCGCTGAGCAGCTTAGCACCGCGCTAAGTTTCTTTTGATTCTGGGTCACTTGTCATGATTTGTATCACTTTTCTCATTTCCCAGACAAGACACAAAGAAAAGGACGCGGAGACAAAGAAAGATTGTAGCTAAGCCGCAGAAAAAATAAAGAAAAGTTCGCGATAAATGAAAACAAAGTCGGCAGTAAATTTTCCTCATTCCCCTCCACTTTTATTTTCACTTTTTTAAATGGTTTTCCCTCCTCCGATTTGAGGTCGTGTCACAGTTTCCGTGGGAACTCCTCGAGTGAAAGGAAAATGCTTCTGCTTAATTATGAAATGCAAGCAGAGTGAATGAGTGGAAGAGCGGAGTGGAGTGAACAGTTTTCCATGGTTTTCCTACCGGACAGCTTCCCTCCGGCCACAAATCTGTCGAGGAAACTTTCGTGGGCCTTCCAGCGACTTCGCTTCGCTTTGACATATTGAGGCATCGAGAGGCATTGAGAGGCGGCGGAAAGCCGCTGAAAAAGGAGCGTGGCACCTGTCAATCCCCTGACTTTATGTGTCGCTTTCTCTCTGGGAGAAAGGAGAAAGTAAAAGCGATGCAGGACCCGTTTAAGGCCTCGAGAGCGGAGCACCCATCGTAATTGCTTTTGTATGCTGAGCGCTTGGCTTACAGCGATGGAAGCGAGACAAGGGAACTAAGCTGCGGAGGGTTGCCTTTGAGTTATTTTCAGCCAGAGAACAATTTGAAAGCACCGAAAAAGCCACAGAGAGGAAGCAAAAAATTTCCGCTAAGAGGAAAGTAACACACATTAAAACACACACACCAGCACACATATTAACACAAAGAGATAGGAGCCAGGATGTGGGCGAAGAAGAGAGGCAGCCGCAAAAAAGTTGAATTAAATTATGAGTCTGTGGCGAAATAAATGTGAAAGAATGAAAATTTAAATAATGGGCCACGCATTCAGCACAAACCGCCAGTGTGTGCTCTACAGAGAGAAAAATTAATGGAAAATGGGATGGAAATTGGATGGAAATTCGTCCTTGTGTATATTAATATCACTTTAATACACACTTCAATTTAAGATAGTTTAAATTTAAAGAAATTGTGCTTTTAAATATTCTTAGACTGGCTTAAAACTACCTTTCCAGCATGTCACTTGGTTCTCCCGCTTTCCCTCAGAGAACTTAATGGAAATCGGGATGGAAATTAAGCTGAATTTATTTGAATATCACATTGATAATACCACACTTCCACCAAGTTAATTTAAATAAATGTTTTAATGCAGAAACTGTGCTTCTAAAACTAAAATACTAAGGTAAGGTAAGTTAGTTAACCTTTCTAGCATGTCACTTGGTTCTCCCGCTTTCCCTCAGTGCATTTGCTTCTGTTTGTGGGAAGTATTCAGAATTCGCTGCTCAGTTCACCGAAAATTGTTGCCATTTACACGATACTTGAGCAGCCTGCGAAGCCGTCTCTCTCGCTCCCACAATTCTCCGCTTCTCTGAATGTAATTTCTCTTCGCTATGAATGGGAATAGGACGGAGAATGCCGAATGTCTCTGTGGGGCAACTTTGCTCATCAGTCCGCGTAATTTCGCGGTGCAAGTTTCAAATTTGTCAGTGGCCCAGGAATTATGTGTTTCCCTTCCACTTCCTCCGGATCCTCCATCTCCAGGATTCCCTTAGCCAGGATGAGAAAATGCCTCTGGCCGAAGCAACCTGCTCAGGTGGATGGAGCAGGGGAATTCAGGAGGAGAAGTCACCGTCTGGCCGTCTTTTGAGTCACAAATTAGTTTTTATCAGCCTCAGTTCCTCAGGAGTTCGGTTTACTGTACTTGAGATGAAAGTTTTCCAATGAACTTAAGTGAAACCTGTGGAGGATGTTGAGGGAGTGAAGAGGAGGGGATAATGACCCCGGGTCAGGTGTAGACCTCAATTTGTGGTAGCGGATATTGCCGCCTTATGCATAGTTAAACCTTATGAATAGGAGAGGATATACCCGGTCTTAAATCGCAAACTAAATTGTTAAAGAAGAGGAATTTGTAAGAGGAGAATAAGAAAGCGTTATTAAATTACTCTTTGAAATAATTAATTAACCCCTTTTTCTATTCTCTTATTACGAGGAATCTTTTGAACTCTGACCTCTCCTTCTCCGATTACATTTATCCTCAGAGATTCGATTTCCAAACCTCAAACCAAACAACCTTTAACATTACTCCTTTGCTTACTTCCCAACTCGTAACTCACTTGCATTCCCATTCCAATCTGCATTCGAGTTCGAGTTCCTCGTGAATGTTTCCATTTTCCTTATTAATTTTATGTTTATTTTCCCTCTCCCCTTTGGCCTACATTTCCTTGTCCTCCGAAGTTTCCCTTTCCCCGGAAAATATGGTAAATTATGTTGGCCAAAAGCCAGAGCTCCGAATTTGGAATTCAGAAACGAATTAAATTGGCAAGCTCGATGGCTTATCCCCGCTTCCCGCTCCCCGCTCCCTTTTTTTCCTCTTGGCTGAAGGACATTCTCGGCATTTTGGCTCCTTTAATTTCGTTGAAATGTCGCGTGCATCCCGACTCTCCTCCTTTCCCTGTCCTTCAGGGAAGAATTGCCCATAATAAAGTCGCCTCAGTCTGCGCGGAGAAGGCCTTTCTCCTTGGGTGTAATGGCAGGGCAGAATGCTCGGAGGATTCGTGGTCCTGGCATTTCTCATCTCCCTAAATTTGTAGTTTCAGCTTCGCTCCTTTTATCTCTTTTTTCGCTTTTGGCCCCAAAATGTTTTACGGCTACGTGAGGCGAGAGCCACCAACAGGGATGCCTCATGTGGGTCCCTCTCGGCCCCTCTCTGCCATTTCCCTGACATATTGACAGTGGGATTGGGAAATACGCATGCAAAATACAAAAGCGACACAAAATATTCACTTGGCGAATTGACTGAGGCTGCCTCTCTCCTCTCGCTCTTCTCCATATCCTGCTCACGATTTCTCCGCTTGTGTTTGTTGACATTTCACGACTCCTTTGTTTTCCCGGCGAAGGATTCGAGGAAATCGAGGAGACGAAGGAGCAGGGCCTGGCTTGGCTTTGGGTCACGTGCGAATCAATCGATGACGATGATGCGGATGATTCAGGGGATGATGGGCATCCTTGGAATCCTCAAAGACGTCGTGGATTGAGATGCCAACTGCCCGAAGACAATTATTCAACGCTTAAGGGAAGAGTCAATGGGGACACAAGAGAAGTGAGGATATATTCAAAAATATCATTTCAAATAGGACATTTCATTTAAATCTAAACAGAATGTTACCCGACATATTTTATGGAATGGACAGTATCGGTTTTAGTTTTCAGAATTAATTATGTTGTGCAATTTAGAGGTAGGAAAACGGACTAAACGAAATGCAACAGGATATAGTGTGAACGTCATTAAAAACCGTGTGAAAATCAAGCGGAAAAGCTGTCAAATATGCAAAATTGAAATTCGAGTTTCGGCCACATAGCTAGACAAGGCAAATTGAAAAAAGCTTAGCGCAAAGTCAAATTCTCCAATCATTTTTCCTTCCATACTCTTTCCATATTCCATCAGAAATACTCCTCACATATTCAACTGACATTCGAACACATAATCGAAATTAAAGCCGTCAATTTCGATTTTTCACGCTGCCATTTTCGATTGTCGTTGCCTGACTGGCACGCCCCCAGCCCCATTAGCCGCCCACATTGTTTGTCCGTATAATTTGCTGATTAAATAGCTTAGTCCCGATATCTGCGGAATGTATCATCGGGATCGGAAGAGGGGAGTAGCCAGCATATCGCATTCGGCGGTCGCTGCAGCAGCTCTAAATTATTTACCGATGACCGCAAATGAAATGTTACCATTCAATATTACCCTCCCTGGTTCACCGCCCTTCCTGCTAAATTTCTGCTGGTTTTCGGTATTTCCCAATTAATTCAGAAATTGTTTTCCCATTTCCACTCTCCCTTTTCCACGCAGTCTTTCGTTGCTCCATTTGCGTTTTGGCTTTTGTCTGATGTTGTTTCTAATTGGCCACTAATCACTTTTTGGCTGTTTGCAGCCATCGAATAAATTGGGTTAAGTAAACAGACAAGCTGCACACTATAAATAAATAGAAAAACAGTACAATTAATTTATTTTGTATTCATATTAAATCTTAAAGACTTAATGAACCTTTATCAAATATTTATTGTTTATTCTGCCAATGTTTGAAACATGTAAAAATGTCTGACAAGTACCTACTTTTATTGTTTAGTTTCTGGTCTCATCCTGACCATTCAGTATTCAGTCTGTGAATAATTCCATTCACTTTGAGGAGAATCCCAGACATTTACCCATCTCCTCTCCTTGGAATTACATTCTAGTCTGCTTCCACGCCATTTAACTTTTGTCTTCTCCCCAATTACAAATTCATAGACACAAAAGTTGATTGCTCCGCAGACAGAGTTTCCCCACCTGTCACGGTCGCCACCTCCCCCGAATTCACACCTGCTCCTGGAGGAACACTCCCTTCCCTTTGTTAGCCATGAATAATTCGAGGCTGGTCCGCTGACAAATTGTTTGGCTCGTTAAATGTTGGCCACAGAATTCGCGACGAATTATGCAAATTTCCACGGAATGGCCAGTACTAGGATCCTGAAGGATCCCTGCAGTCCATCCTGCACTCATAACTCTCTCCTCACTTCCCTTCTCAGCTGTGCCAGGAAGAGGCCTAAGGGAAAGGCGAAGACAGACATTAATTCCGCTTAAATTGTATCCTTGGCTTCCTGTTATCCCTGACTTGGCCCACATAAATAATTTTTAATGATGTGAAAATGTTTTCGCAAGCACTTTTCCTATAATTAATGTTAACTTCCCACCGAGGCACCTCAAAGGAAGAGGGAAAAGCTGGGAGAAGATGAAAAGCCCCGAGGAAAGCCGCAAAGCAAATTAAAGTGGAAAAGGAAGTGAAAGGTGAGCAGCGACATGTGCTTGGAGCCTTTTCCGGAAATGGAAGCAGCCACGGAGCTCCACCTTTCCCACAACCCAGGTGGAAAGTTTGTCTCTGGTATTTTATGTTTCTCCCAGTTTGTATTTTTGTATTTTCCGATTCCCCGACACCAATTCAATCAGAGTCCTCGCTTCAATATTTCCTGCGTTGCCGTAGAGCCACACTTCCTTTTCGTTCCTTAAAATTCTTTGACATTTTCCCATTTTCTTTGGCTGTGCAATTTTTACTTAGAAATAATTTCCGTTGCATTTTCCTCAAAGAAAGCAACTAAGTGGAGAGGTGAGTGTGCGAGGAGGGGTAATAAGTTCCTGGAGGGGTGGAAACTCCCGGGAATAATGTTCATTCATTTGTTGCCAGAACTCGGGGGGAGTCGTGAGAAGTTTCCTTTGTCCGCGAACAGAATTTAATGCAATTGAAATGGCAATTTCCACCGAGGAAGCCCATTGAAGCGAAGCGGAGGAAGGGGGATATAGAATCGCCCATCTCGGACCTTGAACTTGATTAAGGCCCTCGTATTCCTCCCTCACATTAACAACTCTCTGAACTCCAATAATTTCTCAACCGAAGCCAGAGAGAACTCCCAGCTGGAGTCTCCACCTCCACAGCCCCGTCTCTGAGCTTATCCACCTCACATTAAGCATCCCCCAAAGAGGAAAAGACCGCAATGCAGTTCGTGTCCGAGTTCCGTTTTTATGGCATCTGGAACAGCGGGAAAGGGGAGAGGGCGGACGGGGGTTGGGAAGAGTGGAGGTGACGGCACCTGCACATAGGTAAATTTGTCCAGCAGCGAGCTAAATTCCAAACGGAAGTGACACTCTAATTGAGAGCAACGAGCCAACTGGGAGGTGTTTTCGGGGCGGAGACAGCGGGTTACAAGGGGCTTCAGGGGGAGAGAGTGGATGTGTCCACTTGATGCGGGCACTGGGAGCAGCACTAAAAAAAGTAAACTCGTTAATTGCTAAGTGCAAAACCATAAAACGGCTAGGAAGAGCAAAAAATGATGGAGGAAAATGGTTGGCGGGGAAACAGGTTGGTTTGCGGATAAAGCTCACAATACGGGCAGAGAATACAGCGTGGAATAATTTATAGTGCTGGTTTCAGGGGGAGAAGATGAAGGGAACCTCAAACAGTTAAAGAGGATAAGATAGCAAGGTTAATTAAGACATTAATTTAATTAAAATCAACTCTGTTTCTTTTTTTAATGTGAATAAGGATCTTTAAAATATATTACTCCCCTTAATAGATACATATAAGTAAGCCAGGAAAGTGAAGAAACCTACTAACGAGGTTACCCTACATATCAGATATCCGCATCCTTCCGCATCATCTCCTTCCGCCTTTACCTAACATAATCCCATCAATGGATATCCCTTTCCAGCCATCTTGAACTGATTTACATAGCCCGAAGGCTAATGTCTTACAACTTGTTCGAAAGGATGTTCAATGTCAAGCTCACCTTGGCAGGATTCTCGAAAGACAAATCTGTGCCGGCATATTCCTTGGCCTGTCATTGGTTTCCGGGGAATTTTCCATAGGTTCCAAGAACAAGATGAAAATGCGTTGCATATTTATGAATAATTCAGCAGCGAAACGGGGAAGCTCTTCCTCCTTTTCCTCCTATTTGTTTTCCACAAATTGTCAAAATGTTGCCGGGATGACATTGGCACCACGTGTAAGCCACGAACTCTCCCCTTCCCCCACTTCCCTCCACATGCCAGGAAGTTTTCCTAAAATTGGCCATTGGAATTTATTCATGTGGATGCGGATGTGGTGAAAGAAACAAGGAACAAGGAAGAGGAAGTAGGAAGCAGGAATAGAGACAGGAAGTGAAGCATCATCATGCAAATCACTCGGTCCACCTGCATCCTCTTACCTTTCATGATTTTTCCACCTTAAAGCTTTTTTCAGTGGTCAGTTTGCAGCTGGAAAAACTTCACCCGGCGACAGCTGAGAAAATGGCTCGCATTTCATAATTATCGTGGGGAGTGGCCAAGGTCCTTGGGGAAATTGAAAACGAGAAACGAGAGTGAGAAGGTCCTTTTCTGCAGGTCAGCTGTGACATTTTTATTAAATTTCCGCCACTCTCCTTCCCTCCTTCCCTCTCAGCGGGATATGAGTTTGCTCAGAGCCTTAATTAAAGAAATATTCAAGGGGAGTTCTCCGCAAGTAATATATCATGATATCCTTCAGCTCCGATTGAACTCTGGGGTGTGACGAAGGCGCAGAGAGGGATGGGAAAGTGATTAATGAGTGGGGAAAGTGAGCAAAAGGTTGCTAAAATATTATTAAGACGGAGGCAGGGCAGAAATAGGTTGAGTAATGAGATTGTACAATTAGAATTCTTGAGTTTTATTAAGTGAATTTCATGTTATTCATACATTTACTCTAGTAAATTCTTTAAAGTTTAATGTATTGCCTTCTCCAAGTATTTTTCCTGCTGAACATCCAAAAATGGAGTTTGTGTTTCCCCCCGACTTTATGATTTCCTTCGAAAGTTTATGGCTCATCTTGTGATTTTACTCCGGATCCCCAGTTTATTTACAATTTATGACAGAAAGTAAGGGAAAAGCCAAGTCTCAGGGCTGCCAGAATCAGACTTTCCTGAATCAGAGCTTGAGATTGAAAACGTTTGGAATGACGGAGCAGCAATGCCCTTGGCATCCTCCAACATTGGCTGCATTTTTAAAGAGTTCATCAGCTGAGTGCAAACAGCTTTGGAAAAACCCAAAGAAAACCCAATTGAAGCCACAGAAAATTAAGCAACAAAAGGAAAATTAACCAAACAAAGTCACAAACAAGCACAAAGACACAAGAGGATGGACAAGAAACCAACCACAGAGAGACTGCAATTAATTAACAATTGGATGAAAAACGGATTGCAGATGTGGCTCTCTCTTCGCCTCGTTCAGAGGCAATAAAAAGGGGAAATTGGGGCGTGGCAGCGGACAGTGCGTCACAATAAACATCCAACAGCAATCAAAGCGCACTTTATTGGCAACAAAAGTGGTTCTTTTTTCGAGCAACTCGAGTGGAAGGAATGGAGAATGGAATAAAAAAGAAGGAAAAGCACGAAAATCCCCGCTTAATTTATGATTTTTTAATAGGCAACCACTAACTCGTGGGCGGCGTTAATGGGGCGTGGCTGCGTCTAGCAGATTTCGCTGTCCGTTCTTGACGCAATTACTGAATCAGGAAAACTTAATTGCTCCTGCAGCGAAGCGATGAGAGGACCTCGGCGGAGGAAGGAAGGAGAAGTTGCGGCTGTTTGCCAGTTGATTATCGTCCTCGTTGTCCTCTTCCTGTTTGTGACGTGGATAGTTCGCGGCTGTGTCCTGTCGGGTCTTATATTGTGGTGGCTACTCCAGACTGAAGATGGGTCACTGTCAGTCGAGTCCTAGTTAACGAGTCCTCTATTCAGTGCACTGTATCTGTGTTGTAACTCCTGTTAAAGAGAGCCTCATTAAATTACTAATGGATGTATTAATATCTGTTAATAAAGGCTTTTAATTGAATATCCATTTCCGGAGGTACAACTGTATTTTAATTAATTACCAGCAGAGCTCTCATATTTACCCTTTCCAAACCCATCTAATAGCCCTTTCATTTCGCCTCCCACTGATTCCAATTTGAATGCAAAGCAAACCCACATGACATTCCAAATATGTGGGCTTCATAGGGAAGCCTTTGTCGGATTGCTCTTGCTGTTTGCCAATTTTGTCAGAAATATGGCGCTGACCAAATGTTCATCCCCTGCTAATTCCCATTGCCGTGATTTGCACACTCTTTAAATGTCCCCGAGAGAGGGAGAAACAGGGGGAAACAGGAGCCATCTTCCTATGAATTCAATTTCCCACATTCCCCTTTAATCCCCTGTGGCTGGTCAAGGATTAAGGATGCCACAGTAGGAGGCAGAGGAGCACTCGCATTCATAACTATTTCAATATTTGCATTTTTGCAGTGAGTGTTGGAAGTGGCCCCTGGCCAGAATCAGGTTCCACATCCGAGGGAATTCGGTTATCAATAATATATTCATACATATTTCCAACTGCTGGATGAATGTGAGAGGAAATCCCTTGGCACCACGCGGCCTTTTCATTAATAATACCCATCGACTGGCCGCGCCCACAATTTGCACAGAAGGCGCAATATCCTTCCGTTTTCGAGGTCGGTCGATTGAACCGGAAGTGCACGTCCTGAGGTCGAAGGATGAGGATGCGGGAAATGCGGTTGAGCGGCGATTAAAGCGCCTCAAATGCAATCGACTGTTAATCGGAGATCATAATGGGAGATAATTAAGGGGTAGCCAGTCAATTAGGGAGTTGTGTTTGCAGTTCGATCTGCTATCCCTCAACTTTCCCTTTAATGGCTGCCTTGGCACACAATGCAGATGTTTAGCTAAAGTTATTCGCTCCTCGAACAGTTTCCATCCCATTTCCCTTTCGCTCTCAACGATCTCAATCCGCCAAGCGGGTCAAGTGAAATGTGCTCTACAAACTTTTCTCTTTTCCCAGGACCTCCCACAACACATCAAACAGGAACACACAAAGTGCTCCAAGGCGAGCAAAGTGGAATTGCGACCCGATTTCTTGGCTTCTCCTACTTGGACACGTTCTACTGCAGATGTGTGTTTAAGGATTTATGCCACGACCGCCACTCCTTCATTTTGAGCCAACCCAACACTCACAATTTATGCAGAATTTACCAGAATTGCCATGAGATTTTTTGACAAATGCTGGCAATTAAATGAAGGCCGGTTGACAGGACTCGGATTTACCGGGAAACGGCGAGAAACACAAGGATGGAGAGCTCACATATTGATTCCGATTCCGATTCGGCTTTGGACTGTGGCCGATGCTGGGCTGCCATGGGGATTTGGCCCTAAATGCTTCTCATTTATTTTAACACCCAGCGAGAGTCGAAAGCCCAAAGCTCAAATGTAATATGAGCAAACAGGGAGAGAAAAGTCTAGAACAAAATCAACGCATATCATATATCAATAATATTTAACTATTTAAGCATAAATCTAGAGTATAAGTTGCACATCTCAAAAGATTAACTGTAATATTTTTTAGAAAGGGATTTTCTTATGCGAAATAAATTAAAGAATTCTGATTTTTATTCCCCGTGTAGAGGAGTTGCTCCGCTGGATATTTTTCTACTTTGAGCCACCGCCTGTGGCGTAAATATCTGATTAGGCTCCTGCCGACGAAAACTCCTCCACCTTCTCCTCCCTCTTTTTTTTTCCCTATTTTTCCTCTTCTAGGCAACCGAACAAAGGGCACAATGAAAATGGTGAAAATAATCTTGGGCAACATCTGGAGGAAAGGCATGGGGGAAAGCAGAGGCCGACTGCTCCCTTTACGATTGAGGACAAGGTTAAGCATTCGGCAGTAAAATGGCAACTTATTGTTTGAAATTGCCGGGCAAACAACAGAAAGGTGGAATTCTTGAGGTTTTCCTTGGGGAAATTCAGTTGGGAGATGTTAGGGAGCTGTTTCCCGGAAATATTGAAAATGTTCGTGCCATCAAATGAAATATCCTGGCTTTGACCTGAACAACTAGCTGCCTTATTGATATCTGTGGCTTGCTTTTGGGTCAGGATGCCTCCCCGTTCTGACCAGGTCCTGTGTTCACCATCGCCATGAACGAGTGTGGTTGCTGTGGTCATCCTGCCGTTTGTCTTCTCCTGCGGACTCTCGATTTCGGCTAGTTTCCCAGCAATTGTCCTCGTCCATGTCGGTTGTCCTTTGTGCTGGTTTCTTGGTACTTTGTGTGGTTTTCTAGTAACTAATGGAAATGATTTGCTCATTTCATGCGTGCACTTTCCACATGCAGAGAACTATTTAATTAAGTTAACTGCAGCATGTAATTAAGAGACTTCATTTCTGGAAATTGATATTGAGTTAAGGTTTTCCCCGAATTGGAAGTGCTTTTTGTGTATATTAAATTAGAAAACCAATTAAAAGTTTGGGTTTTTACTTGAGTTTGGTCAGGCGCATTATTGGGACAATTACCTTTAAAGTTGAAACTTATTTTAAGGAATGTCACTTCCTTAAATTATTAGATTTTATTTTATTTTCTCAGATTGAGCATTGTGTCTGTATCCATTATTTAAATCGCTTAATTTGCAATCTGTTTGAACAGACAAAGAGAAGCTGAAATCCTTTCAATTGAACTCAAAATATATATATTCTCTCTGGCCCAACAAAGCATCAGTTTGGCAAATTTATATATTTGTATTTTTTTTGTCTGCCGATCCCATTCCTCCCCAGTCAGCCATAAATAACATAATAATCCATAAAAATATTTACATTTTTTTGTTTGGAGAAATTTTAACAATTGAAGCTTTGAATGCATTTTATGTTCTAGTTGGGCAGCCTCCGATTCCATTTTCCGCTTCTCAATTCGATTATCCCTGAATTTTATTCTTCATATTTTTTTGTGTCAGTAGGATGTTTGCCCGGCGAGTTCTCCGGGCGTCCTGCTCCGCTTGCCAAACATTTAAATGGGGATTCATTGAGGTGCAATAAATAAACTTGGCACATAAATCATTTTAGCGGCAACTTAAGCACTCAAAATGGAATATTCGCCAGCTATCTACAGTTTCCCAGCTTCACACACAAAATGGAAAATGCTAAAGGAAAGGGAAGGGAAAGTCTCAAGGAATCGAATTATAAGGTACTCTATAATTTCATAAAGTTAAATTATTAAAATGTAATACCAACTTTTTATGTTAAGACAAAAATTTAACAAAAAGTCCTCCAAAATATGTTATCTAAAATTAAAGCCAAAATTTAATACACTTTTCAGAAAGTAAATAAGAGACTTCAGCAGATGCTGCTGTTCCATTTCATTTTTATGTTGGTTCATAAAACATGTTTACCTTCCTTCTGGCAAAAGGATACCCTGGAACGAGTGTGTATAAATTTCGTTCGGCTAAGGACACCATGGGGAGAGATTCAAGACGATTGCCGAGACGGGTTTGAGACCAAGACTAATTGGCCAAAAACAATAAAACTCAACTCAACTCCTTTAAAACGGAGCAAACAGTTGACTCCATCTCTCGTTTTTCGACTCCTCCGACTCTCCCTTTAAGTTTTGGCTAAATGTTTGCCAGTCCATTTATAAATCCGTGCTGCGCTTGCTGCTCTATGTGCCCAGGGGATTTTCCCGAACAGGACAAGGCAAATATTGAAACTATAAAGCGTTCGCTTTTTGCTACCATTCCTCCGGCCACTCTTTAGCACCCTCCTCTTTCATCCTTTCTCTCACTACACAGAGAACTCTTTTGAAATAATATATAACAGAAAAGTTTTGATTTTGAAAGCAAAATTCTTGATTAATATCAATATACGGATGTATATTTAATTGATACGATAATGGTACACCACTTCGATATATCGAAATAATAAGTGTAATAATTATACAGATGTTCTAAAGACAAATTATACATTCCGATAATAATCGATAATATTGATATTTTCGATATTCTCGATAGATGAAGGGTTTTTTTATATCACTGGTAAATTAATAAATAGTTTAATTAACGAAAAATATTAACCCTTTCATTGTAATATTTATACATATGCTCTTTAGCTAAAATATATTAACCAATAAAGGTCGATAATTTCGATATTTTGACACTGTTCGCGGTATATATTGATATATTAATCAATTGGACTTTCTAGATAACTGGAACATCATTATTGACTTTGATTTATCGAAAATATTAACCTTGTTCTTGCAATAATTGTAATTAGGGAATTTCTTTGGATAATTATATAAGCTAATATGGATCGATCTCATCAATATTTTGATACTGTTTGCGATATATATCGATATCTTAATTAATTACGATTTTCAGATCACTTGTGTATAACTATGATCTATATAAAATATCAACACTTTCTCTGTAATCGCTGTACAGATGTAGCAAAGTTAATTTATCGATATATTGACAATGTTCACGATATTCATCGATATCTCAATTAATTACGATTTTTAGTTTCAGGGATAAGCTCGTGATGATTAAATCCTTTGAATTTATTTTTCCTAAACTTGATTATATATTTTTTTTATAATAATTTACTAATAATAATTCATTAATCATCCCGCATTATATTAAAAATTTTTCCCCCTGTATATGTGCTCTAAGCAAATCCGCCATAATCCTAAAAAAGTTTTTGCTGGTGAGTGGGTTAAAAGTAAGAGCAAACTGCGAGAAACGAGTACATGGTACGTAAGCGGCTTATGCCATTAGTTCGGAATCGCAGTTTCGGCCAGGATTGGCAGGACCACCTGCATTCCATCCATATCCGCTTCGCTCCGCCTATCTATGCGATGCCGATGTTGGCCAAAGTTGCCCTGCAGGTGGCCGCCCATTGGCATCTGCCAACTCATGCGGCAAACTTTTAAAGACTCGGTTCCAGCGGCAGAGGCCACTAATTGGTAGAAGTTCGACGTGCAAAATCAAAAGTTATAACTCACAGATAATTGGTAGGTGGCAGTAGGTGCTAGTTGCCAGAAACAGAAGTTAGAAAATGCCAAAAGACAAGGGATTGACTTTATTCTGTTGGTTATTTTTAGACCAACTTTAAGCAGAGCGATCTTAAGTTTATAAAATTAAACTATTTAAAGTTGCCTTGGCAAGACATCATTATTCTTTTGGTATCAGCCTGCCAAAGGCAGCTGAGAATGTCGCCATCAGGTCTGACTTTATAATGACCCCGCCAAGTCAGCAGCGAGCACCTTAACCCTCTGCCACATCGCCTTGGCCCCTTGAGACTGCAGCAAAAGGACCGGGAGCAGAGTTCAGGAACAGGATGAGAGCCAGGACCAGAGTCAGGACCAGGAAGAGAACAGCCATTTTTGTCGCATGCTCCGCGCGGATTTTGACTGCATAAAATATGAAATTAAATTGCTAGCCAACAAAATGGCGCCTGGGAAAATGACAAAAATATGAGACAGAAGTGCGCCACTCCCTGCATTTTCCCCGCGCTTTTCCCGCCTTTATTCTCTTTTGGCACTTTGTTGCGAATTCTCTTGGCGCCGCCGACTTGATGACTTCCAGCTGTCGCATTTCTTTTCAGACTTTAGCAACTGCAGCGGAACTGCGAGGAACGGCAAGGAGCGGTTGTCGTCACCTGGTTAGCCACCTGGTGGATGTGAATGCGGATGCGGATGTGGCTGTTTGGGATTTCATTTGACGGCAAATATTGCGGCACCTCATGGGAAGTACATTTCACACACTCTCGCAAAAATAATTCCAGCCGGCGAATTAAAGTTATCAAAACTAAGGAACTTGTGCAACTTTTCCCATTTTGGAGGTAACCCATTGCCTAAAAATCTATTTTTGGTACTTTAGGTCATGCATTAACTTGAATTTAGTCCACAATTTTTCCGGGTGAGGTATTCCTGCAAGGGGAATACAATTCCAGTGAGTTGAGAAAATCCTTAGCTAATTCTTAGTAAAATAAAGAGTTTCATAGTTCCTGTTTATATTTAACATACTCAAGCTTTTGGTCCAAGTCCCAGTAGTCTGTGGAATATTGTTTTAGCTTTGTCAGTACCCTTGGTAAAAAGTATCGGAGTATTTTATATCGTTTACATTTTGCAAACGTTGAATTCACTCGATCTACCCCTCAAGTTCCCCCAGGATGGGCCAGGAGATATATTTCCGTAGGCTGGGTTTTGGTGTGATCCTGGCGGCCGTGCTCCTCTACATATATCTCTTTGTGTGCACGCAAAGGACTGCCGAAAAGCTTCGGAATCCGTTCTTTGTGAACACGCCAGGATGCCGCATCGTCGCCATGGATGTGATGAACCCCATGATTGAGAAGTACACCGTTTGGGAGTGGAACCACCCGAAATTCCATCTGAAATGCCTGGACGTCAACTGGTTTCAAACGGAGCTGGTGAACGGGGATTGGTACCTCAAGTTGGTGCCCGACATAGAGGCGATTCTGGAGGACAGCAATCTCAGTTTCGACTGGGAGATCCACTGCTCTATGTGGGACTATCGGAGTACTGGGAACTTGGTAAGCACCCTGACGAATCGACGCAAGTTCGACCTGGAATATCCCTACGCCCTAAAAATGGCCCAAGGGCGTGAAGCAATTGCGGGTTAAGTGCATCAATTCGCTGACGAACGCGACTCTCTACGAGGATGCCCTCTACTTTATTCAACCGCCGCCGCAGGTGCTGCTGCCAGTGCCTCCGTCCGACCTTGAGGTACTGGGAGAAAGGGAGGAATACCAAGGGCACGGCACCGCCCATTTCCGTGATGGTCGTGGGCCTGGACTCCATCTCCCATCTCAATTTGATACGGCAAATGCCAAAGACCACCGCCTACGTCCGCCAGAAGACGTCCCAGGTGGAGTTCTGGGGCTACAACAAGGTCGGCGTGAACACCTATCCGAACTTGATACCCATGCTGACAGGTCTTAGTGACGCTGAGGCAGGTAGGTACTGGAGCAAGAAGACGAATATGGATGGCTTGCCCTACATCTGGAAGGACTTCAAGGAGGCCGGCTACAACACCAGCTTCGGCGAGGACTGGCCTCACTACTCGATGTTCTACTTCAACAAGCCCGGGCTTCGCTAGCCAGCCCACCGACTATAGCTTCCACGACCTGATGCTCCAACTCCATATACAAAGAAAGCCGAGCACGATGGCAGACACGTCGTGCGCCGGCGGAAAGACCCTCGTGGATGCCCTGATGGAGGTAACCTGCAAACTGCTGCCGCACAAGCAGCGTTATCCGTTCTTCTCCTTCTACTGGTGGGCCGATGGCCTCCACGAGTATCTAAATACGCCTCGCCTGGTGGACGCGCGATTCGAGCAGTATCTCAGGCGCCTGAACGACGCTGGTATCATGAACAATACCGTCATTTTCTTCATGTCCGATCATGGCCTGAGATGGGGTCGCTTTCGCCGGACCTTTCAGGGAATGATCGAGGACTGTCAGCCGTTTTTGTCGGTCCTGTATCCGCCATGGATGCGAAAGAAATACCCGATAGCGATCAGGAACCTAGCTGGCAACGCCCGCAGCCTGGTAACCACCTTCGATCTCCATGAGACCTTCAAGCACCTCTTGCATCTCAACACCATGGAGGACGAACACATCGCAGGGCTCACGGAGGAGTTGTCCAAACGCAACGCTTCGCGAAATCCCGAGGGCAGTCAGCCTTTTCCTACCCATACCGCCGGAGAGGACTTGCAACACATCGCATATTCCCAGCCGATTCTGTCTGTGCCACAAGCAAGTTGCCATTTCCGTAGATAATTCGATAGTCAAGTTGTCGGCCAACATTATTGTGAATTCGATCAACAAGCTACTGGAGGAGTATCCCGTGTGCATGCCCCTGCAACTGGACTCGATTGTTAGTGCCCACTTCGCCGCTCCCGAAAGGCAGAATGACTACTATATCGAGAAGGGACACCATAACCACGCGTATTCCGAAAAGAGCCCTTATTACGCGAGGGAATATACCGACAAGGACATCGTGGTGCGATTGCAAACGAATCCGGGAGAGGCCTACTTCGAGGGAATGACCAGGATGCACAGGAAGGTGCTCTACCTCATTGGCGATGTCGTTCGTGTCGGAGGCAATGCGAGCAAGGACAATGACTGCATTCAGAATTCACTACTAGAACCTTTCTGCTATTGTGCTGTTTGAAATTGTTCGATATCTTTTAATAAAGAATAAGGGAGATAATTTATAGAAAAATGCCTGCAAAGACAAGTTTTATTAAGGCTTTTTTCAAGTATTGCTCGCCTAGCTCATGCGGTTGGTCCTATAGACTTGATTTTATTTTTAAGTCCTTCGTTCTTGGCTTAAAATGGTCGCTAAGAAAGGATTTTTTGATCCTGATTTTCGCATATTCGCTAAATTTGCATTTCAAAGAACTCTTTGCCCAACCCTTGCCAACCAAACAGATAGCTTAGTGGGTAGAGTGTCAGCTTGCGATCGGAAGAGCAGCGGCTCGATTCCAGGTCGCTTTGAAACAATTTTTTCAATCTTTTATTTTTCTGAATGCAATTAATATAAAATGCTTTTTAGGGCATCAGTAATGATTATAATAGTAATATATCCCCTGATAACATAAAAAGTTTGCTGTAATTAATTAACTAAGCTTTCTGAAACTTTTCTAGTTACAAAACTTTTCAATTTAATTAAAAAATTCATAGTGCACTAGTTTCAAGGGTGTGTGAGCCAAATCCCGCACTCGTTTCATTTCAGTCAGCATTCGCAGTTTATTTCTCCGCTAGCCCGAGGGTGCAAAACTGTTTTAGCCAATTGTTTGCTTGCTGGCTTTTGTGTCAGTCTGTTGTCTGTTGGCTTTAGCCAAAATGTTGGTCAAATATCTGGTCTTGGCTTTTGCCCTGCTGGTAAGTCGATTATGAAATAAACTAAAAGCGAATGGGGTTGGAGTTGCATTCAAAACTTTTAGCTGAAATTAATTTATTAGTGGGAAAGCCCTACAAGGATACATGTTTGCCTTTATGTTACAGAAAATCCAGCCAGCGGCCAAATTGGTTATTAAACTTTCAGTTTGCTAAATGAAACATGGTCGAGACACAGACACTTGGCTGGATTTAATAATATCTTGTTGCCGCTCCAGGAAACACTCAATTATGCTGATCACAATTTATGCCCGGGGATTCCCTCCGTGTAAAGTGAGAACTGGTTAAGGTTTCGGCCCGGCCCTCTGTCGATTTATTTTTATTAACTACCCGAGCTCGGCTCGGGCCCTAATGAGCCACTGCGTATGAGCAATATTTGTCTAAATTATGCCGCTCATGCTTTGCACTTTCTCCGCCCAAATTGCTTGCAGTCAATTTGCTCAAACGCCTGGCTGCCTCTCGGCCATCACGATAATGCTGATGATGATGGATTTATGTCTGCCATTTGTTTTAGCTTTTCGAGCTCCCTGTTTTTGCTGTACCTCTCTGACTTTGGTTTTTGTCGGCTGTCATCGGCAGCAACGTGAAAGCCGAAGAGTGAAGAGTGAAATTTGAGATGCCAGTGCGAAAGGGCCATAAATCAATTTTCACAATTCGCAAATTGCCCCCGTAAAAAAATCGACTGACTTTGTAAGCCGTGAACGTACTTTTTTCCCCGAGAATTAATTGAAACACCGTCGGCAGCTTTAAGGGTGAATTTGCTTCAAGACTCGGGAAATTGTAGTAAACTGCAAAATTAAGCCCTGAAAAGTGCACGGCTATAATCGTAAATCATCGGCAGACATTAAAGAAGTCGGAGCAGGAAGGCGATATGATTAATTGTAGCATTTTCATTACAGGCTGTGGAAAAGGTCAAGGGAAATCGCGAAAACTCTGCTTCACTGGAAAATAAAAATACGCAGAAAAGCCAAAAATGTATATAATTTATGAATAACTATTGACTGCTTTAGGATCATTTAGAAACGTTTTCAAAATTTTTTTAAGATTGCAAATTTTTACAGAAAGTATTTTTTTTACTCCTTTTAGGCTCTCGCCTCACAAATAAAATGCTTTAGACTTTCACACCTGTAATTATGCTTCAGCTGGTAATCTAAGGCTATGCAGTTCTGCCTAACATTATACGCTTTTTTATTTGGCTGTCCTGGTCCCTATTGAAGGAAGGGCGCTACCTGGTCAGTGACCATAGAAACGTACTCGTCCTCATTGGCCAGGTTGTTGATGCCCAGCCAAAAGACAGGCAGCTTTGCCCCAATAGCCAGCCGCTCCTCCTCGCTCTGGATGGTCGCTAGGTGACCACCCATCTGCCGGCAGGTGATTGCCGCAGCAAAGCAATTGACCTTGGTTCTTCTTCTCGACGTAAAGGAACCGCTTGCCGATCTTTTCGAATTTCGGGGGAACTATATTTGGCAGATTTCTATAGTAAGCGGAACAGGTGGATCGGCCTCCATTCCTCCGCCAGGGCTGTCTGCTGACTTTGTACCTTCTCCAGAGCTGCTTTTAGAACTGCCTGACCTTCAATCCTGTCCAGCTTCATCTGGGTTTTGTTTGACGGTTCCTGTAACATGGTGGCTACGGAGGCCTTACTTTCCTGGGGTACTTCCAGACATTCTTGGAGATGCAAGTTAATAAAGGCGCAGAAAAAATAGGTCTTCAACCAGAACATTCTAGGAGCGTATAACCCTTGAAGGCAAAAGTTGCAGTGAACTATTTTTTAAAATATAAGCTGGCTTTCCAAGAGCCCTGCATCGGGTTTAATATGATTCATAAGTAAATACAAATTACATTTCTCGGCAAAAAGCTTGATAAGCTGAAAATTTATAGGCATATACATATGTACATATTTTTACAAACAAGTTATTTTTTTATTGCGGTTATTTATATTTCTTAAGGAAGTGTATATCAATAATTTTTTTCATTCGGACTTTATTTTTAAAATGGAACTCATACATATTTTTAAAAATTTACTTAACTTAGGAGTTATCAAGACTATACCCCTTCCATCCATTAAAATGTAGCTCAGCTTTGTTAGGGCATTCCAAGTCTAACCTCACCACGGATACTAGCCTTATCGCTTTTCTTTATGTATAAAGTGCAACTTTAAAACTATTTTTCTTGTTTTCTCAGAAGACTAAGTTCCTTGAATTAAAGAAATTAAATTAAAATTTAAAATCCCTCCGAAGAAGCCTAAGCCCGATTTTCATTATCCATAAGGCAAAGGCATATTAGAGCACGTTTATAATTTGGAAATAAAAGTCAGTGAATTTTTCAAATAGCAAATATATTTATCAATCGTATTAAAGAAAATTTTATTTAACATAAAATAAAACTGTATAAATATAATTTTTTTTATTAATTATCTAACGCTTGACAAATGAAATAGAATTTCTTGTTGCAGCTGTGATTGTACATCCGATAGGTGGCCAGGGCGACGCAGCTACCGTTGTCATTAGCTGGTTGTTCGAATCCCCAATTTAAATACTTCGCTTGTGTCCCGGTGGCGGTGGACACGTACTCGTCCCCCCTGGCCAGGTTGTTGATGCCTATCCAGTAGAAGGATCCAAATTTTGTCAGCGCATTGATATGAATATGCTCATCTTTGCTCAGGATTGTGACCAGTTCACCGCCCATCCGACGACACATGTTGAAAGCACCGAACCAATTCGTCGTTATATTCCTCTCGATGTACAAGTATCTGGAGTAGATTTTCTCGAATCTCGGGGGAACAGGCTTCCTGGGCTGACTTGCCAGTAGGTCTGAGTGCTGAATAAGAATCCTGTAAAGTCTATCATCAAAGTCCTGGGGAAGGCTGTTCCTGGCCTGCCCTTCTTCTATCTTCTCCAGGGTTTCTTTAAGATCTCTCTGCTGGCCCTCAATCCTGTCCAGCTTTATCAGAGTTTCATTTAATTTGCCACACATATTAGGACCAAGGATAGTGCTTCCGGAATCCACGCTTTTCTTGGGCTCTGCCAGACATCCAAGAAGATTGAGTGATAGAAATGTGATGAATATATAGAACATACTGAAACGGTGTAACCACTCAGGGCGACAGTGTATGGTGAACTGACTTACATTTTGCTGGCAGACTTTAAAAGGGAACTGAATGATTGGCTCTGCCTATAGTATACATGATTTCTTGTGGGTATTTTTACTCACTTTAATCTCTTTCAGTGAGTCAAGCTGTTTTCTTGATAAGCACATAAACTCAAGTTCAATATTATCTGTATTTATACTTGCTTGGAATTTTTAAGTAAGACTATATGAAAAGTAAAAATAAAATTGTGCTTTAAAATACCTTTAGATTATTTATCTAATTGAAGCCAAGGCTACATAGAAATGTCACCATTCCTGAAAATTAAATGTGGAAAAAGTGGTCCTCGCATTAAAATTTAAATGTGGCGAAAAGTGGTCCTCGCCTTGAAATAATAACATCATCCTGGGACGAGAGTGAGGGAAAGAACATAAAGAGCCAAATTAGCAATGTTTCACATCAAAGTGCGCATTAAATCCGAGACGATAATCACACACACACACACGCACCCACACATCGGCCAGACGACTACGAGGTCGTCCTTTTTGCCTGCCTCTTGGTATGCGTAAGGACATACAAAAAACATAATTAACCGCGACCTGACGACGACAACAACACCGCCAACAGCAAGGAGCAAAGCGTCGACGACCTACAAAAAGCCGTCGGCCTAAGGGTCCCACAACAAGCACTGAGAAAAATGATTGGAGCCAATAATAACACCTAAACCTGCAAACATTATATATTAAATAAAATTAAACGTATTAAAAATTAGGTATTAATATCATTTCATTACGTTATTATTACATTACTAACTTATGAAATTAGTAACAAAAGAGATTTGCAACCAAGTGAGTTTATCTATTAAATAACGAACTCATACCGAATATACATATGTACTTGAATAATTTTTCATTCAATTCCAAAAAAAAAAGGTAGAAAAAACAGACATGTTCGCCCCGTGTAATATGTTGCGCACTTGGCCAGCCTTTAGCCCCTGTTTTTCCCCCTGTGGCATCAGGTTAATGTGACGAACACAGCTGCTGACTCTCGGGGAGCGCTGCCGGAGCACAGCTCTAGCCGACATTTTTGCAAATTACACACTTTTGAATATAAAGTACTCGCATAACGCACCCGAGACAGCCAGTCTGTGGCCACTTTTAATGGGCCGAGCCCTGAGTTTTCCCAGAAATTTATTCGCAAACTCGGGTTCGGTGCGGGGTCGCCGAGTCTAGACATCGCCGACAATGCCTTTAGGTCAACTCTTTAGCTCCCAAATTGCATTCCCCAGCTCTAGATTGCAATTAAGTCTGATATATGAGAGATAAAACGGGTTCGGCTTTCGTTTCGCTTTGTTTCGCTTCGTTTCGGTTAACATGGATTTATGAATGTTGAAAAAGCATTCGAATTCTGAGCGGGAATGGAGGGGCACGGCACAAGCCCAATGCCATTTGTAAATCAAATTCTGTTCCGGCAAAAACATCAAAATGTGTTCCCACCCAAAAAAAAAAAACGAAATTATTGCCCAAAAGCGACAGTCCATTTTTGACTTGCCCAAAAGTTAAGCCTCTTGCAACTGAAAATATGCGAAAATGTGGGAAATGTCGTTGCATAAAGGGAATGGTCGAGAAATATGTGCTGCAGTCATAAGTGGTGTCCACCAGGGATTTATCAGTGTGTTATGCCTCGGAATTACAGAGGCTTCTACTGCAGTGATTTTGTGTTTGAAGCAATCAAGTTAGATAGGTTTTAAATTGTGGTCTAAATTAAAGCTGAAAGATTGTTCTTTAGTAAAGAAATTTGCTTTGATTCAAGGATTCGTTTAGAAAGCTTTAAAACTAGAGAAGTATGTCTATATTGTCTTGTTGTATCTTTAACAAATTTGGGTACAGTTGACGAGTTTTGACTTGGGCTTGGATATAGGATTGTATAGGATTAGTCCTTCCTAAATTAAATGCTGGTTTTGGGCTTAATTTTTCTCAGATGTTTATTGTTTAAAAATAGGTTGCTGATAAATTTTTGTTGTCATGTTTATACCCGGTACCCTTACTTGTTGTAATAAGCGTTTGTCTTATTATTACAGATCCAAAGGTCTATAGTTAGTGCCAAAAGCATTTAATGTAAATTAAGCTCTGCTTCAGTTCTGTTTTCCGACTAATTTATTGCACAAGCTAGGTAAAAGCTCTTTTAAATTCCCCCATTATAATAGTTAAATTTATTCACTTAGCCTTATTGCCCCGAAATGGCAAATCATTCTGTCTGTATTCGAATGAAAGAGCCAAGTGCATTTTAATCCTTTTACAAACACATTAAAATGTTGCCAGCAGCTGTTGAGCCAGAGCCATTGTTCCCAGGATAATAAAAAAAAAAAGAACAGGAAAGATTGGGAGGTGGAAAAGAAGAAAAGCTGAAAGAAATAAAAAGAAAGCGAAGCATTTAATGATAATTACAGCGACCATTAGCAATTGTCTGGCGGCAATAATAACAAAGTGAACATAAAAACCAGACTGCGAGATGGGGAACAGGATCGGACTGGTGTGGGGGGATCGAAGGATGGGAGGCTGGGTGGCAAATCGAGGGACTAGAGCGTGACGCGCTTTTCAATTACCACAGCGCCCCGGCTCAGTCTAATGAATTGTTAAATTATGTAATGAAGCGTGTACTTTAGATAAATGAAAACTAATTAAATTAACTCCGCCAGCAGTGACTGGCAAAGAGCAAAGTAAACTTTGGCAGGCAAGAAAAAGGATTAAGCCGGGCCACTTCCTCTCCTTCTGCAATTGAAGCGGATTTAATTTGTGTTGTTTGCCAACATTTTCGGTTTCCAAATTGGAAAACTAATTGTTTGCCACACTCGCACACACACCCATTTGCCTAAGTAAATACGAAAAAGCAGATTCGAGTAGTGTTTTCTGGCAATTAGGCACGTTCGATGGCATAAGCTCTTATGGTTAATTGCCTTTCACCTCGAACACATCCTGCTCCCCATGGCCAGCCCCATCATCCTGCTCCTTCTCATACCTCTCCTCCCTTGTTTTGGTCTTTTCTGCATTTAATGAGTCATTCGATTCGATTTCGAATGGGTCACGTAAAACATTAAAATGAATGAATGACACCCGGGGATTGGGGCGGAGGGTTACCGAGGAAAATAGGGGCAGAGCATCGTTTGCACATGACAACCAGATGGTAATAAATTTGGAGTTTGGCAAAAATTATATGAAGAGAGCAGCCATAAATGGCAAAGTCATGAGGCGTGGCCAAACTGGATATATATAATATAAGAAGTGCAAGAACTATAAGTTTAGGAGGTCAGAAAGGGGTAGAAAAAAAGACAAGATAAATGGTAAAGTAAATATTCCTAAAAATATATATTGCTTATAATTAAATACCCATCTTATCATGTGGACTTAATTATAGGAAAAAGTTTTCCATGTATAAAAATAAATAAAATAAAGATAATTCTACTTATTTTTTTTACTTTTAACTAAGATTTTAGGGAATACTAGTCACTACCTTTGATAATTTATGCAAATGCCACGTTTCCGGGACTAGGCCATTCCATTTAATCCTGCTTCAACCCTTTTTTCTCTCCACCCTGCAAGGACCTCTTGCCACTTGTTATTCTTGGCCCCTGGTTTGCTGTTAACTTTTGAGCCTTCCTGTCACCTTTTCGCTTGATCAAATTCGACACTTCAAATAACACTTTATTCCCCCTCCAGTCACAGGATGTTTTTGTTGTTGTTCTTGGTACTTAAGTCTGAGTGTGTGTGTGTTGTCCTTTTGCACATTCGACTGAATTGGAAGTGTGTGCTTAACAATTTTTGGACAACTTTTTTAAATTCCTTAAGCACGTCGACTGCCAAACTTTGCGCTGGCAAAAAGTAATTTTGATTTTATTAGCTGTGTAGCACCTGATGGCATTTCCTTCCCCTGCTTTCCTTTTCCACCCTGCTTATCACTTCTTGGCTTTCAGCTTTCAATTCAATTTCAGTCAATTGCGTGTTTGGCGCAAAGTTTTTCCCACACACACACACTCACACACACTCAGTACAATGCGAAACCTGAAACACCCGAAGCCCTGAAAATTCGGCGACAACTTGACAAAGTCAACAGCTTGATGGGCCAAAAGCGCAGAAGGAAAAGCGCCAAGTGCCAAAAAAAAAATGTAAGAAAAACACGACACACAATTTGTTGATATCGACATTTGCCGTTGTCGATATTTTCCTGTCAAAGCGTGGAAAAAAAAGATGCAAGACAAAGCCGGGAAAAAACTTTCCGGCCAAATGCCAAGGGCTCGGTCAAACGTTAAAGGAAGGCAGAGAAAATTAATTTGACCCCGCTCAGCCGATGAGAATTTCCACAAAGAATGGTTAACTATTTGTTCGAAAAATCGAACCCAAAGAATAATACTAGGTTTCTTAAGAGAAAATGGGTTTCATTCTTGAGCTGAAGTTTAATATAAATGATTGTAGGGAACTTAATTTTTGGCTTAATATCGGATTTTTTCTAACTTTGATTACCTTAGTATAGAAAAGTCATATTCATAACTTAATTCATTAATTATTTCTGTTGGAATTTAATCAAAAAATTTAATAACCCCTGGTTTTATTGTACGTCATCAAAATCCGAGTTTGATATTTTCGTGTCACTCCCTTCTATCATTTCCACATTCTCGCCACTATACTTCATATCCGAATCAATCAGATAAACCACAATATTAAATTCAGCCCTGAGGCTCTGCTCCCAGCGACTTATTATATCATTTCCGCAGACACCCATTGAACGAAATGCAATATGCAGAACCTAATTGGCATCGCAACCGGCCAAATGGGAGTAAGGACCTTAGCTGGCGAACTTTACCCAGCCAGGACGCAGGTCAAAGATCTTGCCATTGAGGGCGGTATAAATGGGTTGATCTGAATTTGAACCATCAAAAGCTGACAATTCCTTAACACTAAGTTGACTAACCTCACTTTGCTTCGGAAGAAGTTCATTGTCATCCACCGAAAGCGATTCCTTATCAGTCTGGGACTTGCTGGAATTTCCTTTAAATTTGCCATAAATTTGAGAAATCTTTGTGGTGACAAAGTAGCCAAGTCCAAAGGATATCACCATCTGGCTAAGGGGACTTTTGAAAAAAGGTATTAGCAACCTAAAAGAGGCCTCGATGTTGGAATTCAGTTCTGTTGGGAATTTATTTCAACGAATTATTAAAATGATTTATTAATTTTTTTAGAACGTAATATTTTGAAAATAAAGAAACCCAAAAAACCTATCCTAAGGTAAGGTTAAACTCATTTAAACTCACTCACTGAATACATGTTCCCCAGCAGCAGCATTTTGGCTATCGAAACTTAAATTTCACACAGTATTTTTTTTAAATCAATTTTATTTATTTTTCTTAATGAAATATTATGCCAGTCTCACTTGAATTTCGAAGCTTGCTATCGAAACGAGTTTGAGTGCAGATTCACCAGCAATTTGATTCGCACTCAATTAAGCCGAGTTAAGCACAATTTACCGTGGCTCGATGGAGAGCGAATGAAAAATATTGGGCACTCCACGAATGTTAAGCCACCTGCTGCCAGGCTCATTTACATCGCTCATATAAATTACACACTGCTCACACGAGGACACGGGGTCGTGTGCGGATGGAGCTGTGTCGGCGCCATTTGTTATTAACATTAATGCCAAATGCGATCGTAAAAACTGGAGCTTAAAAACACTCTCATGTGTGTGTCTGCTGTCAGTTGCTGTTTTTTTTATCAAATTGGTTGTACTTGGACTTTAATATGACTTAATAAGCTCATTACAATTTTTTGCGCTATGTGTGCTTACAACAAGAATGTAATTTCGCGCCATGAGAGTGCTCTGGCGTACATATGTATGTGTAAATACAAGAAGGACAGCAGGGCAGGACGAAGGAGTATGGCCCTGATTTGGGTTGGATTTAAGCGATACCCTGTGACTGCCTAATTGTTTGGAAATTGGAAAGAGTTAAGCTCCAAGTGAGTCGGTTATTTAGGTCATTAATAATATTTATGGCAAATATATATGATATGGAATATGTTTTGTTAATTGTCTGCTAAAAAGTAGGCAATTTTTTATATAACATAAATAAAAGATTAATATGTGTTGTGTAATTCAGTAGATTATAAATTTTTCCATTTTATTTTAAACCTAATTAGTTTCCATTTAATAACAACCTACTTATTTTTGATATTTTAATCGCAACAGTTTTCTACATTTATTTTCTTCTGTGAATACTCTTCTTTTCTTACCTCCAACTCTACGAATTTCGCTCGTATCATACCCATTCAATACCCTGCATAATATACCAGTAACTCGAATCAAGAGAAAACTGCCAAGCGTAGCGCGTTTTACTTTCCGCCTTATGCTCGCATTAAAATTTGCATAACGTTGATTTTGTTGCGAGCACATTACGCATACGCCGCGTGTGACGTTGGCTTAAATTGCTTTGGGCACTCGGTTTGCGGCTCGCTGCTTCCTTTGCCCGTTGTGTTTGCCGCCGTTTCTTTTTTTTTGCGTTCTTTCCTGTTTTGTTTTCGCTCATTTTAATTTATTAAATTAAAACATATTTCGCCTGCTGTTCAAATATAATTACATTTCCTTCCAGACCGCACTCGCTTCCGCTCAGCCTTGCGTTCTTTTAATTAAAAATAAAAATCATATAAATAACAAAACATAGCCGACGTAAATCCCTTTAAAGTTCCTATGGCTGCCGCCGCTTCTGCTGGTTATTAATAAACTTTTCAATTGGCCACCAACTGCTGTGTCGTATTAACTTTGTCTGCCATTCTCCTCCCCCGCTCGCCACTGTCTCTTGTTTGGCTTATTAGTCCCGCTCTGCTGAAATTTGCTTTGGCAAATGTCGGAAATCCGACTGCCAAAAGAAGAGGGAAAAAAAACACACAAAATTTCAACCACAAAGTGCCAAAGCTCATAAGCCCGCAAACAGCATAAAAAGGGGAAAGAAAATGAGGAGGAGCAAAAAGTGAGCGGATGCTGCTTATTATTCGAGTTAATTAAAGCAAATTTCAAAAGGATTAAATTGCCAGCAGATTTGCTTAGTTTACTTTGCTGCAGGCCTTTGAATGGGGTTAGGACTCTGCTAATGGGATAGACTCGGAAAAGGAAGCAAAACGTTGAAGGGCCAACAGAAATTGACAATTTAAGAAGGGTTGTGGTCCCTGTAGCCTTTCGGAAAATTAAAGCAAAATGGCGGAAGTAATTTCTGTAGCCAGATTTTACTAATATTTATTTCCCTTTGCCGTTTATTGATTGACTCTATTTGTCTATCTCCAGACCAAAGTCATAACTCTTTGGCCAAAATATTTATTCAACAACTACATATATTGCTCTCTCTAAAAATGTCCCAGCACTCTGCTGGCATTTATGCAAAGCCAAAACGAGTACAAACATTCCTATAAAATATTATCAAACATTACCAGAGAAGTCTCAAACCATTTGCCCGCAAAAGCCCCACCTATTCCCCTCGGTGTCCAATGATTTATTCATTCGACTGAAGAGCCAAAGAAAAACCGAAACCGAAAACTAAAATGGCTCCCACATAGTTTTTGGCCCCGATCCCGCCCTCACACTCTGCACTCTGGTTTTCCGCTTGATGCTGAAATATTTTGCTGCACTAACCATAAATAAAAAGTGTACAAAAAGAGTCAAGAAAAATTGGGGAGAAACGGAAATACAAAAAAACTCGACAACAACAGGCACAAACAATGGGGGCGCACACAAACAAATTGAGCAAGAATAACGGCGGCTGAAAAAATATTTCCATGCGACAATTGCAAAAGTGTCAAGGTGCACCCGGCGCCAGCCGCGACAAAAACAAAAACAACAAAAAATAAGTCGAGAAAAATAGATATAAAAATATAGCCGGGCAAAACTGGGGCAATAAAGCTTGGTGCCAATTTTTTATAGCCCCTCAACCGAGCGGCGCCCACACGAAAATCGAAAGTTGCCCAACTTTGGGCGCTAAATTCCGAAACTGAGCATGCTTTATGTCTGGCATATTTTTAATGCATTTCGTGTGGTGTGCTCGGCTACCGATAGGGAAATATCAGATGTATGAAAGCATTTAGTAGACAAAGTTGCCCGGGGACCAACAGTCATTTTGTGGGTTTTGTGTGAGCCTTTAAGCTGTTGCACAGGAAAAAAAATGTCTCTTAAATTGGTCTGAAAATAAGGTGTTATAGTAATATTAATTTACCTTTTTATCTTTACTTTCTAGAAAAAATTATAAATTAAAAAGAGAGTATCAGAGAGCTTTCTGTACGAATTTATAATTTTATATTTACTAATAAAATAGTTTAAAGCCCATCCTGCCTTCCCATGCACTCTTTACATATTTTTCAAGGTATCTTTTATATTTTACATTAATATTTTATAGATTCTGACAACATTTTAACGCTGTAACTTTACATAACTATTTTGCATAATAACCCAAAAAATAGTACATATATCCCGCTCCAAAAATTATGTTATTTAATTGGGATATTTGTCAATTAATAGAATATACACCAAGCTAGTCTCTGATAGATGAGATTCCAAGAACGCATTAATCATTTGCACATTTAAATACAAATAAAACCCATATTTCCTCCTGTGCATAATGACTGTTACTCCTAAACTTTCTGCCAGATTTCACTGCTCACCCAGGCAGCCAAAATAAATCAGAAAACTCCGACAGCGCATTTTGGTAATGCATTAAATCAATATCTCACTCACTGTCAATCCGTTTGTTTGTCTGCCTAACTGCCGGCGCAAAGTTTTCCCTGCATAATTGTGAACGCAACTCTGGCGAAGAATTAATGAACTTCCATAGGGATGGGAAAGGGAGCGAGGAGAAGTCGAAGCCCAAGGAATAAATATCATGCACGCCCTGGGAAGTTCTCTTCTTAGTTTCGAATTGATGAGCGGGAAAGTTTTGCGTGCTAGCACGATGATTTTCACGCAATCATTTTCCGCCACGCCCCCGGGAAAGTTGCTCATTAAGGCGCCGAGGAGAGTTTGCGTAAAACTCGCTCAGCCTAGGCAAGGATTATTAATAACTGCAAAGGGTGTGTGGGTGGGGTCGTGTAAATATTTGCACATTTCTCATTAAAGTTTGCACGTATATATCACGCATACGCCGCATTGTGCACAATTAGTTGCAATTTATTCGCCCTTACACAGCAGACGAGCACTCGGCTTAATGATACTTAATGTGTAAATCATTATAATAAATTACATGCACAGGCGATGATAAAAATAATCCAGCGCCAAGAAAAATACAAATAAACCGACTCAATCCGCATAATGTGTGCGCCGTCATGGAACACACACATCCTATATATAAACATGTACATATATAAAGCGCAGTGCAAACAGAGCCAAGCCGGGATTCAAGAGTGGAGTCCTTATGCACGCATTAGACATAAAGGCCATAGACATTAGTGCGCATAATGAAAAGCGTTTCAGCATTTCAGTTCCCAGAGTGTGTCACACGATGCTGAAAATGATAATGATGAGGATGATGCGGGGGGTTGCAGACCAAAGTAACCGCCACATCAAACAGAGACACAGAGACCGGCAAAAAAAAATATATATATTTACAATTATATATGCAAGTAAATGTCTTCTGAAGAGAAAACGCTCCACAAGTTATGAAAGCTTTGACTCCTAACCATCCCCAAGCCATCAGCTGTTCGCCAGCTGTTTGGGTTGCCAATGTTTTGGGTAATTTTCAGATAAACCTTTTGGTTGAGAGACAAAACTTCCCCTGAAATAAAACCCAAAACATTTCTTTCGGATGCTGCGTGCGCATGTCGGGAGCTCGCACTCTCCGCGAGAGAACTCGTTGGTTTTATAGCAAAGCTCCAGGACGGTTATCTGAACAAGGCCAGCATCCTGTGGACCAGTAGCGGAGTAACTTTGAAGCGTTACGGTTGGTCGCGATTTCGAGTCGGAAACAACGTGTGGCCCATTCTGGTCAGCCCAGTGTGAACGCGTCGGTCGCAGTGTGTTTACATTGTTTGCAAACTAATTAAAGTGAGTTTACAGCAGACTTACCAAATCATCATGATTCTGCTCAAGAGCCCGACTTACTTGAGACGGTTCTGGGATTAAATTCAATTGGCCAAGTGCTTGCGAAATTGCGGAATATATAAAAGTGTACAAGGTGTCTAAATTAAACTAAATATTCAAATTCATGAGCCTACGATACGAAAGAAAATTAACAGCGTCTTTGGAAAATTGGTTTTCAAAAGCAGAAAAGTTTAAAGGCATTTTTGATTCATTTGTTATTCCATTTTAATGTGTAAAATATATTCTTTAGTCAGCTTAAGCTGTAGTAATTGAACTTTATGTCTTTATTTAGGTTTGCAAAGACGTAAAAATTGTCTTTGTAATCAATTTAGTGAGTTTCTCAGCTCAGAAACGAAATAAATAATTCTATAGATTTCTTATAATATTTAGTAATAAAAAACTCCTCGAGATTGGTGTTTTGGTTTCTAGTAAGACGATTTTAATAAGACTATGTAGACCATATCTTATAGCATTATTGACCATAAAGTGTATCTATCAAATAGATTCAATCCTGAGGATTCAATAACTTTCAACTTAGCTAAAGATAAATATTATAAACTGGATTGATTCTACTAAAATTTTAGGCATAGCTAGAAAATATTGCCAAAAAATTCCTACATTTTTATACAAACAAAATTCACCATCTTCTAGCTAAAAAATACCTTGGGAAATATCTGCCGGCTAGGAACTAACAAAACAGAGGCAGGCGCCCAAGAATAACAACCAGCTGTGGCTGTTGTGCCCCAAAAGATAACATTTTATGTCGCCCACAAAAAATTCTTTGCAGTGCAAACAGAGTAAAATTCATGAAAAACAAACGAAAAGCGACAAAGTGAAATTAACAAAAAATATAAACACAAAAACGGAAAAGTGCAAACACGAAGCCAAGGCCGAAGTAAAAACGGTGAACCCAAACAAATAATTTTGAAATTAAAACTAACACGCAGAGTCTCGAGTTCGTGGCCATCGGAGCGGAGTTCGGTCGGAGTTTGTACGTGATTTTGCTTTCAAGAACTACATTGAATAATATTTACCGGCAGATGTGCAAGGTCCCCGGCCCCTTTCTCTCCTGATATTATCCCCCCATCTGGCTTTCAGCACTTGAACTTTACTTAGCTTCTTGTGGGTTCCCCAACCAACCCATCTGAGGGGTTTTCCCCAGCTTTTCCTTCTGGTGCTCGTTTTTCTAGCTTAGCCCCGGCGCTTCAAGTGGCGCACAAGAGCTTCGATTTTCCAACCGAAGGTATGGCACTGGATGTGTGCGGTTGGCTGATGTTGTCACCCCACGAGGAGAGGCCTTAAGCGCTTCACTTTACATAGCAAAAACTAGAAGATTGTAGAGATTAAGCCCACGCCCACCACGCGCTACCCCCGACGACCCGGCGACCTCCTAGTAAAGCCTCTTTTTTGTACACTTGAGGAAATGGTTTAACAAAATTTAAAAAATAAGCTTCAAAATAAAAAACAAATAATTGAGTAAAGCTCATATACAAAAATTAAATTTGTATAAAAATCTGGTTAAAATAATTTAATTTACTCTCCAGAAACATGATTTTATAATTAGATATTTAAAAAAAACTACTGAGAATAGCTGAAATATTATTTAAATCAAAAGAAAACTAAATTTTAATGATTTTCAACTATTTGAAAACACAAAATGTATTATAAACCCTTTTATATATTTAAAGAATCCCAACTGAAACTTTTATTTCCAGAGAAATAGAATGCCCCGAATTTTCATGGATATTTCATATAATTTTCCAATCTTTCCTTATTTAATAGCTTATTTTTCCCGGTGTACTTATCGCACCTTCTTCGCTCTGTGATTTGTATGCGTTCGCCGCCTTCAACATGGCCTCAGCTAATGTTGGCTTTGGCTTTGCCCTCAGGGCTACACAAAAGCGGGTGGCGCGTGGAATGGCGCTGGGTGGCAGTGGCTGTAAAGGGGGTCCGTGGCTGGGTTGGGCACGGGTACCGGGTACACGCGAGTGCCAAAGTTAACTCCACCGACGGCAGCCGCCATAAGCTCCGTACGCCTCGCACTAAAGGCGCTGCCATGACGCCCTCTCGTTCGCTGCCGTCCTCCTTTGAGCAAGTAGGTCTGTGCGTTTGCCGGCGTGTTTGTGGCATAAAAATAAAGATAAATGCGAGTTCTTTACAACGCAGCGCCGAACACTTTGAGTTGGGCGCCAGCAGCCCCCTCTACAAAGTCCCCCCTTCTGCGTACGCCCCTTCAGGCATCCCCAAAAGCCGAGCACTGTGGCCAGCGAGTGTTTGTTCTAGTGCGTGGAAAAGTTGACTAAAGTTTGCCAAATGCGAAAATAAGTTCATTTTCCACGCTTCGTTTTGCTGAGGAAATATTCGGTTAGCCGGAAATATGTGGACGGGAATGTGTACAAAAGATAATAGTTTAGGAATAAATTTAGAGGGAAAACTACTAGTTTATTTAGGGCTTTGTAAAAAATTATATGATCAAAAGGAAACAAAGAATTTGTTTTCTGAGAAATAAAAGAATTTAAAAATGTACCCCAATGTATCACAAAAATATTTCTTTTAAAATTATGTGATCTTTGTCGTGAAACCGACATTTATAGGTCTTTATTAAATATTTTGCAGATCTTTAATTTACATTTAAATTCGACACAATTCAGTATTTTCAATTTCAACTTATTTTATATTAAAATTAGAAAATTTTCTGTGATTTTTAAAATTAATCAATTTAATGTTATAAAACATTTGCTGCTTAAGATATTTTCTGTGAGGAGTTGGATGCAAACTCCCCACAACGCAGGGTGCAGTGGATGCACACTGCCGAGGGCAGCAGCCGCTTGGCAACCAAGCGGGGCAAGGGTACGGGGGGGAGGATGAGGACTGCCTAGCAACAGGCAGTGCCGATGCAGGTGTCCACCACAAAGGAGACGCCGCTAATATAGCGGGACTCTGGTGGACGTTGTACCCGGTGGCGTGATCGGCGGCCGTGGACTTTGGCCGCCAAGGAGGAGACGCCGATAACTAACGGGACATGGGCCGGACTTTGGACCCGGTCACGCGATTTGCGCCGGACTTTGGACCGGGTCGCGTGACCGAGGCGTGCAGGAGTAACGGCACAGGCGGAGCCTATAAAGGCAGAGGACGCCTGCGCACAGCAACTAGTGCGTGTGCGAGAACCCGAGCGAGTGCGTCAACGGAGCCAGCCAAAGTTAAACTAGAGACCGCGAGAGATCAAGAAGCAAAGTCGAGAAGTTCGGAGCTTGGAGTGGCAAGCCTTCCGAACAGAGACTTCAACGCTGAGATCCAACGCGTGGAAGGTGACAACAATCAAGGAGCAGCGAGGTCCAGTGGCAAGGACCAATCGGAGGAATCAACGGTCAAGGAAAATCAAGTTGTGGGAGTTGCGCGCGTGGCTAGGCTTTGCCGGGCGATACACCGCGTCGACGAGATCCCGGACCAGGGCGCAGAGCGGGCGATAAGGGTGGCTAGGCTTTGCCGGGCGATACATCCTGCTAGCTCGGTGCCTGAGGCGCAGAGTGGGCGATAAGGGTGGCTAGGCTTTGCCGGGCGATACATCCTGCTAGCTCTGTGCTGGAAGCTGCAAGGCGGGCGTTCGGAGTGGCTAGGCTTCGGCTGGGCGATACACTCTGCTAGCTTTGCAGTGAGGTCGCGAAGTGGGCGTTCGGGGTGGCTAGGCTTCGGCTGGGCGATACACCCTGCTAGCTTCGGCAGCGAGATAACCAAGCGATCGGCGAGAGGAGAGTGCAGCCGCATCCGGAAGGAGCAGACCCAGCGAGAATTACATCATAGGCATTCGATTGAAGTACAATAAACATCTGAATACGAACTTAACCCGCAGCGTTCTCTCTGGGCGGGCCTTCACGTTTATATAAATTTGGTGGGACGAGCACGCGATCTCGACTGAGCTAGCCGCACATAATCGTTGCGAGCTACCCCAGGAAATCAGCTCGTTACATCTGGCGCCCAAAACGTGATTGTCCAAACAAAGAGATGGGGAAAAGTTGGATAAAGAACATAAAAAGGAAGAGTACGATGGCGTGGCAAAGACGCTGGGCATCCAGCTCATCGGATCGGTCGACGCCATGAGGAAAACCTTATCAGAATTCGTAGATGAACACGGAACAGACCCCGAGGTGACAGAAACATTGGCTAAGCTGGAGGAAAGATTCAGCAAGATCCCAAGCATAAAAATACAGCTAGCAGACCCAGAAGCCCTAATTGCAAGCCTAGATGTCACAAGCATGCAGGACACAAGCAGAAGCAGGGCGTCGAGCATGGATAGACGCCCGGAGGAGAAGACGAACAAGCCAGACTACGCGAAGGTAGCAAAACAAGTGCGCGAGTGGAGCTTCAAGTATGACGGAAACGACAAGCCTCTGGAGTTCTTGGAGCAAGTGGAATGGTATGTCGCAACATACGGCCTCGACCTTAACCTGATCCCCAGAGCGATGCCAGAACTCCTACAAGGCAAGGCGTTGAAATGGTTCATAGCCAACAACAAGCTATGGCAAAGCTGGGGAGTTCATCTACGACTTCAAAACTTCTTCTTGCCGAGAGGTTACATGGAGAAGTTGGCGGACCAGGTAAAGCAGCGCAAACAGAAATACGGCGAGAGATTTAAAGACTACATGGTTGAAATCCAAACCCTAATGCGGCCACTGCGAATGTCCAGAAGGAGTCACTGGCACGAATCCTAGAAAACAGCACGCCAGCACTCCGCATATTTATGCGCCCGTATGAGTGCAAAAACCTCGATGCCGCAATGGCACTAGCCGACGAATTTGAAGAGCTCGACCAGCAGCGGGAAGAATTCGAGAGGAGAACGCTGCCCACAATGCCAGGTCCCATCCACAACAAAGGACAGAGCAGAGTGCGGTATGCAGAAGATGCCAGGACGAGGAGGATCACCCAGGTGGAAACGCGCAGCACAACCGGAGACCAGCGGTGCCCCAAAGGGAATTCGTGCAAAACCCAGCACAAGCATGCCGGAGGTGCGGAGGGCAAGAACACTGGGCGAGAGAATGCCGGAATCAGCGGATCGTGTTCTGCTGGATATGCGGGAGGGTCGGAAGAAGGACGGTAGAATGCTGCCAACCGTCGGGAAACGCTCTGCGATCCCAGCCTGTGAGAGGCCAGCAGGGATCGCAAGGCTCCGCCTCGCAAAACTAATGGGGAACCTAACAGCCGAGGAGACACAACTGACCGCAACGGTGCTGATAGGCGGAGTCCAAGTCAGAGCAACGGTGGACACAGGAGCCACAGCCAGCTTCATAAGCGAAACGTTGGCGGTCACTCTACAACGAGCTGGAACAAGGGAGCCCATTAAGCGACAAGTGCATATGGCAGACGGAAGCCGAGTCCAGATCAACGAGCAGATGGCAGTGCAGATCGGACTCGGAACAGAAACGGTGACAATACAACTGCTGATACTCCCAGGAATAATCGACGCGCTGGTCTTGGGTTGGAACTTCCTCACCAACATCGGCGCAGAAGTCAAGTGCGCAGGACACAAGGTGGCGATTCCAGCGAGGAGACGGAACAATGGATGGCTAGAAGAGATTGTCCGTCGCCGTCGTCGAAGGGCCTCAGCAAGCCAACGAAAGAGAGGAGGAATTCCTGGAGGCAGAGTTGGCCGAATTCAGGCAGATGAAAGGACCGTCAAACGTAGCCGTACACAGCATCACAATGAAGGACGACAAACCGATCAAGCAGAGGTACTATCCGAAGAATCCGAAAGTACAAGGAGAAATCAATGCCAAGGTGGATGAGTTGCTGCAAATGGGATGCATCGAGCATTCGAAAAGTCCGTATAGCTCCCCATAGTAATGGTGAGAAAGAAGACTGGCAAGTGGAGATTATGTGTTGATTTTAGGCAGATCAATGCAAAGTCAGTAAAGGACGCATATCCCATGCCACGAATAAATTTCATCTTGGACCAACTAAGGAAGCACGATATATCAGCAGCCTGGATCTCAAGGATGGATACTGGCAAATTCCCTAGAGGAACGGAGCAGGCAGTTTACAGCTTTCACAGTGCCGGGCAAAGGTCTGTTTCAATGGAAAGTGATGCCATTTGGACTACACTCGGCGTCAGCCACATTCCAACGAGCACTGGACAAAGTGATAGGGCCCGAAATGTCGCCACATGCATTTGCATATCAAGATGATATCATAGTGATCGGAAAAACGAAGGAGGAACACATAAGAAACCTGAAGGAAGTTTTCGCCGACTGAAGGAGGCAAACTTGCGGATTAACGCGGAAAAGTGCCAGTTTTCCAAAAGGAACTGCTCTATCTGGGACACCGTATAACAAAACAAGGAATCGGCACGGACCCGGACAAGGTAGCAGCGATCGCAGAGCTAAAACCACCATCAACTGTGAGAGAACTCAGGCAATACCTGGGGTGGCGTCGTGGTATAGGAGATTCGTTCCAGATTTCGCAAAAATCGTGATGCCCTTAAACGAACTGCTGCGCAAAGGCACGAAATGGGAATGGTCCCAAAACACCAAGACGCGTTCGAACAGGTGAAAGCGAAGCTGGTAGCAGACCCAATCCTAGCATGTCCAGACTTTGGAGAAATGTTCGTGCTACAGACGGATGCTAGCGACTACGGGATAGGAGCAATCCTCACGCAGAACACAAAAGAAGGAGAAAAGGTGATATCCTACTCCAGTAGAACACTGAATGGTGCCGAGAAGAACTACTCGACCACGGAAAAGGAGTGTTTGGCGATAGTGTGGGCCGTACGCAAGCTGCGGCCATATCTGGAGGGTACCATTTTAAGGTAATCACAGACCACATGGCTTTAAAATGGTTAAACAGCATAGAAAGCCCTTCAGGCCGAATAGCGAGATGGGCCTTAGAACTGCAGCAGTATGATTTTGAGATTGCATACAGAAAAGGCCAGCTAAACGTGGTGGCAGACGCTCTATCCCGGCAACCACTACCGGAGAGTATCCGCCAAGTGAAGGAGACGACCATATCATCGAATGAGTCGTGCCCATGGATCACAGAAATGGTGGAGAAAATCCAGAGGAACCCACAGAAGTTTCCCGACTATATGCTGGAGGGATCAACCTTGTACAGGCACATTCCACATCGAGCTGGCAGTGAAGACGTCGTCGCGTGGAAATTGTGCGTACCCCAAGGACTAAGGAGAGCGTACTACGAGAAAATCACGACTCGCCAACGGCTGGACATGTGGGAACGAGGAAAACGATAGCCAGAATAGCGGCAAGATATTACTGGCCAGGTATGCAGCAGGACACGAGATCGTATGTCAGGAAATGCGAAAGTTGCCTGAAGTACAAGCCAAACCAGCTACAGGCAGCAGGACAAATGCTCACGCAAGTGCCGGAAGAACCCTGGGCTACAGTGTGCGCCGATTTTGTGGGACCGCTGCCGAGATCAAAGCACGGGAACCAGATGCTGCTAGTGCTGATCGACAGGTTCTCCAAATGGACCGAGCTGGTGCCCATGAGGGCAGCCACGGCAGAATCGCTGCGGAAGGCATTCAGAGAACGAATTATAGCAAGATTCGGAGCACCAAAGGTAGTGATAACGGACAACGGGGTACAATTTGCGAGCAAGGCTTTCAATAAATTCCTCAAGGAAATGGGAATCCGCCATCAATATACGGCCCCATACACTCCACAGGAAAATCCTACTGAGAGAGCGAACCGGACGGTCAAAACAATGATTGCCCAATTCGCCGGAGATGACCAGAGGTGCTGGGACGAAAAGTGGCCAGAGATCATGCTAGCCGTGAATACGACCATATCGGACTCCACCGGGTACTCACCGGCGTTCCTAACGCAAGGACGCGAACCCAGACTACCGAGCGCCTTGTACGACAAGGAGACACTGGGCACGGGACGACAAACAGAAACGCCCGATGAAAATTCACGCAAGCTGAAGGAAATCTTCGAAATCGTCCGAAGAAACTTGGAAAAGGCGGCGCAGGACCAGGCCAGGTACTACAACCTGAGGAGGAGGCCTTGGAACCCGAGAGTCGGAGACACGGTGTGGGTCAAAGAGCACCATTTGTCGAAGGCCGTGGAAGGATTCGCAGCGAAATTGGCACCCAGGTACGATGGCCCATTCAAGGTGACGGATTTCCAGTCCCCGGTCATTTGCGTCGTACAGCACAACGGCACCAAGAAGGAAAAGCTGGTACACATAAGCCAGTTAAAGCCACAAAGTGTAGAAGAAGGGTCGAGGATGTTACGGCCAATGCAGAGGACTCCGACACTCGAGTCAACAACGCGCCACAGCAAGGAATCAGCAGGGCGCGCGAGGACAACGATCAGGATGTTACCGCAGAGGCGGAGGACTCCAACGACAGAAGCGACGAAGAAGGCCAGGATGGTACCGCCAGGACGAAGGACTCCGTCGTCAGCACCAGTCACACACCACTGCGTAGATCCAGAAGAGTGCGTGAGCGGAACCAAGCGGATGCTATCGCCAGGCGGAGGACTCCAGTATAAGAGAAGAGAGCAAGAAGACATGGAAAGTTAACGGAAAACGAAAATTAAACAACAGCCACGGAAAAAAAGAAAGGAAACATATACAAAGGTCCTGCCCACGCAGATGACGCGCAATGGAGGCAACTGCCTGTTGCATCCGAAGAAGGGAGGAGGACGATACGGAGTATCGTAGCACAGCGCGACCCAAGAGGGGCAGCATCAGCCACAGCCATAGGCGAGAGGAGGCGCAGCGCTGCAAGGCCTGCCCTCCAGCTAACGGCGTCCCGCTGGTGTTGTCGCTCTCTAGCCAGGGGCACCGGCGACGAAGAAAAAGGAGCAACAAAAATTGAAGCAAGTTTCAAACGATTGAAAACGTTGAGAAAAATGTTGAGAAAATCTCTGGTCTGAAGAAAACGCTTATCAAAGGAAAGGTTTATCTGAGACAGAACAAAGTTGTGCAAAGCGAAAGCAAAGCAAAGTTGAGCAACGCGAAAGCAAAGCAAAGCCGAGCCATATCTGGCTAATGTTGCGGCGTGGGCCGCTGTCGGGGACAATTATGAGAATTTAACCGAGTCAAAACAAACCACTACTACGGCGAAAGCCAAGTGATACAACCACTAATTCCAAGGGTCTTTACGGGCTGGACGGAAGGTTAAGACACAACAACAACAAAAACAAGGAAGCCGGTAGCGGCGAAAGAAGAAGACGCGAACCGGTGGGCAAGGGAGAGGATACGTACCAGCGGGCAATTCGCGATCCAGGCCCCAGGAATCGGCATCGGGGACCCTGATCTGCGAAGGCCGGCACCAGCGAAGATCCAGAGGAGTTCCGACGAGGGGCTGCAGCAGGCACCACCTCAATCCCGCGGTCAGTTCCGCTGCCGTCGTCGTCGCAGCGCTGCTCGGCGGCTGCCGGACAGGGCGTATTCCACTCCAATCCCGCGGGCGTCACCGCTGCCACCGCAGGCGCAGCGCTGTCCAGCCGCTGCCCGGCCGTTGCCGGGCAGGTGATCTCCTAGCATTCCTGTGCCTATGAGGCCTAGCGGAGGGTAAAACAACTCCAACTTTACCGAATATGCAAATTCACTGGCCGGTAGTGTTGGATAAAGGCGAAGATCAGAAAAAGGGTATCGATAGCGAACTATCGATAGCGATCGTCCGCGATAGGGGCACACTGAAATCTGGTATTTTCAGTGTTGGAAATCGTCGCGCACTGGAAAATACCAGTAGGGATCAGTTGCAGTGTGACCAGGAGGAGGGCGGTATTTAAATACCAGAGCAGAGACGAGAATACCGCGGAGGAAGGCGGGAATTTCGAAAACAAAGAGGACGTACCCGAAGGCCGATTCCCGAATGAAAGCAGCAGTTTTGTGCGTTTTCGAAGGAAGGGGAAAGTGTGAGGAGTTGGATGCAAACTCCCACAACGCAGGGTGCAGTGGATGCACACTGCCGAGGGCAGCAGCCGCTTGGCAACCAAGCGGGGCAAGGGTACGGGGGAGGATGAGGACTGCCTAGCAACAGGCAGTGCCGATGCAGGTGTCCACCACAAAGGAGACGCCGCTAATATAGCGGGACTCTGGTGGACGTTGTACCCGGTGGCGTGATCGGCGGCCGTGGACTTTGGCCGCCAAGGAGGAGACGCCGATAACTAACGGGACATGGGCCGGACTTTGGACCCGGTCACGCGATTTGCGCCGGACTTTGGACTCGGGTCGCGTGACCGAGGCGTGCAGGAGTAACGGCACAGGCGGAGCCTATAAAAGGCAGAGGACGCTTGCGCACAGCAACTAGTGCGTGTGCGAGAACCCGAGCGAGTGCGTCAACGGAGCCAGCCAAAGTTAAACTAGAGACCGCGAGAGATCAAGAAGCAAAGTCGAGAAGTTCGGAGCTTGGAGTGGCAAGCCTTCCGAACAGAGACTTCAACGCTGAGATCCAACGCGTGGAAGGTGACAACAATCAAGGAGCAGCGAGGTCCAGTGGCAAGGACCAATCGGAGGAATCAACGGTCAAGGAAAATCAAGTTGTGGGAGTTGCGCGCGTGGCTAGGCTTTGCCGGGCGATACACCGCGTCGACGAGATCCCGGACCAGGGCGCAGAGCGGGCGATAAGGGTGGCTAGGCTTTGCCGGGCGATACATCCTGCTAGCTCGGTGCCTGAGGCGCAGAGTGGGCGATAAGGGTGGCTAGGCTTTGCCGGGCGATACATCCTGCTAGCTCTGTGCTGGAAGCTGCAAGGCGGGCGTTCGGAGTGGCTAGGCTTCGGCTGGGCGATACACTCTGCTAGCTTTGCAGTGAGGTCGCGAAGTGGGCGTTCGGGGTGGCTAGGCTTCGGCTGGGCGATACACCCTGCTAGCTTCGGCAGCGAGATAACCAAGCGATCGGCGAGAGGAGAGTGCAGCCGCATCCGGAAGGAGCAGACCCAGCGAGAATTACATCATAGGCATTCGATTGAAGTACAATAAACATCTGAATACGAACTTAACCCGCAGCGTTCTCTCTGGGCGGGCCTTCACGTTTATATAAATTTGGTGGGACGAGCACGCGATCTCGACTGAGCTAGCCGCACATAATCGTTGCGAGCTACCCCAGGAAATCAGCTCGTTACATTTCTTCAAAATGTTTTCTTTCTCGGCGCTCATTGAAAATACCTCTCAAAATATAAAACAAATTATTCATAATATATAGACTAACCGGGAACATATATTAATTTTAATTAAGTATTTTTTAAATATTATTATCTTTGTGATTTTTAAAACTAATCAATTTCATGTTGCAAAATATTTGCATCTCACGATATCTCCCTTAAAATGTTTTTCTGTCTCGGCATTCATAGAAAATACCTATAAAAATATAGTCAAACATGATTTATAATATATTCGCTATCCTTGAGAACTTAATTTTCATCAGATCTCAACTTACTATCTATAAATTTCCGATTTTTCTAACGGTGACATGGGGCAACCACTCACTTGCAGACTCAACTTGCAAGCAAATGAAGCAATATCTCTGCTGGGCTAACAGGTTTCCCAACATTATCCCCACCACTGTGCCAGGACACACCTTGTTTTAGGTCCTGTTTTGCGAAGTGTTGGGTCATAGGGGGGGCGGCTGCTGTGGCGGGTTAGTGGGTGGTTTTTAAAGGGGGGCGACCAAGCCTCTGTGGCTGCTATCAAAAAAGCGTCACCGGCAGCCGAAAAACTTGTGGATGGAGTTGGTCTAGGAGCCAGGGGGAGT
Source organism: Drosophila triauraria (assembly GCA_014170255.2). Taxonomy (NCBI): domain Eukaryota; kingdom Metazoa; phylum Arthropoda; class Insecta; order Diptera; family Drosophilidae; genus Drosophila; species Drosophila triauraria. Next base: position 12,574,450 of record CM024334.1, read on the forward strand.
GGAGCGAAGTGGTTTGCGGTTGCGAGTTTTAGATTTCTCTTCCTTTAGCCTTTTTCCCTCGGCATGTTTGTGTGTGTGTTACCCCAAAAATGCGACCAAAGGAAAGCAACAAAAAATAGAAAAAAAGCAGCACACACATTTCTAAACATACAAAAAAATGAAGGAGGAAAGTTGCTTTGCATAGAGCGAAAAATGTTTTTCGCTATGTTTATCTGCAGCGGCCCATCTCTGGTGTAAATGCCATGCCTCCCAGGCCCCAGCCGCCCCTCTTTCATGATATTAGCGCTTGTTTATGGGCCCCAGTATGTATATGTGTGTGTGAGTGTGTTGGGGCATGCTTCGTCGCATTTTAAATTAAGCTTCATTTTTATTTCTATTTACATTTTGCTCTTTCGCTTCCTTTTTCCCTGCTGCCCCTCTCGGCTGCAACTGTTTGCCCACGAAGAAGGAGCAAAGTTTTTCCAGACGCAGAGGGCCACGCCTCCTACTCGCATTTTTTATTTGTTTTTCATTTTCACTTTTATTATTCCGGCATTTCTACAATATTTTTGTTGATGCTTTGTTGCTGCCTTTATTTATTTTGTGCGGCGCCAAGTGAAATGTTTGATTTATTTTTTATTTGCCATTGAACGTGTTTGTTTATGTGTTGTGCCTTCGCATTTTATACCCGGTACTTATGGATTAAAGGGGTATATCCATTACCAGGAAAAGCGTGAGGGAGCAACGGTACATCTTAAAAAATATGGACAATTATCTCAATTTAAAAATGAAAATAAAATATAATAGGAATAACAAAAATTTATCTTTTTTTACGCATATTTCTATATTTCCCTTCAAATCTTAAAATCCACTGCAATCTTTTCGTTACAATAAAGGCACTTCTATTTTCATCCAAAAAGTAGGCAACGCTTTTTACCAACGGAGCACAGAGTATTCTATGGTCGACAATCTTCGCTGTTTATTTCCGTCCCGTTTTTCTCCTACTTTTATTTATTTATTTTATTTTTTTGCTACTTCGCTCTTTTACAGGCTTACTCCATTTCAGCGCTATTTGGGCTTTTTATTTATTCCTTCGCTGCTTCACGTTTTATTTGCCGTTTTCATATGCCCTGTTATTGTAAGCTGCAGTAAATTGGAAAATTTTTAAGTGTTTTTATTTTTTACTTTTTCTCGTAAGCCTGAAGTAAGATTTGTTTCATTCTGGGAATTAGCTTTGCGAGCATGATTTATGACAGGAAGCCGTCTGAGGGGAGGTTGAATGCTGATCTCATCCTGGATTACAGAAATGAGTTTTTCTATTTAAATGTACAATTTTTGTGGGCGGCAATAAGCTTTTCTTTTTGTTATTGCCAAAAGTATATAAACTCTATATTATTTTTACTAAATTAATCAGCTTTTAAGTTTGTGCACAATTAATCATACAATTGCATGGAATTTTTCTAAAAAATAACATTAAATTTATTTAAGCGGCTTAAAAAGGTTTTTGAGTGCAAAATAAATTGATTATTAAAATGCAAATTAGTTGATTATAATTTATTATTTTTCGAGGAGAAATGCAAGCAAGACAAAGAGAACATTTTATTTAATGCCACACCTTTGTTGGCCAATTCAATTGAGTAAAAGGTTGATAGGTTCAATAATAAACTAAATAAAACAGAGACTTGCTAGCATATTGGACCAAGCCTTATTTAATGCTCTAAGTCTCTTGTTCTGTCAATAAAAAAATAAGATAATTCAATTTATTACGTAATATAATAGATGCATACTTCTAACAATTAAATTTGTCCATGTTCCTTGTAAAATCAAATAGAACTGATTTATTTACATCTTCAAGTACTTAATTAATAAAAGCAAGCATTTCTCCAAATGCAATAAGCTTATGATAAAATTTCCAATACTGCTTAATTTTACAAATTCCCTTGGTAAATTTTGTTGCCTTATGGAAACAACTTAATTAAATGAACCGAAAGGCTAAGCATCCACTCCTAATTGAAGAATTTCCTTTCAAGGAAAGGAATTCGAATGAAACGAAGCTCTGGCTGGTCAGCAAAAAAAGGGCAATTGCAGAACATAAATTCATTTCTCGTTTTGGCATGGCCAAAGAGGAAATATGGAAATTCCCCCTCAGTTATCCTTCTTACGGCGGTTTTCCTCCGATTTTATTTCTTTTCGGGAATGTGTGTGTGCGCATCCCCACCGCAAAAAGTTGATGAAAAACCCGGGAAATCGGGAGAGGGAGACGTGAAAAGTTGGGTTCAGTTATCGAGGCTTACCACTGAGTTGACTTTAAAGAGACTTTAAAAAAATATATTTGAGAGGGCCCAGAAGAGCCGGAACTAAGCGGATTTTGATTTGTTTTTCCTGTTGCTGCTGCTGCTGCTTCTGCTTCGAGGCAAACAATGAAATGTGCTTAAGTTGTTTGTGCCGGAAAATTCCCTGATGCTCTTAACTTTTTCCCCAGTCACTGAATTTTCCACCACCCGCCGCCGCCTAAGTGGGCTTAAAAGCGAAATTGACATCCATCAGAGACGTTTTGAAGGCTGATTATATGAGTGTTCCCTACCTGAGAGGCAGCACACAAACAGCCAGAGAGACAGACAGTCGGACCGCAGAACATAAATACTCTTTTCAATATGGCCCCAGCCGCAGCGTCAAATTGGATGAGTTTTAATTAATTTCGTCATTACAATAATTAATTGAAGGCCTGCTGGGACGGGGGGCTGGCGCTCAAGGACATGTTTGCCCAAGTGGCGCAGGCTGCACAGGGTGCGCAGCTGCAACAAATTGCAATATATTTTACAGCTACTTAGTCGGCATTACACATGCACTGCAGGAGCCAACTTTTCGACGCCACTGTGTGCGACTAGGCTTTGATTTATTGCCATTGCCAGCCATCGGAGCTGCTCGTAAATAAGCGAAACCGAAACCAGAATGGGATCAAATGCGTGTGCAGTCCTTGGGGGGTCGGTAGGGGAGAAAATTAATGATTTTCCATGAATTACTTCGTGTGTATTTCCAATGCATTATTAAGTGCTGGCAAGAGCTTGACTAAAAGGTATTACTCCTGATTTTCCCGTTTTTAAAATGTAAGATTTCATTAAAGCATATCTGGATTTGTTGAGTTTCAAGAGATATAAGTAGAAAAGATAAACAATTAATATAAGTTTAGAAACCCTCCTTTAAGTGCCTCAAATCTACTTAAAATTATCTTAAATTATTTCAAATTAAATGGATTTACCCCTCACTTGACTCAGTCGGTCCAATTTAGTTTCAGCAGCAGTTTAACTTCAGTTGCCTTACGGCCAAAGCCATATTCAAACAGAATATCTGAGATGGCTTATCTCTTTCGGACTGGCTGGCCATATGAAACCATTTCGCAGAGAGCGAACGCAAACTGGTTTAATCTGGGAAAATACGCCTATAAATAGCTCAAGGAGCCGCCCATCCCCATCTTGTTCTCTCAGCTTCTCTCCGCTACGCCACTGCCTCTGCTTGCTGCAGGATTATGGCTTTTCCTGATAAATCTGTCGCACATAAAGTACCACAACGAACGACTGTTGAACTAGATTCAACATTCATGCCCTTCTACACATGAGGATCTACACAGAGAGAGAGGGCATTGGATTTACAGAGGATATTCCTCATGATTAAGACATGTTTTTGAGAGTCTAAACTCATTTGAATAAAGAAAATTTGAGGGAATCAAAAGGCCATTGCATCAAGAAAAACAAAAAAATAAATTAGATATAATTATTTATAGTAGCCAAATCTAAAGATCTAAATTTGTATAAGTGCTAGCATATTTTTCTGTAACATCTCTGTAATTTTCCAATACGTTTCCCTTAAGAACTTTCTTCCTGTGCACCCGAGTAATTCATGGGGCGACGCTGCGTCTTCAGCTGCGTTGACAAACTGCAGAGATAAGCGTGCTAAGGGAGGCCATGGACGAAGTACAGAGCCAGTCATGAATGTATGACTAGTCCGAGTTTCCATCCAGCACTCGACTCGGCTCAATGGGTGTCCAGTCCAGTCCACTGGACGCAATCAACTTCGAGTTGTCAGCTGCCAAAAGCAGTGGCCGAGTTACTTTTTTGGGGGGATGGGAATTAGTGGGTTAGGACGCGGTGAGCCGCAAATCAATGGGTTCCACTTGAAATTCCCAACTGAATTCGGGCTCCAGTGCGCCCCATGAAATGCCTTGTCAATTATATAATCTCTTTCTTCCCTTTATCGGGGCCATCAAATTCAATTGCATGTAAAAGTTATTGTCCTCGGTCACTCATTCAATTTGCCAAATGAATTATGAATGGCTTGACTCGGATAAAGTGCCAAATGAAAATCGTTTGATTAGCCCGCAGAAACCCAGCTCTTCCCACACCATTTTCAGCTCGTAAACAGCCCGACCATTCGAATATTTTCCAAGTGTCGAGTGCACAAATTTGTTGCATACTTTCGGCCGAGAGCTCATTGAGCGGAAAATCTTTTTCAAGAGGGCCAGCAATTCGCAGTTCCAGTGAATTTGTCAGTCTATTGTTTTATGCGGAAATGCGGAATGCGTGCGGAATTTCCGAATTTTCCGAAAGAGAGCATAGGGGCATGTATAGATTTTAATTAATATGTAGCCAGCTATGGGGACTCGCCACCCGAATTATAAATTCTATTTGTGCCATCAGATTTGCAATCGCCAAACAATGGCTGTAAAGCGAGACTCTGTAAAACAAATAAATACGAATCCATGCAAATATATTTGCCTGCAAAGCCAAAGAACAGAAAGTCACCAGGCTATGGATTAATACATAAAATATGGCATGCATTTTTTTCTAGGTATCCTGGGTCACAAGGGTATATTGTATTCAGGGGATTTTTGTGACTTTTTATAGCCATTTCGTATAAATTTAGAGATGCAATATGCAAGGAAAGCATTGAAATATTTGATGTGGACAGCAAATATTATATTTTTTATATTTTCAAAAATATTTAAACAGGATTAGGCTAAAATATCAACTATTTTGTGGTCAGGGCATTCAAATATTTAACTTTTTTTTTAAATATTTTTCAAACCAACAAATGTAACCCACAAAGCAAAAACAAAAGCACTATTAAAATGCATTTTCCTTTTTGCATTTCAGATTTGCAATCGCCATGTGCCAAAGCCCAGCCAAATAGCGAATATTTTATTAAAAACATAGCCATAGAAAAAGGAAAATCCCATACAGGATTTCTGGAGAGAGAGCAAAAAAATCAACGCCGCTGGGCCCCGAAGGGAAAATTTTAAGCAAACAAAATGTGGAAAATCTGCATTTTTACATCGGTAATTGCGGTTGTTGTTGCAACAACTCTGCCGGCAACACCAACACCAGCAACATCAGCAGCGGCAACGGCAGCAACAACAACAATCGCTGGGAAAACCATAACAAATGACTTGGGCCACGCCCCCGAGGCAACTGAGGCAACTAGCAGCCGCCCCCCGGCCGAAAACCGAACGCTGTTGAAAATATCCCGGGAAACGGTTGAATTTTCAACTGTGGGCGGTTCAACCTCAACGGCCACGCCCACCACGACGGCCACAACCAGTACAACAACAACGCAGGCAACAACAATAACAGCGGGAGTGGCGGCGGCGGTGCTGCCGGAAAATGAGGAAACACGAAAAGCCAAGCTAATGACAAGCGCCCAAAAAATGCCTTTAGCCGGTTTGGGCGAACTGAGCGGCATCAAGGATGCACTGCATCGCATTAAATTGAGCGAGAAGCCAGTGGAGGCAACAGCAGCAGCAACTACCATTACCACTGAACAACCGGAAGCCGAGGATCAGGATGAAGCGGATGAGGCGGATATGGCCCCCACGATTTCCCCCCTGCAAATTCAAATGCAGGCAGCTGCCTCATATCAAGTAGCCGAGACGTTGGCCGACCTCAATGAGGAGGAGCGGGCGCGCTACGATGCCATGTTGGCGCAGCAGCCCACGGCCAGCAAGCTGAATATTGTGGATTTGTATCCACTTAAAATCGATGACTTCCAGCCCATCATCCAGAGCGACAACGAAGAGCTGATCAAGCAGCGGACGGTCTTCACGCAGCCTGAGAATACGGAGGAATACAAGCAGAACCTGATGCCCAACGAGGTGGAGCTGATAATCAACAGGGAGCCGGGTAGTGAGGGACAGGAGAAAATCAAAATTAAACATAGCCAAGGTGGAGGAGAGCACACCAACAACCACGACTGGCAACTCGAACCAGGGAACCACGGCTGATTTCACGGGCAAACTGCTGGCCGATCAGGATGATCTCATCACGGAAATCGAGAGCAAGTTCCAGCTGCATGAAACCACCACCCTGAGGCCCAAGGTGGCCTTGAAGCTCCGCCCCGGCGACACTCTCATCGATCGGCGGGTGAAGAAGAGCTTCGAGTTCCCCATGCAGCATCGGGCCAGCGATGTGATGGCCATGCCGCACATTGACTTTGCCAACACCAAGTTCCAGACCGATGCCGATGCCCCCAATCCGCCGGCCTCGCATCCAGAATTTTCCACCACAAAGTTCTACAACAGCAAGGAGCTGTACAACGAGATGCTGCTGCATAATAAGCGTAAGTTAATGAAGGAAACTAAGGATGCCAAGGATGCCGACAGTCGTCCGATAAAGTCAGCGGAGGATACAACTCAGGCCGCCAACTTGAACGTGACTCCGGAAGGCAAAACTTTTTCGCCGACAGCAACAGCAACCACAACTGGAACTGGAACCGGAACCGCCGGCACAACAACACTGAAATCACCAACAACCACAGCCAATGTTGAGTCAACAACAAGGACAACTGACAGTCCAGCAACTACAACGACGACGGCAAGCGCTGGAAAATATCAGAAAGAGCTTAAGCGTGCCAAATTATTGCTCAAGGCCCTGACACCGCCCAAGTCCGACAAACTGGCAGTTGTCTCGGCCAAAGTTAAAGCCGCAAAACTAGGGGAGGAACCAACCGCCGGGGAATCCCCATCATTGACAGCGACATCGACATCGACATCGTCAACGTCGCCATCGCCTTTGCCGTCGACCACGACCATGGCCACTCCGATGCCACTGTTGGCCACCGCAAGGACGCGTCCACAGTCGGCTAATCCCACTAAGACGGCCTCAAAGCCAATTGCCAGGCCGCGCATTTTGAGTCGCCTGCAGGAGAAAATCAATTCGCTTGAATGCGAGATCCCCACGGTCCCGCAGGACTCGCATCTGTGGCGCGGCAACGAGACCCACGAATTGCTGCTGCCGATTGTGGTGAGTGCACTTGGAAAAATATAAAAAATTAGGAATTATATTGTACAAAAATTATTAAAAGGCTTTCTCTTTATTTTAAGGATTTAAATTCTTTTTATTTTAATTCTTTTGATTTCCTTCATTTTTGTACTTTTGTTCCTCGTTTTCTTAGAAGCTTTCTTTCATTCCTTTCAGTGCCTTGCGTTTAGGGCTTTGCGTGCCCACTGTTATCAAAACAATTGAAAGCCTTATTAAGTTCTTATCATTAGACAGACAAAAGAGCACACTGGAAGCAGGAGAATAGACAGCTTAGCGATTGAATGGACGGGGGAACACACGGCGTATGCGTGTTATTTGAGTAAGCGGGTTAAGCAATTAGCTGGCGGTTTAGGGGGGACGGAGAAATAAAAGGAATATGGCGGAAGTGGGCGACTGACTAACGGACTACATTTCCATAATATGCCTGCTGACGGCTAATTAGTATGGAAGAAGCTTAGTTTTCGGGTTCCACAGAAACCCCGGGATTAGGCCCAAGAAAGGAAACGGGAATCCCTAATGAAGCTGCTGAACTTCTTCCGAGCGAAAGGCGAATAAAGAAAAGATTGATTAGGGATTGGGTTTACATAGAAATCATTTACGCGTAATGGAGAGGGAAAGCGAAAGGGAAAGCCACCCAAACATTCTTCAACTTTGTCAACCGACAGCCGACAGCCGACATTCGATATCCAATTTCCCTTCGAACAACAGAAACTTGTTAAAACTGTTTGCTCGGCTAATTGAAAACCTTTTAGAGCTGAGACAATTTTGCAACCAGAAAGAAATCAATGACGGCAGCCAGCAGCCAGCAGCCACATAAATAAATAACAATCGCATTTGGAGTTAACATGGACAGGAACAGGACAAGAAAAGGACAACGGTAGGAAAAGGGATTCTCCGAAACGAGCCCTGCAAATTTAATCTGCCCGATAAGTTGGCCAACAAAGGGAAATTATTGATCGTCGTTTTATTTGGCCATTTCCGAGGCACCAGCAGCATGTGTGGTGAGGGATTGAGGGCTCAAAACAAGTTGACCGGAAAGATGAAGGTTTCTAGTCCTAGTCCTTATGCAAAAAAGGACAAACCCTAAGGGGGTGGCTAAGGAAACAGTCCGGTTCGGGCTTGTAGGCTTCATATATGAGGTGAAAATGAAATCCTTTATTAAATGGAAATTTGAAGATTTATTAAATCGTTCAATGGCATTTTAAAAATATTAAAAACAATTTACACTTTACTAAGATAACCCATACTTAAATAATTTTTATTAAAATAATGTTTTATTATTTTAAATTTACTAGAAAAATTGTATTAATATTTACTTTGTCCCAAAGTATTGCCTTTCAACGTTTACTTCCTTTTGAAAGGCACTGTTTGCAAATCCCAGAAAGGGAAGGTTTATCCATTTCTTTATTAAATCGCATTTGTTGTTAAATCACGAATAAACTAGACAAGGGACCCTGGCCGGAGCTCATCTGGCAATTTCTGGACCTGGGACCAAGTTTCAGTTCCCGCTCATATCCTATCCCTTTCATGTCCTGTTTATATTGACGTAAATCAAGCCATTTTCCTGGCCAAATCACAGCTGCTGTTGCTGCTGCTGGTGCTGGCCCTTTGGCAAATATTTAAATTCATTTGATGGCAAATGTTAACCCTTTTCATCGGCAGCCGTTATGCGAATGTGTTGTCGAGTCGAAGCTTTGACTAAGTGACTGAGGACCGAATGTTTAATTAACATCTGGCTAGGCCAGGGCTGTCTATTCAAACAGCTTTCTGTGTGTTTCCAACCGAAATGCCATTAAATTTGATGGCCATTTGAAGGCTGCCTTTGCCGGGATTCCGTTTCCTTTGTTAATATAAGAAAAATGCGGCCAGCGGAGGAAGGAGGCGAAATTGATTTCCTGTTTACCTTTTGGTCAGCAAATTCCAAATGGCAGCTCGGCCGTGAATTTAATTAGGAAGCACTGCAGCATTATGCAAACTCTGGTCCTCACCTGAAAAGGAAAATACATTATAGTACACATTAAGAATTGGCATAAAGTGTACCTTGCATAAAATTAATGCTGAGTTTCTCTGGCCACTTCAGGGTCCTTTTTCACAGAGGACCTGGGCTGGACCTGGTACGGGAAAAAAAAAGAAAACAATTAAAGAAAACAATTTTTGCATAAAAGGTGGAAACATTTCTTAAGAGCGTTTTTTTCTGTTTATTTTTTCTGGGCGGAGGAGGTCTCTGAAAACATTTCTCAACTGAATTTGTTTATTTTGCTGTTCTTTGTTTTGGGACTCGTTTTGATGGAATTGTTTCTGTCGTTTTTCTCTTTTGTTTTTTCGTTTTTTTCCTCCACTTTGGCAACATTTTAAGCCATTTAAGCCTGGTTGGAGTTTTTTAGTTTTTCTTTTTCTCGATTAGCTTATTCTGGAATTTACTCAAGTGACACTCTAAAAGATTAAATATATATAAAGTTGACATGTCTAAGATTTATTATTAAATTTTTGTATTTTTTTACTAGCTATATTTTATAATAATTAGTTATTTGTTTGATAAGCAAGGGCACTTATGATTAGCAAGGCCACTAATGAATAGCAAGGGCACTAATGAATAGCAAGGGCACTAAGGACACAAAAGAATAAATATAGTAATAAGAATATGTCTTAAGTGATAAGCAAGGGCAAAGCTTAATAATTTTTAAGTAAAGAGTTACAAAGTGCTGAACTTTTAATTAGTGAAGGTTTGTAATTTACAAATTTATAAGAAATCTGTGTACAGTTTTTACGTTTTAATAATGAAATCGATTAAATAAATATTATTTCAAAGGCTGCTTGTATTCTTCTTCGCTTTTAAATATATTTAATAAATTTAACTGATATTCTACAAAGCACCAAACATATTTCAAGCGCAAATATTCTACAGCAAAACAAAAAAAAAGCCATTCTATTTTAATGACCGACATAAACTCCCATATATTTGTGGTTTTAATTTCAACAAATTGCTTGTTTCCAAATATAGGTTAACATCGCCCTAATAACGGACTGAAACTTAAACAACAAACAGAAATTTGCTAAATATATATGCAACAAATAAAAAAGGGAAATTTATGCCATTACCTCTTGCGGTGTTCATAAAAAAAAGCCGACCACAAAACACGCATGTGACCCAAAAACTTGGCCATTTCCCAGCGGGTCGTCATTCCCTTTTGTATTTAAATATGCAGAGGTTTTCCCCTGTTTTTTTGCAGAACTGACCGGCATACAATGTAGATTTTTATGTGCGTACAGACAGGCCATTAAAATGCCATAAATTTGAGCTCTGACAAATCCCCTCCGACAGTACACAGGGAGAGACAGCGGTATAAAAAAGCGGGCGGCCGGCAAACTAAACCGCTTCAAATTGCGCAAAAATATGCTAAAATGGCTGGACATAGGAGCGGAGGTCCTGGAAATGGAGCGCATAAAATAGCAGGGATAACCGCAAAGTCGAGTTTCGGTTCGGGCTCATGTATTTTTATTTGTATTCCGATTGCGACGTCCATAACAGGCGGCTTATGTCTGTGGCTTAGCCCAAATTAATAAAAATTTGGCAACATCAAGTGGATCTGCGCATATGTTGTAAACTTTGCTAATATCCACCCCGAAGCCAGCCCCAAATGAACCTTTTAGCTGGAAGTTTATTAGGTTCGGGCTACGTTGGCTCACTACTTATGTAAATTTGTTTCTGCCACAGGGCTCAACCGGCCTAAAAGGGCCCATCTAGGCGGTAGACAATGTTGTAAAAGTGAAATTAGAAAACTTGCTAAATAATTTAGTTTGGTTGTCGGAGGGAAAACCTTTTAGGCCCATCCTCTTACTTACATTGAGTTGAGTTAGCCATCTAATTCCCAAACTCTACTCTTCCCCAGACCACGGAGCACTGTAAGCCGGACGAGAACTGCATACCGAATGTCCTGACCTGGCGAGGCGAGGCCGAGATCCAGTCTGGCGACATCCTGATTGTGGAAATCAATGATGCCATGCTTAATCCATCGCACGAGCCCAACAACACCAGCAGGTAAATAACCAAGAATGTTCCATTAAGTGGGATCAATTGAAATATATTTCAGTGCAAATATTTTTGTGGTGTGGAAAAAGTTAAAACAAAATCGGAAACTGAATAACAAAGCGACGAAGTATTTTCTCCTTTTATATTTTAATGAAAAAGCCCAACAAAGTTCGATACAATTGTAAATGCAATTGTGTAGCAGTTGTTCAGAATTATTTTTTGTATTGAGGGAAGTTGTTTAAAGCATGAAAATAGTTTTTTCTCGAACGTTACATGATTGATCATTGGTTTTTCTAGTTAAATATTTGATTGGCAATAAAAATAAGTTTATTGATGAAATAAACAGAATTTAATATGCACTCTTTATCCACTAATTCATATCTGCCTCGCAAATAAAATTCCATTTAAAGTTACAGCCATAGTCCTCCATAAATCCATTGGCCAAGAAAACGCAGTCCCGATTGCCGTACAAATCTTTGGGTTGATTGGGTCTCCATTTCAGAAAGGAGGCCCTCCTGCTTGTGGCGGCCGACATGTACTCTCCCTCATTAACCAGATCATTAATGTCCAGCCAGTAGTGTTTCCCCTTCTGGAGCTTCTCCGTGATCTGGGACAGCTCCTCGTCGCTCTGAATGCTCGCCAGGTGACCGCCCATCCGTATGCAGGTGTTGGCAGCGTTGTACCAAGTCTCATATTTCTCTGATTCTATATAGAAGAACCTTGAACCGATTTGCTCAAAGCTCGAGGTATATGCAGTCTTGTTTAGAGCCATTTTCTCGAGGAAAATCTCAATTCCGGTTAGTTTTTGCAACAGAGCTTCCAGCTGTCTTTGGGTGTTATTCTGTCCAATTCTCAGAGCCTGCAGCTGTCCTTCAATATTCTCCAGCTTCGTTTGGCTTCCCGGGGACTCCGCCAGCGAGCCATAGAAACTGCCCACAATTGTTGCGTAGAACAAAAGACTGGCGCACTTTGTCATTCTGATTTATGTGGAAGAAACACTTTGAAGTCTTTTGTTCAACTGATTTCTTATGGTTCTGCGGGAGAGGTTTTTATATGTGCAATTTCTTATCAAAGGCAATGGTTAAGAAATTAAAATTATTTATAACTTTCTGCTTGATGCTAGATTTATATGGAAGCAGCAAGCGAACTTGCTGATAAGTGGGAAAATATATTTCTTTGATTTTGAGTTAATAAATGAATTTAAAATTAATATAAATGTATGCTTTAATTTTTCTTTGGAACATCGTTACTTTATTTAAACTAAAACTTTTGACTCAAGTAGATCTAGTTTTTCCTTTAGGCTTTTCAGTTGGTTCTCCACACTTTCCAATCTGGCCTGGGTTTCGTTGAGTTTTATGGAATCCCATTCACTCCATCTCTTCTGATTAGCAGCCATATTTTCGAGCAGGGGCTTCAAAACATTCAAACAGTAGTCACTGCATTGATTTGCGGGATTCTGAGTTTGATTCATGAATACTAGAGACTAGCAACAAATAAAAATAAGACTGTTGTGAGCTTGAACATTTTAGTTAATAAGTTTAATTGGAAAAAACTAATCGACTTGAAGACACGACAAACTACTGACTTGTTCTGAGGTTTTCCACAAAGTTCTTTGGCTTATCTACTACAGTATTTTTAATACTAAATGACTAAGGCACATTTACTTACTGATTACACTTATTTTATAATGCCTATCATCATCTGAGAGTATTTCCTAGTAAGTATAAAGATTGCAACCAGTTTATCTGTTCTTAAAAACGTGTAATAATGCTATGAAGACTCTTATCGCCTAAAGCTGCTTATCAGTATTGTCAAATGAGTTTTTTTTTATAAATTGTGTTCTTGATTGTAACTTAAAATGTTTCCTAATGTAACTTATTAGCAAAAGCTTTTATACACTCATCAACATGACCCTCAGACTGCGTTTGAAAATCTTGTGAAGCCATTTTCCACTTAAACTTTTCTCCCTATTTCATAACCAATAATTAAAGTACATTCTATATTTTTCCCCAATCAATGCTGACTGCTGATTGCAGATAATCATTTCGATTAGATAATCCCAAAGCACAGTATCCCTTTTCGTCAGCCTCACTTGTTGGATAAGCAAGGGAAAAAGCGAAGCTAACCCTCACCTGTACCTGTCGACTGGCGGTGATGTATGTCGTTGATCAAAGCAAGTGACTTGGCGACGCAGGACACACACAGTCATTATGTGCCGCCCATCACCCACATCATCAGCATCCACGTCCACATCAACCTCACCCGGCAGCCACTGCTGCTGGCTCATCATTGAGCTCATCATGGAGCGACCCTTTCGCTACTGCAGCCCCTTAACTTTGTCGGCAGCCCCAGACACCTGAGCTTACTAGTAAAAGGGGGGAAAAATAAAAATAAAATCACTCCCTCATTTCTTCACCTAGTTGGCAGGTTGGGCGTTGGTTGAGTTCCTCTTTTTTATATATTTTCAGTTAAGCGCTTTAATGCGCTGTGAAACGTGTTTGTTCGGGAGCTTATTATATAATAACGTCCATTAAGGACCTTTATTGATTTTTCTTCAGCACGTCTGGTCGGGGAGAGAGATATAGATAAACACTGGGAAAGAGATACTGAGTTGAGATGGAGGCGGAGGCGGTGGCGGGAATAGTTACTGGTCCCAGACACGTTTTGCCATTATCATGCCCCTTTTTACAGTTTATTAAATTGTTTTCTCCAACTCTCTCCACACGCTCGCTGTCTAACTCTCCCTTCTGGCCATCGCTGTATTTCTTTTCGCAAATTTTTATTTCGGTTTTGTTTATTTTATAAAGCTGGACAAAAATCCCCATTACAAACTGCGCATATAAATGCGATAGCCGACAGTTTTTCGACACAGAAAATACTTTTCTGGCTTTATTTTTGTATTACAAAAATTTTAAAAGTATTTATATTCAAGGTGTCTGCCATGTTATCCAGTTAATGTATGCAGTCAAGCTTGCAATAAAGAAGCGATTTAAAACGTTTTAAAATGGTTTCAGAACAGTAATTCCTGTATTTATACCTTAAAAAAGAGTAATAAATATGACAGAAAATAAAGTATCATTTTTATATAAAGGAGATCATTTCTAATCAAATAAAATTTTAAAAAATAATATTTTTATGTGACAGATAAGAAAATAGCTTTTAACAAAAAAGAAGGAGATGTCTTTTTAAATAGAACCTTCAAGAAAAGTATATTACTAAACATAATATAACATTTTTATATATAGAAGTAACTATGAGACTGGCAATTCCTATCTATTTTTCCCTGTGTAGTGCTAGTTGTTGACCATTAGTCATTTGGGAGGACGTACAAACACCACAGCTGGCTGACCCTTTTTGCCATGGCAATTATCACGTTTCTCTCGGTTTTTTGCTATCATTTTTACCGCCCAGCCTCTGCCAGCACACATTTTTTGCTCTTTTTAATTTAGCTCGGTGGCTGGCTGGTTCTTATCTTATCGCTTGATAGATGCCGCCGCCGGTGCTGCCGCCACCCATCAAAAAAGTTTTTCGCCCCGAAAAAGAAGCGAAAGAAAAATTAAAATTCATTTGTCGAACTTTGGGGCCAGACATCAAACGCGACCGCTCTGGAAATTTTCCGGTCCTCGCTCTATGTATATATATGTATATACTCTTTCCTTATTCAGCCCGAGGGCCTGGCAACTTGAAATGCCTGGCATAAGTTCCGATTCCTGTAAGTTTCCCTGGGGGCAAAATAAGACCGCAAACAATCGAGTTAGTTGAGGAGTGAAAGTGAAGCGAAAAAGTGTAGCATACAATTGAGCGTTGGGGGCCGCAGAGAAAAAGTTACCGCCAACTATGAAAATGAGATGTCAAAAAAGTTTTTATTATCGATTTAATGTGTGTGTATATGAGCGTGTGTGTGTTGGCCAAGTTAACAAATGCAACAGCAACAAATAATAATGCCAGGAAGAAGCCAAACCTAGGCAAAGGCAAGACGAGTGGGTAGCAAATAGATTGGCAAAGCTAGAGGTAGTGAAAACTTTCCGGGCTCGCAGTTTTCTAACAAGTTTTTCTTCCTTTTTTCACTCCTCTAACTCGACTACGTGTTGTTGAAAAATTGCAAACTTGGTTACTATATGAGGTGTCTTCCTCTGTTTGTGTCTCTAGTAGCGAGAACTTGGGTTTCAGGTAAGAACTACAATGTTCTCCAAGATGACTTTAAGGGAACCAAATATTGAAGGTTTCTGTCAGGTGTTTTTTTAATATTTAAGCTAGTATTTAACTTTTGCCCAGTGTTAATTTGCGGCAATTTAAACTCTATTAATAAATACTCGTATAGTGTAAGCTCCCACAAAAAGTAACCGCAAAATAACCCTTGGCAACACGGAAGACAGAGGATACACCCAGAACGAACCCTTTTCCCAGCCAGCCACCCTAGCCTCGCCTCGACTAATTTCATTTCCGTTTTTGTGCTATTTAATTTCCGCTAGAACAAGGCAAGCGAGAGAGCAACTGCTTGTAAATAAATTTCAATTAATTAAGCATACAGATACATACAGCGGCAAGAGAAAATCAAGGAGAAAGGAGCCAGGACCAAGTTTCTTTTGACGTCTTTGGTCATATTTATAACTATAACAGGCAAACAGAAGCCATTTAACTTGGCCACTACCTATCAGCCTCATACACAGGGGAAAATTGCATTATATAAATATTTTATACCTAAAAAAATTAATTTTAAGGGGTTTTAGGTATTTATTGTGTCGCAATTAAGGTTAACACTTTTGTACTTAATATATTAATCATTTAGTACATATTTTTTATAAGGAAATGGTTATTAATTTGCTCATCCTATAATATACGATTTTTCCTCTCTGCATAATTTTTTCTCCGAATTATTCTCACCTGGATGCTGGCACAATAAACGTCAACGAGCAGCGCGGTACACGCCACACAGGTGTATCAGGTAACTCGCTCCGGCCACGAGCATTGCGACGTCACCGAGGGCGTCCTGCTGGATATCACGCCGCTGGTGGTCGATGGCAGGAAACTGGTTACCCTGTACGACAAGGACCTCACCGAGGGAGTTAACTTGCTAATTGGTGAGTAGTCTCGTCCCGGCCACTCTTACCGCTCGTCGGTTGTACTAACTTTGCGGTGAAGGCGGTTTCTTGTGCAGGCAAATTGGTTTACTCTGACTACTTTGAAGAGCTGAAGAGCTACCTTAATTAGTTCATTTTATTTCCACTAATTAAAGTGTGTAAGTTAAAATGAAATAATATTAAAAACCAACTTTTTGGTAGCTAAATTAAGAGAAAAGGCATTCTTCGAGCACTTGCACTAGAAGAAATATCAAAACTGAATGCCAAATATTTTGAAAAATATATTTTAAAAATTCATAGAAATCCAGTAATTTTTTCCTTAATACCCTGACTTAAGAAAAACCATTTGCTTGAATATTGTACTTAAAAGCTCCCTTAGCAGCCATCAGCACCTGCTAAAGGGACTCTTCTCCCTCCCCGCGTTAGGGTATTCCATCTTCATCTATCCCAGAGGCATCGCATCTCTGGTCACAGGACACCGCCTCTGGGTAGTAATTTTTTGCCTTCCCTATTTGTGGTTCCCGTTCGGCCTATTAAGTACCTTTTTTACCGCTCCCTTGCCTGCCAGCCCTCGTGTAGCCTTAATTAATACAAGCCCCCATTTTATCCCAACCTTATCCTTTTGTGGCCGCCTCTGTGTGCCGCAGTGGTGTCCGAGCTGTGGGGAGCGCAGTGTGTGCGCCTGAAGGTGACCACCAAAACCGATAACTGCGGCGAGAACGCCGATTGTTCCGGCAAGGGAGTCTGCTACTCGGACTCCGGCATGGAGGAGTACGAGTGCCAGTGCTGCAGCGGCTTTGCAGGACCGCATTGTGAGGAGATCGACGCATGCAACCCCAGTCCGTGCACCAACAACGGCATCTGCGTGGACCTGTCGCAGGGTCACGAGGGCAACTCCTATCAGTGCCTGTGTCCGTACGGTAAGGTCATTAGCTTTCAGCCTCATTAGTGGCTGCCTCCGATAATATGCCATTAATATGCCTCCTTCTCTATTCCTGCAGGATATGCGGGCAAGAACTGTCAATACGAGTCGGATCCCTGCAATCCCGCCGAGTGCATGAACGGCGGCAGCTGTGTGGGCAACTCCACGCACTTTCGGTGAGTCAAAGGCAAACAAAAGAGCCGACAAGGCACAAAGAAGGAGCAAAAAAAATTAGACGGCGCAGGATTAGGGACACTCTGAAAAATATAAGGAATTTTTAGGCATAAGCTAGAGATTTCTTTTTCTAAAATATCTGGAATATATGCATAATATGTAGACTTTACTTGGTTAATTTATTTCAGAAACATAAAAAAATATTCTCTAGAACTATTTTAATATTTTCCATAAACCAAATTACAGTTCTTTAATTAATAAACACAATTTAAGTGAGGAAATTTAAAGAATTTCAGCAGTGAAAGCCTTACTAACACTTGGCAGAAACATTTTATAAATATTTCTCAAAACCCTTAATTTGAACAATATTTAAACCTTTAAGCCCTTCCCTTAGTAAGCAAATACATCACTCCTTAGCTAAGTTTCTAATAAAGTAAGAATACATTTTTTTTCCGAGTGCAGGGTACACATTCAGTGGGAACCCTAGAGAGCTTGCAGCAGGAGCAGTAGCAGCTTTCATTCAATTATCGTGACCATTGTTTTGCGGTTCTGTCTAGCCGTCGCCGTCTGTGTTTGCTCATAAATGTTGACTTTTGTCGCATGTTCAAAAATTCCCCATTTCTCCATGTCTCTCCTCTTTCTCCTCTTTTTTCTCCATTTTTTTCCGTCGTCTCCCTGCCGTATTAACCCGCTGTTGCCCCCGCTTGCAGCTGCGATTGTACGCCCGGCTTCACAGGACCTCTGTGCCAGCACAGCCTGAACGAGTGCGAGTCCTCGCCGTGTGTTCACGGCATCTGTGTGGACCAGGAGGACGGGTTCCGGTGCTTCTGCCAGCCAGGTGAGTAAATGTGGCAACTGTTCCAGTGCCAAATACACGCAAATTGCCTTCATTCCTTTGTTGATTCGCTGGCAAAATCGCTCCCATAATGCCAATATTTTGTGAGTTATCATCGTGGAAATTTCACACAATGATTGTATGGCTTTGTTCGGGATCTAGTATATATTGTATAGGGGAATTGGAATTAGCTTTAAGGAGAATATTTAGAAATTGTTCTAGGCAAAAATGTATATTAATTTATATTTTTATATTTTATATTTTTAAATAAATGAGCGAAAGAGTGCTTTCAGTAAAAGTATTTTATAGACGCCATAAAAATGGATAAAGTGTAAGATTAAATAAAACTGTAGTGATAGGAAGTAAACATTATTAAATATAAATTTTAAAAGTATTAACGGCCTTAATTAATAGCTTTTATCAATGAACGTGAAGGAAGTTTGGTTTTTCACCAACAGCAACAGTCTTACAATATTTACATTTAAAATAAAGTTTAATGACTTATTTTATTAAAGCAATAAATACTGTTCTTCTCCGCGATTTAAATCTCTCTCTAAATTAAACTTTGCTTCGATCAAATATTAATCTAAATCGATTGTTCATGTTTTCCACGTAGAAATCCATTTTTTATTGGCGCACGAACCTGGTTTCGGTATTTTCCCCATGAAATCCACGTACTTTAAGGCAATCAAATTGCGCTTTGGAAATTGAATTGAAATCTGTGGAAATCAAAAATCTACATTGAAGCTCATAAATTATTTCATTGGCACAAACACAATTTGCATAAATCGCACTCCATCACAATGAAAGTAAATGTACATAAAAGTCGCTGGCTGAGACAGAGAGACGAGGGCAATTTCGGGACAGTCGAGACAGCGCATCGTCTCCGGCGAAGGCATTTCTCCATTTCCTATTGAAATTTCCATTTCATTTACTCTGCACATTTACATTACCCGCAACCTTTTCACCTGTTTTCCCCCCTCCCTCGGACTTGTGTTCTTCGCAGGATTCGCCGGCGAGCTGTGCAACTTCGAGTATAATGAATGCGAATCGAATCCGTGTCAGAATGGCGGCGAGTGCATCGATCACATTGGCAGCTACGAGTGTCGCTGCACGAAGGGCTACAGCGGCAACCGTTGCCAAATTAAGGTGAGTGAACAATGAAAAGGAGATAAGAATTGGGTTCCCTTTTGGCCAAGCCGAGGAGTGGAAATACCTTAACAAAAATGGGTGGAAACAAAAGTTGAAAGTGAATATTTACCCCAAAAATAACACTTCCAAAGTGTCAAAGAATAACTTAAGTACTTTCCTGCAATTTTAGAGGTTATTTAATTTATTTTATACAAAATATTGTATATAAATCTCTTTTATCATTTTATTTTGGAGTGAATTTAATTTCTTCTATTGAAATTAATTTAAGCATTTAAAATATGCAAAAAATACAACCATAAGGTGTAAAATCGAAAATATTCAAGTCTCCGATCCTCTAGAGTGCCCATTAGTTGATTCTGGCTCCCCGAGATAATCAATATTTTGTATTGAAAACAAATCCCGCGACAATTCCCCGGTGGGTGAAAGTCGAAGGACCCCAGTTGTCTGCGGAACTTGAATGGTATTGATTTAATTTGCTCAGACCGAGGACTTGCGCTGCGGCACATGCATAGGAAATGGGATTCCGCATGTGTGTGGTTTGGTGTGGAGCCGAGTAGATGTATCCTTCAGATACGAATGCTGGGGCAAATACATTTTTGAATACGTAATGAAGTTTCAGCGGAGCTCCACCCCGACTCAGCCACAATATGCTTTGATTTGTGCCGATTTTTTTTCTATCCCCCTCTCTGTGCTCCGTAGGTTGATTTCTGCGCCAACAAGCCTTGCCCCGAAGGACACCGCTGTATTGATCATGGAAATGATTTCAGCTGCGAATGCCCCGGAGGTCGCAACGGACCGGATTGTAATCAAATGCCACGAACGGTAAGTCATGATTTATGCAGTTTGCTTTTCTGGTTTGAGTTTTGGGCCTTGAGCTCGGCTCGGCTCGGTTGTGGGTGTTTCGTTGGCAAAAATGCCAGCAAATAGCCACAAATTGCTGGCCTACTGTGCAAGGCCAGTGCCGACAGTGGCGGCATAATTGTAGGCAATCTTGTTCGCTTCACACAATTCCATACACCATTGTTTGTGTGTGCGGTTGCTGTGCATTTTTAAGCTGATTTACGACTCTGAATGGTCGGCTTTTAATGAATAGTTTCCCCCGCCAGTGTTTCTTATTGAAATTGATATCCCTGCCAGGCCTGGTAAATCAATTTCCATTCATTTCTTCTTTGCTTCATAAATAGATAAGAAAGTACTAAAATCACAAAGTAATTGGTACAAAATTAGAAATAAATTTACAAATAATTGGTATTTGAGCTTAGATGCCATTTATTACGCTTGACTTTTGTTGAATAGTTTGTGGGCTTTTTGGTTTCTTATTAAAATGTATATTCCATATACCTTGTTATATTTTTTGCCCCCGTTTAGCCTTGCAAATATCAATTTCCCTTCAAGGCTCGCCAAGTTGGTTCATAAATTGAGTTAACTTTTCGTTTGAGGGCGAACTAAGTCGAGAAAGAATTTAATAAACGCCCAATGGACTTGATAATTTGTGGTGCTAAAATAAAACTTAACAAAATGTACATAAATTAAGCGTCAAGGCGCCATAATTAAAGCTTTTGTGGAAATGATGGACACGCTGACTAACCGCGACTGCTGCAAGGACCGGAGATTCCCGGAACACTGTCATTATGCTTAGGGGCGCCCACGATGGGGGGGCGTGGCGCGGAGCAACCACGGCTAGAAAATTTGCGGCTGCTGCCAGTAGTAGTGGCTCGTGGCTTCTGTCGAGGAAGGCAGCGAAATTAATTACATTTTACATGCCAGGCACACACACACTCTCGCCCAGAAATGCCAGGAATGGAGGATGCTGCTCCTCCGCGGTAATTGTTGGCTTGGGTGCGGTTAGATGATACCGGCCTCCACGAGGGCAAAGATGTAATATAAAAATTGGCTTTCCTTCATATTTAGAAGCACAAAAGTAGCTGTAGTTGGGGTAAAGTTGTTTAAGAAGATTTAATAATAGCATTTGTTGATAAAAACATAGTGAAACATTTTCTAATTATTATTGAAGAGTTATATAAAATAGTATTATATAATTATATAGTTTAAGATATAAGCACTTACTTTTCAGAATTATATATGTATAATTTACATTTAATGTTAGTTTAAGCAACTCCCTTCTACCCACTCAAACCACCAATGCATTGATTACTTTCAGTACTTCCAGCAATGCAACGTGAATCCCTGCACCCATGGCGGCACTTGTTGGTCCAGTGGCGATAGCTTCTACTGTGCCTGTCGTCCTGGCTACACGGGAACCATGTGCGAAGGTGAGTGCCGGCCCCTGTCCCGTTTGCGGTCCCCAAAAGTCATTAACTTGATTAGGGCTCGCCGCGAAAAATATGTTTCCCTCGGTGGCTATCTAACTTTTCTTTTATTTTTTTTTTTCGCCTGATTTCCCGCTTTGCCCGGGCTTCATCCGGCCTTTTTGCAGATGAGTTTGTGGTGGAGACTGTCGTTAGCTCCAGCGAATTTATTGTGGACGATGCGAACGCTAGAAATTTTAATGACAAAACTTTCGGTTCATCGGTTGTGCTTAAGAGTCCCATTGAATTGCATAATGCATATTTTGCGGCCGGCGTCCTGGCAGCCGCCATTTTCATCGTTGCCGTTGTGGTAAGTACCAGTGTCCCTCCCAGTCCCCCTTAAACCCCGAAAAACCAGAGAGTTCGAGTACAAGGTCCCAGGAACATGACCGTCCGAGGGAAATTGTACTTTGCGGTTATGCAAAGTGCGCACGCGAAATGGCATTGCATATTCATTTCGGTGTCGGGAAAGTGGTCGAGCAACTGAATCGAGCTGCAGACTCGCCGAGGCTTTAACCCAAAAGTTACCAATCGCCTGGACCAGTGGGCTTAAAGCAGATGCAAATTTATACAATTGGTAGCCATTCTCCTTCACGCTGTGTATGTGTGTTGCTTCAAGTGGAGAGCGACCGTGGTCTATGGCAATTTATTGGAAGCCTAGAGCGTTTCAGTTGGCTTCGTTGGCTTGGTGAATCGATGCAGACCTATAAAGCACTCCATTGGACAGGTTAATATCGAAGGCTTCAGTTGGTGTTATTTATTATACAAAATCTTGGGAGTTATTTAATAGTTAGAAGGGGAATTTGGCATTAGAATCGTGAATATCCCGTGATGAGTAACGCCATACAAATTATTTGCACTCGAAGAGAGAAAGCGTTCTAAAGCCAGGCTGCTCTTTTACGCTCTGTGCGAGCTAAGAGAGTGCGATTTTCGTCGACAACAGAAAAGAGCTTCATATTGCAATACAAAAACATTTTACGGGCACTTTTGAGCGCTTTTAGCGATTTGTTTTTCATAAAAGGAATTAAATTAAATTAATGAAATTTTGTTATGATATTTAGCATATATCGTATAACAAATACAAATTTGTGTATCCAAAAAAATCAGCCGTTATTCTACGCTTTTGCACAAGGAACTCAAGCTATAATATATATATTATTTTATGACTCTCTACTTTAAGTCAAATCCTTTCACCACCTTTAAACTTAAAGCCAAATGCAGTCAACTGAGCTTTTTCCCCAGCAAAACCATACTTTTCATCTCAGTTCCCATACCCTTAACAGCTTCCCAATACGAACCAATCCATAACAATTTACTGAGCCCCGAAAACCTCTCCAAACTCTCTCTCTCTGCTCGTTGCAGGTCACCATTTGTCACTGCAAGGTCAACCAGACGTATCGGAAATTCTCGACACGTTCCACCTCGTTTATACCCATCCTGGGCTTCAGTCGCCGGCCCAAAATGCAGGGCAAACTCAATAAGCACTGGCTGAGTGGCAAGGGTGCCGCACCGGCATCCGCCGCCACCGCATCCGCTGCCGCTGCAAGTGGCACCTCTAATATGGCGCCCGCGGGCGGACCGAGGGCAGCGCGACACCTGCCGGGACAACCGCAAACACAGTCGCAGACCACGCTGGGCGGGCAGCTGCAGGAGCGACCCTTCCAGCGGCACCTGGCCATGAACCTGGAGAACGACATGTACTACACGGTGGACTTTAGCGAGAACTCACAGCACTCGCCGTTGATACAGTGAGACTTGGACGGCAGCGGCGGTTGGCTAGTCAAATTCACCCCCAGCAGGCAGGAGTGAAGCGGGGCGGGGGCCTTGGGTTGGGATTGTGTAATTATCTTTGATGCTACTCGTTGAATATTCCAAATATTGAACAGTATTCGATAATAATAAACTAAAGAGCATGCGTGCGATGCTGAGGAGCATTAACTTTACGATTATGATTCCGGCTAATGCAAGCACAAATATTTATGATTAATACATGGACGTATGTTATGTATGTCTGGCATAAATAGGCTTAGCAAACTTGTTTATCAAGGTTTATTTTGGCTAAGCACACACGGACACACGGATACAGATGCGATAATGTTTGATTATAAAACACTCACCGTTGGGAGAAGGGCGAGTTGATAATCTAGAATTATGTAAATGTTTAATAGGCTCGGACGATGCCTGCTCCAGTTGTCCTGTCCGTATGAATTTTGTCCATTTGTTCGGGCTACTTTAATTTATGTTTGCCTTCTCGTGTGGAGTGCAGGAGCAGAGATATGGCCTGCTCTCTGGCTAATTGTTGCCATAAAATCCCTCATAAATTTGTTATGCAAATGCTCGGTCCAACCCGGGTCCGGTCTGGTCTGGTCTGCACCGAAAAGTGAACTTTATGGATGGCCATTTGCATATGGACATTTCAAAGAGATTGAATGATTTTCTTGCCCAACAGCAAAAAGGTTTCTCAAATAATTTTAATTAGATTGAGTTGTCCTTGGACATCAAAGAGGGTTTATTATCTAAATTATGTTTACATATATGGCACCCATCCATATCGAGAACTCGTAATGAATAAATAGAACTGCCTGCTAGCACTTTATATCACATTCTCATTTGCAAATGTTTGCAATTAGTTAAATAATAATAAAGCAGGTCCAGTGATGTGTTTCTGAAATCAATTTCCTCTTCAATGTGTCGCAAATATTGGGTTTATTTCAACTAATTTCTGGAAATTCTATTTAGTTTAGTTTTAATTAATTTTGGTCATACTAATAAATGGTGTTCATGGACAGCCGAGAGGGGCGGATGATTTAAATTGAATTTGGCCAGGGCAGATATCAGAGATTATTGCGGCTGGGTGTGTGTGGGTTCGACCGCAGTCGAAAGTTGTTAGTGAAAAATAATTAGCATAAATTAAAATTGTAGCCACAAAAGTTAATATGTTTTTTGTGCATAAATAATATTTATTTTGAAATCATTTCCGTAAACGATTGTGTGCGGTGGGTGGGTGTGTGTATCTATCTGTGTGCTGGCCACATTTAGCATATTGCTGTTGATATGCAAACATTAATGCTGATCAACTCTCAATAAATGATTTAAAATAAAATTAAAAACACGCAAACAAAATACCGAAAAAATCAAACCGAAGTGAAATAAATTGAGACGAAAATTCTGATATAGCTTGATGCATTCGTTTTTTGCATCAATAAACAATATTCGTGCAATTTGGAATGCAGAGAAAAATGAGTTTGTAATTAAAATGCTATATTAAGTAATTAATAACTATAAGCTGGGGCAAGCCAAAACAAAAGCCAAATGGAAAACCAATAATATAATATTAATTAAAAGCCGTAGCCTAAGGAAAAACACGAACACACAAGGAAAGCAGCGCCAAAATGACAGTATTGTAATGAAAATGAAAATAAAATAAAACGGATAGCAACATTTTTATTCATTGCGTGAATAATGGTAACCTATGGCAAGACACTTGGCGTTTTGGGCAATTACACGTTAATTTTTAAGCCAATCAGCAAAATAAAGTGGAAAATCCAGCGAAACATGAAAGCGTCTCAATTCAATTTTGAATGGAAAAATCAATTACCAGAAATTTGATTGTTTTCTTTTTGGTGGTCAACAATTTCGGTTTATTCTTTTCCCGGGGTTTTCCCGTTTTTGCATAATTTATACATAGACATATACATTTATATAACATAACACACACATGTACAACTAGACAATAGTTTTCATTTATCATTTGCTGTTTTTTCGGTTCTTTCTCTTCTTTCGCCTCCCCTTAGTTGATTTCGGTTTTGGTTTATTAATATCACTCATACGCCATGTGCGGCTGGTCAGAGAATTGGGATGACAGCCGCCCATCAAGTGGCGTCCGATTTTTCATCATCCTGCTGCTGCTGCTGCTGCTGCTGTTGCGGCTGCTGCTGCTGTTGCTGCTGCTGCGGCGGACTTTTCCCATTCCCATTCGACTGTGGCTGCTGTTGTTGCGGCTGCTGAGGCGGCTCCGTCCTTTCCTCCCCCGAACTGACGGTGGTCTTTGAGGTGTGCAGCTCTGTCTCCTCGGGTATGACCTTGCGACCCTCCTGATCCTACGGATTAATTAATGGGAGAAAACGAAAAAATAAAAAACCACAGGTGAGTGAGCAATTTTCCAGTAGAAATATTTAAGCTTTTGCCATGCCAAATGCTAAATAAATTGGGTAAATACATTAATAAAAACCAATAACAATGCAGTGGAACTTTGATTAATTTATGTTATATATATTCGTATTTCGTATTAATTTTGAAATGGAATTTTTCATTTTTTATTTTGCTTTTGAACTGATATTAAACCAATATTCTCTAATAACTATTTTTTTGCCATAAATCAAAGTTCTACTGTATTTGCGTGATTACACACACTCGCACACACACTTCCTTCCACTCGCTTTATTATTCCGCCCTTGCGCACATGCAATTAGCAATTAAAAAGGTAAAATCCATGCAAAAACCAATTCCATAACGAGCATACAAATTAACCAACCAATTCCAAACATCACAAAAAATAAAAGCAAAACAAAAAAAACTGGAAAAAAGGAAACGGAAGAGCGGAAAAAGCATCCCCAAATGTGGCGCAGTGTTGAGTGCTATTTACAATTTACTCACTCAACTTGTTATTAGTTTTTCCTTTTGCGTTCCCCCATGGATTTTCATGCAAATACGGGCAAGTATAATCAACATGCATGCTAATTTGAGTTTGAACATGAAATTTAAGTGGCCGATAAATTATATTTAATGGAGTTGCAGTCAATGGCTGGGATCGATGCTTGCTGGCACCCCTAATGAACGTGTCGGTTGTGCCTGGGTGTGTCTGTGTGGGGTGAACTAAGTTAGGTAAATGCAGACCCTAAAGATTTAAGCTTGTTGCAGCTTTGCTATTTAATTAATTGGATTAGAATATTTAGCAATTAGTTTGCAAATCCATTGCATTTTCATTTGCGGAATTCCTTCATTTCATTTCGGGATGACAGAAAAGTTAATTAAATGTAATTTCTACTAATGAGAATTTCAGTTTAATCCCCTCAGAAGCCTCACTGCTTTATTCAGATAATTAATCTAATGATGACCTACGCAAATTATTAAGATACCCTATATCAAATGAGATTCACTCTGTTGCAGAAATCTATATATTTTAAATAAATACATTTTCAATTTCTTTCATCTTCAAAAGCAAATAATAAAGATATATATTTTAAAACGTATTTCAAAATTAAATTCTCTTCTTCATTATTCGCTTGGATATCCCAGAGAGGACCCCGCTTTTATGGTCTTTAGCTCCGTTCTCCATTCGAATTTCAAATGATGTTTTATTTTTCCCCATTTCAATCCTCGTTGGCTCTGCTGCATTTCATAAGCATTCCGGCTGAGTTCGCCTCGCCTCCCATATGCACGAATAAACGAATAAACTGCAGTTTGCAGTTCCACAGTTCGTGTTTTTCTTGTTTTTTTGATATTTTCCATTTTCCTTTTTGCTGCTTTGTGGGTGCATTGTCGAAAGGCATTTCCGCGTCATCAAACTTTTCGGATAATTCGCCATGCATCGAACGTAGTTTTCGCCTTGTTTGGCTTTTTATTAAAAAAGTGTTTGGGTGGCGAGTGTTAAAGGGGCAGGAGGTAGTGGTAAATGCACCGTCCTTGCAGTTGAATGCATAAAAGTTTTCCAACAAACTCACACACTCACAAGCAAGTGCACCCCCTGTATAGAAATGCGCATCTTAAGTGCCTTGTGTGGTTGAGGGGGAGAAGGAAAGTCGAAGGAAAACAGGGGGAAAACACTACACAAAGAAAATAAAATACTGACAGCTAATTAAATATATTTTTATGGCATTAATATATCATCGGAATAAATATATTTAAAACGATTTAAATATTTAAAAGAAGTTATAATAAAGAAGTCCTAGAAACAATATCAAAACAATATTCAATTACAATTGCAGAGTCTCTCTTTTTTTATTTATTGTAATAATTTATATTTAAATACACAAGGAAAAATATAACTTATTACATATTACTGAAAAACTATTCACCATTTTCCAAGGCGGTAAGATTTAATTATGACAATAATAATTTTATTTGTTAAATAGATATTTTTCTAACTTTTCTCGCAAACGTAAACAGAGTTACTTTATTAAACAATTATTCCAAGCCACAACTTGTACAATTTAAATAATTTTCTTTTGTGTATTGGGAGAAAGAAGGGGCATGAATTTCTATAATGTTCCTGCTCAGTTCATTTTGCGCTGCTTTTGTTTCCATTCCTTTGTTTGGCTTCGAGTTGTTCCTTCCCTACATATATATGTATAGCTTTTTTTACAGCTCCCCGCGCGTATGTCCTTTGAAACCGCTTACAATGGGCATTACTTACGCGCAATTTCGCGTTCACTTTTTGTGCGTTATGTTGAAGAAGTTATTGGCCTCGATAGACGAGCTTACAGAGCGCGCTATAAAGTCGTTTCTGGCCAAAATCAACAATGACAAATGTTGCCAGCAGCATCGAATTACGTGGCATTCATTTTGCGATCATTCCCCATAAATATTTCTATTTTTTCGGTGCCCAGTCCATCCTCTCACACACCGATGAATCGCTTTCATAGAAAAAGAAATAAAAATAATACCAGCACACACAAGAAGAGCGGAAGAAAAAGAAAAATCTATCGATGTGTGTGGATGAGAATGGGAGCATATCTACTATGGCTAGAAAGCAGCAGATGAAAAGGAAGGAGAGAACAAACAGGAAATCGTAGAAGGAAGTTGAAACATACAAATGTACATATGTGAATGTCAATATACACACAGAGGAATACATTCAAAAAAGAAAACATACACACAGACGTGCCTTGGCAATGGTAAAATATTGAGAATGCGATTGGGACTCCTGGCCCATTGTTGTCCGGAATAGTGGAAAATTCATTGAAATGTTGTGAAAATTTATCAAATTAAATTTTATTAATAACTAAGAAGAAAAAACTACGCGAATTGCATAATTCTCAAGGCAAAGAAAGTGTTTCATATTTTCTTTCTTATGTTTTAATCCAAACTATTTGAAATTAAATATTCAGAGCAAAATATGCTTGGAAATACAGGTTTTAAAGTAAGGAAAACGTATGAAAATATTTTTAGAATTCTTTGAAAAATAATTTTCTACTTACAATTAAACACCAGTCAAAGCAGAGGCTTTTTTTTTGACTGTAAGAAAATTACCAACGTTTTATATTTGGAAACAATAAATCCACACGAGAAATAAATATTTATTTTATGCCATTTAATTTCTTGACAATCCTTTTCATACTAAAAAAAAAAAAAATAGTTCTTAAACTCAATACTAATTTTTATAAAACTAGGTAAATTTTTAAGTTTTGTTCGACTTATTTTAATCATTTTAATTCACAAACTTTCCAAATTTTTTATCGATTTTCAGCCACTGCCATTGAAAAGTTTCAAATCATTTGCCACATTCGAATAGACGTTGTTCCTTGCCATGCTTTAGCTTGTTTGTTTATGCCATGGCATTGTTGTTCTTTTCACCCGCTACTAAAGCTCCTAGCCACCTCACACACACCCCTAGGACCCCAACCACCGCATTTGCAAAAACAAACATTGTTGCCTTTTGCAACAGCTGCCATTGTTATTCGTTTTTGTCAACTTGTATTAAGTTCAACAACAAATCATTTGGCGTAAAACGTAAACAAAATCAAAGCGCACTAAAAAAGCACACTACAATGGGAAAAAGGGACATTTTTCAAGCTGCCCCACATCCCCAAAGAAAAAAGACCCGTCTGAATACTAAACTTTAAGAGGTGGCTAAAAAACAACAACATAAAAGAAATGCAAAATGGGATGTGAGGTGATGTGAGCAGCCAAGCTCAAATGCTCGACGAGTGTGCAAAATTAAACTAAACTCAACTAAGCGTTCAGCATGGAGAGCTCGGAGATTCGGGGGCGTCATGGGGGCAATGGTGGTGGCATAAAGCAGGGGCTGGGCGGGGTTCTTGTGGGTTATGCACATGAAAACAAGTGATGCCCAAAAGTCAAATGGCGCAAGTGCGGGCTTTAATTCAACGAAATAACTTAATGCCCGGATGGCTTGGCAAACTGCGACGCCCGAGAAGGATTCTCCTCATCCTGCCACCCGGCACAGCCAGCCACCAAAAAAAGTAAAGAGAAAAAAACAATAAAAGCTGCAGCAATGGGAGCTGTACATGCCATTGCATTTACCAGCAGTCCTACACACAAAGAAAAATAAATTAAATAGGTTTGGCACATAAATAATCATTAACATATTTAATTGTATAAAAAATGTTATTGTTTGCCTTAAAATATTTATTAAACAGAATTAAAGAAATATCAGAGACAAACGGGTTTCTTTACGAATTCATATATTAAAAAAGGTTCTTTAAGTGGTTTTTAACTAGTTCTTTTGAAACTGACCATTTTCTATATTAATGTGTATAAATTAAAGTAATAAATATTATTTTTTCGCAGTGCCATGGTGCAATATCTTGGCGAATGACGCGGTTGCCTCAGTTGCTTTTGCCACAGCCCTGGCCTCTGTTTATTCGCATTCAGTGCTGCATGCTTTCGGGCGCTTGCATCCCAGGACAAGCAAAACCAAAAGGACTCAGGACATGCCAAGCCATGCAGTCGCAGTTACATATGTTTGTGTGCCGAATTACCCTTTGCAGATGGGTCACATCTATTAGGTCAAAAAGCTGGCTAATAGCCAAGAAAAGATTTCAATAAAAAATAAAATAATATAAATAATATAAATAGGAGATGAAGTGCGTATATTAGAGATTATTCCTTTAATTACTCATAATACTTTTAGTTTATTTTTCTTAAGAAAGTATACAAAATATATCTCATTCTGTGCTTTAACCTTACAACTTTCTTTATTTAATTTTAAGATTCTGCACTAGGGTAATTCGAATATTCGGTGTTTTCATGCAATTTCATTCCAATTTATTTTGACTATATTTGGATATTTATTTTTATATTTTTCGTTTTTTGTTTTTGTTTTTGTTGGGTTCTTGTACATTACCATTAACATGGAGCTGGGTATTACGGATAAATCCACAGCGGGTATTGAAGTTAACAAACCACTTGGATACTTTTTCATGCGGCTGGGAAAAAATGTTGATTCCACGCCCTGTTTGTATGCGAATGGCATTTTTGGCTATAGCATATATTATCCACACATATAGTAAGGGGAGATGCACTCACACTTCTGCACAGACACACACACACACACACAGACACCCTCAAACGTACAAAAATCGAATAGAAAGCTCTCTGCTCTCTCTGGTTTTTGCCAAATTTATTTTGCACAAAGCGAAGTTTTGGCTCTGGTTCGGGTTTCTGCAGCCGCTGGCCAGCAATTTGCAAGCGATGCGACTTACACTCGGAATAAAATTCTTAAAATAATCAGGATAGTTATTTAATTGAAGTAGAACTTCTTTCTAATAAAATGAATAGCTTTTTAAAATTTTGGAGCTTAATTAAAGGACGATTAATTGTGCTGAAATGCATCGAAAAATGTAATCAATTATTTAAGATTTTTCGAAAGATTTATTTATAATTTCTAACTAATTTTAAATAACACTTTCATTAAATGTTGAGAAAACCCCTTAAAATAATTAAAAATTTTCACGCTCTATTACTACATTTATTAATATTATTTTCTTGTATTTTTTAGAATAATTAAAAAGATAAATATTTACAAATTTAAGATATTTTTCAAAATAGTTTTGGCAATAACAACTCCATAGCAATTTAAACTATTTTTTCCCAAGTGTATCAACTCCCCTGACCACCCTCTATTTGAAAAACAAAAAAAACAGTAGTGAACTCTTGGGTTTCTCGGGCTTTGGCTTTGTTTTATTTTATTTCGTTGCTCGGTGATGTGTGGAGGCAAACTGTCAGTTTGGTCTGTTTCGAATCAGAATGTTTTCGCAAAAAGCAAAAGAGCAAACGCCAAGGCAAAACTTGGTCTTGTTCATAAATTCATTAATTTGTTGTTGTTTTCCCCCAACCACCCGATCTCTTGGCTGCAGCCACATTTGATTTATTGAATTACGGTTGCCTAGTTGCCATAAAAGCCTCGCTTCAAAGCATTGGAAATTAATTACGAAATTAACTTTGACAAACGCAGAGTGCAGCGGCAGAGGGGCCACATAAAGGGGAGGATGCGATAATCAATTACTGGGCATATATCATCGAAAGTTTTTAATTAAAGGATAGGTGGGATAAAAACGTTTGCTCCTTGTTAATTGAAGCTTCAAGTTGTTGTGGAAGTTTGAGCTATCGCAAGTTATGGGAAAATTGTGGAGTTTTGCGAAGATAAATATGATAGAATATTAGAAGAGTTTTCTCAGAATTAAATAGTTATTTTACAGGTTTATTATAATTTTTTAATTACCAAAAAAGGGAATATTTTGGAGTCTTGCAAGGATTAGTATAGGGATAATTTTATAAAAATTTGTTCAGAAGGAAACGGTATTTCAATTGGGAATATTTTATTTTATTAATAGGTAAAAAAGTAAGCAGAACATCTGATATTAGGTAAATATTTATTTAAGTTCATTATTCACATTATAAATATTTTAGAAGTGACTCTAGGGAAAGTCTCTTAACAAATTCCCTTTTCCAATTTATTCCCAAAATTCATTAAAAAACCTGCAAGCTTTAAGACTCTTTCTGAGCTTATAAAAGTCAAAAAATGTTTGTTTCTTTGACATTTCCTTAATCGCCTCTTAAAAGCTTCTTTCCTATGCGATTTTCAACGTTCAACCTTCGACCTGCTTTGGTATTTTTCGACAATTCCTCTCAGTTCTGACTCTAAATTGGCAAAAACGGTGGCCGGCGGCGCATATGGTTGTCTTGAAAACAAAAACCAATAAACCCGGCTCCAATTCGATCTGAACGCCAGCAGGAGGACTAGAGCAGCTTCACAGAGAAACCAGAGAGAAATCGAATCCACTGGAGCGGCATCAAAGAAACGACCGCTCGACAAAGGCAACCAAATGCCAAACACACAAAACAACCGACTTTTCTGGCACGAAACACTCGGAAAAATATCATACTTAAAGATAAATATATATTAAAACAGTGTCAAAATATCTGCTTCAAATAAAAGGCCAAAGGTCAGGCTATGCTTGCTTAAAATACATTTTTTAAGGTTATGGCTTAATCGCTGTCCATTTTCCTTGAGTGTATGCAGAACTAGGGGTACCCGAGGCGGATGCAGTTGGGCCCGGCATCCGGTTGTCAAGGCGAAAGCCAGAGACAGGATACACTCGGGGACAAAGGACACGCAGCGGCGGCGGCAGCATGCTAAAAAGTTATTGTGGCAACATCTGTTGGGTATTTAAAAACCAAACACGATGCCGGAGAGCGAGGGCGAGAGCGGGAGCAGGTGCGGCTAAAAAGTCGCCATGAAAAAAGCAGAAATCAAAACAATCGACAGCAATCAGCGAGACACAAACGCACGCACACCCATTCGCACATGGGACAAATAAAAAAGGGGATTTATTTTTGGTTTTCCATGGGTATGGGGAAGGGGGGACTCACCTCGAGGACGACGCCCTCCAGGGCTGGCTGGGAGATGTTCTTCAGATTGCTGTGATTCAATTTCGGGGCACTGTCGGCCCGATTGCGACCCAGTGATTGATTCGACGTCTTGTTATCGGCCTTGCTCAGCATCGAATTGTTCGAGGACTTGTGATTAATCTCCAGTGCCGAGCGCAGGATATCAACTTTCGAGGCGCTGCCGATGTTGCCATGGCGGGGCACACCCCGCAAGGACTCCACATTATAGCTGCTGCGACGCACCGACAGATGGTCATGGATATCGGCCTGGGGGCAATGAAAATTCAATTTAAAAATGTGTCGCCGAAAGATCATTAACAAAATAATCGCAAGATAAGGCTGTGACAGATGGTCATGGGATATTCCCGGCTAAGAGGGAATTGTGTACTTGAAATTGGATACGTAAAGGATTAGGCGTGGGATCAAAGGGTCCTTTATATCAATAAATAAAAAAAGGAAATAAAAGGAAAAATAAACCTCTTAGGTTTTTCTTGTCAATCTTGTGAAATTATAAATTTAAAATTCTGCTACAAATAAAAAAGAAAGTATATCCCGCTCTCATAACTCACCCGCGATCCCCTGGGCAGCGATGACAAACTGCCAATCTGATTGTACTTAATCATCAGACTGAGTCGCTCCAAGGACATGGAAGTGCCCTGCTCCTTTGTTGCGGGCTCCGTGAGCTTCTCCGTTTCGCCGGCCTCGACGGCCTCAACCTCCTCCTCGGACTCCTCCGTAGTGTGATCGAATTTGCGCAGCCAAATCAGATGAAGGAGCCCGTAGGCAATTCCACCGACCACGGCCAGCAGACCCATGTAACGGAAGGCATCTCGAGTGCCAAACTGACCAATGAGGAGTCCTCCAGTAAAACTACCACTGCCTCGTCCTTAAATTGGAGACAAACCAAATGTGATTACATATACGTAAAGTGCCTCATTAGGAGGGTACACAGGGAAAAATTTATTCCCTTTAAAATATGTTTGCGTATATGAAGAATTTGGGAATTTAATTATACATTTTATTGCATATTTTATGACACTTTTTTACAAAATTTTAAGTCTCTTCTCCATTTCTGATGTTAGAGTATAGTTTTTAATGGGGAATTTTTTTTTAGAGACAGAATAACTAATAGTTTTGAAACTTTTTGTGGTCTCCGTGTAAGAAGACCCCAACTACTTACCCAAACTGAAATGGGCCATGCCCAGGACACCAATCAGGGTGGCCAGCAAACTTTTTGGGGCCAGAATCGAGCAGTAGGTCGCCGCCGCCACCCACATCAGATGGCAGGATAACGACTCCATGGCCTCGAACGGAAAACACCACCAGGCATTCCTTTAGCGGGGGGGAAAAAAGGGGAATTCAATTTGGCATTGCATTAGGCCGACATGTGACCAGCATTATTCGCACTCACTCGATGAAGGAGTAGCCCACCAGGCGGCCGGCGTGCGAGAAGAACGCGATGATAATCAAATTAACGTGCCCAAAGATCCGAGTGATTTTCTCCGCCCCATAAAGGAAGGGAATACTGCTCACCGTGCCCACGGTAATGGTGATTCCTGGTCAATAAATTCAGACATTAAGCCATATCAGGCACTCGAAACAAAAAGGACTTTAATGAATTCGAAATAAAACAGAATACAAAATAAACTAATAAGTAAGGCATAACATTTCTTCATTTAATTAAATGTTCTGTCATAATTTGATTTCATTTTTCAGGTTTATATTCCTTATATTAAATTCTGACTCCCTTTTGTATCTGAAAAATAATGATTTCAACATAAACTCACCCAACAAATAATTGGGAGCTCCCAGCTCCTTGAGATACAGAAAGAGGAAGCTCTCAATGAATCCCCAGAAATTGCCGAGGACAAAGAGGAATATAATGAATGCAATTACATGTGGCATTTTCAGTAAATTCCACAGATCACGGAACACATTGTCCGCCGGCAGCTTCTCGCCAAGTGGCATCATCAGCACCGACATGGTGGATATTACCAGCAGGACATCGTACGTGTAAAAGGCAGCCGAGTAATCCGTATAGCCCAGTCCACGCGATGAGTAATCAATCATAATGCCGGTTATCGGGGAGAATATGGCCATGCCGATGCTGGAGAACAAACGCTCGCGACCAAAATCGCCGCCATACTTCTCAATCATTGTCAGGGCAATCGGATCCATGATGGTAACACCCGCTGACAGCATGGTGGTGGCCAAAAATCTGTGGAGGAACGAGAAAAGATAATTTTGAATGAGATGTAACAGAATAATAATAATGTAAATAAAATATTTGAAATACTTCCTTAAGAAAATATAGAAAGAAAATCTTCTCACCTTAGCAAAAAGTAAAACCAGAAAATAACCTCATCGGTCTCCTTGTAATCCGGTGGGCATATCTCGGGTGCATTCATGGTGAAGGTACAACGTTGGATCATGCATTTCGAGGCTGTGGATCCCAAGCTAGAGATATTCGTGCGTCGCACCAAGCCGCCGCATCTCAGATCAAGTTCGTCCAGGTCTGTGAGATTGATATTGCCCCTGACCAGCAAGTCCTCACCGAACCGCTGCCGGATGTCCGTCACCGTCTCATTGGCATCCTGTTCAATCTCCATGCCCAGCTGCTCGGTGGGATCGGCGAGATCCGGATGCATTTGCAGCATAAAATAGGTGGCATCGTCATTATCGGAGTGCACCCAGCTGCTGCCAGGAGGTCGTTCCTGGTTGTCTGTCACTGTTGAAAAATTAAAAAAAATACACTTTTATAACTCCAGTAAAATATTTAAGAGATAGAATATTTTTAACAAATTATCTGACTTAAAAACCTAAGGCCTAGAGCCTTTGTTTAATTCAGAATATTTCCTTTTATTTAAATTTTTGTCTTGTAAATTTTCCCCGCTGTGTTTTCACTAATCAGACTGTCAGGAAAATTGCTTTGGCTCTTTTCCTGCACTTTTGTGCACCCCCGAGGCGAGCGAGAGTCACAGTCTCATTCTGGTTGTGATTCTGAGTTGTGTCCTGTTTCGTCCTGGGCCCTGATGTCCTGTGCCGGCCATGCATGACCAATTTCCAATTGTGCCAAGTGTCAAGAGTACAGCCGAGTGTAATGCCATCATGTTTAGTTAGTTATGCACTTTTGTCTGCTGCTCGTGCTGCTGCTGCTGCTGCTCCTTTTTCGGGAATTCCCACATTGTGGAATTTTCTGGCCAGGACATTAGCAAACTTTCTGACTCTTCTGAGCTTTGTGCCAGCGAAGTACGGAAAAGGGAGAAGTTTGGCCAACATCTGATGTACATATGACTTATGATTAGGACATGATTTAGGTTTCGTGTTTTAGGGATTAGGGGGATGGTTATGGGGAACAAATGGAGGAAGTTTGGACACTGGATAGAAACACGTTAAGATTGATTGATTGTTAGAGGTTGGTTTGCTGAAAGGAAAAGTGTACTTGAAATATTCCAGGAGTTATAAAAGTTCCCTAGAATTCTGAATAAATAAAATGTAATACCAAAAAATGCTAGTAAATTATTAAGATGAAAAAAATAAAGTATATTCCTAGTAAAAATATTTATTTAAGAAAAATCTGAACTGTCCCTTGGAATATTTGAATTAAATATGCTCTCTTCTTATTTACATTCTCAAAATAATTACTTTTTAAAGAGAAAAACTTAGAAAATGCTAGAATTTGTAAACATTTTTATACCTTAACATCATAAATATTAAATTTAGGGAACAACAACTTTAGTAATCTACCAAAATAGCCCCCCCACATACTCTTATATTCTAAGCCCAACTGTTTACTTAAGTTATTATCCGAAAAAAGCCACTCTTCTTTCCATCTTCAGGGGAAATATTTTCCTTTTTTATACTCCCCAGCACATATTTTCCCAACTTGACGCCCACTTTTAATAATGTGGAATAAAAACGCCTTTGTGAAGTTTTTTCCCAGGGAATTGGAAAAAAGTTTCCCCGTAAACTTTGGCTCCACACAAAACGTCAGGCTTTAATGACAACCACCAGCCACCGCACCGCACGCACTCAGTCAGGTTGAGTTATACTTATTTTTCTGTTTTTTTTTTTCTCTGTTTTTTTAGTTTCATAGAGAGAGTCGAGTCGGTCTTTGGCTTTTATGGTGCAAGTTGTTCTCGGTCTGTGCACCCCAGCTCCTAGCTCCTGACCATATTCCTGTTCCTGGTAGCAGCGCACAAAAGACGGAAAACAAACTAATAAAAGTAAAACACACACGGATGGGGGAAGAAGACTGACGCGGACATGGATACGGACATCGACACGGACACGGACACGGACACGGATACGAACACGGTTGGAGGATGTGGACACCAATAAATGGCTGGGAAGGGAGGGCGATGGTATGGCAGGATGGCAGGGTATTGCAAGTCGTCAACAAGTACACACAGTGAAGAACAAAGGCACCAACTAGAAGTAACTTGCAGTGAGTGCACTTCAATAAATTATTTTTAGAGAGTTTTCAGTCACTGAACTGGGTTTTTTGGAACTAAATAAAAGGTAAAGAACTTATAAATTATTTTTATAATTTTTTAAGAAGCGATTAACTCTTTCTAATAATTAATTCAATTAAAACTATTAATAAGTAATATATAGTTCAGAAGTAAAAATTCAAAAGTCAATACGGTCTCTAATATTTTAAATACCGAATATGCAATTTAAAGGGTTAAAAAATGGAATTTTACATTGTTTATAATAATATATGCTCATTAGGATATATTAAAGGAATTTTAAATTATATTTGAAGGTAATTACCTTGTTTATAAACAATGTTACTCATTTATTAAAAAGAAATGCAAAACCTGTTATTGTATAATCTTTTATGTATACATTTTTAAGCTAAAAATAAATAGTTTCTTACGTTTGGCCTTACTGAATATTATTTCTCCAAAGAAAAATAATACACTTTAATATTTTTAGTAGCTAAAAATGTCCCAGAAATCAGAAAACCTTAATTTTAAATATAATTCAGAGCAGCCATAATATTTTCTTAGAGTGTCCAACCAACTAGCGTTGATAATAACGCTGTTTGTGGTCACTGGGTTGTGGAACAAGAGGGACTCTGCTGCGGAAGGGTTCATCACGTCACTTACAATTCAATCCCTGCATGGACATGGCGGACAGTTCGGCTGACGATGGCATCTCCTGGCCCTGGCCCATCCCCATCCCCGGCTCCTTCAGCTGGGACATTGGCGGGAACATGGTCGATGACATATTAAGTACTTCTTGGTATCTGCTCCTCGTTTGCGTTGCGAATAACGCTGGCAATGATGACGCCGGTGATGAGGTGGTCGATGTGGTCGCCGGGGGTTGCGCCGAGCTGGACTCGACGGAGGGTTCCATTGTGGCCGCCGCCGCTCCTCCACTGGCGGTGGTCGTACTCGTTGTGGTCGTCGTTAGCTGGGATCTCTGGGTGGTGGACGGGCGGACATCGTATGCCGGGGTGTTCGTATAGAGCTGTGGATTAACTTGCTCCTGCATCAAACAATAGTCGACGCACTGATGCACGGCCAATTCCAGCTCCGGCTCCTCGGGACATTCCCGGCTCGGACACGGCGACCACCAGACCTGAGGATAAAAATAAAATAAGACAACAGAATGTATTGCAGATTAGGAAGGAAGTAAAGGATTTGTGCAGGTTCAACAAAAGCCTCGAGATCCTTGCACGTTGTTGGCTCGGAATGCCTTGCATCGATTGCTTGAGCTGGCTGTAAGCTGCAGTCACTCGATTTGGTTTCAAATTGGATTATTTAAAAGGTTAAAATATGTCAAGTAATTGTTTTAAATCGAAGTATGCCTTGTATTTATATTTTAGGCACTCAGTAGGCCCTGAAGCTACCTTCGCCGCTGAACTCACTCTCTAGCTTCAGTTCTCATTTCCCAGCTATAGGAGCTAGTCGTTCTGTTAGCAGCAAAGCAAATAACCAAAACTCGAAATCTTAGTCAGGGAAATTTTCTGAACATTCGCAATGTCCTCGCTGCCAGTTAGGAAGTGGATCGATCAGTTGGGCGAAGTGGCCTGTTCGCCCTACGCCATCGCCGTGATCTGTGGCCTTATGGGGTACTTAGCATATACGAAGATCCGGCGCCAGCATGTGACTTACGACGAGGAGGACTACCAGAAGGAGGGCCACACCAAGCAACCCATTCCGCTGAAGGGGCTAAAACTCACTCGCAAGCAGCTGGCCGAGTATAACTCGAAGAGGGCCGACAAGACATACCTGGTGGCCCTTCACGACGTGGTCTACGATGTTTCGAGCGGCGCCAATGACTTTGGGCCTGGCTGCAAGTATGCCTCGCTCCCGGGAACCGAGCTTACCGATTACATCAAGAAGCAATCGCGTTTGAAGGGCCGCGGGTATGAGGCATGCTTAAATGAGTGGCGTATGCGACTGGAGGATATATTCTTCCCGGCAGGGGAGCTTATTGACTACAAGGATAATGAACAAAACTCTATAACACAGGATAAGGAGAAACAAGATATAGCACAGGATGAGAAGGATCTGGAACTAGGCGATCAGGACTTCAGTTCGTCGGGAGAGGAAACCTGTTCCGACGGCGAATCACAATGTACTGCCTTTGGGGATTCCCCGGGACACGGTGACCGCACTAAAGTGGACCGGAATGCAACCCTCACTGCCGCTAAGTAAATTCCTACCACCCAGACGCGTCGCCCATTGAAATCCAGGCAAAAGTGACACTTAGATCATCATAAGCCTCGTATATGTGAGCCCAAGCCTTTTGACCATAATAACACAAACATAAATAAATATATCTGCAGATTTTATGTGTATCTGCAGGTGCACTGAGAAAAACACAAGCACGGGCTGTCGCAATGCTGCCTACACACACATTTTATGGCAATTTATATATCCAAATTTTGTACTGTTTACACAACATGTGAATTCTACGATACATTCATAATACACTCAAACCAAATATATAAATCAATGGGCGAAAGGAGGTAACCTTGTGTGTTTTAATGGGATTAAAATAAAATAACTGTATGCTAAAAAATTTATTAAAGCAGTATTTTATGCCTTCAATGTATAATATATTTAGCTCGAATTTAATGCAAAATTCCCTTGATTTTTCTCTGTTTACAGCCTGCGGCTGTGTGTTCGTGATTCTGCATATATCCGCTGCCAATTTTAATGCGAATTCAATAAGGCTCATCCAAGGGTTGCATGGGGCTGATTGGTCGGGAGTATCGAGCGAATGCCTGCAATAATAAAATGGTAATTTCCGTACGCCCCTTTGCCCGTTGCCAGAGCTTCGTCGATATAGCAAATAAATTTATGCCAAACGGCAAACAGAACGGGGCTCTATAATGGCATAAAATAGTAAACCGCAAGCAACAGGACATGGCCACTGTAACAGGACGCAGGACATGGTACATGGTTACATGTACTCCAAGGATGGAGACGTCCGGCGAACGTGCGGACTGAACACAAATGTAGCCATAAGATGCGTTTTCAGGCCCTTATGGCCAAACGAGGTACCTTATTCAAGGGGTATATGGCATCAGAGGGTGAAGTTTGAAATATTTTTAATTACATATATTTTAAAAATATTACATATTACATTAAAAAATTAATTCATATAGAATTTAGCTATATTTTGGGACCTTAATTAAAGTTTATTTAAATTATGTAGAATTTTTAACTAATTTGTGGGTGCTTTCTTACCGCTATAAATATGATTATGTATATAATCTTGAATATATATTTAAATTTAATAAAGTAATATTAACAAAATATATCCTAATAATTTAACTAAAAATATAATGGAAGTTTTAATATAATTTATATGGAGAATATTACTGAATCCTTTATAATTCTTTAAAAAATCCTCAGTATAAAATATCAAAAACTATTTTAGCCATCTTTCCAGAGTATTCCCTAGTCGCCTTGAGCCTGCTAGTCCTGGCCCTGTTTGCTGCAGCTATTTTAATGGTGTTATTGTATTTTATGGGCACATCATAAATACAAATTCAATATACGCCCGTGCCAAGAGCCGAATGCTGAGTGGAGAAGTGCGGGCCATTGCCTGTGCGTATCTGTGAGATACATTCGTGAAATGAGGCGAAAGCTGGGGCCTTTTTTGGCCAAGGGCCAGGCACCACCAATTCCAGCCCCGGAGCGTTCCCCAAAATAGCAGTTCCATTGCGTTTCATTACGACTAACGGCAATGGCATGAGTGTGAGCACAAGAAAGATTTTAATGTGGGCACGAGTGTGTGCGGGAGGTGTGTGTGTGGGGTGTGTGGGTGTTGGGTGTGTGGGTGTGTTTTAGTGCGGCTTAAGTGCTGGCAAAACGACACTAAGATAAATGTACGTGATACACAGGCACGGCGACCGAAAACACTTACACTCGCACTCGCACTCGCCCGAAGTTCTCTCAATCTGTCGGGGAAAATTCCAGGGATAATGACACTTTTATAATATAAATCGAGCTATTTAACTGTTGCATATCTTTTTAATGGTATAAATGAAATATAGCTTTAAATTGTGGTCTTGCTTATTTAGTTAACATATTTATTTAAGCTTAAGTCAAAAAGGTTTAATAAAATTTGACACAAAACTGAGCATTTGGTTTTAGAGAATTTAACAAACAGAATATAATAAATTAATAAATCATGTTTGAATTTCCTTGGACTAAAAAGTATAGAAAATACACCCTGCCAGTGTAAAAGATCTAATAGTTTATTTATTATTTACCTTCAATTTGTATTTTAAATTTAATTCTCGAAACATGGATAGCCAAATTGTATTATTTTCTATCTCTCGCATTTGAATAAGTGCATGTGTTGTTTCACCCTGACAGGATTTCTTTTTTGTTAGTGCTTGTAAACCTGATGTGCACTCGCATCTAAGTGGATTCTTTTTTTTTCGGCATTACCGCCCCTCTAGGTTAGAGGAGAGTTTGTAGTAGAGCTTGGAGGGGGCGAAGGGGAAGCCCCGAATTTTCCTTGGTCGCTGGAAAATCATGCAGTTGCTTTTCGGTGAGCTGTTTCTAATGCGTTCCGTTCGCTTGTTGACTGTCAAGAACGCTTCGGTTGCTGGTTCTGTCATTTTCTATTTTCCATTTTCCATTTACCATTTACCATTTACGAATGGAATTTGTTTAGCCTTCGCATCCTGCTCTCAATCGCAAGAGGGCCCTTTGGCTTCGTTTTACCAAAGCATCCCTGCCATGCAGATGTTCCCCTTGGTCCATAATTCGATTTATGTAAAACTCTTGTAGTCCTGCAGTCCTTCGACAGCTGCAATTTGCTGGCACTGCTCAAGAGCGGCTTCTGTCCAAAAGGTGTGAGAGACTCGGCTGGCTCCATAAAGAATGCAATTCCAAGGGGATTGAACACCTTGTACATATGTACGTACATATTTATACCCGAAATCCCTTCCTGGCAGCCATAAACCATGCACTCAAATTTGTTATGCCACATCTGACCGGCTTAGAGGATACAGGGCACGGCACCCAAAGGACACGCAATAACCCAAGTCGGAGCCAGAGTCGTTTGCATTGATATGATCATAAGCATAAAATGTACATGTATATCGATATCAATAAAAGAAAAACGCTAAGGGAAATCACAGAAATTCTGGTACAGCAAATACGAATACATCCTTGAACCCCCACCCGGCCCCACTCCGCTCAGATGTCGTGACAGTTATTTGCTTTATTTCGATGATTTTACATGACGCAAATTTATGCACAAATGCAGATAGAACCAGAATCAGACC
This sequence comes from Drosophila triauraria, assembly GCA_014170255.2. Lineage (NCBI taxonomy): Eukaryota > Metazoa > Arthropoda > Insecta > Diptera > Drosophilidae > Drosophila > Drosophila triauraria. The sequence continues at coordinate 12,617,642 of CM024334.1, forward strand.
TCAACCGATGCCAGCAAAAAAAAATGGCAAAATAAAGGGACTATTTCAGCTGCTGCATTCGCTGGGTGACAAAAACAGATGCACTCGAAAAATTGCAAGATTTCCTCCCCTTACTCATGGAAAAACGAACATCTTTATTTAAATTAGACTCACTTTATCAATCTCTATGTTTTGGCTTTTCACTTTATAAATTTTTAAAGTAAAAATCACATTTAATAATCAAGAAAACCATACTATTTCCCAGAAAAAGAATACATTTTTTAAACACGCTATGTGTGAATAGGTAACATATTTTAATTCTTTTTTATTTTATTTATTTCATTTTGTTTTATTTTTATACCCTTGCAGAGGGTATTATAATTTTGCTATGATATTTGCAACGCAGTGAAGGAGGCATCTCCGACCCCATAAAGTATATATATTCTTGATCAGCATCACCAGCCGAGTCGATCTAGCCATGTCCGTCTGTCTGTCTGTCCGTCTGTCTGTCCGTCTGTCCGTCTGTCTGTCGGTTTCTACGCGAACTAGTCTCTCAGTTTTGAGCTATCGGGCTGAAATTTTCAGCATAGTCTTATTTCTTTAGCACGCAGTATATATGTCGGAATGGCCGAAATCGGACCACTATATTCTATAGCTGCCATAGGAATGATGGCGAAATTAATGTAAAAAAAATTTAACTTATCTGTTTTTCAACGAATTTTTATAAACTTCGAGAAATAGTCGTTTTTTATAGTTCTAGAATTACGGTTTTAATTTCATTAAGATCGGACAACTATATCATATAGCTGCCATAGAAGGGATCGGTCGATTTAAATGAAAATGTAAAATTCTACATGTAAAATGTAAAATTTACATAATTTGACATTTTTTTTTACATTACCAAAATGGATCGATTTTCAATGATCCAACTGCAGACTGCAAGGGTATACAAACTTCGGTTTACCGAAATTAGCTTTCTTTCTCGTTTTAAATTTAATTCAGCAAGATTTCCTACGTTTACTTATGAAAAAATTGTACAACTAGAAAAACGAACATCTTTAATTAAATTATTCTCACTTTATCAATTTCTATATTATGGCTTTTGACTTAATAACTTTTGAAAGTAAAAATTCAAGGAAACCAAACTAATTCCAGAGGCAGAATAATTTATTTAACATGCTATGAGTGAATAGTTAACATATTTTAATTCTTATTTTTTTTATTAATTTCGTTTTTCTATTTTAATTTAATTCAGCAAGATATCCTCCCTTTACTTATGAAAAAATTGCACAACTAGAAAAACGAGCATCTTTAATTAAATTAAACTCACTTTATCAATTTCTATATTATGCCTTTTCCATTTATAAATTTTTAAAGTACAAATTCCAGGAAACCAAACAATATCCCAAAAGAACAATAATTTAATTTGGAGTGAATAGGTAACCTATTTTAATTCAAAGTGCAGCTTATGCTCGAGTTCAATAGAAGTCTTAACGCAAAACTCTGCTACTCCCTGCGTATACGTAATATTTACCCAGCATCCTTGCTGTCTGTGTGTATTGACATTGTGTGTGCGTACCGTGTGCGATTGTGTGTGTGCCAGCATGTGGCAAGCTGCTGGGAGCTCAGAAATCGTCAGCAAGTTGCTGAATTTTCGCAGAATCGCGAAGCGTGCCACGCATTAGATACACACGCACACTTATACTGCAGGACAGTGTGCCGGTGTGCGTGCGCTAGCGTGTTGCATGTGGCAACATTATGTTGCCGTTGCCGTCGAATAAATGCCGGCTTTTATGTAGTTTTCTCCCGGCCCCTCCCCACACTTGCCTCGTTCGTCCGCCAAATAGAGACATGCCGTGACTGAAGTGAGACCATTGTGCGAAGAGTGGAGGGAAGAGGACTTAAGAGCAGCTCCGAATGGCTAAGAGGATGCCGAAGATTTTTGGCAACTCGCACATAACAATTGCCATTGAAAATTTCCTGACTGGCAGTGATAAAGTTACTGCTGAAAATGTAGCGTTCTTCAAGGTTTATTTTAAACTCTGCCAAGTAATGCGATTACTAACGTGAAAGGATTTAATAAAGCTAGAAAAGTATGAGAAATATCTGGAAAAATATGTATATCTTCAGGTGATGGAATGTAACCAGAAAAAATAGAAATAAAAGATTATTTTAGCTTACCGAATTGTTTCGTTACACTTTCTTGTGGAACTTTGATAAATGCCACATCCGTTAGAAATTAGTTTTATATATCAATAGAATTAATATTGAGATAGGAACAAAATGTCGTACTTTTTACAGCTCACAAAAGAATACTTAAAAAATCCCACAAGCTTTCCAATATCGAAAAAGGAAGCATTATAAATGAAAACAAAACGATGACAGTTCGAATTTTTTGATTGAGTAATGTAAATCGAAATTATTTTAAAATCAATTCAATATGGAAGGAAATTCATTTTTTTTTTTTTTGTAAGTTTAATTATCACGCTTCACAAGAGTAGCTCTTGTTTTCGTGTTTGATTAATAGTAACTATAGATCCCGGAAACTGCGGGTGGGAAAGAGCGCCACTTTGGGGCATTTTATGTGTGATTATATGGTGTTAAAGTAATCGTCCATGTCTGTCTCGGCCGAGTATCCATAGGTCCGCAGGGTGTCTTCTGCGCAGACGTCTTCGGCCTAACGGGGTGGGTGTCTTGCCAAACGGTTGGTATGCGCTAGCAGGCGGTCTCTGTATCGGTTTGCAAATGATGAAATTGTTTCTGTTACAGTTGGTATTCCTGTGTCTTGAAATAGCGTGTCATTGTGTACGTAGTGGTGCCACTTAACTCCCAGCATCCTTCTCAGAGCCTTCGTTATGCATGTTTGCACCCTTTTAAGTGAAGAGTCACAAGCGGTGCCCCAGCATGTAATCCCCAGTTCAGTGTCGGAAGGACAATGGCTTTAAATAATCGCACCTTGGCATGGAGTGATAGACCGCTATCGAACGAAGGAGCCAATCCATTTTCAAGCTTTGTCCTTGCTGATCCGCAGACTCGGTCAATCTGCCTTCCAGCAAAGTCGGCGGTCTAGGGTTACACCAAGGTACGTAACCTTATCCTCATGCTTTAGTCTTTTCCCATCCATATAAAGGGCACGTGAGCGGCCAGGCCGAAGGGCGAAAGTGGCGTGCTGTGTCTTTCAATGTTAAGCGCTATGTTCCATCGAGATGCCCAACATTCGAATTCGTCCAAGAATGTCTGGACACGATTGGAAGCCGATATGGGGTGCTGCCAGCAGCTAGAAAAGCAGTGTCATTTGCGTAGGTTGCTAGAAGAGTACCACGAGCAATGGGGCTTGGAAGATCCGATGTGTAAAGTGTGTACATTACCGGGCCAAGAACACTGCCCTGAGGTACACCAGCATGAATTGGGCGTTCGAACGATGTCCACGGATCTCAACGGAAAACTTCCTGTTATCCAGAAATGACACAATAAGCTTCCAGAGTCCCTCAGGTAAAAGCGGCATTAATTTGTAAATAGACCTCATGCCAAACCCTGTCAAAGGCCCGTACGCTAGAAATACAGCTGAACAGTATTTGCGATCTTCTAAAGCACTCAGAATGTGGTTAACCACTCTGTGAACTTGCTCAATAGCGCTATGGCGACTGAAGCCAAATTGGTGGCCCGGCAGAGCGTCCATGAAGGCGTCAATATTCAGCAACCGAGCAAGCACGATCCGCTCGAATATCTGAGAAAGTGACAGACTTATCGGCCTGTAAGATTCTGGTGTGCAACTAATTCAACAAATTATATGAATGTAACTCAAAATGAAAGGCAAATCAAATTGAAAAGTTATAGGACCAAGTCTAACTGATATTATATATCGAATTGTTTCGTTATACCTTCTGGTAGACCTCTGATAAATTCCACAAGCGCTTGCAGTTAGTATCAGTTACAAATAGACGTTTCATAAGACAACATGAAGCTCCTGCTGGCCCTCTTCGTTGTGGCCAATTTCGGCTACTGTGAGTACCTGAACCCAATAGTAATATCCTAGAAAACAGTGCTAATGAAATCCATTTTTATGTGTACTTAAGCCATGACCGATACGGAGTGGGAAGTAGACGCGGAACTACAGAATATTGTTCGGAAATATAAAATTCTAGCCACTGGTAATGCTGAATTCACCCAGTGGGTCGAGAAGGCCTACTGGGCCAGTCAAAAAACGGGTGGCTACAGCTTTTCTCAAAAAAGCAGATGATTAGGATGTTCAAGGACTTCGATAAACGACGTCAACATTATGAAGACCAACTAACTGCTCGCATACACGAAATCGAAGGCCAACTTACGAATCATGACCTAACACAAGATTGTCGTTCGACGTACTTAGCTCAAAAAGATGTCCTTTCAAAAGCCTACAAGTTTTCCAATGACAAAAAAAAGAGCATTCTAAAAGTAACTCCGAGAAATGTGCGAAGAAAAAGAAAGAGGAAAGCAGTGAAGAATTTGATATTTGGGATTATTTACTTGGTTAATCTAATGTTATTCGCCAGTATTTGCAAAATTAATTTAAAATAAAAATCATATATATGGAGCATTTTAATTATTTTTGTTTTTTACTCAATCAACTCTACGCTGATGGTTATTAAATGACCCAAATACAGGTAACTCAATCGATTTCAAATTATAATTGAGAGTAACTCAAGACCTTGCAAGTAAATGCGATTAATTAACAGTCTGTAACTAAAAACTAAAGTGCACCCTCTGCACTCCACACGATCCCTCTCATTCGCACACTTAACTTGGCTCACAAATGTTAAAGTCATCAAGACAGGGGCACAAGGAGGACATCAATGTGGGTGATGGGGCTGCTGGGTAACCATGGAGTAAGCGCATTAAAACTGAACAAGAGCAACAGCTGCTTCCCAGGAGCAGGGCAGGAGCAGGAGAATAATGCATCCGGGGAAATACCGAACTGCGAGGAGAGTGGAAAATGCGAAAATGGGAGGTAGGTGAACCGCAGCCACATCATTTTTAGCTCTTAACTAAACAAGCGTCTAAAGATATTTGCTCCACACACCTCAACCACAGTCCCCTAAGCAGCTTACAGCCTTCGACAAACATTCAACCAGATTGAATTCAAGTTAGAGCGCTTTAATCGATCGAAGGTTGAAGCTTCATCGTCCCAGAAAGTGTGTACACGGCGGAAAATAAGAAGCAAGGCTGGGCATTAAACGTAAAGTCAAAGGCCAAGAATTTTCTTAGAAATATACGAATTTGAGTGATATTTTATATTATATTTTCTAATATTTAAATCCTTTTTTTTTTGTGTACGACTTACCTCGATATCGCCGCTGTCTGCATGTCTCAATACGAATGCCGATGGCACCACGCCCGGTATCTCCTGCTGCGGTATAAAGAGCAGCGAGTGATGGAAAATCGCATTCAGCAGTAGACTCATCACAACGACCGGTTTGTATTTGCCAAATTTGTCAACGAGGAAACCTTCGGGGGAGATGGAAGAACGAGAAATGAAAATAAAATAAAATACGATGAATCTGTGGGAAATGTAAGCAAAATTGCAGCAAGATGTCTGGCAGCTGCATCCATGGGTGTGCGTATCGTGTAGAGACATCAAGCCAAAGTTGTCTACAATTTTGGCAGAGGGTTTTTGATTGGTTGCTCACATCTTAAATGCAGTTTATGTTGAATTCGGCACCTAGAATCTTGAAGCATAGTCTGGAATATTTTTCTAGTGTGTTTCTTGTATTTTTAAAGAGTAAAATTCAGTTGAAAATTGTAAGAGAAATTTAAAGTAACCTTTAAAAGGCTTCAGCTCTAGTTACAAGGAATTGTCCAAGTAAATACGTTTACTAACTTTTATTTTTTCTTAGAATTTGCTTAGCTTAAATCGAATTGATTAACATTTTAAAAATCTGCTATTATTTTTAACATTTCTCTGCTATTGCCAATAGTATTCTCTTTTATTTCGATCGTATTTCTGTGAAACCATTTCGATTTTATTGCCCCAAGCACTTGAAGTTTCCCAATACCCATTATATGGGACTATCAAGCATGATTATAAGGCAAGTTGGTTGATCGAAATTTTGATGCGGCAACTTTACGAGGGCGTTTTCACTTAGCTCACATTTTATACTACGTTTTTCCGAGCTTTTATGTCCGACAATTCGACCAGCTTTATGCACTTTTCACTGCCCCTGAACGCACCCAATGACCCCTCGTTCGCCTGTGTGCGTGTGCATCTTTTTCAACATTTATCTGCAACTATCTGCAGCGAGTGTATCCACACATAAAATGTTTAAAAACCTTCGCTGTCGCCGGCATTCCATACCGCAAATGCATTTTAAAAATGCAAAAGCGAATAATAAGAATGCATAAAAAACAGTGGCACAAAAGGAACAGGACGCGACCGCAGGATGGGGGCACTTCACATACAGGCAGTCAAAGGAGAACAACAAGAACTTTGTTTAATTGTCATTTAAAACTGCAAGTGAATTAAATTATTCGCACTCGTCCGGAAAAGTGCCTGGCCTAAAAAAATGAATGTAAATTGGACAGAGCGGACGCAGAATAAAGGACAAATCAAATTTATTCAGTTGGGTTTATATTTATTTACGAGAGGACCGCCCAAAACCCGATGCTTTCATAAATAAATAGTTACATTTTTGTGACATTTTTTTCATGAATAAATTTTTTACAAAAAGCGGGAACGGAAAATAATATCTATCTTTTAACTTTTTTGTCTACAAATTTGAGAATACAAATTTTTTGAAATAACAAAAAATTTCACAAATTTATTTAAAAAACAGTTTTAAATTTTTTCCATGACTTTTTTACTGTTTTTGAAATGAGAAATTTTTGCAGACTTGATTTAAAATAAGTAATTATATAAATGAAGTAAAATTCAGAGAGAAAACTTAAATAAAATCACACTGGCCTCAGCAATATTTGTACATAAATCAGTATCTTAAAGCCGCTTTACTCTTGGAACCATTTTTTTTAGGTCGATTTTTTTCCAAAGAATGCGTTAAGAATGCAAATTAGTATGCAAAAATATATAAACTTGGATAATAACCGTGGCAAACACCCACAGAAAGTATACTAAAAACGTGTCACTTTCCTTGGCGAAATACGCTTGGTTTAATTTCTGGTTCTTGTGCCTGTTCTCTCGCCCGAATAATCAAACAAAGCAAAACTTTTAATTAAAATCACAACGCAGTACAACGCTAATTAAGATGCATTAAAACCACTTACACCCGACGCCTCTCGTGGCATTTACTCACCTGTGATGGGCGGGCTAAGAAATGTGGTGAAGGGCAGGGCCAGGTAGATAATTGCAATCTCCTCCACCGTGAGGCCAATCGACTGCATGTGGATCGTCAAATAGGGCAGAAGGGAGGAGGTTGCTGCAAAGGAAAAAGAATTACGGATTATTGTGTGATTTACTGAGGGTCGCGGAGGAGAACTTAATTATCTGCCGGAAATGTGAAAGAAGGGAAATTACCCAAAAGAAATGAAGGAATTTCAATGGGGTTAATATGGTTAAGGGAAGGAAATTAAAAAGAGCCACTAAGGGAACCTAGAAAAGTAACTATAATTACAATTTCTCAATGATTGATTGGCTTCCACCCTAAACTTATTACATTTTAGTTATTTTTCCCTAACTTACTTGTATTTCCTTGCACACCTGTATCTATTTTCTTTGCTGTTAATTACTCTTTGTGTAATTGATGGAATTAATGCAGAAAAAAGGAATTTAACATTTTAAAGAGGAATGTTCCGTGCTTTTTTACACAATTAAAAAATAAATTATTACATTATTATTAAGTGACTTCACTTTTTCTTTATATAATAATAATTCTTCCAAAATAATAAATGAACTTAGGTAATTGTGCAAAAGTCGCTTTTAAGCTCATCAGACTAACTACAAAGAAAAAATTACCATTATTTAACATTCCATATTCCATATTTCATATTTTTCCCCCATCGTTCACCCAAAAGATCGCCTTCGAAATTCGTTTAAAGTGCCCCAGAGTCGACACAGCGAAAGCGAAATCGAAAGGGGAGCCCGCAGATAATCTTCTTGCATTTCAATAATTTATGGACATTAACGCACCGAGCACGCGTCACGTGGCTGCAGTGAAAAAACGAGGAAAATCGTCGGAAAATGATGGCAACAAATTGGGCGAAGCGGAAACGGTGCGAAACAGTCATGAGTCACGTCCCCTTCACGAATTTTTCCCCCTGCCCTCCGCTGCCACCAATTTTTCCACAGCCTTGACCAATTTAAATGCAAACACACCGAAGGATCCCGGGCACGTAAACTGGTGTGTGAGGCGGCGGCGGACGGGGAAAAGTGCGTGTCCTGAATGAAATTCGTTTGTTAAAGTGCAGTTAACACTTGGCCCCGGAAAATGGCGGCTTGAATTCGGTTTTTACAGCCCTTGCATCGCCTCAGATAATTAACAATAATATGCTCGACATCGCTCCGAGCGTGTGTGTGCGTCCGTTTGTGTTTGCTCAATGCAATAACAATTAATTGCTCGTCGCTGCTCCTCCAGCTCTGCCGTACCTTTCGCGCGCGGCGGAAACGGAAACGCAAGCATGTCAGGGTTGTTTGGCTTGGCGGCCATTCATGTTCGCTCGAATTCTCTCAACCGGCCCTGCAAAAGTTTCCACTCAGTTTCCGTTCGACTGGGATCTGTTCCTGCCACGTTGTCATTCGTAATTAATGGCTCGCAGCTGGAGATGTGTATGGAAAATAAGAATTCCATATAAAATGCCGAATATCGCATTAAAATATCGCATTTTATATGGATTTGAACCTAATTTTAAAATAATAAGAACATTAGAGAGCACTAGAGATCGACTTCTGTTTGTGGCTTCACTTGCGATAAAAAAATAGCTAAAATAAATTAATTAATATTCTGATTTCTATTCCCCTATTTTATAAAGAAATATTTAATTGTTGTTGTTTAATTATCGAAATGTTCTGCCATCACTATTAAAACTTTCCAATTTCGTTTCTGCTCATTTAAATTATAGTTTTCGGACTCCACTTTAATAATAATTATTCCGTTTTTCATTTGTCGTTTGTATTTTCAGCTATGCACAAAGTTTGGGCAACACGTTCATGACATCTATGCAATTTGCATCTATTTGACTCGCCGGGCAACTATATTGCACTTTATTTATGAATTTTTGAGCAGACATGCGTATAACTGACACTGACATATGCGAAATGTGCTGCCAGAATTAATTTCAATTTATTTTTCACCTTTTCCTTTTTATTTTTGGCAATTTATTGACAGGTGTATAGGGAATTGGCAATAGGACTGTGTTGTGAACTGTGCCAACAAAAACAAGTGAGAAAGCTACAGTCGAGTGACCGACTGTGAGATACCCGGTACCCAAAGTATTGCCCGTGAAATTAAATAGCACACGGACATGGAAAAAACAAAAAGTTGACAAATAAAGTCAAATGTTACTAAAACATATTGAGCAACTTTAAAAGACTAATTCTGCAGCTGTATTAATACTGCGCTCGAAAGCACGCAACACTTTTTTTCGCTATTGCCACCCAAAAGCTAAGTGCTCAGACACGCGAAATTATTCCTAAGCAGTGCGATAGAGCGAGAGAGCATGAAAGCATTAATTGTTTAATAACTTCATGTTTATCATCCGATTTTACTCAAATTTGCAGAGCACGTCCGCAATCGCCTACTTATTAAGTCTATCTATTTACTTTAAGTCGAAAATCACGCCTATAGCTAATATACCGTTTTTATTATTTTCGGGGCGGAAGTGGGCGTGGCCAAATTTTAAAACAAACTTGATCTGCGTGCAACAGATTCCAATGTTGTCACCAAATTTGGTAACTCTAGCTCTTATAGTCTCTGAGATCTGTTGTCTCACACGGACAGACAGACGGACAGACGGACAGACGGACAGACGGACATGGCTAAATCGACTCGGCTGGTGATGCTGATCAAGAATATATATACTTTATGGGGTCGGAGATGATTCCTTCTGCCTGTTACATACATTCTCGATTGGCACTAACTTATAATACCCTTGTACCCTATGGGTACCGGGTATAAAAAGGTTGCTAATTTAATTTTGAAAAAGGATATAGAAGAAATTAAAGCTGAAAAAAATATATTTTCATGTAGGAGTTGAAGGTAATTCGATTTTTATTAAAATTATTGAACATATCATATCAGTTTTATATTTATTACTGTCAACTGTAATTTCCTAATTGCTTTTATTATATTATACTCTTTTTTAATGAAATATATACCTAAAAAGCACAATATAGATTTTAAATTTCATCCCGAAAATGCTTTAAGCGAAATGAAACTTTTATTTAACGAGGCCAATGTAATTCCAAGGATCAAAGGAGAAAGCCATACAAGTAAAAAGAACAAGGAACAAAGGCAAATTGATTAAAACGAAATCAATGTTGAACAAATAATTGAACACAATTAATTAAATCACAAGGGACTCGGGATGTCAACAAAAAGGCATATTTCAATGACTAATTAAAGTTTATTACACGCGTTCATATACAAATTTGCAGATTTTCATAACATTTTTGACGAATACTCTGCTGAATATATGAACAGTTTTCCCTTACTTTATTCCCCATTTTACCAATTGTTTTAAATTCGATCTTCACATTTTTTAAAGCAATGAAAACTAGTCAATAAAATGAACAGAATTTTGTAACAAACTGAAATACTTATATTTGTTAAATTTTTACTAGAAACACCCAACACTTTAGGTATTTGAATCTTCGGCATCTTCTGTTATTTCTTTCCATCGAAATATTTCACTTTAACCATTGTGATTTTAAATACAATTATTTATTCAGCTTCATTTTCGTTCAAAGGACAAATTTTACATGTAAAATATTCGGAAAATGGAGACAAAACAATACAAATTAAAGTTGACAAGAATTCAAACCATAATTGAATTAATGAAATGCCTTTCGTTAGCAAATTAATAGTACCTATTAAATTACATTCTATGCATATGTGTGTGTGAGAGTTTTCTAAGCTAATTAAATTATATTGTGAACTTTGCACTGCCCAAAAATCCGAGACGAAAATAAAAGAATCCTCGGCTCAACTTGAGCCAAATAAAAAACGCATTAATACTCATTTTAGCGACAATTTGAGTTTAATGGCATAAGACAACGAGCGGATGGGGGCGGGAGTAGAGAGGGGCTGGGTGGGTTGTGTGTGTGTGTGTGTGTATGGCAAAATGTTTTTGCCATTGACCGCCAGCGAATCACGAAAATGGCGCGCACGGTCAGAAAATGGAGGCAAATCAAAGTAAACCTTTCTCAAGCTTAAATCACATAAGCTAGATTTATTTACAAAAGGCAAACGCACACACACAAGCACACTGAGAGAAAGGCGGAGGAGGGAGGGAGAGGGAGGGGGACCTTATGAATGCTTAATTGCCTCACGCTGGGAAAATCTGCTCAATGTGCATCATCCCTGGCATTCTCTAACTGAATTTATACAAATGTGTTACATATTTTCCTCAGCCTAATTGATAGCTTCCGACCGACCAGGCCGAGTTCCCTACACATTCGGGGCGAGGCCATGGCGGTTTCGGTGGGTGTGATAATGAATTCAGATTCACTGTCAGAGAGAGAGCAAGTCCGTCTCGGACTTTGCTCAACATTTTTCCAGCTGCTGCATTGCCTATACATTATGGTCGACAGTGCTTGTGTTTGTTTTCTTGCGAGATGGAAAAAGGAAACTGTACTTGTTATCTTTGGGTTTTGTTTTGGATACTTAAAATCGGGAATTTGTAGGAAATATTGGATATTAATCATAAGTAGTTACATTATTACATATTTTAATTCCATTTTATTTCATAATTTAAAAGAAAACCAAGCTGTTTTAGGAAAATTTAAATTACCTAAACCATTAAAAGGTTTTCAGTTTCTGCCCACAATATACAAGTGCCTGCAATAGATAATCAAAAGATAAAGTTGTCGTAAAGCAAATCGGCTTTCTGCCCTACTAAAATTTATCTGAACGTGAAAGAATTACATATTGTGGTTAACCACGCTGTTAACTATCGATTGTTGCTGTAAGACACCGAATTGTGCTGTAAGGTTGTACACGGTTGCTTTGGTTATCGAAACCACTAAAAACTGCTGTAAGTCTCTTCTTCTTCTTCACTGGGCTATCGGAAATCAGCAGTTCTTCTGTCGAGCCTAAAAAAGATTGACGGAGAGTCGTGTTCCTGAAAGAATTTAGCTCTCACAGTTAAACGCTCAGAAACCAAAGACAGAGAGGTAGAAACCGGATCTTAAAAGCTTAAAAATTTTAAATTTCAAAGTTTCCTATAAAGTTTTATTAATTAAAAATTTTAATTTGAAGACCTTTAACAACTGATTGTAACTGTAATTAAATAAAGGTACGAAAGTAACAAAAAGCAGCTAAAAATAAATGTAAGCAAATACCATTCCGTATTCTCAATCAAGGATATCTACTGCGGAGTTATCTGCACGCCATAAATCCTCCTTTCTGTCCCCTCTCTTTAACTAAGCAAATCCCTCTGAAGACAACGTGTCGTATGCGTGATGTGTGGGCCCTATAAACGCTTATCAATGTCTGGAGCCGGGTAAGTATCTTGATTTTTCGTCACGTTTCTTGATTTTATGGCCGGCAAGATAGAAGTGCGATTTCTAATTGGTTTTTAATTACATTTAAGGCATTTACTCACCGCCATACATCACGAAAAGGGTGATTTTCAGCATTATCAGGTTGGGATTGATGCCGTGTCGCTGGCAAAATTCTCCGAAACGCGACAGTTCGACCTTTTCGGTTCTTATCGGCTCCGTGGCTATTTCCTCGTTGACCATTTTCCCCATTTTGTTTTGAAGTTCGTTTCAATGGGGGCCGAGGGGAGGAAATTGTCACCGATCTAAGTTTCTCGGTCACACACACTCGCACACACTCACACACACGCAGAGAGAGAAAAGCACACACACGGACTAACACATTGCGAGGCACTCAAAATTAAATCCCTAGTTTATTTTGCTTTTACGATTTCTCTCGGTTTTTTGTGTGCGGCTGGCTTTTTCTTGTGATTTTGATTAAATTCAATTGAAATTTGTGATCATCAAGGCAGACTAAGCAAGCTGTTGTTGTTGCTATGTATGTATATTATATTAAATTCACTTGCATATATGCACAATCTGATTGAGTTTGAGTTTTCTATTATCTTTAACACTCTATGCTAATTTGTATATATTCTTTAGTATTCGGATTCACAATTTTCAAGGTTTCCCACTTTTGCTCCACTTTAGCCACTGACACACACACACTCACTGATTTTTCTTTACAATTTGTTATTCCAAAAATTCACTGCGGTTTTTTCTTTTGTTACTTTTTCTTAGTGGTTTTATTTATTTGCCGCTTGAACTTTCCCAGTCGCCGTTCGCTTTGTGACTGAGCTAAAGGAAAATGAAAATCTCTTATCAAGCTCTCAGGCTATATCACCCCCACAGATCTCATATCCCCAGATCCCCCCGATGATCATAATGATGATGCTGATTCTAACTTAAATTGATGCGCTTCTGTGTGTTGGTGACAGATCTTGAGCTCTTCTCGTCGTTGTTGATGCGACAGAAGATCGCCGAGAGATAATGTCTCCCGTATTTCTTGAATGGAGATAAAAAAGCCAACGGAACCTGAGCGACGGCTGACGTGCGACAATGTCGCGATCTCCGCAAGAGTGACTGACAGATCTGGGCAGAGCGCAAAGAGAGACAGGGAAATCTCGGAGAGAAAATCCGGGCGAAAAAGATCACTCGGTAGGCCAAGGTTCATCGCTTAACGGTGAGATATAAGCCCCCTTAAAACGATACGATAAGGAATAGCAAAAGGTGCAGTGAAAAATAACAGTTACTTTTAGCTTAGATTTTGATCTGAAAATCTATTTTTAGAATCTATGAGAGTAGTCTAGTTATTATCTATTTTTTAGTGGGGTTTTAGGGGTTTATTAAATTCTTATTAACACAAGAATTAACTGAATTTTATTTCTTTCCAAGTCGCCTTACATTTCCCTATTAATGGACATCAGCCGTATTCAAAAGCCGTGAAAAAATCGCCTCTCAACTGGATATTTGCACCCTGAACAGCCTTGGGACTTTTAAGGGGATTGGCACTTGAATATCTCTTTAAAATCTCAAAAGTCTTATGCATTTCCCCGAAGAGTTTCTCTTTAATAATTTCTAGCGTTGTGAAACAGAGCGAAGACCGAACTCAACTGACCAGAATCAAAACCAAATTTCTTGATAAGGCTTGAATATTGAAAAAAAAAAGCATTAACTGATAGGGAAATTACAAAGGCATACCAATTGATTGATTGGGATCAAAGCACGTGTTATGAGGCCTCTAATTAGCAGATATGTATGGCCTGGCAACTGAGACCCCTCTTTTTTTCCTGTGTCTTGGCCATATTTATGCCCCGCTGACCCGGCCTAACCTCCGTATTAAAAATATAAAAACCTTTATGTACGAAGCTTAACTGATTAGCGGCGCTTCCTGAACGCGGGAGTTCATAACTTTGTTTTGTTAGTTGAGGCAGCAGCAGGCGGATAAGATAATGGGATTCCATCTCATGTGTCATGTGAGTGCAAAGGAAAATATTTGCCTGTCTCGGCACGGAGCAGAAAACTACAAATATATATCTAATTTGAAGAAGGAAAGGACCGATCAGCTTGGTGGCGCTTATAAGTCACCTTCGCGGCCTTTTACGACGCGGATTCATTTTATCTCTTTATCTATTCGGTTGTCAAAGATAGAGCGCGAGTATCAAATACTTTTATATTTAGCGCGCATCTATCTGAGATGGATGTGGGACATCAGAGGCAAACACAAACATGTTGTAAAACAAAATACGTAAGCAAAGTTGTCCCAGACTCCCGTACCCATTTTTTGTTTTACTTTTTTTTATCAGCAGTAAGTTCAGGGAGGAGCGCATACAGAAGCTCCACAGAAATCAGAAGCAGAAGCAAGAGGCCTTGGATGTTGTGTTATAAATTATTACTTATAATAAAAATCACTTTAATTTAGCAATATTATATTTTTTTGGTATTGATATCAAACCACTTTTCTGATACCTTAACATTTGGTTTAAAATGTAAGGGATAGACGATAGACGACCAGTCAATGTTCTCTGTAAAAGGAATAATAAAAGAAAACTATATAATTATATGACCAATAAATTAAAACAAATCCACATTGATTAAGATATTCCAGGTCAGATTTTGAACGTAAACACATTTTTATTATAGGTGACTTGGCCGTCCAGGTAGCTTCCTAAAATTTAATTCTCTATCGATTTATGCATATGAGGATTTAAAAGGATCCTAGAACAGGACGAAAAAAGGATTTAAAAGTTACACCTTCGAGTTGTACACCCGGGTCTGGCCAGACCGGGAGGGTTAAATCGTCTTCATTTTTTAAATCCTTTTTTCGTCCTGTTCTAGGATCCTTTTTAAATCCTCATATGCATAAATAAAATTTTAGGAAGCTACCTGGACGGCCAAGTCGCTACTTATAATAAAAATGTGTTAAATTTACGTTCAAAGACAAAAAGGTCTGGCCAGACCCGGGTGTACAACGGAGGGTTAAAAAGTATAGGAAAGTATAGGGTCTGGCCAGACCCGGGTGTACAACCAAAGGTTTTAGAAAAGGTATACAACGGAGGGTTAATTGAGATATGATCGCGAATATCCATTTTTACGCTCAAAATGATCCACTAAGTGCCCCTAAGAGTATGCGGCATTTCTCAAAAAAACTGTTTTTTGTAACAGCGACACCACACGTCGAAATTGTTAACTAAAATCGGGCAGGTAAAAACCGCTAGAGAGCGCCACCTCTTCGACGCTTAGAAATGTATTATGTCAAAAATGGTTACGTTTTTGTTCTCTTACGTAGTTCGATTACGTAGGGAGAAGACAATCCGCTTCGCTATGTTGGATATTGCATCGTTTTCAGAGCACTCACACTGGCTCGAGTTTTTCTTATGTCAACAATCGTTACGTTTTTATACCCGGTACCCATAGGGTACAAGGGTTTTATAAGTTAGTGGCAACCGAGAATGTATGTAACAGGCAGAAGGAGAAATCTCCGACCCTATAAAGTATATATATTCTTGATCAGCGTCACCAGCCGAGTCGATTTAGCCATGTCCGTCTGTCCGTCCGTCCGTCTGGCCGTCCGTCCGTCCGTCCGTCCGTCTGTCCGTCCGTCCGTCTGTCCGTCCGTCCGTCTGTCCGTCCGTCCGTCTGTCCGTCCGTCCGTCTGTCCGTCCGTCCGTCCGTCCGTCCGTCCGTCCGTCCGTCCGTCCGTCCGTCTGTCCGTCCGTGTGAAACAACAGATCTCAGAGACTATAAGAGCTAGAGTTACCAAATTTGGTGACAACATTGGAATCTGTTGCACGCAGATCAAGTTTGTTTTAAAATTTGGCCACGCCCACTTCCGCCCTTTCATCGGCTGCTTAGACAACTGGGCCATTACATATGTTACTTATGAAGCGCCATTTTCATAATAAGTATGCTTCGACAACTGTTATCCTAATTTTGGCAGAACTAAAATAAAATTGCCAGAGATTGTCACATCTAATAACTTATTAGACCCGGTACCCATAGGGTACAAGGGTATAAGTTAGTGCCAATCGAGAATGTATGTAACAGGCAGAAGGAGGCATCTCCGACCCCATAAAGTATATATATTCTTGATCAGCATCACCAGCCGAGTCGATTTAGCCATGTCCGTCTGTCCGTCTGTCCGTCTGTCCGTCTGTCCGTCCGTCCGTCTGTCCGTCCGTCCGTCTGTCCGTCCGTCCGTCTGTCCGTCCGTCCGTCCGTCCGTCCGTGTGAAACAACAGATCTCAGAGACTATAAGAGCTAGAGTTACCAAATTTGGTGACAACATTGGAATCTATTGCACGCAGATCAAGTTTGTTTTAAAATTTGGCCACGCCCACTTCCGCCCCCGTAAATTATAAAAACGGTATATTAGCTATAGGCGTGATTTTCGACTTAAAGTAAATAGATGGACTTAATAAGTAGGCAATCGGGGACGTGTTCTGAAAATTTGAGTAAAATCGGATGATAAACATAGAAGTTATTAAACAATAAAGTTTCTGAGAAAGAGAGGGAGAGAGCGCACTGCTTAGGAATAATTTCGCGTGTCTCAGCACTTAGCTTTTGGGTGGGAGTAGCGAAAAAAAGTGTTGCGTGCTTTCAAGCGTAGTATTAATTCGTAATGCAGCAGCGTACAGCTGCAGAATTAGTCTTTTTTGAACGTTGCTCAACATGTTTTTAGTAACATTTGACTTTATTTGTCAACTTTTTGTCTTTTCATGTCCGTGTGATATTTAATTTCACGGGCAATACTTTGGGTACCGGGTATCTCACAGTCGGTCACTCGACTGTAGCTTTCTCACTTGTTTGTCACTTTGGTTTGGTGGTTTAGTTTGGCCAGTGTGAGCAGCTGCTGTGAACAGCTAAAAAGAGAGAACACTCCGTTGCTCTTCCAATCTCTCAGAGGGCCAGCTTAACCCGAATTTTCCAAAGCCCCGCCAAATTTTTAAATTTAGGTGTCCTGTTTAAAAAAATCGAAGCGACCGCAAGATGGGAAAATTGTATGGGGTTCCAAAAAAGTAATCTCTTGTTTGCCAATCGATAAACGATAGATCTAGCGGGAAAATAGCTATGTCGGCTACACTAAACTGAAATAAAAACTAAAATTGTTATTCATCTGACAACACTGTTGTCTCCCACACGTCGCTGTTGCCTCGCGCAGTGTAGCCAACTTAAGCTATTCAGCCACTAGATCTAGCGTTTTTCAAAAGGCATATGCGGCTAGCGGGCAGTACAGCTATTATTTGCTCTCATTTTATCATATTAATTATATTTTTATAATTAATTTTAAAATATGTGGTAAATATTAACAATTTTTGAATCCGGCGCGCTTGAATTTCATGTTATTCTCTTCTTATGTTATCGTATGTTATTCTTTTTATGTTATGTTATGTTATTCTCTCCCACGCGAAAGACGAAAGAGAGTCGTAAGGAGAAGTAACGAGTGCGAGAGAGTTGTGGATTCTAGGTGGGACATGGGACTCAAGTGGGACTTGAAAGTGATGTTAGAGCGGCTACTAAGTGGAATGTGGAGGATATGATAAATAAAAAGGCAAATACATTTCTGACTTCCCAGTAATTTTAGTTTACTATATTTAATCAGTAAAAATAAAATAAAGGTCCGAATATAGTAACTATCGAATATCGAATGGCCCGGCCACTTGACAACACTGCACCTGCAGCTTATCAACACGGAACAAAGAAAACAAAAGAAACAAAAAAAAAAAAAGTGAAGTGAGTAGAAGCGTCGCTTAAAAATTTTTAGAAAATTAAATACTAATATAATTTCAAGCAAGCAAAAAACATCTACGATGGATAACCGGTGAGCTTTGTGTGTTTGTGCAAAGATGCAGTTAAATTGCAGACAAAAAACAACTTTTATTAAGTACAGTTTCTGATTGTGTGTTTGATTATGTCCAAAAGCAATAAGAAAACGAAGATTATTGCGTTTTATTTTAAAGTACATACCTTTTAATTGTCTTGTTTTGTCTATTTTGGCGTTGTTTTTGCGTTTATCTATTATAAAAGTATAATTTTAAAGTATAGTTTCACTTCACAATCACAATTGTGCAAAAGTGCAATAACAAAAGAAAAAATATATCTAAACTTTCTGGAATAAACAAAATAGTGATCGTTTTTTATTAAGTATATTTTCCTAAATTGCATTTGTGTATTTGTGTATGCGTGAGCCAAACAGCAAATAACATAGTTTTTCAACTTTAAAGTACAGTCCTGGCTGCAATTGTGTTTGTGTGCAATAGAAAATCAGAAAATAATTTTAAAGCCGAAATTTCAATTGACTGCGGCTGGTAAGCTTTTCCTGATTTTTCGAGATTTGTTCGTTATTTGTGGCTGCAGCGGATCCTTTATATTGCAGAAGGTCCAGAGCTTGGAAAACACCAGAAGATACAGTAGCCCCAACAGCATATTTCAGTCCCGAAGAGCTCCCTAGTCAGAAGCCAAAGATGCGGCCCAAATCGAAGCAGCCTCGCAGATACTCCACCAGTGAGCAGGAAAGGAGCGCCCAGCAGCAGTTGCAGGTCCAGCTGGAGGAGCATTGTCAACAGTTCCAAGTTGGCCAAATAGAATAAGGGCAAAGAGCAGTATCTTCATCTTTACGCCCAGGCTGAAGAAGACTCTGTGGTCCACCGGCGATCCCTAATGATCGTTAAAGAGTCGCAGCACGTATTCCGCATCAACGCCAGCTACAGGATGTAGATCTCGGCAAAAATGGATCCATAAGCAGCAAAGTTTGTAGTGCCGTTAAGGAAATGCCTCCTGCATATAGGACACAGTCGGTCCTCCGTGGAAACGAGGGGCACCCTGCAGCCCTTCTCCAGGAAGTGCATCAAGTTGCACAATGGCGGCAGACTGGTGAATAAGCAGAAACACATTCAGGTCGGCGCTGTGTACTTGACCCAGATGGATCGCCTGGCAATCAGCGACCCCAAGTCGGAGGACATGATTTAACATGATGATTTTATTAAGTTAATAAAAAAAGATTATTGGAAACTAAAAAGAAGAATTTATTTATGTTAAAATAAGAAATGGGTTAATATAGTAAAAAAAGTCTCTCGTTGTCCTCGCCCTTCTTATCGTCATTATGGTTGCTGTTTTTATCTGTTTTATCTGTTTTTATTCGTCGCACTATGGGGCGTCTAAAATAAATATTTTTGTATATTAAGATATTCAAAATTTTCAGTTTTTCAATTCAATAATTTTTAAAAATTACAAAAAAATAGAGATGATGTCATTATAAATGTAATGGCATCACTATCTTTAAAATTAAAACCAAATTGTCAGTTAAAAACTGATATTATTTTATGCGCAAAACATGTTGATGCGCTTTTCCCCCAAGACTCAAAATTTGGATGAAAGTACCATGGAGCCACCATCGAATAGCGTAATTGATGAAAATTTGGATGGAAGTGCCTCTGAGCCACCATCGACAAGTAGGCTTTTTGATCAATATTTGGTTGGAAGTGCCAATGTGCCACCATTAGCGTATTTTTCTCAAAATTGTGATGGAAGTGCCTCTAAGCCACCATTAGATGGAAGTGCCACCGAGCCACCAGCGACATGTAGGCTTTTCGATCAATATTTGGATGGAAGTGCCTCTGAGCCACCATATTTTTTGCCAGTTAAAAATTTAACGCCCGGATTTAAAGGCTCAAATATCATTCGACTAAAAAGTTTGGTCGAAACAATGAATGCTTCCGATAGGAATTGCATTTTAATATTTGATGAGATGCGCATTAGGAGCGAGATTAAATATGAGTATCCCACTGACAAAGCAGCTGGGTTTATTGATCTTGGCGATGGCAGGTCAGATAGGGACATTTATAATAACCCTCGTGGCCTTAATATAGAGTTCAAAGCGCTAGTATGTGTTGCATTTATTTCAAGAGTTAATCAGGGCAAAATAATAGCCGAATTGTTGGAGAAAGCTCTAAACTCGTGCATAAGGGCTGGCCTCATAGTTCACGCGGTTGTGTGTGATCAAAATAACTGCAACATTCAAGCGTTGAACATTTCACATGCTAATAGAGAGCAGTATAGAAATACATGCAGTTTAGACGTTGTTTACGATTATACACACTTAATTAAGAGTGTACGTAACAACCTAATTAATCATGACTTCCAAATTGAAACTGAAATAGTTTCCTGGAATATTTTAGAACAATTTTATGCAGAGGAACAGGCCCGAGCAGTTCCAATGGTCCCCGAATTTACATACGACCACGTATATCCATAAAGAATTATGCATAATATGAATGCAAGCCTACCATTTGAAATTTTTTCAAAAAAATTAGGAAATGCAATTGAAATTACTGCAAGTAGTTTCAAATACATTGAAATAGCCACAAACACTGCCTGAACAAAGGTTGCGACTTGCTAAGAATGGGGACCTTCAATTATACACAAATCAGCTTAGAAATAATGAGCTTTAGTGATTACCTAAAAAGAATAAAAATTTTAATCTATAAAGTTACGGGAAGAGAATCACAAGCTATTTGTCTAAATGGGCTAATTAAGGCTTGCAGACGTATTAAGAAAATTGCCAGCAAGCTATTTCAATGCGGCATGCACATAAACTTAAGCCGTTTCAATCAAGATCCGATTGATGAGTATTTTGCAGAATTCAGGAAAGAGTTTGGTAACAAGCTTCCGACTGTTTCTGAAATAATAACGAAAAATAATAATTTAACCATAGATTTATTTTCGAATGCTTTACACGAGCGCCCCTTCATATTTTTTGATCCTATTGAAGGTGAAATAACCGATGCAGATATCGGAATAAGAAATGCTATTTTCCTAAAGTTGGGAAAAATACTTGATGAAATTTTTCCCCTCAGTAAAGCGTGTAAATGCGAATACGCATTAAAAAGTGGAACTAAAGGCAGGAAAAAATCTCTACAGTTTCTTAAATCCGAGAATGAGTCTGGGGAACGGCTAAGAACTCCCTCAGCTGCTCTAATAGAAGTGTCTATGTTACATTCTAAAATATTTAAAAATGAGTTTCAAAAGTGTCCGCACTAAAACAATATATTCCAAAATATTGTGATCAAATGCGTTTTGGAAACTAATACAAATTATGGGTACTGGTTCGGAAAATTAAAGTCTTGCGCCACACATAGGCAGTATGTTCTAAAGCAATTTATATAATATATGCTTTATGAGCATTGTAAAAGATACAATGATGATTAATCGACAGGATAAGATTAATAAAATTAAGAAAATATAAAGGAATGAAAATTAAACAATTAAGCGCTGAGGACAGCTAAATTTTATTGACCAAATATTGAAAAAAAAAAAAAAACAAAAACTGTCCGGTCTACCCCATTTTCATTTAATGGAAATGAAAAGATCGCTAATGAGGGTGAGTGGTGTCACCCGGTAAGTTAACATTAGATTTTTATTGCCTGCAGATTTGGAGTCGGCAGAGCTACACTACTTTGATCCAATATTAATGATTCTTTTTTACAATACAGCTTTCGGAGAACGTTAACTCCTGCTAAAAAACTTAAAGCAGTCCGCCTGGCAGCGTGCCACTTCTCCAACGGAATTCAACGATCTGCACTATAGCTCCCACATGATGGGCAAACTTTCCGTTATTGCGGAATATCGCTTGGAAAAATTTATCTTCTGATGTCCCGCAGCAGTTGTAATTCGGATGATCTCCCGCTTTAGCAGATCCAAGTCTATGGCGGGATCGGCAGCCGCCATCCGAGTTGCCAACGTGACGAGCAATAATTTGAGGTTTTTGCAGTTGGGGCAAAGTCGCGAGCTCCTCCCGCCGCCGCCCCTATTCCATCCCCAACCGCCGCCACCTTTGCCGCCGCCACTCCAATTTCCGCCATTAGCTTTGACTTTCATGCTGAAATACAATAAATCCAATTAGTAACCTAATAATGTTATATTTTTAATTAGTAGTTAGTGTTAGTTTCAGTCCTTTTAAATTTAGTTTTAATTTTAATTTTCCTTGATGAAGAGCAGGCGTCGCTTTATGTTGCAAATTTTGTAATGTAATCGACGCATGGGATGAGAAAACCTCGATTCTACCGATCGCCACTATCGATACTATCGGGAGCTTGAACCAGTTCTCAATTTAGTTTACAGTCCTTCATTTATTTTTTTACTTTTATTTATGTATAATTAATTATTAATTTGATATAAAGTTTATAAATGATTAACCCTACTGAATTATTTGACTGAAAATGCCGCCGTTATATTTCGATTTGCAACTGCAGCTACAAAACCGGCAAGCTGGCAGCACTGGTCGCCAGCAGTCCCTGTTTCACAAGTTCCACTTTGTTCAGTTCATTTTTATTATTTAGCTACAAAACCGACAAGTTGGCAACACTGGTCGGCAGCAGTCCCCGTTTCACGAGTTCCGTTTTGTTCAGTTTATTCGCATTCGGCAAGCTGTTTGGACGTATCCGCTCCTCCGCTTCTTCGTCGTTCGCGCGCGTGTGTGTGAGTGAGTGTGTTTCTTGCTTTGCGTTCTGTGTTTTTGTGTTTGGCGGCGTGCGGCGTTTGCGAGGAAGAAGCAGAAATACAGGAGAAATACAAATAATATTCAATTAGATCAAGTGTCCGCGGCGATAAAGTCGCAGCTATTAAGTATTATCTTAACGACGGACCGAGATTAGATAAAATAAATGGCCAAATACAACAAATAGTGTGCGCAAAACAGCGGGCAAACGGCAGAAAAGCAGAAAAGCACAAAAGCCAAATAAGCAAAGAGAAAGAAAGAAAAGAAGAAGTTCAAAGCCAACACACACGGCGTCTCTCTGTTTGCGTGTGCATGTGTGCCTGTGTGCAAAAATTGTTAGTGTGTGCGTGTGTTGTTTTTGTTGTTCGTGCACCTGTCTGCAAAAAAAAAAAAAATAAAAACAGAAAAAACCATAACAACAAAAGCAGTTGAGGAAATTTCGGAAAGAACTTCCAAATAATTAAAAAATAAAAAAACAATTAAGTTAAACGTCTTAAAAAAGGATAAATCATATCTAAAAAAAATATAATACGGAACGAGAAAGAAAAAGGCATCTTTATTGTTGTTCATCAATGATTTTGCCTCGACAAGGAGAAAAGGAGAACCGGTGAAAGGAAGTCAAACTGGAATTAACAAAAATATCTACAAAAATCCTGTTTTCATCAGCAATATTTTAAGGAATTTCCCACTAACGGTGCGTTTGACCCATTTTCAATCAGTGAATTCCAATTTTCGGGCCTGTTTTATTCTCGGGGGTTGACGAATTCCTTCAGAGTCTGGAGTCTGCCGCTGCGTGTGTGTCGAAATTCGGTGATTCTGCCTAGACCTGGGGGGAAAGGTGGATGGATGAGCCACCCTCTTTTTGGGGGGTGGTTTTTCGCTCTCAGCTGAGCGCGGCCTCGCAATTTCTCAATGTGTACATATTTTGAAGGCCATGCCGCAAGGTCCAACAAAAAATAAGAGAAGCAACACATTTGTGGAAGTTTCAGAAGGAGTCTGTGAAAGTTACCACTTGAAACTGGTGAATAATTTTCCTCAATTGGGAAAATTCTATAAAATATGGCTGGAAAGTTTGCCTTAATGTCTATCCACACACAAAAAACAAACCTTTCTGGGAAGGGAATGAATATTTTATTACAAATAAATTGGAGAAGAGAAACTTAAGAATTTATTTTTTAATTTTGTAAAAATTAATTACTTCTAAGATGTTTTTTTGACAAAAAACATCATTCCTCCAAAGATCCTCTAATGTTTAAGAATCGTTCTTTCGTAATCAGCAAATGTGTATTATAAAATAGCTTAAACCGCCCATTTTATTCGCCCAAAAAACATTTATCTTATACATCTAGTGTTATATATGCTTAAATATGTAGTTTTCTGGCTTATATAATTCTTCTATACTAATTAAAAGTTGCACAATATTTAAAGAAATCTATTAAACCCGCTACCTAAGACCTACGAATTGTTTAAACCAAATAAAACCATGAATGCGCAGAGGCAGCCAAACCAAACCAACGCGTTGAACTTGACCCAAACACATGCATTTAACATTAAGATCCAGCCGCCCCCTTCGCCACCCCTTTACGCTCCGGTGATCTAGATAAATGCAGAGGGGCATCTCAAGAGTTGCACAAGGCATCCCCGTTCCCCACCCTCCTCCTATTTTTTAGTAGACACCTATAATCTATTTCGAAAAAAAGCTCACACGAAATAAATCAGATCAACTTGGACACGTTTCGTCCAGAAACTAGACAGAGACAGCATCGTCAGCAACATGTCTCCTCCTTTGCCCATTAATCACAATGACTAATTTGTGAAGTTTTTTTTCCTGCGTATTTTGTGGTGTTTTCATTTTGAGCCGACCAACGGCGGTGGCGGTCAGTTTAAGCCCATTAAAGTTACCCAAGGGTTAAAAATAAATTGCGCCGGGAACACACACGGGGAGCTCGGGCAGAAGAAGAGCGAAAGGCCGAACAAAAGCTGTGAAAATAAAGCAAAGACAAAGCAGTGGAGGTGGGGAGAAGAAAGATCTTGAATCGATCGTAATAATACCCTACTTGTAAAGAGCTATGGTTAAAAATGTATGAATATAATGATAAAACAAGTGGGAAAGCTATAGTCGAGTGGGACCGACTGTGAGATACCCGGTACCCAAAGCATTGTGGGTGAAATTAAACAGCACATGAACATGGAAAAAAGAAAATGTTGAGAAATGAAGACAAATGTTGCTAGGAACATGTTGAGCAACACGCACGTGCGCTCTCTCTCTCTCTCTCTCTCTTTCACTCTTTCTCAAGAAGTTTACCCAGAAACTTTATTGTTTAATAACTTCTATGTTTATCATCCGATTTTACTAAAATTTTCAAAACACGTCCGCGATTGCCTACCTATTAAGTCTATCTAGTTACTTTAACCGAAAATCACGCCTATAGCTTATATACCGTTTTTTATGATTTTCGGGGGCGGAAGTGGGTGTGGCCAAATTTAAAACAAACTTTATCTGCGTGCCACAGATTCCAATGTTGTCACCAAATTTGGTAACTCTAGCTTTTATAGTCTCTGAGATCTGTTGTTTCACACGGACGAACGGACGGACAGACGCACATAGCTAAATCGACTCGGCTAGTGACGCTGATCAAGAATATATATACTTTATAGGGTCGTAGATTTCTCCATCTGCCTGTTACATACATTCTCGATTGGCACTAACTTATAATACCCTTGTACCCTATGGGTACCGGGTATAAAAACACTATATTAAAATCGAGTCGAACCTCCGTAAACAATCTAAATAATAGTTAAGCATCAATTTTCTTGTATAGGTTTTCCATTAAATTACTTGGATATTTAATAAAAACTTTAAAAAAAGAAACTACAACAGATTTAAGCCAATAAGTTGCAAAAAACCGTGAAGGAAAAATCATGTAATATATTAATAATCGGAATCCTCTCTAAAAACCAATACGCCCCACCTAGGGTAGCGTGTTTAGAAACCAAAAACTCACGATCAAATATTAAAGCCGCTCAGCGGAGTAAAAAAAAAGGAAGAGAGAAGTAAGAAGGCTAAGATCTGTGACAGGTGAATTCTGATTCTGTATTTGTTCCTTCTCTCTCTCTTGCTTATTTGGGATCTCCTCTGTTTTCCTACTTTTCCCACTTTGTTTGTTTTCCTATTTGTTCTTTTCTACCTGCTGCCGTGTGCTTGTGGGATTTTTACTGGACTTTTGTCTTTGGATGGTTTTTCACTTTTTTTTTTTTTGTATCTTTTGCTTTGCTTTACTGTGCTGACTAAGACGTTTGCCGGTTGCGTTTTTACCTGGCGACAGGTGCGCGCATTGAGTATCTTTGTATCTGTCTCGGTTTTCCTCCTTCTTCTCGCTTTTCTAGATTTGGAATTCAACTCGTTTCCTTGGCTTGAGCAATTTATCTGCAGGCGGTTGAAGAAGGAGGATCTTACCTTTCCGAAAGCCCAGGGCACTTATCTACATAAATGCCAGTGCCATTTGAGGATTTTGTTTTGGTTTTCTAAAGGAATTGGGTATACTACGTTTTTGTTATATAAATTATTCTTTCATTAAATCTAAAAATGCCACTGCGTTTAACTATTGGATCCAAAAATCCTCAATAATATCTCTTATATTTATTTTGATAAGACAAAACCAGTCATGGTTTTATTATAAAGATTTCTTATTTTCAGCGAAAACTCGAGTTTTTTTCTAGATCTTTTGAGATACTATATTATTTGCGAAAAATACATTTAA
Source organism: Drosophila triauraria (assembly GCA_014170255.2). Taxonomy (NCBI): domain Eukaryota; kingdom Metazoa; phylum Arthropoda; class Insecta; order Diptera; family Drosophilidae; genus Drosophila; species Drosophila triauraria. The sequence continues at coordinate 12,644,559 of CM024334.1, forward strand.
TTCTGCTTACAATACTCGCCTTACCGCCAAAGTTATTGATCCGCAAAAAAAGTATTTAAGTTTTTAAGATTATTTTCCCCACTTGCACATTTTAATTTTTCCATTGTAAATTCTGACTGTGCCAAGAGGCTCACGTATCTCATAGATGCGATATTAAAAAATCTGAATATTTCTTCTGCGTCGGCATTCTCTGCCCCTTCTTTTCCTCGCAGCCTTTCTCACCTCGTTCTCCTTTTATCTACATCATTGGCTCAGTGCCTCGTCTTCTTTTATTGCCTTTTTGCCAGTCTGCGTTCTTTTTATCTCAGCCGCTCTCTTATTGGCCTGCAACTTTAAACTGGGCCTATTAAATATTGTGCCGCATATTCCAGCTAATGGCGCATGGCTCAAATGGCTGTCTGTTGGCTAAAAGAAAGGGAAAAGAGAGGATAATAGGAAGCACTAAAATGTTAGTTAATGTTGCAAAGCATAATTAAATAGAAATTGCACGCATATTACTGTTTTCTGTTTATTTTTTTAATTCAAACAATTATTATTCATTAAAAGGTTAGGCAAAAATATTTGAAATCTGTATTTAATCTGCGATTTTCTAAAGCCCCACAAGATTTTAAATGTTCTTAAACCCGGCTCATTTACCTTTCAATAAGATATTCCCACTTGGAACACCTTTACCCTACCTTTACCTGGCCAAGAAAACAAAAATAAATGATAATTCCCAAATGCATTCCACCGAATGCAACTGTAAATTTGCCAAGGCAACAAGACAAGGCAAACAACTAAAAAGAAAAGGCTCAAAATTATTGCAACCTGGGGGAATGTCTCGTCGACTGGAAGTGTGGCTTTTGCACCTGTGCTCTGCACACCTTTCCCCTTAGTCTGCTCTACCGTTCTCCCTCTCATATCGCCCCCTTTTTGCCAGCATTTTTGGATAATTTGCTATATGCGTTGCATATCCATTAAGCCGCCAGAAGTCAAGAGTTGCCACCAACGGCAGCAGCAACAGCAACATCCACAGCAGCCGCATTTGCAGCAGCAGCCTCAACAGCTAACAAAGGTGCAACATTTTTGCTGCTGCATTTTCCTGGGTTCTTTTTTCCTCTTTTGGTCAGGCCCCCCTCCATCTCCACTTGTTGTTCTTGCCAGAGTTACTGCTGTTGTTGTCTGTCTCCTCCGTTTGCCTGACTGCCATATATCCAAACCCTTTCCCAGGGTATTTTCATGCCAACAAGGTTATTAATATGTAATAAATATAAATAATAAATTTACATTGATTTTTAAAAGACATTTAAAAAGTGGAAACCAACTTAATATAAATAGTTTTACCTTTTAAAACCTATAACTGAATTAATTTATAATTTAAACGCCTTGAATGTATCTTCTGCAGGGTATTTCGAGATCCTATTTCCCCGAGAACAAGCATACCTTTGTTTCTGTTTTCCGTCTGGCCTTCTGGTGCTCTTGAAGTTTATCTTAGCACCGTGCACTTTTATTGATATCATGTAACTTGCCGGCGCTTCCTCACCAAGTCGACTGAGCCAGAGCTGGAAAAGGTCGGGGAAAAGGGAGTGAAAGGTAAGGAGCGGTGAGGATGGGTAGGAGACTCTACTCGCACTTGAGTATGGCTGGAATGCAGTTTACTTTGGTTCGGGCCAAGTTAATGGCAAACCCGATTCGATAAGACGTGGCTGCTGAGCACAAGGGCCCTCCTTTCACACACACAAACATACCAAACACACCGCTCACCACACTCACCCATGCTTACACTTATGCCCGGGGAACTCCTCCTTACTTCTCCTTCTTCGATTTTCTCCTGCAGCTTTCTTTTTTCGCATTCTTCCCAAGCCATTGTTTTGAGGTCGTTTCTAATGACTTGAATTGCATTGTATTGTAGTTTAATTAGAATTTTGTTGCCGCATTTATGGCCGTTGCGGTTGGCGTTATGGCTACTATTTTAGAGGTATTTCCTCAACGGTTTTATTTCTTATGTGGGAGCTCCGAGTTGAGAGCGTGGATTTTGTGGGAGGAGTCGGAGTCTGCGGCAGCTAATTTATGGACTGGGAAGGGAAATTAAGGGAAATTAGTAACGAAAATGGGAAAAGAATATCTGAAATTAATTCTTTTTGCGTCCCTTTTTTAAATACAGGTGTTGGCCTAATAGCTGGTAGTAATTAAACATAATGTTCACCTTTTAAAGCTTTGGGAAATAAAATATACATTAATTCGCACTCTAAAAATGACTCCTGTAAAGCTCTTTTAATCTCCTTTCTGCGATATAAATTTTCCTTAATTACTTTTCAATTACTTTACCACAAAACTTTCTTTTTAATCGACAAAGTTGCGTAATTGTCCTTTTCCTGTAAATTCCATAGTTCCCTGTAGAAACGAGATAAAAATCCAGATTGTGGGAAGAGAGAGAGGAACTGCCAACTCATGGCCATGGATCACATTCCAGTAAAGGCTGGCAACCCCAGACCAGCAATCATTTTAGTTTAGTTTAGTTTATTTACTCAACTAACGAACTATTAACAAACAACTTAATTAGAGAAAATTGCGGGATTACAAGTTTTGTCCATTGGGTCGCTCTTAGGCCTAGGCCTGGCCTGGCCTGGCTGATAGTGTGGCTCGCCACTCCCTTGCCCCCTAATATCCCATCCGATGCCATCAACCCATCGATGTCATAACCCATTAAGTGGGATTGGAATTCCGTCCGCAATGCCTGCAATTGGCTTTGGCCATGGCTTGTGCCAAGTTTGAAGAGGAAGTATTATGCAGTCGCCATCACAACTGGCCAAAGTTGCTGTTATTTTTGTGGCGCTTTTTTTTTGTAAAGGCCTCTTTTTTGTTGTGTGACAGACTGGCAGTAAAAAACTAGAGGAAAAAAAGATACAAACTTTATGCGTCTCGCTGTTGTCTGTCCTCAAACTTGTCGTGTTGGTCAGACTGAATAGGGATGGGATAGGGGAAAATGAATGTTTCAGAACCTGCAGGAGGGATTATATATATTTTTGTATTTTTTAATTTTTGAGCTGCAACAGCTGCGTTTGTCCTGCTTCTTCGCTTGCCGGATATTACTGCCTTTGGCCAACTGCCAGACCAAGACTAACTGGCAATAATTATAATTTATTGTTTCCAGTCTGCAAAAAAGGAAATAAAGAATTTAGCTAAAAGTTTCAAAAAGTTATTAGAATATCAGGACTGTAACCGGTTAGAATTAAAGTTAGCCAACAATAAAAAGCTAGCCGAATACTTACTAAAATATTTTAGCTGCATACAAAAATGGCATCATCTTTAATAATTACTCATCAAACAGTAATAAAATGTTCTATATAATTCTTAAGCTTTTTTAAAACTCTGTCATAAATATCTGATAAAAAGAATATCAAATAGGCGCAGTAAACAGTAATCTCATTATCAAAGACAAATAAAATACTTTTATTGCTCATCACCCGAATTAAAACAATTTGTTAGACGCAATAACAAAAGCAAGTGACAAGGGAAAAATAAAATAAAATTTGGTAAACAGATAAGCTGAAGACGTAATGCGAAAAAGACAGGCGAAAGTGAGCGACAAGTGGCTAAATTGGAACAAAAAGAAAAACGAATAAATAAACTAAGAACACAAAAACCACAGGGAAATTCTCAAGTGTTATTTAGTACTCGAGGCTGTCAAGAAAAAATCCAAAACAAATCAAGGAATAATAAATTAATTAATAATTATTCTTTAAAAAAATTTAATATTATATATTATTTGTAGAAGTATTAATTATTAGGTCAAGATTAAAGCAAGATCAAGGTTTTATTCACCAATCAATTAGGCAAAAAAAAAAAACTACAAAGCAATGCAAGAAAATCAATAGCAAAGCCGATTGCCAAATTTTGTTTCCTTCCTATTTGGTTGGCCTCTTTTTGTGGGAGTGTTTGCTTTTTTATCAGCTTATGCCTTGTATTCGCCTTCTTAGAGAACGAAAACAAGAAACATAAATAGCTAAAAACCTAAAAAAAACATCAGACATGGCAAAAAAAATCAATAGGAAAAAAGCAAACTAATTAAGCGAAAAGCTCTCGGAAAAATCGAAAGAGAAAGGGAAAGAAAATGCAACAGTAAGCCAGATAGGCAGTAAACTAGAAAAGAGAGCTGAAATAAGAGGGAAGTGTGTGCTGTGTCCAAATGCAAAAAAAAAAAGAAAAATCGAGTTGGTAATGGCAAATAAATAAAAATGTTTGAGGGTCAGCGAATATGATTGAATATCGAAATCCATCTCTTGGCCATGGTCAAAACAATTGACTCTACGAGTGCGTGATTTTCAACTGTGAGTGTCGGTGTGAATGAGCGCGTGTTTCTTGTCATTAGACGGAAAAAGTCAGTTGGTTGGGTCAGACGTGGAGAGATAAGATACAGCAGAAACTACGGGTTTATAACTAACAGATATGTACAAAAGTGGAACGATAGTGAGAGGGAAAGGCAGAGAAATCTTAGTTTTTGGGAAAGCAAAAGATGTATGATCAAGATACCTTAAGAAGACGTTATATTCGCATCCGAGTTAAATTAAATTCTAATTAAAATAATAATAGTACATAATAATAATACCTGATGCACAGTAATATAAATAAAATAAAGCGATCTTTGAGATACAACTTGAGTTTAATAAATTGATTAAATTGATTATAAATTGATTATATTTATGTTCCAGAATTTTGTTAACTGAAAAAATCCCAAAAACAAAATAGAACAGAAAGTAGCTCCAGAGTTCCTACTATTTTGTTACCTCTTTTGTTCTTTTTCTGAGAATAACATTGGACAGAGGAAGTGTGGGTTTTATGGGGTTATGATGTCAGAACATGAAACTACTAACTGTAAAAATTGTCAAATTTATTGAATGGCATTTCTTCTTCCTCTTTGTCTTTAGCGTTCTGTTTGTTCTTGCCAAATGAATTGGAACAAACTGACCCGCCCCTTATCTGTTTTCTTCTTTGTCTGTCTCTGTGTAAATCGGCATTGTTCAGTAATTCAACTTGACCCCAGGCCGTAATATTTCCCTATTGTTGCTGTCGTTGATCTCCTTCCATTTGATTGTTGCTTTGTGTCTTGTTACGCCAATTTAAATATCCAGCAACAAAGCACAGCTCAATGAAAGATGAGAAAAGCGGAAATAAAACAAAAAATACCTGTATTTATTTTGTTTTTTTCGGGAGTTTATTGAACTTTGTACTGGCAGTCGTTTAGTAGAGTGTGAAAGGTCGGAGTAATATAGTTAGAACATTCCACAAAGTCCATAAAGGTCGCTCTAAGCGGACTAAAGTTTTTATTTGAATGGATTTTGCTCGGCAAACAGAGCTGAAAAAAATAAGAAAACATTTTTAAAAATTGTTTGCCCTTCAAAAACACATTTCTTTCCGTTTGTTTACTTTTCATTTACAAAAGAGCGCAGAGAGAGAGAATAACAACAAGTGAGGAAAGTGTGTTCTATATTTAAATGCATAAAGATTATCCGATTACTCAACGAGCCACTTGAAACTCCCTCCGTAAGGTAAAGCAAATAAACACGGAAATAAAACAAAAACTAGCTCCACACTTCAGTTAAAGTTAATTGGTTTTCAAACCGCAAGAAACTTCCCGGATAAATTTGTTTAATTAATTGGACAGGGCCAGATATCGGGTCACTGCTCCTCAGACGTTCAATTAAATGATACAGATTAATGCAGATGGATGGAAATCCGAAATGGAACCTCGCGTGCTGTTCCAGCCTTCGTATTTTATTGGCCCCCCGAAAGTAATCGCACTTTGCTTTGGCTAATTGGTAGCACACCTTTAACCCACGATTACCAGACCGCAATTAGAGTCAATTACCGCTTGACTAAATGGTTTTTCCTTCACCCAACTGGACTCCACTTTTACTCCGCCTCGCCTTTTCGGATTTCTAATCGCAATGAAAGTCGCTCGACCTCTCCGCTTATCAATTATAATTTGACTTGCATTATTTTTTACTTTTTATAAAAGAAAGTTCCAATTGGACATGACCCAGTTGCAAGTGGATATAAGTAAATAAATTGGTTTAACTAAATATGATTTAAGGTTTGTATGTAGAAACGAAAAGGTAAAATGATAAATACAATAAATAAAATATCTTTGTTATATTTCTTAACTAAAATATAATCAAAATACTTAAAATATTCTATATTCTATCCATTTTTATTATATTTTTGTTTATATTATGTTATATTACATTTTTTAAACCCCTTAACTATATGATTTTGTGAGCTTTCTCTGCTTGTGATTCAACTCCCACAGCCTTCAGTTTGATTTCATAATGACCCCAACACCTCCCCCTTTACCAGTGACTCCTCCCTCAATTGTTGCGCCTCGTTAAATGCGTTCAACGCTTTTGACTTTTACTTGTCGACAACATTTATTTATTTAAGTTACATTTTTTGCGACGACGTTTATGCTTTTTTTTCTTTTGTGTCGCTTGTAAGTCGCATTATTATTTTCACATATTAATGAAGCGCACGTTTTGACGATTTGGCTCGGGCTGGGCGATGTAGGTTTTTTGTGCCATTGTTGTAATGTTTAAATTATGATTAGCGGTCCGTCATTGTCATCATCGAAATCATCGCCAGTGACTGGGTGCTGGCGCTGGCTGGTTATTTATGCTTCTCTGCTTTTGTGGGTAAAAGTGAACAAACGACCCTCGAAAGCATCTCAAAGTGTAGAAAAACACATGACGATGATCTTTGGCGTTCCATTGATACGTTTTGAAGTGAACAAACGTGACGAACTTTCGGTTCAATCGATTTGGTCTTTCCCCCATGGATATATCTCTATCTTCTTGGCTTCGAATGCACTTTCTATCGATATTTCTCATAAAACTAGCGAAAGTTTTCTAAAAACTGGGTGCGACAACTTAAATATTGATTGGTCTCTGCCAAGTGATATGTATATGATATATGTATTCTTTGAGAACAATATAAAAGAAAGTGAACGATTTTGCAATAGTTTTTAGTTTTGTATAATTTTTAAGGTTTTTTTTTTTCACCCTGAAAAAATTCTTGGCATATTTTCTATCTAATGCAAACATTCAAGGAATAATAAAACATATATTTCTTTTCGAAATTAGCCCACATATGGTAACACTCATCCACAGCCAGTAACCTATTCCCTCCCTCTCTCTATATCTCTCGCTGGCGTTCCTTTCAATTTTATTATATTGTTCAATCAGACTAAAAGTTTTGCCTTGGTTGCGTGCCGAATTGGCATTAATTCCATATCGGACAATTCATTTGCCAAATACAAAATCATTATTTATACGCATCAAATACTTTTGGCTGGACACAGTTTTTCCTCAACTTTTCCTTGCCCTCGACATTCGTTTGCTTTTTTATGTATTAATAAATTCACTGTTGCCATTTAAGGTGAGTAACAAAATCTTAGCATTTCCGTGGTGGCAAGGTGAATGGGAAGGAAACAAAATATGGCAAATATCGGAGTGTTCAAGGGAAGTTTAATTTGTTTATTTATTACTGGGCTTAGATATTGGAAAATGTAGTTTAGTGAGGAAAATATCCATACTAGTTTTGTTGTCTCCCTGAATTTATATACTCTAGTTCAAAACCCTTAGCCATTCCCATTCAATTATTACGGTTCCCATTCCCAACTAATTGCGCTTTCACACGTCTAAAATAACACTTTCGATTGGTAATCAACGCTGGCCCACTATCGTAAATTGGTAAGTTATTACGTAAGTGGACAGATGTGAGTGAGTGTGGTAGGGTGTTATAAATAAAACAAGTTCCCCAAAATTAATATATTAACTCCCGCTCTTGGCAGAATTTGGGGAATGCAATTTAAGGTCTTATCTGCACACGGCCAGATGTTTGTCGGGAGTGTATAGTAACTATAACTAAGCTGAACTAGGCAGTTTTGGAAATTTCACACATTCCCGCTACAAAGTTTTCTCGGTTGGCTGTTGTGTGGCAAATTACAGTTATAAACAATGCGACGGCTGCCTTGCCACATGGCCAAATGCAGTTGCAATTGTCAGAGGCATTAATAATGCATATGGCCACATTCACAGACACACTCTAATACTTGTACGGGATCGTAAGCGACACAGAACGCCGTAGTCGAGTGTCTAGACTATTGGATACCTGTTACTTGTAGATTTGTTGGCATACTAAATATCCTTTAGCTTTTATGTTCTCATAAGTCAGTAATGAAATATATAACAAGTGGGAAAGCTACAGTCGAGTGTGACCGACTGTAAGATATCCGGTACCCAAAGCATTGTGGGTGAAATTAAACAGCACATGAACATGGACAAAAGGAAATGTTGACAAATAGAGACAAATATTGCTAGAAACATGTTGCGCAGAACTCAAAAAAGACAAATGTTCTAGGAACATGTTGGGCAACTCTCAAAAGCGACATATGTTGCTAGGAACATGTTGAGCAACACCCAACAAAGTAAAATGTTGCTAGTTGAGCAACACGCACTCTCTCTCTCTCTCAGAAACGGGGCGGAAGTGGGCGTGGCCAAATTTTAAAACAAACTTGATCTGCGTGCAACAGATTCCAATGTTGTCACCAAATTTGGTAACTCTAGCTCTTATAGTCTCTGAGATCTGTTGTTTCACACGGACGGACGGACAGACGGACAGACGGACATGGCTAGATCGACTCGGCTAGTGACGCTGATCAAGAATATATGTACTTTATAGGGTCGGAGATTTCTCCTTCTGCCTGCTACATACATTCTCGGTTGGCACTAACTTATAATAAACTTGTACCCTATGGGTACCGGGTATAAAAATAAATGTCCCTATAAAATTCAACACTAAATACCCAGTTACTTCCCGAGTAACGCGGTATCCAACCCCCAGACAGGTTGCACACTTTTATTGGCTCGCTAAATAGCCACAAAATGATTTTCGCTTGCTTATGCTTATGGATTTTTCTACAACTCCCATGATCATGGCAGACTTTCTAGTCATGAAACCGCATACAAACAGATAAATAGCCTTAGAAAGTCAAAGTCGTCGTCATGGGGCACGAGGGAGGGAGGGCGGTGTGATGAGTGCCGATGGAACCCAACGGAACGACTCGAATGCGAGTTGCATTTTTATCAAATTTGGCATTGCCGAGGTCAGTGCCGGAGTTTGAAAGTCGCGCTTCCTTGTTAGAAGTCTGGGAAACCGACCAAAACTGTTTGATCTATGGGAAAAGTATATAAAACTGAGGGGAAAAACAGGTGGGTAGAGAAAGTATGAGGGGGGTTTTCTAGCTGAGAGCAAGACAGATTTTGAAAATAAGAAAAATATTAAAAGGAGAAGAACAAAATGCAATAAATTAAATTTACAACTAAAAAATTATATTCTCTGATCAAAATCATATCAAAAATCCCATATCTTCAGTTGGTTTTCGCAATTTCCCCCTCGTATTTATGTCCAAACAAAAAGCACAAATTTCTATGCGAAATTGCTGGCCATATTTCCGCTTGAACCAATTAACACAAAGCGTTTATTCATTTGGCCCAAAGCAAATGGTAAACAAATGCAATGAAACGAAATTAAATACAAGCCGAACTCGATTTCATAATCATAAGTTTGTTGGCAGTTGTTGATATTGGTGTGAATGGGCCAACAAAAGTGGGTTAATTCGCACGAGCACAGAAATAGAGACAGAGGGATAGGGACAGATGTGAATAGCCCCCCAGGGGGGTTTTATATTGTTTAATATATACACCATATGTACCTCACTACGAAATATCGTTGCAAATATTTATTCGCTTTAATTATGCCGTTTGTATGGCTTGGTGTTGTTATTATTTTACAATTTGTCTTCTCTTATCATTGCAGGTAATAAACAAAGTCTTCTATCAACTTCAAGTCAAAAAGTCAAGGCAAGTTAATAATTAATCAGACAACGCCCAGCGTTTAAAAGTTGGTTTAAATATAGTCAAAATAACCAGAAAAAATTAATGACTGCAGTTGGGTGTGTTTCTTCATTAAATTCTGATTTTTGGGGCGAGTTCCTGATAAAAGCGAAAAGGAATATTAGCATGGAAGAGACCCTCTTTAAAAAGTTTTTTTTTTATAAGGGTATATTAAGTTAGTGCCAATCAAGAGTGTATGTAACAGACAGAAGGATAACTCTCCGACCCTATAAAGTAAATCCATATAATCTTGATCAGCGTCACCAGCCGTCATAGCACCATATGCTATTAATTTTCACCCACAATGCTTTTGGTACCGAATATCTCACATTTGTTAGTTAGTAAATTTATCCTTAGTATTAATATTATAATAAATAATATTTATTTAGCTTAAAGCTTCCCGAAAGGGTATTACTTATTCCTTTACCCAAACCCCCTTTTTGCGAATAGAGTTATTTGGTATATTTTAACGATTCTCTGGGGCAACCCCCGCAGAGTTGAATGCTCCACTTTGGGCGACAATTTCTGGTTCCAGGTGGCTACACCACCGCCATATCCATCCAAATTAGCCATGATATGCGGTGGTTTTCAGGTGTGTGAAGGTGTTTTTATTTTTATTTTTTTGTATTTTGCGTGGGCGCACCTTTGCTGGCGGAAGAATGTAACCGCTGCACTTTGAAAAATTACCCAGCGGTCTGGGTCTCCCCCAGGTGTCTCCACAACAACTCCCACAACAAGGAGCAGCAGCAACCACCAAAAAAAAAACAGAGAAATAGAAATAATAATAATAGTAAACATAAGCCCAACTGTCTTCGGTTGAACATGCAACTCTATAAATACCAAGGAACGCACATAAAACACGTCGCTTAGTTCGTTTCGCTGGATATTTAGACCAGACCTCTTGCCAGACATAGCTTGCACTAAGACGCCCCCAAAGGGCCCCTGCCTTTTTCATAGCTTCACATAGCTGCCTCTGCCCCCCTTGGCACACCCATGCTATGTTGTTGGCCACTGGCTTCCGTCTGGGGAGCCACGTGCTTGTAACTAGTCAGAGTTTTCAGTTTGAGGTTGACTTCGAACAGTCCAACCTCTAAATTACAGTTGAGAAATACTCAATATTAGTATTTCACTAAACTTTTAAATAAATTGACTTGTTAAAATTGCATTTGTGGGAGTAAAAAATAGTAAAAAAATACAAAGTGGCTAGATATGAGAAGAGGTCGGACAGAGAAATTTAGCTGACCCTTGAGTCAGGGCTAAGGGCATTACTGCTTTAAACGGCTAGAGGTATTTCTGTATTATACAATTTTATTTTCCGTAGATAAAAAAATTATTTCTCTCATGTGCAACTCATGAAAGCACACCCTAATTATAAATCAAAGTAAGTAAACAAAATAGATGTTGAAGATTAATTCACTAGGAGTCTGCTTTTATTAATTATTTTTTCGATTTCCAAACGCTTTATTATAGTTTAAGGAATCACAAGTTAAAAGTTACTCGTATTCAGGCTTCACCATAGTCGCTATCGTTGTTGCTGCGGTAGTTTGTGCCTTTTGTTGTTGTTATTCATGTCTAACTGCAGTCGGAAATGGCATTTGACTGTTTGACTGCTTTTTATGGTCTTGGCGCGTCTCAAATTATTCCACATGTTGGCTGTTATTTGTGTTGCTTTGTTGCAGTGCAGCGAGGAATGTGACTTTTTTTCGGTTTTCGATTTTTGTTTGTTTATTTACTGCAACGATTCAACTATCCCCCAAAGTAACGACGACGAACTCGTTCAGTCTCGAATTTCAATTGCGGTCCTTTCTCTGTTGAGGAAAATTAATAAGTAGTATAAAAATAAATTAAAATTAATTTAAAGTGTAAATTTTCCAACTTGAATTAGCTTAAAAAATTCACACTTAAGTGTTCTGACTATCCAGACAAATCCCTCAAGTTGAATGTCTGCTGGAAAGCATAACAACACAACGTATCATAAATAAAATAATTTAATAGGTGGACAAGAGTTTGTACATTACATATATACATATGTATAAACTTATCAAATTTATACGTATATCCGTAGAACAAACTTGGCAGTTGAGCAGCGACTAAGAAAGAGTGAAAAAGAGAAAAAAAAATATATGTATTGTACGTACCGTAAATTTCCATGGGTATGCAATTTTTTCACCCCATTGGGCATCTAAACCTTTGTCAATACGGAAATGGCCATGTGCAATTGGGTCACGGTCAGGTACATCATCAATCCAAAAGTTTGGATAAATTACTCTATAGTCCCAACCTGTCGGACCAACAGTTTGCCGCAGAGGATATCTGGGTACCAAGTAGTCCATCCGCATGTTCCTCATCAGAGAACACTCCATGAAAGTACGCCAATGTGTTTGCTCTGTGGTATGGCACTCTTCTGCATCGCCATCCTTGTAGATCTGCCACCGAAGGTCCTTATATATTGGCCACTTACTGCGGACCCAGTTGTATACGGGCTTCCTGAGATATTCCATTACCCTCGGCTTGTTGTAGATTGTAGAAAAAGAGTTGCACACCTTTGGTTTTCGAATTTTCTTATTGTCGTATGCCTTCGTATATGTATCAAATTGTGGCCACTTGTGAGGCATATCATGTATTGTAAGCTCCTTATATCGAGTGTCCCGCCACAATTGTCCGAAGGTGACGCCCCACGGATTGTATACCCAATTGCCCTTGTAATCAGTTTTAAACTTTGGTACCGCAATGGTCTTCTCAGTTGGACGCCTAGGAGGTACGATTCCACCAATTTTTTTTTGTCCACTACCATGACCACCTCCGCTATCACCATCATTGCTGCCTTCCCCGGGAACGCCATCTTCTCCATCGATATCCCCTACTGCATCTGAACCTACATCTTCTGAATGGGGAACGCGGCGATCCAAACTGGGGCGATTCACCAAGGGCTTCTTCTTTTGGTTAATCGTGTTTGGAAAAAATTTTGGGAATAGCCGCAGCCCGACAGGTGACTGTGGCGTCGTCGTTTCTGGACCATCAAAGGCCGCATGTTTAAAGGAATGTGAAGGGAGCCTTTCGGAAGAGTTAACTGTGGGAGCCACGACTACATCAGGATCGTTTTGCCGAAGCTTGTTATCCACGGTTGATTTGCTTTCAATGAATTTTAATGGTAACGGAACAACGAGCAATGCAAAAACCTGAGTATCAGGTAGTAACAATAGCTGCTATTGGGATATTAATTCATACTCATAATAATACTCACGCTAAATAGCCAGATGAGAACGGCAAATACCAGGTGAATTTTTTCCATTATGTGTGTTGACCTGTAAGGCAGGTTGTTACTGATATTAACTGACAAATGACTGACTAATAGACCCAGCTTGTTTCGAATTATTTTGCTTGGGTAAAGCAGATAATAAAACATAGTTCTTACTGACCTAAAATTACAGAAGCGATCATTGTTTAAATATTTTAACCTGAACAACGTTAATTTAAAACTCATAGATATTCAGCAATGCCAAATGATCAGTAATATATATTTATCGGGTCATTTATCTTGCTGGTTTGCAAGTTTCATATTTTATACCTATTCGAGGTGCTACGGTTTTAAAGTCCCGTATAAAAGTACATGAAAATATTCAATAAAATAAATTAGATTCCAAATTTATTGTTAATTTTTTTTGTTCCTAAATTTTGCACCTTAGTTCAGACCATCTTTTTAAGGGACCTAAAAACTAGTAATTTCTGTAGCACGTCTATGTCATATTTCATCAGTTTTTTTTTATGGAATTTTCTTCAGTGCTCTTACGTTCTGCATACCAAACTTGGTAGGGTAAACACTGTATAAAAACGATGGTAGAAGGTGGCAATTGTAGGATTGAATTGCGAAATAAAGGCAAAACTTAGAAATTGGTTTACTCATCCACAACATAGGTTTCAAAGATTTTACGTATTTTTGTTTGTTTTTGACACAAATGTAAGAACCCTTTATAATTCTTAACTTTAACATTAACTCACTCTCTTGATGACCTGTTTTACGTCATCGCAGAACAAAGGAAATCCCTTATGGCTCCAACAAATTCCTTTTGGCCACACACAAAGGGCCAGAGAAGTGCAGTTGGTGCATTTCTTCCATGCAGAGGTGTGTGCGGATTGCTTTCTTTATGGCTGCTTCCACACAGCGAAAGGGACGGAGATCGGACACTGGAAAGAGACGGGGCAAGCGACACTTCCCAGCCAGCTTAATGACTCACTTGAGCAGCATTTTTTGTTGTTGTCATTATTCCGCTTCCTGGAGGCGAGCTACGCTTTCTTTCTTCAGCGTTCTGTTCGTAAGAAAATAATTTTCAAAGCAAGTTCTTGGTTTTTTCTGCCATTTCTTCTCTACTTTGCTGTTTTCACTCACCTATGCAAATTGGAATGTCATGGAGGAGTCGAAGCTTGTGCTCTATGTTCCCATTTCCCCCTTTTTTGATTTCGCTTGCAAATTAAAGTCAAAAGTGTTGAAAACTGGGTTAGCTTCGGCATAACTTTCCAGCGACAATTTCCCAATTGCTGAGCTCGGGCTTAACTTGCTGTGACATTTAATTAGTGCGTTTCGGGGAAAGCGAACAGATTTGTGACCCAAATAGCCATGAACATCTCCCAAGCCCAAGCCCAAGACAGACAATGACCTTCAACTACTGCGGAATAGCTTTTCATGGTTCAGAAATCACTTAAACTTGAACAGTTTTGTGTGGCAAACAAAGGTTCAGTGGCCAAACATTTAATTGATATTTATGTATGCTCTTAAGTGGTTTTTTTTCGGTTTGGCCCACACAGAGAGACACATCCATCAAGCTGAGCAGATTACGGCGACAAGGCCCGAAGCATATTGATCTCTACTTATTTTCCATTCCTGTTCCCCGAGCTGAAAGTTGAGTTGAGTCACTAAGGGGCTGGGGCTGGGGCTGGGGCTGGGGCTGGTGCTGGGGCTTGGGCTGGCCTGACAATGCTAATGAAGTGGCACATTCAGCGTTTTGTTGCATTCGCAATTGTTATGCCTGCAAATTGCTTTTTATTTCCTTCCAGACACTGACGACTTAATGAGACGCCCCCTGTGGGCGCGAACCGGCAGCCTTGTTCGTATCGATAAGAGTTCGCCGTCAGTGGGTGTTGGTACACGTTATTATAAGCCATTGCTTGAGGGATTTGCATAATGAAATGATCGGGAGAAGGTGTATATAGCGCTGAGAATACCCTTTAGTTTTCCTTTTGAAGTATCAACATATTTACATTCGAACTTATTTGCATTAGGCTGGTTTTCTGTAGGGTAAAATCAGAAAAGGTCCACCTTATATAGTAGACTTTAGTTTCGGGCCTGCCTTTATTAAATTAAATTCCTGCAACATTTTGTAATTATTGTTATTGTATGCCTCATAGTTTTTAATTATTAAATGACAGACCTCTATAAATAAACCAAATTTAAGGTGGAAAAAATACCAAAGCGAGTCTGGTACTATTGGTGTAGTATTCAAACTTTACTCTCCATATCTGGATCTTGGCTAGTATCTTTATCTGCTGAATCTACCCCGAGTGCCACCCTCTGGCCATGTTTGTCAAGTGTCGAGAAATGGCCAGCCACCCATCTGAGATTTGCTAACAGCTAACAAGTAACAGCCGACATCAGCTGAGAGCCAAGCGGCAAACATGGCCAACAACAAAAGCGAACTGTTTCCGCTCTGCTGCAAGCTCCGCTGGTGGGTTGCTGGGCCTGATGATGGGCGCTGCTTCCTGGCACTGGCACTGGCACTAAGTCCCCGAGTCCCCCGCGAAAGCCCCATGGCTTTTCTAATTTTATTACGCGCACACATAACCCTCTCCCATGCAGCGGCTATAATTTTATAAAAGCAGAGTGCAGGCAACCGGTTTCTGTTTGTTTCCACACGAAGGTTACTTGATATGATGCGAGTCAGCTCCGAAACTGAAGCTGTCGGAATCCCAATCCGGGGATTCTGGGCCTGTCATTGACGTGTGCAACTTGCCAGCAAATACTTAGTGCTCTTTGCTAGGAATATTAATTACGCTTAACATATTTGAATTCCAAGATTGCTTTGAATGAAAGCTCCGACGGCATGCTGATGAGCTCTGATGAGCTCTGATGATTTCCATTTCCATTTCCATTTCCCCATTGAATGTTGTCAGGTGTCTAGATTGGCTATCTTGGCTACCTTTGTGTTAAAAGCTTCCAGGTGGAAGGTTGAGCTAATACAATTACTTACTCAGCGCGCAATAATTTAAAGTGTTTTAATCTGTGACAAAGTTCATTGTACACTTTCACTAACTTCTGAGGCAGATATGTTATCATTATAAGTTCCACGTAAACAATGGAGCTTTTATGTTCTTATCTGATGCTTACCTAGCCTGACTTTAGCTAACTTAATGCTTACTTGAGTCAAGATCGTACTTCGTTCTATATCGAAGTCATGTGTGATCAGCTGAGACTAGCACGCACTTTGGTCATTTTTAAAAGTATATAGCAGGTCTGTAGACTATTGACTGTTCCAAGGTTGAAGTCGAGTGTTGTATAGTTAGTAAGCAACAGCTATTGAGTAAAGCTTGAAAGTATAAGTGCAAGTTTGATTAAAGTTTTTACAATTTTATAATAAATCACTGGTTACACTAAAACCCATTAACATTGACATTGATCTATAATATTTTTGATAAAAAAATCTACTAAGTTTATTGGTTCAAGATCACAGCCAAGATTGATGCTCTCCGAGTGAAGTTCAAGTGTCAGTTTGAACACTTTGAAAATATGATCTCATCCCGCTGTCAAAGCTATCTCCAATCCCTCCCAGTTCTTGTCAGCAGGCTTGTTCACCATCTATGTATGTCATAATCGAACCATCATACACCTTTATTGCCACCACTTTTGATAACTGTTGATGGCTCAAAACAAAGAAAAGGCAAATAACGACTTCTGCAGGTAAACAATGAAAGAGCCCAGAGGCGCCAGAAAAAAGGTACAAAAAATATATATATAAGATCTTGAGACCCCATGACACATCTCGTATTTTTACCGTTCGATTCTTCAGTGGTTTCCCTTCTCGACTTTGCGGGATTCCATATCAGTTTGCGGTTCTTCTTGGACAATGTTTTAAATTTTGCTGTGGCCGATAACTAATTACTTTACTATATAACGCCTTTGATAACTGGAAGTCGTCCGACGATTCTCATGACGTAATATTTCGCAGAACGATAATTGAGTTTGGGACGTCTTTAAACCATTTCTAGTTCCCGCTTTTGTTTTAACTTTGCTACTTATTGTTAGCTGCGAGGAGTGCGAAGTTTACCCTCATTCCGGTTCGTTCCATTTTCCTTCTTTTTATTATTTAAGTTTGCTTTTCATTATGTTCTTTTAGTTCTTTTAGTGCCTTTGTGTGCAGATGTGGTGCGTCAATTGCGGAGCTTTCCTTCATTATGCCAAAGATGAGGGATAGCGGCCATTGAACCCGGCTTTTGGGTCGCTGTTAATTTTTATGCTAATGCCGTTCCGAAACTATTGTTTTTCGAGTATTTAGTGTGCCGCTCCTAATAGGCCCTAAAACACTTCACAGCTTTGATTGTTTTCCATTCGCAATTGCAGCAGCCAATTTAACGCTCATTTAACTGCAGCTAGCTCCGATTTCTGTTTGCTTTGGGGTTTCCCTTGCACTTTTTCCATGCAAAATTGAAAAACCATTTTCATCGCGACTTCAAAATGCATTTTCTTTTCCCCTTTGCTGGCTGGTTGGCTTTTTATTTGGTTTTTATATGACTTCCGTGTAAATTTCAGCATTTCGTTCACTTCTGCAGCCTCATTGTCTTGGCTGAAATTGTTTTTCTACTTATCGCTCTTCGTCTTTTTAACTCGCTTTTTTTCACACAAGTATTTAAATTTTTACCATTTTCCTTAACTTAAAGAGATCTCAAGTTGTTTTCCCTAGGCAACACCTGATGAAGGTGCATAATTTAGCTATTACACTGGAGGAAATAAAAAAAAAAAATTTAGTAAACTTTTGGAATAGTTGAGAGTTTATTAAAATTAGTTTAATGCTCTTAATCAGTATTGCCCATAGACCTGACTTGCGAGTCAGCAAATTTCTCTGTCTGGCCTCGCACAGTATGCACAGAATATTAGCAACGAAACAGTGCAGTCAAATTGTAATTTTTTGGATAAATCTAGCCTATTCTTTTAGTGATAATAATTATATCCGGTACCCATAGGGTACACGGGTATTATAAGTTAGTGCCAACCGAGAATGTATGTAAGAGGCAGAAGGAGAAATTTCCCTATAAAGTATATACATATTCTTAATCAGCGTCACCAGCCGAGTTGATTTAGCCATGTCCGTCAGCCCGTCTGTCTGTCCGTGTAAAACACCAGAACCCAGAGACTATAAGAGCTAGAGTTACCAAATTTGGTGACAACATTGGAATCGGTTGCACGCAGATCAAGTTTGTTTTAAAATTTGGCCACGCCAACTTCCGCCCCCGAAAATCATAAAAAAATTTTAGAATTAAAGAAAAAATACATGGCAATCGAGGACGTGTTCTGAAAATATGAGTAAAATCTAATGATAAACATAGCAGCTATTAAACAATAAAATTTCTGTGTATACTTCTTCTTGAGAGAGCTCACGTGCGTGTTGCTCAACATGTTTCTAGTAACATTTCTCTCTTTTGAGTGTTGCTCAACATGTTTCTAGCAACATTTGTCTTCATTTGTCAACAATTCATATTCATGTGCTATTCAATGTCACCCACAATGCTTTGGGTACCGGGTATCTTACAGTCGGTCACACTCGACTGTAGTTTTCCCACTTGTTTTATTTAACACTTAGCTTATTTATTCTATATCTTACTGACAAAAATTACATTATAATTCCAAATTTATGTGCTTTTGCTTTAGAAACATTAATTTAATTAATCTAATATAGAAAATATACTTGGAAATTTATTTAATTAAAGCCATATCTGAAAATAATATTGCGTAGATTGAAAAATATTTGTTCGCAGTGCATTGCAAATATTTTGCATATGGCAAACACATCATGCAAATTTTTGTTGTCTGTTTTCTGATGCCATTGCCTTAGATGTTGCATGTGCATGGGCCTTAACACCCTTGTGCCCCTCGTCTTAGCCCCCCAAATCCCCTGTTCCTACGCTGGGGATGCTGTTTACCAATCATTGGAAAAGGAATTGCAATCATCTTGCCCAAGAGCAGCTAGCTACAATATCATCTTGATGCAACAACTCCATTTGGTTGCAATTCATTTTGCATTCCATTTGGGAAAAAGAAAAAAATTGCTTGCCGCATGCTGTGGATGTGCCACGCCCCCTTAGCCGCCCCTGGCCGCTCACATGTGTTACGGCAACTTAACTGTAACATTTTATTAAACTTGAGGCGTCGAAGGCAGCAAATAAAACGCGCAACGTGCGGCGCGCGAACGCGCCACATGCATCTCCTCCGCATCTTCTCGATTTACCTCGCAGTTTTTAGCTCAGTTTCAGCTGCAAAATTTTGCTTCGGTGACTTGGATTTCAATTTCAAGTGCCGCCCCGTTCGAGGCGCTTTTTTGATTGCATTTCTGCCACCAGGGCCCCCTCATAGAGATAAAGCCGCCGCCGCCCCCCTCGAAGATACTCCCTCTAATAAACTATCGGTCTTTGGTGGGCGTTTTCGTTTGTGGCTGGTGAATTTGTGTTTTAATTACACTCGGGAGACGAGTTGATGGGGGGAAATGGTAATTTAAAGTACACAAAAAATATTCAAAATTTTCTCCGTCTCGAAGAAAGTGTTGAAAGGAATTTTGTGCAGCTGCCCAAGTCTATAATATAAAATATTTTTGAGTTTTTAGACTAATTTTGATGTATTCAGGGCTTAAAAACATTTATTTTAAGTTTTTTTTTATTATACAAATATCTATATGTAAATGTATGTAAATATTTTTCAATTTGCCAGGATTATTATCGTGTAATTAATTAATTTAAAAATGTAATCCACACAAATTATATGGTTTTAAAGATTTACTCATGACTTATATAATTTTGCAGCATTCAAAATAATTAAAGAGTCTCTTCGAGCGTTAAAAGCTTTACTTTCTGCCCAGATGTTGCTGTCCTGCTGCTTCTCTAGATATTTGTTCACGTTCAATAAGGAAAATAGTTATTAAAACTTTCCAGTTCATTAAATTAAGCTTTTTGGGTTCATCGATTGCCTTAAATGAGTAACCAAAAAGGCGGAGAAATAAATAAAAACTTGCAAGCTGTTGACACAGAAATTCATTGAACTCGTTTCGCACTCGCAAAAAAAAAAAAGTCAAAGGCCTCAAAATGAATTTAACCAAAGCTTGCAATATTTTTCACGATGCTTGGTTTTCAGTTTTTTTCAGGGGCCTCTCCTCTTCATTTGCTAAATGATCCATAAAATGTTTTCGAGACGTTGGGGGATAAATTGCAGACTCAGCTCAAAATTGGGCAAACATAATTTCGTTTCATAATGCAAATGAGAGCGAACAAATTTGCGATGCCCTTGAGTTTTATAGATTCTCTTGTCGTAAATACATTTAATGATTTAATCCCGAAATATGGCTGGAATCTATTAAAGCCATGCTGACTGAGCGTTCAGTGGAGCTTGTTAAAAGTGATTAAGAGTTTGGTTTATTTTAGGGGGTATTTTTTTGACTCATCTTTGTTACAAAATATTTTTTAAAAAAATTATACATTCATTAGTTGTTTTATTAGGATTAAGTTGGAGTTCCCGCTTTCATCTCACCAAATCAGATAAGACTCATTTGCAGCCACATGCCCAAAGTTCAACTGCCTTTCGTTTTAAGACGACCCACTAAAGACAAAAGAATCGGAATCTAAGGGAAAAATGGGTATGAAATATATTGTTCAAGTGTGGAATTTTATATGCCCAGTGTTTTAGCTTTATGTATTTCCTAAAATATTAAAATCAAAGTAGAAAGTTATTAATTTATTAAGTAATTATAAATTTTTGTTGGGAGATACATTTTCGTATTTTGTTTAAGAATAAAAACTGGCCACAAATGAAGCTTAATAAAGAGTTTTACATTTTTAATAAAATATATTTAGATGCTTCTTTTCCATTACCAATTCCTTAGTTTTTGATCTAAGAAATATATATTATATATTTTTTAATTTATGTGCACTAAGCTCCCTTTACTTCCCCAAGAATCACTGGGTATTTTGGGGCCAATCTGCGAACAGCAAAAACGACACGTCTGGTACAGCAAAAGAGGCTGCCCCAAGTCGATTCAGCCACAAAAGCCGGGGCCCCAACAATTTGGGTCAATTGACTCACAAGAAGCGAGAAAAAAGCCAGCCAGCAACAACAAAAAGATGAAATAAAACTTGTTCTCAACGGGCTCTGACAATAATAACCGCAAAAACAAAAAAAAATAAAGTAAAATAAAACTACGAGAGGAGCGATGGTCAAGAGATAAAATCCGCCCAATATGTGCCAGTCTATCTAATCAATAGAATAGAATAGAATAGTAGGAAATAAAAATCAGCTAGAAAAAACCCAATTGCCATCGACATTGTCGCATAAATCACTCAAAACTGTCGTCAACTGCATTTATTTATGGCGGTCACTGTAGACAAAGGAAGAGGAGAGGAGAAAAAGAAGCGGGCAGTCAGTCTCCTAATCGATTTACAACTTGATTTAAACTGAAAGCCAATCTAAAGATAATATATAATTTAATTGCTCCAGCAAAAAAGTGGGCGAGAGCTACCTGAAAACTCTTTTGGAATTGAAGCCGACTTGATTGGAGTTTCCCTTTTCCCTGCTTTTCCCTGCTTTCCACATTGAAAAGAGAAGATACTGAAAACAGAGTTGAGGAAAGGAAGACACTGCCCCATATGTGGGCTTTGCTGGTCACCTCGCCTTGTATATTTCTTGTTGTTCAGTTCGTTCGTTATTTATTGACAATAAGTTAACACTTATTTATAGACTGATCGTTATTTATTTTTATTTGCGCTTTCCACGAACCTGACTCGAGCAATTAAACAAGTTAACAAAATGATAATGTTGTCAATTTAGTGCTGATTGCGATTATAAACTCGGTGATTTGTTAATGGCTGATGCTACTGTTTTGAAAGCAGGTGAACTCTCAGCATATTAGGGTGTAAATAGGGGAGGAATGAGCTGGCTAATTCAATATTTAAAGTTCTCCCTTCACCTTAATCCCTTAAACTTTTTCCGTAGCTACTCATCACAGATTTTCACAGTTTTCCCATCCAAAGTTTTTGCAAATTCAAGAATTTTCGCAACTTTTGGTCACCTCACCTGCTTTGGCCTGGCATCTTCCACCAAATTATGCAAAGGAAAAATGCAGCAATCGGCATCACATCACCAATTGTTGAGGAGAGAAACCAAAGTAGAAGCTGAAAATTGTTCAACTTCATGACTCTTGGGGGTATATCTTCTTTTGTTTGCCGCTTCTTCCCCGATGTTTTTCCACGCTTTTCCGCCACACTTTTTTGGATTCATTCAAGCAGAGGCTTTTGAGGGTTCGCCATCGTCTTCTCGGCATGTTTTTTCTTCGCCCGCTTTGTATCTGTAATCACTTAGTCATTGTTTTGTTGTTGCTAACTTTTTGCGCATTAATTACAAGTATTTCCTTGTTTCGCTGTTTAATTACGGCGTGGTATACACAAAGGTGTATCGAATATATAACCACAACCACAATCGACCCACTAACATTTATCGCGAGGCAGTAGATAAACTCACCTTGGGCCTAATGAAATCATTTCAAATTACACCACGCCATCTCTTCTTATCAATCTGGGCGACTGACAGAGAGTGTAAATAAGTGCAATTGGCAAAACCATCAACTGGTTCGTGAATCATTAGCTTTTATTGACTGCCGGAGACGTCACTCGACCATAATGGGTCCGTCAATTGTCAACCGTTTTTGGATTACAGACCGACTGCATCTTAAATGATCTGTCAATGGGCGGGGAAGTGACGAACTTTTCGAATCTTCCAAGCAGTCGCTGTCACTGTTGATTCAATTGATTTGCAGATTTGTCTAATTGCTTCAGCGATTCGATTTGAGTTTGCGATTGTGTTTGAGTCGCAGCGAAAGCAATTACGCGTGGAAGTGTTGAATGCTTAATGGGGTTTAAATTTAGTTTCCTAAAGAGACAATAAAACAAGCGAGTAATAGGGAAATACATTTTATGTTGTGGAACATTTTAAAGGGGTATTTATTTTGTATTACTTAAGAGAAGCGATTTAAAAAAAAACTTTCTTACTTATCCCCTAAAATCAGTGTTGTAAGTCAAAAATAAAATCTGTTCTTGATTCACTTTCCAACACACTTGCCCAGTAAAACTCGAAGCTCATCCCACTAACTAACTTGCCAACAACTTAGCCGTTTTAAACTCGGTAAATTGATTAGTTAGCTGCTAGTTTGCTCTCGCGTTTCCTCTAAACTCTTGACTATTTTATAAGTTTCTGCTCGCCATTCAACGTCGTCAAAATCAATTTACCAACACCGACAATATAGTTATAGCCCCGGGACAAACAGCCGCAGCTCTTCAGGCAGCAAATTGACATTGTTGCAGTTGAAAGCCTCCAGTCGCCTTGAACCTCGATTCATATTTTATTCAGCGGAAACTAGGAAAAAGAATTGAAAAACCGTGCGGGAAAACTTTGCTCCTGCATAAGGTGAGAGAGTGGGGGTGGCGGTGGCAAATTGGCCAAGCATCCACAGCAGGAAAAGTGTGCTTAAAGCAAACTAATAAAAAAAGCAAGGTGAATAGAGGTGGAAAGGTCCTTCTTATGCATTTTGCTATTTCCCATTAAATGGATTAAATGGGTGAAAGTTTTGATTAAATTTCTAGTTCTTACTAACTGAATTTGAATGGCTTCTCATTAGAACTTGTTGTATTCTTCTGAATTAAAAGGGGAAACTGGAATAGGATTATTTTTAAATGCATATTTATGACTAGCTAATAATTTTAAGGACATTCATTTCCTATATTCAAATGCCTATCTGTAAGCTATTCTTCTCTCTAACTGAGATCTTTCAATTTTACTAATCTGGAATCCCGATTCTCTTACAGCTTGCTGCCTGCTAAAAACAAAAGCCAACTGCAACAATTGCTTCCAATACACAAATTCTTAAAATTGCCATAAAAAATATATATAAAAAATCATTTAAAATTTAAAAATTAACGAATTAACTGCCAAATCGTCAAACCAAATGCGGCCAGCTCCGAAGTATGCAACGGATTTTGTGAGCTCTCTGGAACACCGAAAGCTTTGAGTTGAACTCAAACCGAACTCGGAGCAAAACTTTAAATGCTCAAAGCTGCACCCAGCGGATCCACCAACCGCCCGGCGCTCGCGTATAAGTGATTTGCGCTGGTTCGAACCCCGGCTGAGCAGTGAGCAGTTATCATGGACGCTCCAGATGTGGGACGCATTATAAGAGCGCCGGCGAGGCGCAAACGCAACGATGAGCAATTAATGGATAGGGTGAGTTACTCCAGCATTCCTTTACAGCTTGATCAGTAGGTATCTCGGGATCTACAGAGGGTTCGGGGTTGAAGATTGGTATGTGGCCTTCTAAGATCTCCACATAGAGAGAAATTAATTCAAAGCTTTATTTGCTTATAAAAAAATAACAAATTGCTAGATATGGTTTTACTATTTGTCTTTGTATTTGTGCAGCATTTTGTTTGTAGCATTTTGTTTATGATGCATTTGTTGAGTCGTCTCCTTTCGCTGCCTTTCATTGAACTCGATCTGCCGATCGTTTGGGGGTTTGAATGCCTCAAAGCTGATTTCGTTGGTGAGTTTGTCACTGTCGGGCGACCGCCTGCCGCGCATGTGATCCAGTTTCCCAAGCGTTTTTTGTTTATCTTCTTGGCCTGCAGCGGAAAATGGAAAGTTGCAGCGCGCATTCAGTCGAACTTCGCCCACAAACTGCACCTCTTGAATGGGTTGTGTCATTTATTTTTATATATTTTTCCCGATTGTTATAATTTTTGTGTGGTTTTTTTCATCTGTCTGAGTTTTGATTAATTTGCTGGCATTCAACAAAAAGTATTTTTCCTTTTCAAATGCGCTGACTGGTCATGAGTTGCCGTTGGTTTTCTTTATTTGGGAATTTTTAATTGAAAAATAGTTGGTTGAGAAAGTTGATAAATGTTGGGAAAACAAAACCATAGAAAGTGTATTGTATCAGGAACTTTACTTCTTATCCTTCTTCCTTTTAAGTTGGCATACTTAATTTTATTTGGCAGCAATGTTTCGAACAAATTTAAATTACTTAACATTTCGAATCTCTGTTATTTAAAAACCGCAATTAAAATTAAAATTTATGAATGACTAATTGTCGCAAAAAAAGCCAGCATTTACACAGATCATTCACTTAAAGTTACACCCAGCTAATTAGCATCTACACAAAAACAGCCTTCATCAATCATCTCTCTCGATTGTCATTCCATCGACCCACATTCCGCCCCACACCAACCACCACCCCCAAAGTAAATAAGTTCATTAACCATCCGCACATACCCAACTCAGGTTCCACAAAGGTAACCCACAATTAAAGACGGCTCGAATTTCACGCAATTACTAAAAACAAAACAATTGCATTGTTTAATGTCAAGTTCAATGCACGCAGACAGACGGGCAGACAGAAGAGCCACCCACAAAAAACACCCATCCCATCCTCCCACTCAAAATCCTATTAAATAATAAAAATAAATCGAATGCAATTATGAGTGCGAGAGTGCATGAGAGGGAGAAGAGGAGAAATGTGGAAGAAGAAAAATAGAGAGACAAAGAGAAAGAGAGCAAGAGAGAAAAGCTTTCAAATCTAATCAAATCTACACTGGGAGAAAGCCTTGGTTATTTATATAATACACTACGGAGAAGATCTACACACATTTTGATTTAAAAAGCTTTCATTTTAGAATAGTGTCTTTTAATATATAATTTGAACGGAAGTTATAAAAGTTGAAATCTTTTCTTTCTTTTTGAGCAAATAAATCTTAGAATTGTGATTATTTTAAAGTGATTTTAATTTCTTTCTCTGATATCAGCTGATTATCAACTTTTTCTCTGGAAGAGAGCGAGGATCTCTCTCCTTCTGAACTCTCCGCCAAAAGGTTTTCTGTTATTGTTTGTCAGCTGTTGCCCCGTTAGTGGCTTTTACTAGCGGACTCTCTCTCGTAATCGCCGTCTTTCTCTCTCCCGCTCCGAGCTTTGCTCTGCCTGCGCCGCCGACTTTACTGTTGGCGCTGCCTTCAGCTTCGTTTGCTTTGGTCGCCGCCTTTCAGTTACAATTCGTATTCCAATTGGAACGCCGCGATTTCCTCCGTTCTCTGCACCTCTTTCGCCTCCTCCGCTTTGAGGCTCTCTTCGCGTCGCGCCTGGTTGCAACGAATTCGCATGCCATTTGTTTGTGCAATTCGGAAAATTGTTATGAAAAGTTAATCAACGGAAAATGCAACAAGAGAATCCCAAAAATTAACAACCTGTAAAATAAAAGTAATATTTGCGAGTGTTGTTGTTTGTCGAACAAATTGAATTTGACCCGCTTAAGTCTTGTTAAATTACGTTGTTGTTGTTTTAGGCTTTAGTCTGTGTTTTTTTCATGTTTCTAATTTGCCCAAAAACTGCCAAATGACCTTACAATGCTGCGGTTGTTGTTGTTATTGTTGTTGCCAGTGTCTCTTTTGTACATTTTCGGTGCGTGTAATTCGGTCGAGTGAAAAAAAAAAAAAATAAAAACAAAAATTAACTGAGCGTCATCAAGTTTTAATGATCGAAATGACGTTATATAATCTGTAGAAAAGCCCAAGAAAAGCCACACATGTTAAATGCATAGAAAATTAAACTAAAATAAATAATTAAATAGCTCGAAGCAATTTAGAGATTCTTTCGGTTAATTAAGTTAAGTGATTAGATCACTGCCAAATATGCAAATGAGAATAAACTGTGAACTGCAAAGAGTAAAAAGCAATGGAAATTGTCAAAGGCTTTGAAAAGATGTAGACAAAAATTTTAAATTAATAATTTCTAAATACTTACAAAAAGGAAACCCTAAATATAAGAGTTTTATTATTATTATTATTATAAATGTCAATTTAAACGATAAAATACGTATTTATATGCTTAGAAATGTTCTCTAACATGTTTCGTCCAACTTTCAATTTAAATTAATGTTTACCAAGCTTATAATCTATTTAGAATTGTTTATGAATCAAATTATGAACTGCTTCTCTGCTAAAATTTCTTACCATTTACCTTACGTTACCTGTGGCGTATACGTAATTTATCTGGACTTTATTTTTTTATGATACTTTGCAAATGCTTATCAAAAAACGCGATATGCTGCTCGACAAACCAAAAATAAACAATACAAAATATGATAAGAAAAAGATACAAACTGAATTCGAACATTTTGCAAAGCGCAAAAGCGTTCTGAAAATGTCAATTAAATATTAATTGTGTATCCAAGCTAAGCGGTAAAAGCAAGAAATAAATAAAAATACGGGTAGCTGTTTGCAGTTCCATTTATTTTTTTATTTTTTCACCTGATAAGATTCGCTCACGTCAACCTACAAAAAGGAAAGAGTGAAAAACACCAAACCGAATTAATACATGTTAAGGCAATAAAAATAACAACAACAAGCTGAATCGGAATTGAAATAGCAGGGGGAAAAGGTGATAAGCTAGTAGTAACAACAACACAAAAAGGGAGGAAACGCAAATTTGTGAGGAGCCAAGGTGATAAAAATAAAGGCAATTAAAGTGCTCAGATAGGGGGGAAAAAAGAGGAAAAAGAGAGAGCGGATGAAAAGTGGAGAGGAAATGTGGGAATAGCAAAGTGTTTGCTAAGCGGTAAAGGTTAAAAAATTATTGTAAACAATTTGAAGGGGTAAATAAAATAAGGAAGGTATTTATAGAAAAGCTAAACATGCTATTTGACAACAAAAATATTAATTTTGCCCGTTTTCACATTACTTGCTGTAGGCTATTATATTTTTTTTTAAATCAATAAAATCTAACTATAAAAAATAGTATAAATAATAAAAACTATTTTAAAATTTGAGTCGTTAAATTATTATTTTTGGAAAATTAATAAGAAATAAACAATACAAAAGCCTTACATAATTTAATTTTTTCTGTAAGCAATCATGCAAATTCTCCAATAATTTATTAAACAGCAAGCCAGCAGCTAGAGCTATAATTAATTAAGTTTTAAGAGAACCCGTAATTAATATAAAAATAGAAAAAAGAACATATTAAATGAGGTAATGATAGAGAATAAAATATACTTTTATTTGCGGTATTCGGAACGTAACCCATTTGGCGTTGACTGTTCGTTCTGTCAACAGCCACGAGCCGGCAGCTGTTGAATTTAGCTTATTAAATTTCTGTTGTTTTTAGCAAAATGTTTTGTCCCACAAAGGCAATTGACATTTACAGTGAAATAAAGTGAGAAGAGGGGATAAAACACGAAACAAATAAAATACAAATAAAATAAAGCAAAGAGCAAGCTGATCGTAACGAAACGTTGACCAAAACAAACGGCAAAAACAATGTAATTGTTGAAATGTAAATCGCCGCGTGCAGCAAGCAAGCAAACAAAAAAATAAAATTAAAACAAAAGGAAAACCCACAACAAACACACAATACCCAGTGAAAAAGCGAGTGAGAAGTGAGAAAAATTAGTGGAAAATATAGGGGTCGGCAAGGAGTTGGATCTCGCGGAATAATGCGGCATTTAATCATGACCCCGGCGTCGCTGTCGGCATCGACGCCGACGCTTTCCACGCTCCATCATCAGCGCATGGCGCTGCAATCGCAGTCGTCGTCGCAGTCGCCGCTGACGTCGGCGTCACAGTCGCCGTTAACCCCATCGCCGTCATCGTTTTTTGGCTCGCCCAAGTTCCCAGCAAATTACGAGCGCAGCGAAAAAGTGAGTGCAAAAAATAAACAAACGTCAAATTCATAAAAACCGAAATTCACAGTAAAAGCTAATAAAAATGTAGACGATGCTGGGCATACTCTTATTATGCCTTTAAAGTGTAATTTTTCTAAGTCATGGATGGGCACTTAATGCCCAGATCGGAGCCCATCATCAATAAGCTTCCTTGGAGTCATGAACCTTTTAAATACAATACGAGCTAATTAAAATGTAGATAAAGCTGGGAATACTCTTATTAAACCTTTAAAGTGTAATTTTTCTAAGTCATGGATGGGCACTGAATGCCAAGATCGGAGCCCAACATCAATAAGCTTCCTTAGAGTCATGAACCTTTCTAAACATTTGGTTAAATATGTAAATTTAAATAAATATACTTTATTCCACTGCCATCTTTGGTGTTAAATTAATATACCCTCTCACAGAGCATAAAAGTCGTAAAAAAATGTCAAAAAAATTACACGCAGACTCCAGGCAAAGCGAAAAACCGGTGACCCCATCATAAATTACTCCATATTGTTCATGAATGGATCCACGAGCGCAGCCGCCGCTTGTTTTCCATTAATTATGCCCCTCTCCACTTTTTGTCCCCTATTTTCGTTGACGTGCATTTTCCACGCGTTCATTTAATTTTGATGCAAATGTCCCCTTTGTGGGCCAATAAAAGTTCAGCTTTTGTGGGGTGAGCGAAGTGGCAGTGCAGATTTTCAGATTTTCTTGAGGGTAATTCACCAGATGACATTTCAATTTAAGTTTTTCTCCTTGGGGTTATGGTCGAACTTTTGTTTGGCCAAGATGTCAAGCGGTGTTTGAAACTATTGATAGAGGTCTTCGGTTTAAGAAGAAGTTAAATCGTATAATGCACTTGAATGGATTAAAGAAAAAGGAATAAGGAATAAAGCTACAAATAAAGATTGTTAAATACTTCTTTATGTTTGTATGTAGGTTCGATTTTAAGGAGAGTCCTTTTCTGCGCTTCTCAAAGTTTAATTGTAGCCTTCAAGTACGCCCTTCTCTGCGCTTCTCAAACATAATTAAAATATCAAAATAAAATCATTTTGTTCATTACTTTTATAGGCAATGCCCTTACCCTTTTGACCTTTATTAAGCCCAAATCGTATCGTATCTCTTAATTATTGTCCAAGTTGGGTTTTCATTTTGTCCGTCGCATGCAAGACAACTTTTCTTTTCTGGCTTGGTAAGCCAGCGGAAACGCAACAAAACTTTTGCAAATGTCAGCAGCGCAATTTGCGGCAAACAATTTTCTAATTTGTTTTCCCCCGTGAGTCGGGGCACAACAAGCCAGCAAAGGGAAAAAATTAAAAAAAAAAAACGCTGAAACTTTGCCCCGTTCGACTTGCGTAATGCGCAATAATTAATCAAGCTGTGCCAGGCAGGCATTTTGATTTAACGAGTTTGATGTCTGTTCTGCTCAGTTCAGGTTTCAGCCCCTCTATTTCCGCCCCTTTCAGAGGTGCCAAAGTTCAAGGTCGCATCAGGGGATAATCAAACAGCATTTTCGCACGCAATTTACAATTTTTGTGATTTGCCTTGTGATTTGGGTAGATTTTTTGTGTGTTTTCTCGCCGCTGCCTTTCGATTTCATTATCGGCAACTATTTTGCAGTTTAAATCCCTAGCTGTTTTTTTTCCTATCTTATTATTGAGATGGAAACTGGAAAAATCATTTTCACAGCCGCTTTGAGCTTTTTGGAGCAGAAAATATTGGCTCGCGAGGGGGAGAGTGTGTTTTTCCTACATTTTCCGTGTATGCAGATGGATGCTTTTATGCTTTTCCCCCTCTTTCTACACGACTGCTGGACATAATTGCCCCAGCCACGCCCACCACCCGCAGAGCACAGACCACAGGCATTAACAACAACAACAACAACAGGCCGACTTCTACAACAAACAACTTCATTTGCAGCCGTAATTGTTTTGGCCCATATGATCCACCACCACCACCACCACCGTCGCCCCGCAATTTTCCACCCGCCTTGATGTTGCACATTGCTCATACGCCGTGTTATCCGCACTGGCTACTTGGCAGAGATTGAAAGCAAAATGTGTGTGTGTGCATCCACTTTTCCTCATCTCGAAAAGTCGCTCCAACTCGTCTCGATTTTCCTCTTTTTTTCTGTTCTACTTTTACGCCAGCTAAAAACAAAACCAATGCAAAGTTGTCTTGCCAGTCTCGGCGGCGGTGTTGTGTTTTCTTCTAATGACCAGCCTCCCAGTTCGCTGGGAAAGTGTTCATCAAGTCGTCGTCTTGTCGTTTATCATATTTTGCCATTAGTCTCAAACGCGACTTTCTAACTGCGCAGAAAGTAAAGTGTCGTTTGGCGATCTGTAAGCGGTTATCCCAAGCAAAGTGCTGCTTTCTTAGTTGGAGTTGGCATCGTCGTCGGCTTTTCTTCTCTTCTAAATATGGCCTAAACGATTCTCTGTTTATGGCATTCGAACACAAAGTGAAAACTCTGCGGGCAGCCCATGTTTAATCATTCTTATTTAATTCGCTGAGGAATTGATTTGTCAGCTTTTGATGAACGCAAAAGATTTGTTTGAGAGATTGCTTGGATTGTTGGCTGGTGTTTTAAGTGGCTTAAACAAGCTAAAGCGGATCACAATTAGCGGGGTTTACTTTTTATTGATTTGTTGGAATGGAAAAGGAGTGGAGCAGAAATAATTTAATTAGAAATTTTCCCATTAAAGAATATGCAGCAAAAAAGGATCTTTAAACCATATTAATGAGCCTTATGAATGTAATGTAATGTATTAACGTATATTCGCCCTCTCAATAGTTTCCATCTTTCAATCCCCTGAGAAACCAAGTATTCAATAAGCTTCCCCTAAGCTTATTCTTATAAATACCCAATACTTATCTCTGATAGACCTTCGAATGCGGCTGACATCATGTAATTATTTTGGCAAATGATCGTGGGCCACCGATAACACCCATTTTTGCTTGTGTTTTTCTTGGCCAGATTATAGACACTTTGGTGAATGTAGCGAAAAAAAAAATAAATAGAGAGTGCAGGTGTCGAGGGAGCGTGGCAACTTAATTAACTCGATTCGTGTTGCCAAATGTCAGGTTATGGCCAGTAGAGCCGTGTTGGGGTTTTTCCATTTTCCGAATCGTTTTCCTTTACGTTTTTTTCGGGGGACTTTTGTGAAAGGAACCGGATGCTTTGCAGGCCTTGATTTTTGTTTTTAACTTTTTCCATTTCGCGGCCAATAAATGATTAATTAAAAAAATCGTTGCCATTTAAATCTCTCGCTTCTTTTCCGCTTTTCACTTGGTCCGGCTATGGGGAATTCTGAGGAAAATCCCTGTCCAGTTCAATGGCTTTGAATAGAGCATGGTCTTTGTGTTTTCCACTTCGAGTTTTTCAGTTTTTCAGCCCTACCCAACGTCATACATCATTTAGCCATATATCATTTCTTTTTCTTGATTTTTTGTGCTGCAGAAAAAAAAATAAAACAGAAAACTGTATCAATATGAGGCATATGGATCATGAGTCAGGCCCAGAAAAAAAAATACAGAAAACAGCAGCCCGTTTGGATC
Organism: Drosophila triauraria; assembly: GCA_014170255.2. Taxonomy (NCBI): domain Eukaryota; kingdom Metazoa; phylum Arthropoda; class Insecta; order Diptera; family Drosophilidae; genus Drosophila; species Drosophila triauraria. Next base: position 12,677,035 of record CM024334.1, read on the forward strand.
GGTTCGCTCGGCTTGTTGTTTGTGCCCCAACCCAAGTTGGCCTCAAAATGTAACAAAATATGCTTACCACATACAGTGGAGACCCGCAATTAAGCGATAGATGAGAGATCTTAATGGGAGGGCCTGGCTTTTACGAGGGAATTTTCCCTTATCGAAATGTCATCAATGTTTAGGGGCTTAACTTGAGGAGTGAGAAATCTGAGATTAGGCAAGAATAAGGTTCTTAAAGGGTATTCTTTTAATAATTAAATTTTGTTAGGAAACTTAAGGAGAGAATATTAAACTTTCGGATGTTTTGTTTAATTTAAACAAAAAAATTTGTGTTTAATATAAGTTTACATACCATTGAAGAGTACTTTAAAAATATATATGCAGCTTGCTTAAAATCTTAATCCCCTTTAAAAATATTTTACAACAAAAGAAGCAATTATATGAATATTTATAATGTCCTTTTTCATAAAATAGTCCCCACTGTACTTCCAATTTATATAAATGTTCAGCTTTGTAGTTGTTTAAAGCTGTTGCTGCTTTGCCTCACCATTTTTTATTTTTATTTATTTTGTCGCTGTCGAAGTTTGGCGTTAAAATGCATTTTTCCTACCAGACAGCACACAGCGAAAAAAAACGTGCTGCTCGTTTAATTGAAAGGCTCTTGGGCATGCGACAAAACACGACGAAAATATTGAAAGTCAAAGCGACCGCTCCCGGGTTACCGCCTCGCTCTCCCCACTCGATCTCCAGATTGCAAACTTCAAGATTAGACAATGTCAGCGATTGAAACAATATCCGAGTTTTAATTTATGCCAGCGCTCTGGGCTTCGCCCGACTTAAGTCCATAAGCCCGTTGGTAACCGAACAATGAGTCGGGCTTAAAAGCTAGGAAAAAGGAAACCACTTACTCAACGGCCAAAGAGCACCACCACCACCACCCACCGAAGACAACCCCAAAACCAGCACCAACCTGGAGCCCGAGCTAGATGTGGGAATGGAGTACCCTAAAAAATATATAGGGGATTGTGCAGGACTTGTGTTGGTTTAGGAAATGTTTAAAGAGGCTTAAAAAAGGGAGAAAAAAAATATAAAGATAAAATATGTAATAGTTTAATGGTACTAGCTGAGCTTCTTGTATTAATTATGCTTGTTTAAAGGGATTTAAGTGTCAGAATAACAGAGATTCCTTTTTGTGAGACTTTAATTAATTAAGCTAAATTTAGAACTCAAAATATTTGTAAGTTAAAATACCTTTTCATCAATCATTTAGCAAACTTTAATTTATAGAAAGTAGAGTAAATCTTCTTCGTTTAATTTCTATTATGTTTTTTCGATCTCCTTTGGGTTCCTATTACCCTTCGTGGCTTAGTGCCTCGACTTGCATTGGCCTGGGGGCGCTAATATATGCTAATCCCCAGTGCGCTTTTGGACCCGCCGACACACCCACGCCAAGGCAAAAAGGCAAAGAAAAGCGCTGTGGAAAAAGCGGAAAACAGCAGACCAGTCTAAAGTAGTAGCCTTTGCTGCCGTTTTGGGAAAGTCGCCGCCGCCGCCATCGTAGTCTTTCCTTTTACTTTCAACTTTTCCCCAGTTTTCGCTGACGAATTTACATCTAGGCTGCGCTCCTATTGAAAATCTGTAAGCCGATATCTATATATGTACATACATATATATATATATAGCTTTTCTTGGACTAATCTCGTTTGCTAATTTTCGGTGCGGCCATGTGGAAAACTCTTGGCCGCTTGGCCGAACGCCTCAAAGATTGTTTTCCCTTTTCTTCTTCTCGCTTTTCCGTGCTCCAAGCCGAGTCTTCAGTATGTATAGAAATAAATATATATATTCAGTCGGTACCTTTTTGTGGGAGCAGTCACCCATAGTGGCAGCATTTTCTGGACAGTAATTTCCCAAAGCGAGAGAAAAAGTGTTTGGGGCCATTTGCATGATTAATGTTTTCGGCCAGCTCGCAGCGTTCATTTCAATTTCGGTTTCCTTGGGTTGGGCCCAGTTCAGTTGAGTTCAGTTCAGTTTAGGTCTTGGTCCGTTGGTGCCACTTGAAGTTGTTCGGGAGGCCGTGGGGCGTGCCATCTTTTACTTATTAGCCCGACTATTAAGCCCAATTACCGGTGCACTCACTTACCTCTGCGGGTGGAGCGTTTCAAGGCTGTAGTTTCCGCTCAAGTACTTGAAAGAAAGATGGGGTGGAGTGAGTGGGAGGTGGCATAAATAAGGCATGGCTCTGTGGTGCTGAAAGCGAGATTGGACTGTGGCAAGTGGCGTTAGATTTGATATATGAATTATGTAGTAGTGACCACCAAAGGGGGTTAAACATGCTTACATTTGATTTAAATATTTATTTAATGGTTAATTATATGAGCATCAAGAGAATTAAGGGTTTGACTTAAAAGAGAACTTTTTGGAGGATTAAAAAAGAGGTTATTATGGAAGGCACTAATAGAGGAGGAAGATTTAAATGCAGTCTTTGATTAATCATAAATTCTCTGAAAAAATGCCACTCCTATGCAGGTTTCTACTTAACAAATATTTTAGTAATTAGCATTAGCAGCTGACATTCCTTCGCTCGAATTTCCTGAATAAATACATTCGTATCTCTTGAATGAACAACTGCTTCTTGATACTCAGAACGCTTAGCACTGATAAATATTTCATGGATACCTTTCGACGCCCAGTTAGCCTGCCAATTGACACCCACTTCCCCAAACAGCTCCGACCATATATCTTATATGGCTGTCAAAGAACTCACGATAGTTTCATGGCCCCGGCAATTTCATGCTCGGGCTCCCAAAAGACACCGACTTGAACGACATCATCGTCGCGCTCTCAGCTCAACTTGAAGACCAGCGAACGTGACAAAGGAGGTTGGGCTGACAAATCGCCCCAGAGGCTAATTACGAGGTGGCATTATGTGGAGCATACGTACATATGTAAATCCACGGGCGGAGAGGGTAACGCACATTTCTTTATTTTCTTTATTGCATTACCAAATCAACGGGCAAAGCGGCCGGCAGACATTGGGAAAGATCGTCGTGTACCTGTGACATTAAATAAGCCAACGGTAAATGGTTGGGTACTCTAGGGGTTTTTTCTTTTTGTTCTTCTGAATTCACGAGTACAATCGTGTCTGGTGCATGGTCATGGTGACCCACACTTGCCCCACTGTAGCCGTAATTCCACTGTGGTTCCACACCTTTCATTAAATGGAAACTGTTGCAGCACATCGTGTTCAGTTGGTTTTTATTTTTTGTTTTCGTTTCTGCCGCTTGCCGTTGGTTTTGTTGTGTTTCATTTGATGGCTTTGTTTCCCATGTCTGAACAAAAAAGTCAGCCTGACCATAAAACAATGCAAAACAGTTAGAGCCGCAAATGACAGGCAGATATACTCGGAGGGGGCAGCATTGCGGAGTGTATGACCCATGAAATTATAACTAGTTTTCGGAAAGTGTCAATGAACTGAGCCGCTAACAGCCAGAACTATATATTTAATACAGATTTATGTTGTAAACTTAGAGGTACGGGTACCGGTAGGGGTGGCAATGTCAGTTGTCGGGTGTCTGGATTTAAGGCAACAAAGCGTAACAAACTTTTCTGACCCGAACGAAAACGCATCTCAAGCATGGCGGAGGAAAATCAGGAAAGTCTACATAAAAAAAAAGTTGGCCAACAAGGAAGTGCGCAAGTAGTTGAAGGCAATAAAAAAGCAATTTATTCTGGGATTTATATATTATACTTAAACTGTATTTTGTGTGCAAGGAAACATAATAATTTTTCTCTTTCAGTTGCATAATTTATTACTCCTTTAAGGCCTTCGCACACTTTAAATATTACCCAATTCGCCATAAATCAATCCTTCGATTATATAAATTGTAGGTAACCCTTTTCTTGGCACCCTTTATTAGAAAACCCCCTTCTAGCTCCATCTAAGATTTGCATAATTTGCACTTTGGCATTGAGCACCGGAAAAACGTGACTAGTTTTTTTTTTCTCTTAACTCCCGCCATTGCCCAACCACACAGAATTATTCTTTATAGTATAGACCACTAACTATATCAGACCGGAGCGTGATTTCTTATGCTTATCGTCATTTGTTTATTTTTGGCTCGCAGCTGAATATTTAAATAAACCCGACTGGGAGGGAGAGCGAGTGCAGGTCGGACTGAAATCGAGATCTTTTATTATTTGCGATAAGCCGTCAGGGTTTAGATATGAGTTTGCCAGCCAGAGGGGGATGACTTAACTATTTATTTTTAAAATGTTTGCAAAATTCATAAACGGAGCTAACGTGTGGTATACGTAATGCGAGTTTATGATGGGAATTAGATTTTTTTTTTTTTAATGTTTTATTAATATTTTATAAGTAGTAGAGCTTGGATTATAAAATGTGTAAGTACTAAGTACAAAAAGGAATCATTTTCAAAGAAATAAAAATATTAAAAGTTATATTGAAGTCAAACCTATTCTGCTTTTTGATTAACAAAGATAAAAAAAGGTTTTTAAAGTATTTTTATACTAAAAATGTATTTAATTTTTAACAGATTAGTTTATTTATCTATAATTATAGTTTCTTTAATAATTTGTGTTTATATCTTTAATTACTCCCCACTTTTTCCTGCCCAACTCAGCGGAATAGTAATAATCTGATCAGCATCTTGTGAGAATCAATCAAAGGGCCCTTCAGCCTTTTCACATTCTCCACTCCACTCCGCCCACTTGATGGCCACTTGTCAGTTTGACAGTTTTACAGTTTTACTAGTTATTTAACCCTTCACACACTTTGTTCAAAAGCCGCCAAATTGATGGCTGAAATATATTTTGTAACCGCTTCTCTTGCCCAATCCGACAGATTGAAAACTTGACTCGACTTTATTTTTCCCTCCCCACAATTTCACTGCATCTCTCCCTCTTGCGAGGTTTATGCAATCGCGGAAAATGGAAAAGAAAAAGGGCGGTAGGAGCTAGAGGTGGAGGAGTCTGGTTTTTGGCACGTCTTGGCATTTTCCTTTAGCCGCGATCGGCGTCGAACATTAACCGCACCGTGAAAACGTAGTTAACACTTTTCACTTTGTCCGTCTGTCGCTCTTTCTGGCTGTCATTCACACCGCATGCGAGAGTGTTGAGCAATTTTTAAAATGCAGCCAGCATTGGCTTGTTCTCGTTTTGTTTTATTTTCTTTGTTGTTACTGCGCTGCTGTGCATTTTAAATTCAGGCAAAGCCGGCCGGCAAAATATTCAATTGTTTTGTCGCCCGTAGACAAATAAATTTATCAAAAGTTTAGAATCTAAAAGTTGTAGGCTGACTGACAGAGTGTCTGTCTCTCTGATTTTTCTCCTTTTGTTTTTGTTCCACATTTCGACACGCGCAATTACATTTGTTTCAGCCCACTAACAGCATTTGTTGTGGTTCTTTTTTTTTATATTCTACATAGTTTGTTTAGTTTTTGCTTTGTTGCCGTACTTAAACTTGATTTGTGGCAGTCAATGCGCATTTGGAATCGGCAAAAAACTTTTGAAGTGCGCGATATGCGAGAATGTTGTCTGGCCGCGGCGCGAGTGGCAAAAAAGTTGTCAAATTTACCTAAAAACCTGTGTGTGCAAATGTGTTTAAACATTTGGCATAAATATGTACGATAAGTAAGTAAGCAAATGGAAGATCATGGTTAAGCTATAAAACTATATGTTTTTGGTGAGCTTAAGGTATAGATTAAGTATGGTTTTTATACCCTTGCAGAGGGTATTATAATTTTGCCATGATATTTGCAACGCAGTGAAGGAGGCATCTCAGACCCCATAAAGTATATATATTCTTGATCAGCATCACCAGCCGAGTCGATCTAGCCATGACCGTCTGTCTGTCTGTCCGTCTGTCTGTCCGTCTGTCTGTCTGTCCGTCTGTCTGTCCGTCTGTCGGTTTCTACGCGAACTAGTCTCTCAGTTTTGAGCTATCGGGCTGAAATTTTCAGCATAGTCTTATTTCTTTAGCACGCAGTATATATGTCGGAACGGCCGAAATTGGACCACTATATCCTATAGCTGCCATAGGAATGATGGCGAAATTAATGTACAAAAATTTTAATTTCTCTGTTTTCAACGAATTTCTATAAACTTCGAGATATAGTCGTTTTTATAGTTCTAGAATTACGGTTTTAATTTCATTAAGATCGGACAACTATATCATATAGCTGCCATAGAAGGGATCGGTCGATTTATATGAAAATGTAAAATTCTACATGTAAAATGTAAAATTTACAAAATTTACATAATTTGACATTTTTTTTTACATTACCAAATTGGATCGATTTTCAATGATCCAATTGCTGACTGCAAGGGTATATAAACTTCGGTTTACCGAAGTTAGCTTTCTTTCTCGTTAAGCTTTCAATGCTTAGAACTAGCCCTAAAATGTTTTGAATTTAAAATAATAATTTTTCTGCCATAGTTTAAAATTTTGAGAAAATGATTATCGTATATTTCTTTTAATATTTATTTACTTTAAGCTTCATAAATCTCTCTAATTACTTAACAGACAAACACACCTTTCACCATTTAATTAAAATAAAACTCTCATAAATATAAATTTCAATTTCAACACCTTTTCTGCTAAAAATCCCATTCTTGTGCTTTATTCTCCAGTTTTTGTCTTCTTTCATTTCTTTTTTTTACATACAACCCACATGACTAGCAAATTGATTGATGGATGGGCCGGGCACTCCTAAATGCTTTTGTTCTGTTACTTCAACATGTTCGGATACAGATACTGTATCTCACGGAGCTACCGAAAAGCCCGACAAAATTTATACGAAAACAATTTCTGGGCCCACACTTCTTTCGGGGTCTGTTTCATTTTTTGACAGATTGACTTTCTCAGGCGGGCAAAAGGTTAAGTGGTGATAAGATGTTCAACTCATTTGCATTTTGTACACTTTTTGTACGATGATAATCGAGTGTTTATCTTTTTATCAAGCCATTAGCTTTCGACGCCCACTCTGACTGGGAAAGTTTGTATATATTTTCTCTGTAGACGTTGCAGTATTTTCAAGACAATTTGTCAGCCCACTTGAGGAGGATAATTTATAAGTCTTCCGATATCGTTTTTCTGTTAAGTCAACAGGTTGATTTATTAATTGGACCGGAGACCGAGTCGGGAATTCGTTGAGACTCAATTTCAGTTGACTTTTTGTGATTTTTCAGGTTTTGTTTTCGGCTTTGCAAATGCATTTCTAATGAGATCTACTCGGTTTCGAGACGCAAAAAGCTTTTTGCTGTCTCACCGGCAGATGATGTCAGGTTCGCGAGTTGTTCTCTCTACTTAACCGAATTTGTTCTTTTGCTTTTGGCTCTAGCTTTGGCTTCTACTTCGTCTTGGCTCAATTGCGTTCCATAAAAAGCATAAATAAAACATTTCCCGACTGCGATCTGAGCTTTCTATTAACCGTTTTGCTGGGTGTCCAGCGGTTTGTGTTTGATCATAAATCAAAATTATACTTCTATTATCCGACTCGGGTTAGCATTCAATTTTCAACCGAAGTTAATTGATTTTTCAAAGTTTCCATCGGGGCTTTCCTGTCAACGATTTCTCACATTGCTGACCCGCCACATTGCATTTACCTGGTACAAAAAAAAATGTACAAAAAAGTACGTAGATTGTTTAACAAGCTGTAAAAATAATCACAACAACCATAACAATTTGCTGGAACGCCCACTCGAGTGCAGAAAAGTCGAAGAGATATCTGCCTGCAGTTCGCTTAACCCGCACCTGGCACATGTAAATTGCAAAATGGCCAATTGAGGTTGCTAAATCTGGTTGTTTATGGCTCATTGAAGACCTGGTAACTTAATCCCGAATCTTTCTTTGCCATCTCTTTGACCCAGATGAGTAATCAATTTATATGCCACGGCTTGTGGTTTTAACCAGGCTTGACATTTGTGATGATGATTCCCTCTCTTGTCTTCCAGAATTTGCATAGTTCCAAAGTGTTTATTTTGTTGATCCCCAATGTGTGTGGTCTTTGATGGTTTAACTCTGAAGTGTAAATGGTTTTCGGGTTTGACTTGCGGGCATTAGAGTTTGGAAACCTTTGTTCAAAGGCTGTACAAACAAAGGTTAGGCTTATATTGCTTTAGTAAATAATTCAGAAAATGAAAATATAAATATATAATTATATTGTATACTTTTGGGATCTATTATAAAATGATTATGTAAGCTTCTATAAATAAGTAGAGCAACTAAATAGAGTAGAAAACAAATAATGAACTTCTTCCAGGAACAGCTTAAAGTATAATATCACAAACAACTTTATCTATCAGTCCATGATATCACTACCTTTATATCCCAAATAGATTGTCCACAAATCTTAATGGCTTAATAGCTCAATATATTTGTTGGTAGCATATCTTTCCCATTGTTTATTTATAAAACACACAAAATGATTTCACACTTCTAAGATTTGGGTTATTAAATTATAATAACTTCCTTTGCCACTTTATTTTCTATGCATAGAGTCGTAAAAATTACGCAAATATAAAAATTATAATTAATAAACCAAGACAAGTCCCCTTCAAGTTGGTCATTCAGTTGTTTGCCAAAATTGTATGGGTGTGAATTTCGTAGCCTTTTAATGAGCTCAGGAAATCGTCGCCTTGAAGCTTGAAGATAAATAGAAGAAAAACAACTTTGAGCTAAGCACGCAGAAAATCTTGGCACACAAAAAAAAATTGCTAAATTACACTTCACCATAATTAAACAAGTAATGTTTTTTTTTCGCGATATAATTTAGTCTGCCGCCTGTCATGAGCAAGAAATATATTAGATATTCAGTAACTGATTCTTTTTTATGGCAAACAAAGAAGCAACTAAAATGAGCCGAGGCGTTGGCAAAAAAAAATAACAAGAGATATGTCTAGAGTTGGTCAAGAAATATTATTATAATTAATCTAGATTATTAAGCTAGATTAATTTTTGAATCGAAGCTTTAAATACTCTTTAAAAGTGTACGAATTAAAGCTACTTTATAATACCTTAAAGATGCATTTCTACATTTAAATGAATCACTATAAAAGGCTTTTATTTAAAATTTGTTACTATAATAATTTAATTTTAATTTCTTTCTTATCCATGGAACCCCAAATCCCTCTAAATACCACACATACCTCACATTAAAGAACAGTGCGAAATAAATACAGATATGTGGGCTGAGTTTGGCATCTAGCTGAGTTTCAAATTTATGAAATGCCGGAAATTATATATCAATCTCTTCAACGCTTTTCGCCGACTTTTAATCAAATTATAAGTAATGTCATAAAACCATTTTAATACCACAAAATTAAGTACTTAATATTTATCACCCCAAACCAAAATTATGCACAAAAAGCTGCATATTTAAAGAGATAAAAAAACGAACAAGTGTAGGCAGATTTTGGGGGCTGGCAGCTGACAGACTGACACTTGTTATTAGAGCCAACACTTTTCGCTTGGGTGTACTCGCAGATACATATATATCTTTGCATTTGCTGCAGGTTGTCAAATTGTAGCAATTTGGTTAAGTGCGTTGCAACCGCTGCAGCTCCTGAGTTTTTTTTTTTTTGTGCTTTCGCATTTATCTGCAGCTCTCGGCAGAAAAATAAAAAACGAACGAATCCCATATGTCTGTGGGCGGCGTCTCTCGTCGGCTCAATTTGAAACGCATTTTTTTCGAGTGGTTTTCACAACAACAGCAACAACAAGTTCAACTCCTCTGCAGCATTTAGCAGTACATAAAAATGAAGCACAACGGCATGGAATATATAAAAATGTACCACTCTCTATATAATTAAATCTGAAAATGCATTTTGTGACCACACGAAATTGATATTATTTTTTTTTCTTTCGCTTTTGGCCATTATGTAATCAATAGCTTGAATGGGGCCATCCAGCTGTAATGGGTTAAGATGTTGGCTGGGAAATTGATATGCAAAGGCAGCAAACGGCAGAAACGGCCACAAACGAAGTGAGATAATGAGGGTTAAGATGAACGGGTCAATATATGGTCGTCATGGTAGGAAACCCGAGATGAATAACTTAACGATGAATTATATACGGATTAGGAAAGTTAAATGTAGTTAAAATCAATCCAATTTGGTAATTTTTACGTGGAAGGGCTACCGGGTTTTATTAAATAAATATTATTATATCAATAATATGTTTGCAGACTATTTTTAGATATTTAATGTCGTATCTTAATGTAAACATTGAGATTTATACTAATCAAGGAACTTTTAAGCATTTCCTTTAAGCAATTTAAATTATATAAGTATTAATTAAAAGCACTTTGAAATAATGAAATTGCTTAAATATTCAACAATTATTTACAAATCTTATGGGAATAAATTCTACTATTTTCCCACCGTAATGAACCACTAAATCCCCCACATTACCATACCATCATCCTCAATTCCACATTCACTTAGCCAAATCACAGATTTGTCTGTCAATTAAATGAAGCTTACAGCAAAAGCGTTTTAAGCTCCATCTCGGAAGTTGAGCCATATAATTAACACTTATAATCGACCGAAATAAAAAGAGACTTTCAACTCAATGGCCTCTGAGGCCTCTCTCTCTTGCTCTGAACTCTCGAATTACTTGCACAAATAGCAATCATTAGACAAATTGCGCGGCCATTACAAAGTGCACTACGTGCCACCAACAAACAGCTTACAGAGCTTACAGAAAAGCGGCAATAAAAGCAGAGACAGAGTCAGAGACACAACAGCAGGCCCGAAAAAGCCTCTTAACTAACACTAATGCTTGATTAAACTTTCAAATCAACTAAAGCCGCCGAAGATGCAGTATCCGGACATTTCCCCTCCAGCCGAGACACTCCCCCTTTTTTTTTACGTTAAAGTTAAACTCAAGAGCCCGACAAGCTGGCAGCATCTTTCATCAACTTTGACACCCCGAGAGTAACCTGGCCCCTAAAATATTTTCTTCCTACTTTCCATGCGCTCTTTTTTTTTCCCATTTTTTTTGTCTTTCGGCTGGAACGTTTTTCCGCCTTGCGAAATTTATGGCCAGTTTTTCCCAGAGTTTCCCAGCGAGCGCCGAGAGCCATCACGCTTGTCACGTAGTTCAAGTGGTGCGCCAGTAAATTGCAACGCTTTATTATTGAATTATGTTTCATATTTTATTTAACTATTTCTCGCCGCCAGTTTCCCGCAAACACCCCACATCATTAGACAGCGATTTGGCCGTTGCTTTATGGGTTTATTGATTTCGAATTAATTGTGGAACACACCGATTGATGGCCAGCAACACGTTGGATTGCAGCTATAGTTGCAAATCTGTGCAATTAATCAAAATTGTCGGCTTGAATGGCTGCAAGTGAGCAGATAGCCGAGATCTGTACAGATTTGCGAGCTTACCTCATCGCGAGCTTTTTTAATTCGACCTGCCGAGTGTTATATTGACAGATTGACAAAATCGATTGAGTGGGTTTATTGGAGCGCTGATTGAAGCGATCGACAGCTGGGATTGAAATGTTGAGTGCTTTTTGGAGTGATCGATGGATTGGTTGCGGCATGAGATGAGTGAGATGTGAACTAGGTCTTGGATTTTCTAATATTTCGCAGACTTAAATGAATTTCTTCAATAAATTTAAGCATCGGTTAAAAAAAAAAATATTTGTAAATAATTTAAACCTTAAAAAAAATTGTTTTACTCTTAAAAGAATTTTATATTTGGCTTAAAACAAAAATACGCTTTATTCCCTTTCCAAAAATGTGTTTACTGAAATTTCCTATAATTATTTCTTAGAGTTTTCCTGTCAAATATGTTTTTCAAATAAAAACTTGCTATAAAAGCATACTTTTAGACACCTAAATAATTGATTTTAAATTGAAATAAAACCCTCAATTTTTTTAATTCCTCCCAACCAGCAGCCCAATTAGATAATTGTAAGAAACAATTTAAGTAATAGCTCTACCTCCCCAGAGACACCCCATTTACCTGTCGGCTGCATTTTTCTTAACCCACAAAGAGCCCAGATCTAATCTGTGACGCCCAGAACAATGTGCAAATAAATCATAATAATTATTGATTATATAGTTGCCCACACAAATCAAATCAAACAAAGGCTTCATTTCCAGCATTGGTCAGGCTCGAACAAAAGTAATTCGATTGGCAATTTGCATTACAAAAAAACTATTTGAAAATTGCAACAATTGTTCGTACAATCCGAAAATGACAATGAGGCGAAAAAGGTATTTTAATTACAAATAGCAAGAAGGCGGGCAAAGGCAAAGACGATAAATAGCTCCCTGCAAGTAGTGACGGTGGATGGATAGTTTGTAATTCCAGTGCAGTCCAGCCATTTTTCACGGCACAAATCAAAGTAAAAGAGGCAGTCAAGTGGCACAGCAGCAAACACCAACAGGTGCACTGTGAAAAATAAAAATTCCAGATAAGTTTATGACAAAATTTGTATGAGGTTTAAATGTTATGAAAACTTGTGCGACTTAGAGAAAATATAATCTTACTTGGGTAGAAGCTTTAGGCATTTTCTAAACGGAAATAAACAGGGGGGCCACAGAAATCGCTGTGAATTTTAATTCAATTTTAATAGCGTATAAAAATATGCTTTTAAATGTTACAAGGTATATATTTGTTGCATACTTTTGGGCACATCTATAATGGATTTCAATTCAATAGGAAATTCTGTGGCACCCCTGTTAAAAAATATAATTAAATACCTTTAAAGACTTATCAGAGTGAAACCACCTTAATATAAGGATTATGATAAATTATAAATAATAAATAAATAAAATAATCAAGTAAATAAATTATAAATATTTTAATTTCTTTTATTTCTCAAACCAATATAAATAAAACAGTTTAAAAGTTTTCTCTAGTAATTTCCAGTTTTCTCTAGTATTTCCTTAAAACGCTTTAAGAAATGTTATCACTACCCAAATATGAAAATTCTCATGCATTTTGACCAAAATATATTAAACATTTTAATCTAAAATGTATAAGAAATAATTTTTCGCTGTGTAGCAACTGCTGCTACCATCAACGGCAGCAGCGGCAGCAACAGCAACAATGAGCAGTCTGCATTCATTTGAATATGCGGCGCATGCAGGCGGACCCACAGATGCCTCTGGTACCCCCGGTAACCCCCTGAAAACCCCCTGAAACCGTCTCTTTCCGTCACCATCTATATCTATCTGCCTAGCATCTGTCAGAGCAAGTCGCCTGTAACTTTCCCCCATAAACTAGCGGCGAACTGCGACTTGGCCATGGCACAAGATAAAGAAATTGGCTGCACATTTTCGGATCACAGGGGACTTTATATACACATATATATAGTGGAAGAGAGGCGGGAAAATGGGGGAGTTGAACCGAAGGTGTCTGTCAACTATGCATTTTTTCCAGTGTGTGTTTTCCTCTGCTTTGTTTGTTTGTTTGCTTGTCAATCTGTTGGTCGGTCGGCGTTGCAGTGCGTTTCGAGTTTGTGCTTTTTTTCGGTTCGGTTTTGGTTTGGTTTTTCAGCCTCTGTCTGCCTGTCTTTTTCCCTCTTTTGATGCCTGATTATTTCACTTGATTTGTGTTATGCAAATTGATTTTCTTTTCTCTCGTCGCCGTTGTTGTTTGTCGAGTGTCTTGTGTGTGTGTGGATTGTGTGTTTGGTGAGTTGTTTATGGAAAGGTAGCTACCTTTTTGATTGGCCTTTGTGCAATAGTTAAGCTTATGATTGCACTTGAATCAAAATTTGTGGCGACAGATCTATGATCTATGATATGAGAGTGTATGAGGTTAAGTGAATGGCTTGTTTATCTTATTTAATTGATTTTACAATTATTTCATAAGCTTAAATCATATTTGTTTGAATATTTATTGAATATTTTGCTGTTTATAATTAATTCCTATTGTTAATGAAAAAATACTCAAAGGGAAATTAATGTTTATAAATAGATTAAAGGTTACGGGAAGCTTTCTTTTAATTATTATAAAGTTTATAATATTTGGTGACTTTTATTAAGGGTATTTAATATTTATTTATATGATATATTTAATTTAAAGAGACTTTTTAATATAATGGGGCTTATTATAATATCTTAAAATATCTTTAATTTATAAGAGTATGAAAATTGTTCAAAATATTACAAAGAACTTGGTATGTATTCAATAAACTGTTTAAGTTTACAAAAAATAATATTTTAAAATATAAAACAAGTTCAAGAAATGCCCAAACTTGTAAACTCTAAAATCCTTTCAACAAATCCAATTGCCATAAATCCTAATCGCCAATATTCTCCATATTTTCCGCATTTTCTGCATCAATTCAGTGCACAATTCTATGGCTTTATTTAGCCATTGCCACAGAGACGACTGAATCTTGACCAAAACAGCAGCCCAAACAAACAATGCAGCCAAGTATCTGTATCTGCATCTGCATCTGTATCTGTATCTGTATCTGTATCCGCAACTAACTATCTGCATGGCGGTGGGTAATAGTAAATGGGTTCCACATGGCTGAACCGATACACTCTCATTGTAGTCTCTGTTTTACTGTTGATTTGCCTAATTTCGCTTTACGGCTCTCGGAGGGGACGTGGACGCCCACGATTCCGTAATTCCGTATGGAAAACGCTACCATTTACGATTGCCCCCGCGCCGAGAATTTATTGCAATCGGTGGGCAGTGCAGACAGACCTTTAGATGCCATAACTTTCCACTGGCTGGCTGCCTGGCCAGTGCAAATGCAAACTATTAAATAATTAATGGAAAACCTATAGTGGGTGCCAAAAGTAGCGGCAGGCAATTGATTAATTGTTTTAGCGTGTTTTTTAGGCTTAAACCCCCATTTCTACCAATAAGTTGCAGGGTTTCTGAGGTAGTTCTGCGCTATTATTCGCGTGTTAGAACAGCGATCGCTATTTTGGAGCTCGGGGCCAAACGTGTTTCGCCGTCTCTTTGCTGGTTTGCTGGAATATGCAAATTAATGAGCGGTGAGCTTGAGGTTGCTATTGAGATTGAGTATCTAACAGATACGTGTGCGTGTCGCTCAAAAACTCAATCGGACAGGTCTCAAAGCGAGCGTTTTGCGTTTTGCTTGCTCTCCACCTTCATATCTCTCGCCATATCTCAAGCTCTCTCAATATCGGCGTAGTCGTCGCACTGAAATCGCTGAAATCTCGCCAGTTTCATTTGAGCCGCGCTAAAAACCGATACGCGACAACGGCTGACACAAAAAAATAAAAAATAACGATAATAACAACAACGGAAAACGACCAGCAATTTTTTGAATAATTATTAGGCAGCGTTTTGTTGGTTGTACAAAGAAATTAGCAAGCAAGTCAGCGAAAAACGTGCAACGAATGTTTTATACATATACACCCAAGGAAAAAGTTTATGAAAATATTAAAAATTATTATTATAGTTTAGTGAAAAAGTGGTGGTAAAAAGAAGTTGGCGAAACGAAAGAGATAAATAGATACCGCAACGAATCTCAAAGGCGGCACTGAAAGATACAACGAACCGAACCGAACGGCAGTCACAAAAAAGAACACCCAACACGACCTTGACAAAGTCGCAAAATACAAAAACAAAACCGAGAAACACAAGACTCAAATGCTACAAAGACTAGTCATCAAGAAACAGCCGAAAAGCAACGAATAAACTGTACATAATACAAAAAAAAAAAGTGTATACAAGCCGAAAGTATTATTTAAAGTGTATTATTAATTATAAAAGAAATACGAAACTACGCCCCCAAAAATACAAAAAAATCAGACAAAACAATTACGAATTTATATAGCCTTTAGTGGGCGTCTGTCTCAAATGTGCCATAAAATATATAGAGATAACGAAGAAGCCCGAGTCCCAATTAACTAAATAAGTGAACGAGGAATGTTTTGGCTGCGCCCTCAAGGACGAGCGAAGAGATTGTGAAATGTTCGCCCCCCGAAACTCGTCGCCAGTTGCCATTTACGGCAAGGAGGATGTGGCCGCCTATGAGGTAAAGGTCGTCCACTTACCAAGACGGAACGGAACGGAACGGAATCGATTCCGCCAACCGAAGCGACCGACTTGGCTCAACTTTCATTTGCCACGGTTAGAAAGCAATCAAGTTCTCGCCGGCTTTCCACTTTTGCATATTGGTTAGAGCCAACACATCCGTTTGGGATTTGGATGTGGACATAGATATGAATAAGGCAGTGGCTATGTCTACAGCTAGATATATATCCAGGGTACAGCTCTCTGCCCACTCGGAGCGGACCCCACCGACTCATGATTCATTTCGCTGCGGGCCTTTGTCCCCGCACTTGTAATGGATTTTTGTGGTTTTTTCTCTCCGGCATAAATATTCTATTTGAGCTCGAATTGCTAGCTTTGTGTGCCCCAGGGTAATTATGGGCAATTAGCTAATGTCGGCAGCTTCTAACGGCCAAAGGAATCTCAATTGAATATGCCAAGGAAAGAGTTTCGTTTTGTATTTGAAAAAACAAACGAAAAAATCCACCTTGATTCGATTTTGTTCTATCGAA
Organism: Drosophila triauraria; assembly: GCA_014170255.2. Taxonomy (NCBI): domain Eukaryota; kingdom Metazoa; phylum Arthropoda; class Insecta; order Diptera; family Drosophilidae; genus Drosophila; species Drosophila triauraria. The sequence continues at coordinate 12,693,562 of CM024334.1, forward strand.
AATCTCTTGGCTTGGCTTTGGCTTGGATTTTTGGCTTGTTTTCATCGTCATAAACATGTGGCTCACGTAAGCACCTTCGAGATACAAATGTATCTGGAAGGTATATTGAGCTGCTATTTATAAGTACAGTGTGGCTTCTATAGAGAGAAAAGACTCTTTTAAATTTAAAATTGAAGTTTATTACAAACTCAAAGATGGCTCCATTTTTTCGTACAGATTAACTAAAAACATTAATATTTTGTCACAGTTTTTGAGGCAACAAATTAAAGTCTACCAACAATTTAATTTCCTTACCTGTATTTATTATTAATCAGTTACAGAAAATATAATCTATATAGTGAATACCCTTGCCTTATATTGCTTCATTGTACTGAGCCAACACTGTATTTTTCTTTCTACTTGTTTTATTATATTTTTTTTTTTTTGCATTGTTATGAGGGCCATGTACGGTCTTCGACTAAGCCGATGAAAGCCAATTGGAAATGCACAAAACGTGTTACGGCCAACCAAACAACAAAAAAACATAACGAAATCATAAAACAACAAAATTCTATTTGCTAATAAAAAATAGAAGAGAAAAATAGTGCATGCCGCAAGCCGTAAGAAGTCAACATAATTTTAATTAATATTCATTTGATAAAGCCACACTCAAAAGTCTTTTGACTTATCGGCATTTCAATGAATTCATGCCTGAATTATGCAAGAAATTCTTAATGGAAATCTTTTCCTGATTGGCTATTTATTTATTGATTAAACTGGTTGGAAATTAAGCCTTGCCTTTGTTTTGAGGCGCCAGCTCTGGGCTTTTTGGCTGCTGGAGTGTAACCGAACTAATAATTTGCGGCATGCCATGTTTTCCCCCAGAGCAGAGTCTTGATTGGATTAAATATAATTACTTACGAGCATGTTCAATTATAAATATTAATAAAGCAGTGGAGAGATGGAACCCCATTTAGTTATATGAAGTTGTACCATGTAGCTACAAGTTAATTTCCTCATATTGCAGGCTGGCTTCGATCGGTTCTTACTGAAGAAGGCTTTCAATTTGCATAAATTTCAGACTTGAATTTATTTGTGGATTTTTGATTTTTGTGCGGCCTTAAGGTAAACATTTTCATTGCGTGACTTTCGGTTGACACCTGTCGGCTCTCGGCTGAAAATATTTCAGCTTATTTGTGGCCTTTTTCGCTCGAATTGTGGGCAGCAAAAATCCGAAAACCACTGTGGGTTGGGTATTTAGAATTTGGCCAACAATTGCAGCCAACAGCTGCGTGCATTGAACCTGGTCAAAACGATAAACAGAGAGTGACTCCATCATTAGGTTGGACACTTCATTAACAAAGTCCGGGCATTGGGCCAAAAGCCACTTGACCGAAAAGTGATTTGCCTCGGGGGCCGCTTCTTGGCCAATTTACTGTTTGTCTGGTCATGGCCAAGATGTCGTCACTCGACGAGCGCCCAGCCGGCGTTAAATAATAATTAATTATCATTTAACTGACGCATCTGTCACACGGAATGGAAATTTGAGTATCTCAGTTCTTCTTCTCTCCGCTGGACATAAATTTCGCTACTACACCAAATATGTAACCAAAGAATTTGGCTTTGTTTCGGGCTGGTTTTTTGTGCTGCCATTTTTTGTTGGATTTGGCAACTCCCAAATTAAGCTTTGATGAATGGCGTGTGTTGACTTCCGTTTGGGCAACAAAACAAAAAATAAAGTAAAATAAATTTGATGGAATACAAACAATTCGAGCCTTTGGACTACCTGCGGCAGTTTTTTGTGGTAGAGAAAAAATACGTTTTTTGAAAATACCCGTTTCAATAGCAGGGGAATTTTTTGAGCAGGGCTTGATTGATTTTTTACAAAACACAGAAAGAACAAAGGAAGGAAATGTTATTTATTGATAAAAATATTATAATTTAAATTCTTTGATTTTTATTGTAATGCAGGGATAATAATAATGATAAATTCGCACTCTTAAAAATACGATTAGTATATAAATAAATATAAATATAATAAATTGAGTAACGAAATATTTTCTATTCATAAAGTAAACAATTTTAGTTGTAAGCAAGGCAATTTTAAGGGAAGTAAATAGCTTAAAACTAAACATTATTAATATTATTTAATTTATTTTCTGTGGAAAAACATTGTTAGCAAAAGCAGGCTTAATATTAATATTAAATTCGCACTTTAAAAATACAATTACATTATAAAAAGATATAAATGTAAAGAAAAAGTAGCAAAATATTTTATATTTATAAAGAAAACAGTTCTCGTTGCAAATGAGGTATTTTTAAGCAAGTAATTCGGTTAAAACTAAACAAAATCAATTATTTTCTGTGTTAAAAACTAATAATTAGATTCAACATTAATAATAATATTAATGCTACACTCACTGAAATACATTAAATACATTATAATACATTACATATGTATTATCTATATAAATTTCAACCTTTAAGCTTGACTCCTAAATAAATAAATCTCCTGAAATTACAAAATAAATTCCATTAGTTTTTCAACAGCTTCTGCTACGTCTAATTATCATTTCAAAACGAATTAAGTCCCCCAGCAGTTGCAATCAAAGCTCACGGATTTGGTTGCGCATACGCCCCGTAATTGCTCCCTCGATCTCGCTCCCTCTCTCTCTCTCTGTCGGCTCCCTCGCTCTCTCTAATTTTCTACTCAAACGAAATCGATTCCAGTTGGTCATGATTCGGGGGAAGCTTTGATTAACATTTTTCCGTCATGGCTAGCATATTTTCATTGTTGCCATATTTTAGTCATGCTCAGAAAATTTGTTTACAATTTCACGGCATAAATTGTTGTCATTAAAAATGCAAATATGCGGGAGAGGACTGCGAGATGGAGAACCTACTTAGCGAGAGGGGGAGAGCTCAAAAACCGGTTCCATAGATCGACCTTATGCATTAAAATATAGATTTTAAAGGCGGCTGCTGCGTTGGTGTCGCTTGATATTCGCTTAAGTGAAACAAGCCAATAAAATAATTCTCGTAGTAAACAAACGCTGTGAAGTCTTTTTTTGCTTTTGTTTTGAGATGATCTCAGCTGGAATGTATTCGTTTACTTTGTATCTCCGAGTCCGAGTTCGGATTTGCGACGCAGAAATAATCAAGCATCTTTTGGATGCTCTTTGTATGCCAGAGTTGACAGAAGTTGTTTCTCGGATCGCCCACAGTTCACTTCTGATTTACGCCTGTCTATATATTATTATTCGATACTCGATACTGGCAATGCGGTAGTGTTGACTTGCACTTCCTTTTCACTTGTTGCTGTCTGCTGTTTATTATTGTTAGCTTTGCAAAAACCACCTGTTCTATTCGGTGTTGTACGCCCCTAATTGTTTTAGTTTTGTTTTTATGCCTTTTTTATACCCGGTACCCATAGGGTACAAGGGTATTATAAGTTAGTGCCAACCGAGAATGTATGTAACAGGCAGAAGGAGAAATCTCCGACCCTATAAAGTATATAAATTTAATCAGCGTCACTAGCCGAGTCGATCTAGCCATGTCCGTCTGTCCGTCTGTCCGTCTGTCCGTCTGTCCGTCTGTCCGTCTGTCCGTCTGTCCGTCTGTCCGTCTGTCCGTCTGTCCGTCCGTGTGAAACAACAGATCTCAGAGACTATAAGAGCTAGAGTTACCAAATTTGGTGACAACATTGGAATCTGTTGCACGCAGATCAAGTTTGTTTTAAAATTTGGCCACGCCCACTTCCGCCCCAAAACGAATAAAACTTAAATAAGCTAGATTCGTAAATTTTGGCTCAAAGTAAATAGATACAATAAATAAGTAGGCATTTGCGGACGTTTTCTGAAAATTTGAGTAAAATCGGATGATAAACATGGAAGTTATTAAACAATTAAGTTTCTTACCATCTTGAGCCACAACGGCAGTAGCGAAAAAAAGTGTTGCGTGCTTTTGGGCGCAGTATTAATTCGTAATGCAGCTGCGTACAGAATTTGTCTCTTTTAAACTTTGCTCAACATGTTTTTGGCAAAATTTGTCTTTATTTGTCAACATTTTGTTTTTCCCATGTCCGTGTGCTATTTAATTTCACGCACAATACTTTGGGTACCGGGTATCTCACAGTCGGTGGCACTCGACTGTAGCTTTCTCACTTGTTTATATTTATAACTCATAGGTAGTTGCTTGGGCAAGATCAAGGTGAAGCTCAAGTGAGGCGTAACGAGCGGCTGGTGAATACAAAGAGCAATATTTGTTAGGCTTTAATGAATGAAATCATTAGGGCTCTTTAGGTAACAAGCTGTTGTGCAGGTTTTAAAAATTTCCATTGAAAAATATGACACGTGCTTCAGTAGAAAATTTTCTTAGATGCTCTAAAGGTTTTTCATTTGAATTTAGAAAGATTTATTACCCTTAATACCTAAAGCTATGACCTATATTTATTGAGGTAAACTTATACTAAAGCTTTATCGTAAATTTACATTTAATATTCATCGTAAATTTACATTTAATAATAAAAATTAAAAATAAATTTAATATACTTCCCTTTCTTAACTCGGCTCTACCTTAATTAATTTAATTTAAATGAGGGTTTTTTCTTACCTTTTAAATGAATTAAAATTTGCAATAATAAAATTCCCTATCACCTTTCGCCCCTTGTGGGGAAATATAAAAATTCACACAGCTTGTCCGATATCTGCCATATATGAAAAACGGTACAAAAATCATTGGAAAATCATGTTAACATGCTGAGGCAATTTCTGTTGTCTATGTTTATGTAAATCGCAAAAGGCTGGGCTCGTATGTAAACACACACGGCAACGACATGATAAATGTGCGAATTGTGTGCTTTAACAATTCACACAGCAAGTTATCTTCGTTAGTTTTTATTTTTGGCAAATATTATGAACGAGGGTTCAATATTCCATCAACTAAACGACCTTGCTGGGGCGAAAAAAACCAGGCAAATGAGCTGACATGATGTAATATCTAATGGTTTGTCTTTATTTTTTTGCAGATAAAACTCAAAAAGGTCCTGGGCCTGACTGTGTGCAGCAATGCGGCTTTGGATGTGTCCCCAGTCAGCGGCCTGCTGGCCTATCCAGCTGGGTAAGTTCCACATTCGATATACTATATAGTACATATATCTGGTTTATATATCAAGCTGTGCGCCGAAAACGGAAACATTCAGAACATTTCTTTGCGTGGTTTTCCATTTCCTTTTTGGCTCTGAAAACCCCAAATGCCTTTAAAGTTGCAGCTTTAAGCATGGCACCAAATAATTTGCTATGAAAATCGTTGATTTAATCTCTCAACTCAGCTGTCACACATGGCAGAGTTTTTCCATCTCGTGACCGCTAAAGGGGGAAAATGGGAGTGGAAAAAATGTGACATAATGTCAGTCAGATACTTGCACATTTTAATGTTCAATCCAAGGAGGTTTGCATTTGCTCACAATTGCTGACTACCCGGCGTATACGTAACAAGCTTAAATTTAATAATAATATTTATCAATGACAGATTGTTTAAACGAAAGCTTGACAGTCAATGGGCAGTGGAATGCGGCAGGAAATGTCTCTCTGGACTAAGATAATTGGCATTCAAGAAAATCCACGGCAGTTAACTTTTCACCAAACTTTAATCTTTAATTCACTTGCTTGATCCTCTTGAATATTTTGGTGTCTCATTTAAATACTGTTTCTTTATCCAGACAACATTTCAATTAAAGCGAATTAAGCCGAGGAACTCTACTAATAATGTGCATTAACAAAATGTGCATATTTGCGCTTGCACTGCGCTGTAAAAGTTTCTTTTTTTTTATTCTTGGTTCACACACATGTGTGTGCAAAAAGGGCCATTTGTAAGCATGAATAAATAGCAAATGCTGGCGAGCATTTTTTCCAAGCTTAATAATGAGCAGCAAATGCACTTGAATGAATTTTAAGAAAACTTTTTAACTTAAATTGTAAAATATAAAGCCAATTTATGTGAGATAATTTTTGCTTTATTATAATTGTAATTAATTGGAAAATATTTTAAAGTGACATTTTTTAATGGAATTATTTGTATAAGTAACCCAATCCCTTCTGAAAGTGTATATCCCTAAGTGAAAGATGTGGGCATGATGCTCTCATTAAACGAGCAACAGAGGCTACAACAGAAAATAGACCCGGGATGCCAAACAGCAGCTTAATAATGAGCTCGGCAGGCAGTTAGCTTCTGGCATCAGAGGGTTAAGCGGAGGCAGGCAGCAATGGTTGAAGGTGGCGGGACGGAAAAGCAAAGGACCAGGCTGGCAAAGGAAGCAAACTGGAACTGGGCAGAACCCACATCCTTGGGCATTTTAAATGTGTAGCCAACTTTTACTGCCTGTCTTGGTCAAGGACGTCTTTAAATGGTTGGGCCAGCAGTAAATGCGATAGAGTGGGCGGAAGTGAAACTGTTAACAGGCTTGACTGTGCAGACAGAGAAATTTAATTAATTTGGGGATCGTGAGGAGGATAAAAGGGCTATAAGAAGTCAGACACAAAGTTCTTCCACAGAAACATAAAACAAAATAACTGGTAAATAGAATAGATAATTACAAGCTTACTTAACTCGCTATTAGACTTTGTAATTATAAACAATTTTGTATTAAATGCTTAGGTTAATATTAAGAAATATATATAAATATATTTCTATTTATTTGACGATTTCTTAATCATTAAAATGATTAAGAATGATTTTATCAACATCATTTTCTTGTCTACTACAGCCTTTTGAATGAAAATAAAGTTTCATTCTGGGAATTAACTCTCATTCTTAGAATTTTATTTAACTTGGCATTGAATCAGCAGAGAAACCCAATACTTTTTGCAAATAAAAAAACTACAAATTACCTTTAATTTAAACATCTGGCTAAGCAGTAACACTTGTGCTTTTTAATCATTTATTGTATTTGCTATTTTTCTTGTTTGATTATTTATGGACAATTTAACAAATTGCATTGAGTAGATAAAATCATGCAACATGCTAATTAGTAGTTATTGTTTTGATATTTATTGATTAATAATTTACAAGGTATTCAAAATTACTTTAATGGCAATTTTTTATTGTTAATAATGGCCAAAGATTCTTAAGACATACTTTATTTATCAGAAGGTCAAGATGAATTCCAGGAAACTATAAAAATAAAAAATTAAAAATATTTAAAAAACAAATTACAAAATAGAACAACATCAAATACGGTTAAAAATTTTCCAAAATACGTTTTCCCACGATTGTAGCCCCCAAAATATGCTATACTTTTTGCTCACTCGGAGCCGGGTATTTTTCGACTTTAAAATGCATTCCTTAACTTATAAAATTTTTTTTTGTAAATTTTTTAGCTGCACCGTGGTGCTCTTCAACGCCAAGCGCCAGACACAGGCCTACCTGGTCAACACCTCCCGCAAAGCATTCACATCCGTGGCCTTCTCGCGCTGCGGTCGCTACGTGGCCACCGGCGAGTGTGGCATTAATCCGGCGATCAAGGTCTGGGAGCTGGAAACTCCCAATGGCAGTCTGGAGCACTGCACCGGCGGCAGTGTTCTAGTGGAGTTTGTGGATCACAAATATGCCGTCACCTGTGTGGTGAGTCCTCGAGTTGAGACTCCTTCAATCTCCCTGTTTATTTATTCTCTTCTTATTTCGATTGCAGGCCTTTTCGCCCACGGGCAAGTACCTGGTATCGGTGGGCTCGCAGCACGACATGATTGTCAATGTGTTCGACTGGCGGGCCAACCTCAAGATGGCCTCGAATAAGATCAGCTCCAAGGTGGCAGCAGTTTGCTTCTCCGAAGACGGCGGCTACTTTGTCACTGTGGGCAATCGCCATGTCAAATACTGGTATCTGGAGGGTGGCAGGAAGGTGAGTCTCCAGCGGAATATAATAACTAAGAAGTCAAAGATTATATTAATTAATTGCGCAATTTAGCTTGGCCTTTTTATGATCGATGCTACTTTGCAGCAGAATTTCTCTGAATTCTGCATTATAAATGAAGAGAGCTCTTTGCTGTTGTGAATATTTTATGAAACATTTGCCTGTGAAGGTCATGGCTAATGGATTTCTGCTTCCTTCTTTTTGCAGTACAAGGACCCCATTCCCCTGATGGGTCGGAGCGCCATTCTGGGTGATTTGCGGGACAACGACTTCTGTGCGGTGGCCTGCGGCAAGGGTGTGTGTGCGGAGAGCACGTACGCCATCACGCGGCAAGGCCATCTGGTGGAGTTCAGTTCGCGGCGCCTGCTGGACAAGTGGGTGCAGTGCCGCACCACCAACGCCAACTGTATCTGCGTCAATGAGCGCTTCATACTCGTCGGCTGCGCCGAGTCCATCATCCGCATCTTCAACGCCGAGACGCTGGAGTACGTGACCACGCTGCCGCGCACCCACTACTTGGGCGTGGACGTGGCCCAGGGCATCCAGATAAACCATATAATGTCGGTGCCGCAGCAGGCCAAGTTCCCCGATTGCATTGCCATGGTGTTTGACGAGCAGCGATCCAAGGTGAGGAGGGATTTGAAGGGAAATAAATTCTTTATAAAATTCCTAAAAATGACTTTCGTTCTCCGTCAGGTGAGCTGCGTCTACAACGATCACTCGCTGTACATCTGGGATCTGCGCGACATCAGCCGCGTGGGCAAGTCGCACTCGTTCCTCTACCACTCCACGTGCATCTGGGGCGTGGAGACAGTGCCATATAATGTGGAGCGGGAGCCATCGCAGACGCTGCCGGAGGAGTGCTTCGTCACCTGCTCCTCGGACGACACGATCCGGGTGTGGGGACTGGATGGATGCACAAACAATGATATTTACCGCAGGAACATCTACTCCAAGGAGCTGCTGAAGATCGTTTACAGCGACGAGGAGCTGCAGTTCATCAAGGATCAGGGCTCTTCGCTGTTCGACAAGGCGGGCAACTCCTCGTACGACGGCAGGAATGGGGTGCGCTGCATCAAGATCAGTCCGGAGCTGCAACATCTGGCCAGCGGCGATCGGTGTGGAAATATTCGGGTCTACAGCCTGGTCAACCTGCGTCTGCTCACCACCATCGAGGCGCACGAGTCGGAGGTGCTGTGCCTGGAGTATTCCAACGACAAGATCGAGCGGAAGCTTCTGGCCAGTGCCAGCAGGGATCGCCTGATCCATGTCTTTGATGTGGCCCAGAATTACCTGCTGCTGCAGACGCTGGACGATCACAGCTCCTCGATAACCTCCATTAAGTTTGTGGGCGCCGGACTCAACTTCCAGATGATAAGCTGCGGCGCCGACAAGTCTATAATGTTCAGGAGCTTTCAGGTGGGTTTTAAGGCATTATCCTTTAATATTTGGTATTAAATTATCTTCCTTGCAGGGCAACATCTTCATGCGCGGCACCAACACCTCGGGCAAGACGACGCTGTACGACATGGAGGTGGACTCGAACTCCAAGCACATTCTCACCGCCTGCCAGGACCGCAATGTGCGGGTTTATGGCACCCAGAATGCCAAGCAGACGAAAACCTTCAAGGGCTCGCACTCGGACGAGGGCAGTCTGATCAAGCTCAGCCTGGATCCCAGCGGCATCTATGTGGCCACATCCTGCACGGACAAGACCCTGGCCGTCTACGATTACTACTCCAGCGAGTGCATGGCGCGGATGTACGGCCACAGTGAGCTGGTCACGGGCCTGAAGTTCACCAATGACTGCCGACACCTAATCTCGGCGAGCGGCGATGGCTGTATCTTCATCTGGCAAGTGCCCCACGACATGATCGTGACCATGCAGGCGAGGATGTCCCAGCAACGTCTCCGATCGGGTCATGCTCCCATTGCCGCGGCCCCTGGCTCCCCTTTCGCCCACAAGGAGGGCATAGTCCTGGAGTCGCCGACGAGTGAAATGGAGCAGCCCAAGTTCGGGGTGACCGAGCGGTTCTCGGACGTGGGCCAGCTGCCTCAGTGGGCGATGAGGAAGGCGGCCGGGGACTCGGATAGCGGTGCCCTGTCCATACCCACGCCCAGCGGTGGTGGATCCCAGGCCAATGTGCCGGCTGCTCTCCAGGCCGCCTCCTCCATGGGCAATCTGAGCTCGTCGCCAAGTCAACAGCTGCCAGGACTGGCACCCAGGCCCCGGGGGAGATGGGCCCAGCGGAGCAGTCAGTTGGAAACGGCAGATGACCTGCGATCCAACTCCGAGAGCCCGCTGGGCACTGTTTCCTCCGTGGGCGGACACAGTGGCGTTAATGTCCAGACGTCTGACTATAACAGTGCCTCCTCCAAGGACATTATGTACAATCAAACCTACTTGAGCGAGGACTCCTCCATTGACTCAGGAATGGAGACGCGCAGGGGCGAGCTCAAGTTTATTGGCAGCAGCAACAACGGGACCGTCGTCACAGTGTCATCCGTTTCCTCGTTGGCTGTGTCTGCCACCAATGGTGCCATTACAGCTGCTGCAGCTGCCGGAGGAGCTGGCCAGCAACAGCAACAGCAGCAGCAGCGACTCCAGCTGCCGGACAAGCGGGGCAAGCCGGGCCTGCGCTTCGATACCCAAACCCACGATCACGACGGCGATGTGGAGGACATCTCCGATGGGGAGAGAACAAGCTCGGATCATGGCATGTTCTACAACAACTTGGCGCCGAGTACGCCAACGTAAGTCCCTGGAAAATAATATATAAATGAATACTCATTTAATCCTTCTTTCCCACAGTGACTTCAAGGTGACGGCCATGAACGAGGAGGAGCTGCGCAAATCCATGCGCCGACCCAAGTTTGAGAAATCAGGTCTTCAGCTGGTCACCTCGACGCTCAGCGGCAATGGCAGCTCGCATACGGCCAGCACCGGAACCGGAACTGGTACCTCCGACACCGAGGACGAAGGCTCCACGCCCAGTGCCGAAAATGCCGAGCGTTCGCTGGCCTCCACGCTGGGCGGCAGCTCGGAAAATCTGCCGCAGAGCAACAACAGCTTCCTGCATGCCGCTCTGCCCGAGGGACCGGGACTAACCATGGAGAGGGGCACCAGCAGTAAGATTTCAAGAGGAACTTTGTATATAAAAAGATTGTATATATTTCTGTCTTCGCCTAGGTCGCCGCAGCATCAGTGCCAAGCACAACACGGAGAATGGCAAGAGCGTGGCGGCACCGCCCACCATCACCAAGTCGTATACGAGCACCAAGAAGGAGGAACTGCTGCAGGTCATCAACAAGGTCAAGCAGCAGCTGGAGAATGTAAGTGCGAGGCATCTTCTATTTCGGCGTATTTCCGTTTTGCTCCCAGTTTTATTTCCCCATTTAATTTATGCTCTTTCTTTTGTTGTTTTCTCTGTATTTTTTATGTGTGTCCCCCATTATTTGTTTTTGGTGTCTGGTCTGTGTCCTTCAATCTCCAACTTCCCCAAAAAACCCAACCCAACACATGCACCCAAAAAAAATATATATATTTACTGTGTGTCTAGGGTACCCGCAAAAATGGCAACACAAGGTTGAATGCTATAGTCGAGGTGAGCCTGATACTAAGGACTGTTTTACGGTTCTATAAGGATGCTTCCTCTGAATTGAACATTTTTTCACAAAGCTTTAAGACTAACAGAAGTTTAACTAAAAGTGCAGTTCATATATTTATATTTGAAAAGACATTTTTGATCTTAAAATCCATATAAATTAAATTCTAATAACAATTCCTTCATTCAAATTTAAATAGAAACAACTTAAACACCCTAAAATGTAATAATACTTAAACGAAAACCTCCTGTAACGCTTAAAATTCCGTAACTCTTGAGGAAACTAAATTAAATAAATTTAATCCTTTATAAAGTAAAAAATAAAAATAAAAAAATTAATTTGCATCGGCCGGGAATCGAACCCGGGCCGCCCGCGTGGCAGGCGAGCATTCTACCACTGAACCACCGATGCTTCGTGGCGTTACTCCAACCAAACCTCAACTTGCCACATCTGCTGTCATCACATCCACACACTCACTTGTCCCAAATAGCAAGCAGCTGTGTCTAAAAATAGCCCAAACCTAGCAGCGACTAGCAAAGAAACCTGCTTAGTCAGATAAGCCGCTGGCCGAGTCAGCCAAAGATGTTGCTTTCCACTAAACACAGCGCTCAGACACTCAACCCAGCCAAAAAACTACTCACAAAACTAACTCCTATTCCGCCAATTTCACTCAAAATAAACAGATATTAGCTGGAGCTTTTGGTTAAATACTAATACTATTTATATTTCGATTTTACTATTTTTAAATAAGCTTTTATTTAGTTCAAATAATATTATTATCATAATAAATACATAATTAAAATTGCTTATGAAACTTTTATTAAATAATAAAAACTAAAGTATTATATGTTTCACAAAACTTTTATTAAATAATAATAGCTAAATAATTAAAATATTTTGTAAAACTTTTATTCAAAAATAACTATTTATTAATTTTAAATGTGAAATGTTAAACTTATCTTAGTAATTCTCAGAGTAAGAACAATTTTTAAAATGCTAAAGAGAAATGCTGACTGGGAATTAAGTCTACAAAATGGTATATACTTTTAACTAAATAAATATAACCATGTTTTTAATAATATTTAAATAAATAATATTAAAACAATACTATTAATTCATTTTTAATGAGAACTGTTCTAAAATACTTACAAGTTTACAGAATTGAAACAATTTTTAAAATGTTAAATAGAAGTGATGACTGGGAATTCATTTTACAAAATGGTATATATTTTAGTAAATAAAAATAACCATGTTTTTTATACACAATATTTAAATTCTCACATTCTTCAGAGGTTAAGATCTAAACGTTATTTTACTTAGGGTAAAACAAAAAGAATTATTTGCTTTGTTCAGTTTTGGATTTGATCTTTAAAATATAATTCAAATAAAATTTCTCCTGACAGTTTAAATATGAAAAGTCTTTTTTGTATAAGATACATTATCTTTTTTTTTTGTTTTTGTTATTATTAGGTAACTCTCAACCTCTAACAAATCCCTTTCTTTATTAAATAATCTGGTTATGCTTTATGAGTTATTTCTAAGATTTATTTTCTAATTTCTTTCATCATGTTTATTATAGTTTTGTTATTATTTAACTAACCAAAGTCCTTAAACAAACTAACTAATATAACAGCACCGTTCTAATTATTAATAATATAATTAATAACATACTTTTTTTCGACCCACAGGTAGGCCATAGACCCCTTCGGGGAAGCCATAGCATATCGGACCTGAGTCTGGCTGCCAATTTGGATGGCTCGAGGAATGCGGGCGGCGGTGGCCCAGGACGTTATACAAAGCCAGGTGAGGAACTTAAGATGAAATAGGGATCCCCAAGAGCCATGAGACCCCGTATAACTGTTCCCTAACCAAGTTGGACCTTGTAGGCTAATGTAACTCTCTTTCTCCCGTTGTTTGCTCTCTCTCTCTATATATATTGTCTATATCTTTTTGAATACTGCTCTCTCCCTTTTTTGTGCTGCGTAATGAAAAATCGAACGGTGTAATATTTTTGGATGTATTTTTAAACCCCTCTGAAAACGTTGACTCTTGACTAACCCTATTAGTTGCTTCCCATGACACTTTGCAGTATATTAGTACCCAAAAATCAACAACGACAGCAGCAGCTGCTGCGACTGCTGCAACTGTAACTCCCCCGCAGCAGCAGCAACCTCCGAAGGAGCAACATCAGCAGCAATATATCCCGGCAGCCGCCTCTCAGCAGTTTTTCAACTGTGCTGCTCCCAAATCCAAGCTGCAGCAGAACTTCCAGACAATGCGACAGGTTCAACAGCATTATCCTCCCTATCCCCACCACGTGGGTGTCCATCAGATACATCCGCCACCCGGGGTGCCCTTCGGTGGCTCCTCATCCGCAGTCCAGCGTCAGCAACATCATCAGCAGCAGCACCAATACCAGCAGCAACAGCAGCGGGTGAAGAGGAATCCCGCTGGGAATAATAGACGGACTCCTAGTATCTTGAAGCACTACAAATCCTGTCCAGTATCCCCCGTGCACGAGGAGGTAGAGTGGTCCGCCGAGGGCAATGAAAGGGGAGCTCTGCTGGGCGAACCAAGAGGCACTCCGTCTACGCAGACGATGCCAGAACTATTCTGGACATGATCCACGCGGATACGGAGAAGATGATAGATGAGATTACCCGGAAGTATGGGGATCTCGATGAGCCCTGCCCCGGCATACCAGCTTCCTACTCAATGCCTGCCAACCTGCGAGGCCTGGGCTCCACGGGTGACTCCACGCCCACTGGCCGGACGACTCAGTATTACGTTTACCGGGAGTTCTATCAGTGCGAGCGAAAGGTCTCCCTTTCGGACATCTTGCAGCCGGAACAGTTTGCGGCGAGCCAGAGGAGATTGGATGAGGCGAGATTCCTGGAGACCCAGCGCCATTCCAGCGCCAGTTTTTTCCTCACCGGCCAGCAGAGTCAGGAGTCGCTGTCCCTGCTCTCCGATGGCGATGGAGCCGGTAGCTATTGCAACAGCCTAGAGAGCGTCCTCTCGGACGAAAGTGACTGCCAGAGTGCTCCCCTCGAGTATCCCCAGGCATCCCAGGTGACCCAAGTGCTCCAGCAGCGACACGCTGGCATCCGGAACTTTATCATCCACGGGCCAGTGTCGAAGTCGTACGGGAATAGCCCGAATGCCTATGGCAGCTTCGATTACTACATGCGACAGCAACACCATGCCACGACCACGGCAACGGATAGCTTCGATGTCACCGGCTACAACCTGGAGCCCCTGAAGCCACTGCCCAGTTCGAAGACGTATCCTAGGATAGCCCAGGTTCAAGCCTCAGAAAATATACCCACTCTGAGGTCGAAGAACAAGCAATATAACTCGGGTGTCAATAAGTCCTTGAGTACGGATTTCGCTCAGCAGCGACAGCAAAGGAACTCAAATCCCATGCAGTCGGGGGATAGCAATATGTTTGTAAGGAAACCCTTGAAGCCCAAGCCCCCTGTGCCGGCCAAACCTCAGAATCTGGTGAGCACCTTGAGCCACATGGAGAGCAAGCAGAAGCAGCAGAAGGAGCAGCTGAAATCCCAGTCCAGAACGGCTAGTGTAGTTCGGCAGTTTGAGCATAATCTCCAGAAGTTCGAGAGGGAAAAGCAAAGGGAAAGGGATCACCAGCAAAGGCGACCTGCGGCCATGAGGAGTTCGGTGAGCAGTGGAGCTTTGGCCGGCGAAGGCTCCCGAACTGGCACTGGCACCCAGAGCTGCCTGAAGAAGGTCTCCCGCTTCGACACCAGCGAAAGCAGTCGCCGGGCCACCAGTGTGAGGCAAAAAAACAGGCCAAAGATCTCGGTGCGTTTCAACACAGTTTCCCAGATCAAGTATACACCCAGTGCCAAGAGGGAGAGGCAGAGGCAGGCCAGAGAGGCCGAGGCCGAGGAAGAGGAGTCGCCGCCGGAACTGGAGGTGGGCAGCCTGCCCAGCGACTATGGTGAGCGCAGCTTCGAGATGTATTTCGCGGAGAATGGCAATGCCCCCGAGAACCTGGAGAATATGCAATCCCTGAAGCTCTACACGAAGCCCCAACTCCAGGCGGTGGTGGATGAGATCCAGCAGGAGCGCGAGAAGTACCGCAAGAACCTGGATAATGCCGGGAAAATCAGTGGCAAGGGCGGCTCCACTAGTCATCAGTGCCAGAATATAGCCAAGAAGATTGACATTATCGAGAAGCTGATCGAAATGGAGGAGCGGAAGATGGAGCAAATACGCCTGGCCACCGAGTCGCGCCTGCGGCCCTTCAACTGCAATGCCAAGGAGAAGGGCTATGTGAAGAGTTTGACCATGAACTTTGATATGCTGGCCAGGGGCGAGGAACCCGCCGAAGACGAGGAGCTGACCTCCAAGGATGCCTCGGATCTGTGTGCCTATGCCAGGAATATGCGAAGAAACTGCAGCTTGCCGGATGTCCTCGAGAGCACCGACTTTACTGGCATCTACAGCAGTCAGGGCGTGGAGTTGGCCAAGGAAGTCAGGGCCGACGACGAGGGACGCGATGATCCTGCGAGTCCTGAGATCACAGCTGCAAATAGCGATGACAAAGGACCAACTGCTGGGTTGAGGATGGAGCCAGGTTTGAGCCCCATTACCGCCTTGGTTGTTGATGTTGTGCCTCTTGAGTTTATCCGCCACCTTCATTTGCGCACTCTTACTTACTAGTTTTTATTTTTGTACCCTTTTTGCCCACTCTCCATACCGATATATATCCCACTAGCACTGCTATAACCGCACGACCCGAGCCGAAACTAATCTCTGACCTGAACTTTGCAGGCAATCCCAAAACGATTAATCCCATGCCCATCGAGGAGTCATCCATACGCCGCGCCTGCTCGCTGAGCGACCTGCACATGGGCAACTTTGGCAAGCGTAAGCACCCTCGAATATATTTATTTAGATATTTTATTTTAATTTTAATTTAATTAATAATTTTTTAATCTTTTGTAGCTGGCAAATCCACGGGCGGCACGCCACAGAAGCCGCAGGTCCAGCACCGGAATGGCAACATCTCGCGGTCGGCCAGCAAGAGGAACAGTCTGCAGGGCAAGACGGGACTTGGTGCCTCCAGCAACTCCATGAATGTCCTTAATCAGGGTGTAAGTCAGACTGAAAATATTTAAATAGAAGTTTATGCTTCACATAAGAACATAGAAATTAATTTTTATAATTTTAATTTCCTGCAGAGTGACTCGGAGCCCGAGGATAGCAATCGTTTGCGCAGTACCAGCAACGGACAGGGTCGTAGTAATGGACCCATAGGTAAGTAATACTTACTTATAACTCATAAAAGAAAATTCTAAGTCAAAAATATCTTCAACCCGCAGCTGCCAATCGTCAATACAGCAACAAGATCAACAATGCCAACAACAATCGTCGAAAGACACCAAACTTTAGCAGTGGTAAGTAGTAGTTAATCCTAATTTACCTGAAATATCTAACTAATTATTGGTTAAACCCCCGTATTAGCCACACCACAAATGCAGGACGACTCTAGCTCCGAGGAGACGCCCAATAATACGGTCAACAACAAGCCAATTGTGCCACCAAGACCCAGAAATTTGGGCTTTGATCACAAAAACAAGCTGCTTGGCAGCCCCATCGGAAATGCCAACAAACAGAGGAGCGGTGTGACTTCCCTGGAAGAATATGAGGGCACAGATCGTAAGTAACTATCGAAAAATATACATAAAACTGGGAAATAATCGTATTACAATTTACAGCCGAAGCCCAAGTGCACAATGTGATCAACAAATTATATACGACAACACAGGCAGCCATGCAGCTGCATGCGAATCTTAAGAACTCGCTGCTGCTGAAGGAATTGGAGAATGCTTTGATTATGTCCAGGAATATGCTCAGCAGCATTACCACAAATCGGTAGGGGTTAACTAGAAGACGGTTAAGAATATGTTAGACTCACAAAAAATTAAATTCGAAGTCAATTGGTCATCAATGTAATAATTAATATTCGAAGAATTGTCATCATCTTAGTTCTGAAAGAATACTATCATTAATAATCATTAAATATCATTATTTATACAAATCTCTCGCACATAGAGAGTAACATGATGAGAAAAAAAATTAAAATCGGCTATAAATTGTTTACCTTAAAATTAAAACTAGCATGACAGACAGTACTATAAATTATGCTGAACTAAACTCTTACTCTGAACTTAAAACTCTTCGGACAAAAAGTCAAATTATATTACTACGCGTAGGCCGGTCAGCAACACAAATTGGTCCATCGAGCCGGATTGGCTTAGCTTCATTTATTGTTCTGTCGGTCATGCTAGTTCCAACCTTATTTCAAAAGTCAAGTGAGGCATTAAAATGTATTCTGTTCCTCAACACATCAAATTTTGTCACATCTTAATTTTCTTACTTTGCCTCGCTGGAACTTTAAAATTAAATTTAAAAAATAATAATAAAAAATAATAGCATGACCGGCAGAACAATAAATAAAGCTAAACTAGTCCTGTGTGTTTTTTAAAACTCTTTTAAATTCAACCGGTAACATTGATCCGATCACCAACATAAACTGGTCCTTCGAGCCGGATTTGTTTAGCTTCATTTAGTGTACTGTTGGTCATTCTAGTATCAACCATCTTAGGAAACAAAAAGGTCTTATTTTTCTATAATATATATTTTAAAAACATTTTCAAAATGAAGTATTTACCAATACTAATTATTTTATATTTTCAGACAAGCGGAAAAGACAAACAAGGGCGTTGGAGTCGGCGTGGGACCGGGAATGGGAGGGGAAATAGTGGGGGTGGATTGAACCACGATCAGCTGAGCGCTGACAACGGTGACTATCTGATGATGGTCAACAACTGTGCCGATCTTTTGAGCAATTTACGCACGAAGCACAAACCCGATGACTGTGAGAATAACTCCTAGTGTGTAGAGCTTTAGGATAGACTAAATGACTAAATGAAGGCAGCAGCGACACTGCGGGACGACTAACCAACACCAACACCTATTTATTTAACGGAACACACACACACAGAGAGAGAATCGATCGAGCAACACCTAACTAATTTGTAATTAATAAACATTCACAGCTAATGTACATTTTTTTGTTTAGTAATTAGTCGCTAAGATTTTGCTGTTTCGTTTATATTTTTTTGTGCGCGTGTTTGCATTTCTTTTAACATTTAATTTATATGGCAATAAAATGCGTGTTTAGCTTGAATTAAATTCTGTAAATGTTAAGTTTAATAAGCCGTTTTTTGTACGTGTTAAGTGTTATTTGAGTTTAAGGCGAAACGATGTCCAAGCGAATTGTTATAAAAGTGCGCTTAGTCCATATGCCTTCTTTGAGTATTTCTGTTTTTTCCTTTTCCCTTTGTTTAAATTCTGTTTGTGAAGCGCAAGAAAAATGTAAAAGACAAAGGAAAAGAGAATGTTGTGTCAAATTTGAATATTCCAAAATTCCAATTATACCCAAAATACTATGTATCACTTTATCACGTATGCCACAAAAATTATTGTCAGAGAAATGCTAATGAAGGGACGGGATCCACGATCCGAGAGTGAGAAACAATTAGTAAGATGTCAAATGAGCAATTTCCAAACACACACTGTTCTCTGTAATAAATTCTCTGTTAGTTAATTATTCGATTGTATTTACAACAATTATAACACTACCTATACATATATATATATACCTAGATATGAACTTGAATTAGTCCTAAAAATTTACTTTACAATAATTTACAACTAAACGAAATGTATTAAAATTAACTTCAAATAGGAAAAACCAACACTTATGATTAATTATGCTATCTAAACTCAAAACTAAACTAAACAACCAAAAACAAAAGCAAAAACGAAAAAAAAAAACTAATTCAAAGCGAAAATAATAATACATAATGCATAATTTTTGAAAAACATTAAACTACGTTTCTTATTCCTAACTTCTACGTTCTCATCAAGCCCATTCTGATAACAACAACTAAAACCTGAGGCCCCTTGGGACTTGGTGCTGAATTAAAGCCAAGCTTAGGAGGGCCCGCACCCACTTAATTCCGTTGAGATCTTGCCTTATGCAGCCGACATATGGCCCCAGGATTCACCTAGACGATGTAAATGGGATGGGCAACAGCATCCAGAACCAAATAATATCCGCATACACACACACACGACTAATACAAACTAACTCTGGCAGGAATTGTGTAACATTTTAAGAACTATTGAAAGCCTTATAATAAATCATAAATCAACGTTTATCGGACAAAAAGATGAAAATTCTTGAAGTTTGTTGTGGAACTGCGTCAATTACGGAACGTTTAAAATTGCCCTGGCAATTGGGGGTTTTCATAAAGGCCTTCAGAGAGAGATGACCGGCCCAGCAGGTGATGCAATCGACACGAGGCCACACACATATGAGGTCCACCTCTGTTGGCCAGGAAGCACCACCAAGAAATTTTTGTTAACTCTGGCTTGAGGGTGGACCTTGATAAATTTTTGATTTGAAGTAGAAAATAGAATTTTGTGTAGTATGTTAAAGAGTGTTAACAGGAGAATGGGGCTTAAAGGTTAGCTGATAATTCAAAACAGGGAGGGGCATACATAGTCAAGCCTGGAGCCTTACACTTGTATTCACATATTTTTATTTATTTAAACAATCTACTTTACATAAATCATGTAAAATTGATCTCAATTTTATAAAATTTCCCAGCAAGAAATACCCCTGGAAAAGGGTATAGATTTCTATATCGAGCTAGTGTACACCCAAAATAAGAATAGTCAAAAAATTGTTGAATGATTTCTATACTTTTGAGTATTAAAAGTGCTTAATAAGATGCTTATTGATTTCGATTCTAAAAAGTATAACAATTATACTAATATGTACCAAGACTTGCCCAAAAATCGACAACGCGACAAAAAGTTAAGCTCTAAATTCCAGCTAGATGTAGATGTAGATGTCGATGTAGGTTCGTATAAAATAGTTCTCGAAAATACACAACTGAAACTAAGAAGTATAAAAACAATACCATTGAGTATACATTTGATATTAATAAGTATTAAATTAATACTAAACTCGTAAAACAGCTTCAGTATATTTTTAAGACAACGAGCAAAGCCTTTATAGTCTTTTTTTTTGGGTGTACGATTAAGGTACCTGAATTTCTCGCACCACATATAGAAAAATTCGACTAAGAACTTTCAGTAAAGAAAGTTTTAGATAAGGAAGTTGCCTCTAAAATAAAAATTTGCTTCTGTTTCCTTATTTAATTGAGACCGCGGGCAAAGCGGTCTTTTGTGGATAGTTTTTTAAAAGGGAACTGCTTAGGTTTTTGTAAGCTCACTGTCGAAGATCAGCGTGTCTGTGTGGACTAACAAATAGTACCAGGAATTGCCACATCGAGTCCATCCAGTCTATAGACAACCCCCTCTAACAACTAAGGTCCACTCTACAGTTCCCTGGCTACAATGGTGCTCCACTTCCCCTTTGCCTCTCCTCTGTGACTCCAAAATGTGAGCAGGCAACGCGCGCCGGTTGTTCAGTTCAGCGCTGACCCCACGGCCAAGGGATGTGGCGACGCCATTGATACTTTTGGCAGCCGACGGGCTTCAATTAACTTGTGTCAATATTGAGCTAGGCCAACACTCCGGGAGTGTGTGTGTTCGGGGAGTGGAAGGGAAAGGTACTGCCGCTGTCCGACCCACTCGATAACCCAATAAAACGGAATGGCCATGCTCCGTTCGATGATGATGATGATGGACTCACCCCGAAAGCCAACACACCACCATCGCTTGGTCCCTTTCTGGCATTTATGCTTTATGCATAATTTATGGCAGCGCCCAATCATGAAGGCGGGTGAAAAAGTTTTGCAGGAAAGGCTTTCAATAGCCGCCAGACACGCCCTCGCTACCATCGTCACCTGGCTGTGTATCTCAAGTTGTAATAATAATGAATAAATAGATGAATTGATTATGCAATGGGAGCACTTGGCAACCAAGGACCTTAAGCAGGTGGCTTTTATTTAGGTTAAGATACTATAGAGATAAATATTTCAATATATGAATAAAAATATATAAATATAAAAAAACATTTCAATATTTATTCCTGATCTTTAAAGAACTTGATTAAAAATCTAGAATCCATTAAAAAGTAATAAAAGCCATTAAAACTAGTCAATTTCATAAAACTTCATTCAATAGCAAGTGCAATAAGCACTTTAAGAAATATAAAAATTATTTAAATCACTGATTCCCCTTCAGAAGAACACATCACAGTCATTGTAGCTGTAGAAGAAGGTCGATCCGCAGGCATTGCTGCCATAGGCACGGACATGGTTGTACCGCCGGGCCACGTGTAAGAGGTATACGCAGAGCAGGATCATCAGGCCGAAGCAGGCCAGGAGCAGCCTGCGAACTCTGGTTAGTGACGAAGATGAGGTTGTCGGCGTCCCGCATAACATGGACTGGCTCGTTCGGGCTTTCTGCAATCGCCTTTATGGCCGCACTCGCAACAGCGCACCTTCTCTAGGATCTGGATCATGCCCTGGTAGCGCTGCTCCTTGTACTTCCTAAAGGTATCGCACAGGCCATCGAGCATCTTCTGAACTTCGCACATTTTCAAATAGAGAAAGTCGTTGGTTTTTTTTGTATAACAGATTTTACTTCCTTGATCTGAAGTTGACAGCCTAAGCAGGTATACTTTGGTAAGAAAATCTTTGATAAAATTAAACAAAATATATTAAATAAATTTTTATATTTTTGCATAACAGATTTTACTGCCTTGATCTGAAGTAGACAGCCTAAGCAGGGATACTTTGGAAAAAAATAGATTTGAGGTATATTTCGGGCTATAATTTGTTTTTTTTTTAGCACTTTAAGGAAGTGCTTTTTATGCTGACAAGTTTCTACAATTCTTTGGAAAATTAAATTAAATAAATTGTTGCAAAATTTAAAATAACACCTCGTTAAAGCCTTGTGGTTCTCTTGGTGTATCCTTCCCCGGAAAATCAGTTTAGGGACAAGCTCAAGAGCTACAGCAAAAGCAGGCCTTGTAAAACAACTCAAAATTTATATCCGGACAAACCGAAATGTTCAGCAGTTCGAGAAGGTAGATGGCAGTCAAACAGGAATATTAACCTGCGAGCACAGGATCAGAGCGAGGATGTGCCCAGGGACTCTGGGTAAGCCCAGGGACGATAGGCTAAAGAAGAGGAGCTGGAATTAAGGCATGAACAATATTTTCAAGGTGTTCCCCTAATAATATATAATATTATTGCAGAAATCGCAATGAGAACTATGGTTTGGGATATCTTGGGAACACTTTCTTTGATAATTCCCAGGAAACTGTTTGATTTTTACTCAACCATCCCAGCAAATTATTAATAAACTTAAACTCAGGTTTGTAGCTGTTGTGTCTTGTGTGCCAAATATATTCACGTATTTCTTTGTACATTATAGATAGAAGACAAACTTGTTACTATACTTGAATCAGTTCACTAAGAATTTGATTCCTGTTTAAGTTGCCGATTACTAGTCATCATCATCATCATCTAATATACCGATGCATCTAAGCAAGTGTTTAAAGAGGGCTATGATGTCACCATAGATTTCCAAAGCAGCAATTATGAAGTCCTCCTCATCGAATTGTCTTTGTGCGTTTTGCCGCCCATCAATAACTGAAGGTCTATCACCAGAAATATGGAGTAGGCCAATACGCCGACGGAGTAATATAGCAACAAAATTATTGGAAAAATCCATGACAGGATACACAGCAAGAGCAGTGTTATACAGAGCACGAAAACAAGGGTCCAGCATCCAGTGAAATCGCATGGCGCGAATCTGGCAAATAGAGCCAATAGGATCACCATGGCGGTAACGATTCCAAATGCCATCAAAACCTGTCCGAAAGATATTAGGATATTACTGGATATTCTTACTGTATTGACAGGCTTACCAATCTGGGATGGAACCAGGCCACACACAGGCACACCAGGATGGTGTGGGCGAAGACATACAGGGCCAACAGGATGTATTTCAGCGGCGACATTCGAAAGAGTTTTCTGAAGTAGCAGAGTATAATTTGGATGGGAATCAAAATGCACAACGCTACTATCCACAGCCACCAATTTCTGCGGAAGAACCTTCTTGTCGGCCGATGGAACACAGCCAGGGATGCACACAGTGTGGTGATCACCAAGTTGAGCTGTCAGGGCAATCGAATTAGAACTCGTGATCCAGAATCTGTCTCGAATCAGTCTCCACTCACCGCCACTATCAGCAGGACCTTGACAATGAATTTCCGACGGACCATCGGATCCTCGAATATCATCCGGCTCTCACTATTCTTCATGCAATTCCCGCATTTTCTGACTTTCCGAAACATTTTTGCCAAAGTTTTTCAGTGTTTTCGTGTTTCATTAAAAAATATATTGCATTCGGTAACAAAAATTTTGTGTGACTTCCAAGTAATTCGAGTTAGAAATGATTTCCCACTGAGATCTAGACATAATGATGGATTTTTCTGTTAGATATATCAAGATATATTACCTATATACATATTATATATACATCTGTAGGGCTTTTTTTCAGGAATGCCCGCCTAGCTCATATGGTTGGACCTATTGACAAGATTTTTATTTAAATCCTTTAATGTTTGTTAAAGATGCACGCTAAGAAAGGATTTTTTTTATCGGCCTACTAGAAAGTCCGGAATATTTTTCCAAAATTTGCATTTCAAGTTCGGGCATTGTCAACCAAACGGATAGCTTGGAGGTTAGAGTGTCAGCTTGCGACCGGCAGAACGATGGTTCGACTCCAGCGCACGGCCATCCTTATTTTTCATTCTTTTTTAACTGCTTAACTGCTTTTTCTATTTACAAATAGCCTGTGAATCTCAAAATATATTATCACCCATATTTGCTATATCAATTTCCTTTTTTTATTTTAAACTTATTTTTAAGTTGAAAGTCACTCTCTTCAGAGGACATTTTTGTTGGCAATAAGCAGGACTAATTAATAAAAACTTGACGACTTTAGGAGGCAGCTTCCACATAATGAGCGACGCCTCGCTGCGTCCTGGAAAAACCTCCGAAGCTGCTGGCGGGCGGGCGCATTCGTGACTTTTCAGGCGGGAAAAACCTGCGGGGCGGTTTTGTGCTCAGGTGTGAATAAGCGTGCAAGAAGTTGACATAAAGCCGGGACAATGCTGGCAGGACGAAGGCAAGCCGGATTCGGAGGGCAGGACACAGGACGCAGGAGAAGCTGCATTGGCAGTCGCTGAACCGCACTAATTGAGCCGTGTTACATCGACTCGAATGCATTTCAATGTGTTGCCAAGCAGCCGCGTCATACATCCACATATTGTCATCATTTTCCAGCCTCGCGCCTCTTTAGCTTCAGCTGGGAAGTCGAGCAACTGCTGCCCGGAAACATGGGTCATCGCTACCACATCTCCGAAAGCAACCACCCACTGCCTGGCATCTGATCCCAGTCAGCTGCACTTCCTCGAAAGGGGATCGAAGGTTCGGGACTTAAGCTGGAATTTTCCCGCAAAGCTCTGGATAAAGTCCTTGACCCTTGTCAGATATGCTAAAAAAAAGGTGGAATTTTTAAATAGAAGAGAGTCCTGTAACAGCTGCTGGGCCATTTACCTTATATTTACATATATGTCGAGCCATTTTTGGCTTGTAAATAAATATTATTTTATTATTTCCTTATTAAATATTTATAATATTATTATTTCCTTGTTTAAAACTATATTAAAATTAAGATTTACTGATTATTTCGCTTTTATTATTTCTTATTAATATAATTATAGTTTGCTTTATAATCGGGGATGGCCCAGAAATCACTAGCGTTATGAAATCACTGTAAAATGGTCTAGAAGTATGCAATAAAATTTTAGACTCTGCAAATTTGTTCTTTGTTAAGATGACACATTTTGTAGACGCATTTTTAAGTTATTTCAAAACGCTAATGATTTCTGTAGCACTCCGATTAATTGATTAATTATACAAATATATGAAGACATTAGAATCTTCAAGACGAGTAACGCCATAAAATATTTTTCTTCACAATTTTTCGGTTACACGCATTATTGACCTAATGAAAACTAGCACGGAAAAGCTTTTCAAATTGAAATTAAATGTATTCTAGCTTAGTAAAATCTTTTTATACCCGGTACCCATAGGGTACAAGGGTATTATAAGTTAGTGCCAACCGAGAATGTTTGTAACAGGCAGAAGGAAAAATCTCCGACCCTATAAAGTATATATATTCTTGATCAGCGTCACTAGCCGAGTCGATCTAGCCATGTCCGTCTGTCCGTCTGTCCGTCTGTCCGTCCGTGTGAAACAACAGATCTCAGAGACTATAAGAGAAAGAGTTACCAAATTTGGTGACAACATTGGAATTTGTTGCACGCAGATCAAGTTTGTTTTAAAATTTGGCCACGCCCACTTCCGCCCCAAAAACGTAAAAACTTTATATAAGCTAGATTCGTAAATTTTGGCTCAAAGTAAATAGATACAATAAATAAGTAGGCATTTGCGGACCTTTTTGAAAATTTGAGTAAAATCGGATGATAAACATGGAAGTTATTAAACAATTAAGTTTCTTCGTCTTGAGCCACAACGGCAGTAGCGAAAAGTGTTGCGTGCTTTGGGCGTGTATTATTCGTAATGCAGCTGCGTACAGCTGCAGAATTTGTCTCTTTTAAACTTTGCTCAACATGTTTTGGCAAAATTTGTCTTAATTTGTCAACATTTTGTTTTTCCATGTCCGTGTGCTATTTAATTTCACTCACAAATTTTAGGTAGGTATCTCACAGTCGGTCGCACTCGACTGTAGCTTTCCACTTGTTTAAGCTGATTTGTGCAAAATGTATTATATTTTTCGAATATTTGTAACCCAAATATGCACGAATTTTCTTCCTGGTCGCCTCTTCGGTCTTGGGAGCCTATTATAGCCAAAAGAAAGTGATAGCCAAAAGCCGTATATATTCCGATTCAACGTTAAAATCCCAGTTAAAAAATTGAAGAAAAAATTTTTTTTAATTTCAATTTTTTTAATTTGATAAGGGGTTACATCATTAAAATTGTCAAAAAAAAAATTAATTTTTAAACTCAATATGCAGATTAATTAATCTAATAAAAACTAGCTCAAAAAATCTATCCAAATTGAAATATGTATATGCATGTTTGGCTTAGTAACGCCTTTTCTAAATAAGCAAGCTGAAAGTGTATGTATCTTCGGCTTCCCGAAGTTAGCTTGTTAAGATATCAATATGCATAACATATTTTTTGGCATTACTTGCACTAATTTCCCGAGGTGTCACAGATATCCGTTTGATGTCATCTTAAATAGGGCTTAGCTCAATTTCTGTCGGTGTATCGGAGATCCTAGCACATCCCAACCCGCGGGGCACGCACAAAAGACGTGGAAACTATAAGTACTCATATAGAATGTTGTAATGCTCGCATCTTCAGCCCCCGTGGCTTCCTTTTTTATTTATAATGGCAGCCAGCCATTGACATGGGACACTTTCGAATCAGTGGCGGAGGCGGAGGAGGAGGAGATCATGTCATAGTTCAGGGAGTCGACAATTAACGGCACAATTACCGAGAGCAGAATGTCGTGGCGTGGGTTAAGTGTTCTTTTATACATTGTTGGCTCTACGGAGAGGGCATGGCATGAGGGGATGATACACTTACACATGGCCATTAAGAGGTGCCGAGAGAGAGAGAGGGTGCCGTGCCTGCCTCGTAATTGAAAGGAAAATGCAGCTTTAGCTTTTTAAGAAATTGTAATCACAGCAGATTGCGGGCCGAACTCTCGGCTGAGCCGCCGCTCCACAAAGATGCCACGATGGATACAAAGATGCAGGGGACACAAAGCTGATAGGTCACAGCAGCAGCAGCAGCAGCGGCAGCAAGGAGACTCAACTGGGCCGAGACAATCCCTCGCACTTGGTGGCGTAATCATATCCGGAAGAGATTACGCTGCGATTCACGCTCGACTTGCAGCCCCGCATCCTGCGCTGCATCGCTCCCTCGTGTCCTTATTGTTCCTGCCTCATTTTAGGTGATAAGCGCAGTCGTTGTCTGCAGTTTTTCCACCGCCCAAACCTCCCGTCCCTGTCGGACAATGGAATTGGATTATAATTTTTTTTTCGTCCTTTTTTTTTTATTTTTTATTGTGCGCCGCGAGCTCGAGTGCTTGGATTTTTCTTCCACATTCTGTCCCAGCCCTGTTGCGTGCTCGAGTTGTTGCGTTGCCTTCGGAGAGGGGGTTAGTGGAGGGGCTGATAAGAGTTATTGATATGCGAAAAACAAAACATGAAAATATAATGCTTATTTCGGGATGTGCACTCTGAAATGATGGCGCCAGCGGAAATTGTTTATGGCGGGTAAACAGTTTCCTCGGGGATATCGAATAGGAGCTGCAAATATGGCGAAAATTGTAATCATACTTTGGAGGTTGATGGGGTTAACTTGACGAAAAATTATGGAAAAGGAACCACCTTGTTTTTAATGTAATTGGAATTATATTTGGGATAGTTTATCAAACACTTTCATAGAGTAATTCCATAAAATATATTTGAAGAGAGTTTCCAATTACTCGTTTAGGACACCGTCGGGATTTATTGATGTAAGGATACTATTATCTTTGGAACAAAAAATTGTATTATTTAAGGTATAGGTTTGTGAGCTCCAGAGGTTTCTGTGTTATTTCTAAGATATGCCTTTAACTTGTCTTTATTAAAGCCAAACTAAATCTGTGATGATTTCTGGTAAATAAATTTAACTAGAGGACTTTAATGTTTATCATTAAAATCATCGATTTTAAAACAAGTTTTAAAGGTGTGTAGAAGTATTCAATTAAATATATCAGTACGTAATTGCATAGAAGAGGATAAAGAATATTTATTATTAAATTAAGGGCTTTAAAAACATATTTTAAATGTTCCTTAAACTATGCAGTGAAATAATTTACGTCGTAAATGCATAGGAGAAGATTTAGAATATTTATTATTACCGTTGACATTTTTAAGGCATATTTTAAACGCGCCTAAAAGTATGCAATGATATAACTTACGTTGTTAGTACATAAGATAGAACTTAGAATATTTATTTTTAATGTTAGGAATTTTAGAATATATTTAAATTTGTCGCTTTCTACGCAAACTAGTCTCTCAGTTTTTGAGCTATCTGGCTGAAATTTTCAGCAAAGTCTTAATTCTGTAGCACGCAGTATATATATCGGATCGGCCGAAATCGGCTATATCTACTATATATCCTTATCTGCTATATCCTTTACCTGCCATAGAAATGATGTCGATGTCAATGTAAAAAAATTTCAACTTCTTTGTTTTCAACGTATTTCAATAAATTACGAGATATAGCAGTTTTTTACGATTTTAAAATTATGCTTTTAAATTTATTAAGATAGGACAACTATATCATATAGCTGCCATAGAAGCGATTATGTGAAAATGTAAAATTCTACATGTAAAATGTAAAATGTGTAGGTAAATTTTACACAAATTTTCGAACTTCGATATTTTTTCAACTTTACCAAAATTGATCTATTTTTAATGATCCAATTTCAGACTGCAAGGGTATACAAACCTCGGTTTTCCGAAGTAAGCTTTCTTTCTTGTTAAGCTTTGATTTGACCAAAAAAGTTAGCATATTTTTCGAATTATTTTTGAAAGCCAAAAACGCGAATTTAAGGTCTTCTTAGAAATCTCTTATAGCCAAAAAGAGAGTGATAGCAAAAATCCGTATGTCTTTTGATTCGCCATTAAAATCCTAATTATTTACAATAAAATTTTTGAAAAAAATTAACAAAATATTTGTTCGCATTTTTTTAAAATCTTATAAGGGGTTAGTTACATCATTAAAATTGTCAAAAATTGAAATTTTTTTTTTTTTTTAATATCTATCTCAATATGCAGATTTATTAATCTAATTGCAAATTGTTTAGAATATCAAAAAAACAAAATCATCAATGTTTTCCCATCTGCATCAAATTAGTGTCCAATTACCAATTTCCTCTATGAATTTCCATTGACAAATCTTTACTTTGACACTGTCCAGCAGCTTCTCACCTGCCGGCCATTCATTAACAGCT
This sequence comes from Drosophila triauraria, assembly GCA_014170255.2. Lineage (NCBI taxonomy): Eukaryota > Metazoa > Arthropoda > Insecta > Diptera > Drosophilidae > Drosophila > Drosophila triauraria. The sequence goes on from CM024334.1 coordinate 12,723,185, forward strand.
TCCTGTCGCTGAGGAAAAGCACACTTTGGCCAGGTCCGCGTATCAATAGCCATTAATTAGCTTAATTAATGTCATCCGTCCGAGTGACCAGAAAAAAGAAAGCGGATTGTATGGAGTGCCAAGGCGTCATGCATAAGCGGGCAGAAAAGTGGAAAAGTGCCGAGTTATCCGGACGGGATCTGGGCGACGCGAGTGCGAGGAACCGCCGGCCAACCGCGTTCAATTAGCCAAATAAGACAGTTTGGGACTGGGTTTGGGAGGTGGATAGGCGAATGGCTGGCTGGGCAGATGGATACTCGAATGGTCGACTGGGCGTGCATAAGGCAAACATCAAAAGGAACATGACAACGGCTCAAGGACCATTCACATTCATTCCACAATTGGGGGTTGGCCTTCGGAGTAGATAGAATCGGGCAGAATCGGGTTCAAAAGAACGCCGCGCGAGGCGGTGTCAAAAGTCATCCGAAAATTGGGCACAACTCCTCCTCCTCCGGAGGATTGGACTCTCCTCTGTGTCATTTGAATGGATCTACAAGTCCTGTCAGTGGGCGGTGTGCTTGAGCATATGCTGAGGGCCCACTGTACGTCAGTGCGCAAAGGATCTCTGATTATTTGCATAAAGCGCTTCGTTCGCACTGCTCGATTTCGCTTTTCGTTCCCATTTGGATATTCGATTCGATTTGATTTGATGTTTTTGAATTATTCATAGAGCCGGCAAAAGGGGGAGGACTTGGAAAAAAAAAAATGTCAACTCAAGTGGGCATCACAAGCGTCATCCCTGACGGGGACATTAGGCCGCCGAAAAGCCAGCAGGATAACATCAGGACTTTCGTATGAATATAAATATTTGTCATTACTTTACGTGAGTATTTGTATTGAACTGTCAAATAATATATGATTTAAATCAGGCTAATGATCGAGGGATAATCCTTTTTATACCCGGTACCCAGTACAAGGGTATTGGTGCAAACCAAGAATGTATGTAACAGGCAGAAGGAGAAATGTCCGACCCTATAAAGTATATATATTCTTGATCAGCGTCACCAGCCGAGTCGATTTAGCCATGTACGTCTGTCCGTTTGTCCGTCCGTCCGTGTGAAACAACAGATCTCGGAGACTATAAGAGCTAGAGTTACCAAATTTGTTGACAACATTGGAATCTGTTGCACGCAGATCAAGTTTGTTTTAAAATTTGCCCACGCCCACTTCCGCCCCCGAAAATCATAAATATCGTTATATAAGCTATTGGCGTGATTTTCGGCTTGAAGTAAATAGATATACTTAATAAGTAGGCATTCGCGGACGCGTTCTGAAAATTTGAGTAAAATCGGATGAGAAACATAAAAGTTATTAAACAATAAAGTTTCTGTGTATACTTCTTCTTCTTCGGCTGTAGCTTTTCCACTTGTTTTTTATAGGAAATATACTGTAGAAATAGAATTAAGCCTTAAATATCATCTAAAAAATGTATACTTGATGTTAAGATTTATTTCTTCAAGAGCCAAGGGCCTGAGGAAACCCCTAACATGTTCCTTAATTGCTAGAATTCCTTTCTTATCCATAAATTATACAATATACCTTTTTTCTTGGGTTGCCATATTAATTATCTTAAAGAAATCTACAAAATACCAAAAGAAAGAGTGACAAATGTAAATCTGTATTGCATTTTTATGAGTAACCTAGACAGACCCCGTTCCTGTACTCCCCAGTTGCAGCCGAACTGGTTTTCCTTGTCCTTTCCCAAGCCTTAGATCAAAGGACTATGCAAATGATTGGCGTGTGCCAGGTCCTGCCACCTGCGGAGTTTGCGGAGGTGGGCATGAGGGGGGCAGGACCTCACTAATTAAGTTGCAAATATCATGCGGCAGACATGGCGACAGTTTAGAGCCCATTAAACGCGACTCGAGTAATGCAGCGATAATTGTTTTCGTTTCGCATTCGCATTTGCATTCTCAAGGATCGCAGGAGACAAACTCAATGACATGACCCACTCCGTTGCTCAGTTATTTGCATACAAGTATGGGGGAGGCTAAAATGCATTTAAAAAAGTTTAAATTTCCCGTTTTTATATCCCTTTTTCCTTATTAAAAACTCTCTCAACCTTTTGATAATTGAAGAATTGATTTATTGCTTAAACATTATCAATAATATCACTTAAGTTCTAAACAAATTCAATGCATTCTTCGATTCTTGGATTAAACAGACACTTAGATACACAGATATCTAGTACAACTCTAAGATACATACTAAGCTATGTATTTCGGTTGACTCGAATCGCAATAAACATTTCTCCTAAGCCAAGGTAGAAGCCCGCACTCGCGAGTATCTGTGTCAAGGAGCTACACAGAACTCAGTGCGTTACACATGTACACATTCAAGACTAACTAGCGACTAACCTGTGACTAAATCTAAGACAAGAGCTTAAATAGAGCATAGACTACGGATAACACATGGGGGTCTTAGGGATATACTATATACAGAGAGAGAGGAGAAATCATCAGGAGCATCAGGATATGAGTGGGTATTGCACAAGTTGAAACCATTTGGTGGCTGCTGTTGAGGTTTTGCAGGGAGAAAGAGAGTTCGGAGCAGGAGTCCTTAGAAGAGTCCATTCAGGGCCCTGACCGCACTGCCCAGGGCCGTGCATCCCAGTTCCGGCGAGGGTGACTTCCTGGGGGGCAGAACCAAATCCTGTCCAGCGTTCGGGTTGCTAGCAGCGGCCGCCGCTGCCACAAACTGCAGTCAGTCGATGAGGAGATCACTCCTGGCCAGCGCCGAGGAAGCGGATGTTCCGGCGGCTGTGGTCGTGGTGGTCACTGTGGAGCTGCTGGTCGATGCCGCCGTGGAGCTGTTCAAGCTGTCCGCATAGTATCGCTGTCAAAACACCTTGGCTATGAAGGTCTCCGAGAGCCGCTGCTGCTGCTGCTGCGGTGGCTGCTGATGCTGCTGCGGATGTGGCTGCTGTGGCGGCTGGAGTTGCAGGAAGGCGGAGCTGGGATAGTCCGGTGGAGGAGCCAGGTGATGGAAGCCCCCGGCGGGGTAGTGAGAGGCGGAAGAGCGCGGCCAGGCGGGATTGCTCGTCTCCCCGCTGGACAGGGGCGGCGTGGTCACATTTATGGGCGGCGAGAGGCTGCCCGAACTCGAGTCTGGGGTAAGCTGGCCCGAGGCCTGGCCGCCATAGCCGCCCGAGGAGAGGGGCTCGCGGCGCGTATACTCCCGCCTCCGGTCAAAGGTGGGCGGCATGTCCAGGTCGTCCAGATCGCCGCCAATCTCGTGCAGCTTGCGCATGTGCTTCTTGAGGTCGAAGTTCCGGCAGAATCCCTTGGCGCACACCCGGCAGGTGTAGGGCTTCTTGTCGTTGTGCGTGTGCATGTGGAAGGTGAGGTTGTAGATCTGGTGGAAGGCCTTGTTGCAGATGCTGCACTTGTAGGCCTTCTCGCCGGAGTGGGTTAGCTTGTGGTTCTTGTAGTTGCCCTTCTGGTGGAATCCCTTGCCGCAGTACTCGCAGACGAAGGGCTTGTAGCCGGCATGGATGCGGGCGTGGGTGTTGAGCGTCGAGGATCGGTTGAAGGCCTTGCCGCACGTCTGGCACTTGTGCGGCTTCTCCGACGTGTGGATGATCTTGTGACGGCACAGGGTGGAGGCCTGTCGGAATCCCTTGCCACACACCTTGCACACGAAGGGCCGGGCTCCGGTGTGGACGGGCATGTGGCGGGTGAGGTTGTAGTGGGCATTGAACACCTTGCCGCACTCCAGGCACGAGAAGGTCTTGGGCTTGCCCCCGCTCGCCGATCCGGGGCTGCTGTCCTCCACGGATCCCTGTGGCGATGGGGAGCGAGATCGGGATCGAGCTGCTGCCGCTGCTGGTAGAGGTGGCGGTGTCACCTCACCCTGATCCTGCGGCAAGCGCTTCCTCTTGAGGTTGTTTCCCTGCCCGGACTGAGCCGACGACGTCCTCTGGGCCACTGGGGACTTCTCCAGGCTCTGCTGCAGGCTGCTGCCAGGCACAGCCTGGGACTGGGCCACCGCTGCTGCGGCAGCTGCCGCCGCCAGAGGATGTCCCAGGTTCCTGCGCAGCGACTGCGAGTGATGGAGCGTGGCATTCAGGGAGGCGGTGAAGCTGCTCAGGTGGGCGGCACTGGCCAGCGACTGCTGTTGGGCGGTCAGGGCCGCATACTGGGCGGCGGCGGCGGCGCACATCAGCTGGTTGGGCGCGTAGTAGAGCAGCGGATACTGGGAGAGCAGCTCCTGGTGGCGGGAGCTCACAAACTGCTGCACGGCAGCGGTGCTCGTGCTCGAGGGCGATGATCCAACCACCGACGAGGAGCTGGGCACACCCGGCACATACTTCTTAAAGGCGGAATCGTAATTAACGGCGGACGGCGAGTGATCCAGGCTGATCACCTCGATGGGACTGCAGGAGCGCTCCGAATCCGCATCAATATCGGGATCCTCATCGTCCTCGTCCTCGTGGATGAGCACCAGAGGTTCCTGCACTGGCAGAGGCTGCTGCTGATGCTGCGGCGGCAGCTGTGGTGGCGCCACTTGACTGGGCCTGTGATCCGGCTCCATGATCTTGGCTATCGAGAACTTCAGAGGACACGCCCGCTTGGCGGCACTCTGATCGCCGCCGCTGGGCGGACTCTGCTGACTCGGATTCTGGTCGGAGGCGGCGCTCTCCATCACGGGACTCTTCGACGGCGGCATCATAGCGACTTCTCCCGCTGGACTACACGGTTGCATGCCACGCGGACTCTGCAAGGAGAGGAACAAAGGGGTATTTCGGTCAAATTGAGTATGCAAACTAAGCAACGGGTTATCAATTAATCGGAATCGGAAGCATACGCCTCCATTGTTTATGCTTAAAGCCAGCGGCACAGCGGCGGGTAAGTCGATAGGGTAACTACCCTGGAAATATTGCTTAAAATGATATGATTTTCCCAGCAAAAAGAGGCGTATTTATAGGACTTAAAATGCAATTAAACGTTAGAAATAATTATCACAAATTATTATAATACAGTTTAGATATTCTAAAAAATATAATTGGCTTAAAATCTTTACAATAAATTTGTTTTAAATGTTTGTAACAGAAGAAAGATAATTAAACTTAATATTTTCGAACTTCAGGAAGCCTAAAACCTCATTTAATTATATTTAATCTATTTTGTTATAATATTTTCAATTTAAATATTTAAAACAGAAGGAATACTAGTTTTATTAATATTTTCTAATATTTTTTAAAGCCAAACCCCCTTCTAAGCTTCACAAAAAAATGTATTTAGTTCGATTTTAACCCATACTTTGATCATACTTTGATCAAAACCTCACATAAACCCCTATAACCTATTTGCCTAAGAACTTTCCAATATTTTTAATTTAAATATTTTAAACAGAGGGAAGACAACTAAAATTAGTATTTTAAAACTGTTATTTAAGCAGATAACAACTTCTAAGCTTCCGAAAAAAATTATTTAGTTCGATTCGAAGTACATACTTTAATCAGCTTATTTTTCTTTCTTTCCTTTTAGTTTTATATTAATTTTTTTTTAACCCATTATTATGCCTCAAGCTGTTTTTTATGGCCCGTCCAGTCAAGTGCAACTAATGCGTTGGCAATTCCAATTCCGGGGAGTACAAACAAACGCCAGCGGAGGGCGTGCTCCCAGCGGCAGGACATTTCTTTTGCCCCAGGATCATTCATGGCCAGCCAGCGGGTTGCAATTAAGGACTAACCGCAGTGCGTTTTAATAAATACTGAATATACATATATTCCCCGATTGATTTTCGATTTTTGCATACACTTAACCCGTGCTTGCCCCCGGCATCTCACGCTCCGGTTAACCCAAACAAAGCCTCAATCCTCAATCCTTTCGCCAGCATATTGCCATCAATCATAACACAGACTCCGGCGGAGTCTGCGAAAAAGATTTTGGCGCGGGTCTTGGCTTTATTTGCACATTATCATCATCGAATCGCTCACACTCGGCTGGAGGAGGTCCCGGTCCTGGTCTCGATCTTGGTCTCCGTCTCCGTCTCCATCTTCCTCCATGTGTGCCCTCGAGTGTGGCTAATGTGCGACATCCGGTGCGATTACCCGACGACTTCCTTGCCGCTTTTAATTAACTTGATTTGACGCCTCAGTGGGTCGAGCTTCGGGGCTCTAAAACTCTTCCTTCCATCTTGTCTATTACGGAGTAGTTTCCCTCCCGAAGTGCGGTTTAATCTTATTAAAAAGAAAAGGGGGCAGGTCCCATTTCACACGCTGACCCTGGAGGCAGCGACGGTCAGCCCTCCAGAGTTCGGAACTTTCCCACCACTATGCACTATATATGATATGTGGTATATCCCCCGACACCCGAGTAGTTAAGGTCTTGAGCACCCGAATTATTTAGGTTGGTGTTCCTCCAGTGGCCACTTGAGAGTTTGCTCTTGAAGAGTGTGTGCCCGGAATCGAGCTTATTAACAACGTGTGGGTAATAACATTTAATCAAAGGCTCTTGGAGACTTTGTCTAAGTTTAAGTTGAACGGGGTTTGGTTGGGGAATTTGTATTTAAATTGAGGAAGGCCTTAACAAATTAGAAAATAGCATAGTCACTTTTGTTTTAATTAAGATAACTAAAGTGCTTGAATACTTGAATAACAAAATAAATAAATATGAGACTGAGAAATACATAATGTAATTTATTTCAACGAGAAGAAAGTTAGTCATTCTAGCTTTAATAATAAATAAATCTTTTAATGAACCTTTAAACTTCTTGTTAAACTTTCTATAACACTAAACATTTAAAGTTTTAATTTATTTAAAAATATTTTTAAAAGGTTCAAGTCTATTAACTAAATAAATATAAATAAAAGCAACGAGTTTATTATTTTGTTTGCCTAAACTGTTAAAATAAAATATAAATAATGTATTTAAAGTTTCATTTTGTATTTAAAGAAAAACCTAAATATATTATAATAGTGTCAAAGTGCTTTAACTACATGAATTGTAAATAAACAATAGAATGTATTAGTTTTATTGAAAAAACTGTGGAATTAAAATGTAATTAATGTATTTTAAGTTCCATTTTGTATTTAAAGAGATATTAAAATATATATTTATATAAATATAAAATAAACGAAGTAATATATTATTCTGATCGGAAAAAACTCTTAAAATTAAATAAAATTAATATAATTAGGTTAACAATTAGATGAAACAACTATAATTAATTTGAGATATAACCTTGAAACACTCATTTGCTCTCTATATAAGACTTCCTCCAAAATTGTTTAATTTATTTAAATATTTTATAATGCTGATTCACAAAAAACCTACTAAGTAGTTCCCCCGTGAAGCTAGTGATATTTGCATACACTTTTGTTATTAATAAATATTTAAATAAAGAAATACTATAACTCGCTTTCCCGCCGGCATTTTGTTGGCTTAAATCTCTTAAAATAATATTCAAACCATTAAAAATACGTACAAAGTAAACCATATTTAGGCACCGCCTATTTGGGTATCCAATTCCTTGGGCAGGCAGGAAGCCACTCGCCGCGGACACTCGCAAAACACACACAATTTTCAACTGGTTTAAAGTTTCTGGTTTGTCTTTTATGTTTTTTAGTTTGTTTATCACTTGTTTCGTAAAAAGGACAAGGCTTTTTAAATGCAAATTCGTTGACAGAACGCGAAGAACAGGATGCGCGCTGAGGATGCGTTCAGCACAGGATCAGCGACCGGAGCGGAATGAAGGCAAATAGCGAGCGGTGCGGGCCTTAAGAAATATGAAAAGGACACACGTTGAGCGCTGAGCGATGAGGGGTGGCTCGGTGAAACAACCCCTAAGAGAGTCCTGCGAACAGGACTTGATGTGCCAGAGCGAGAGGGTAGCAGGCTAGCAGCCAAAGAGAGATAGATGGTGAAGGCGAGTGGCAGAGCGGGATGGATTGATGGATAGCAGGCAAAAGGAGAACTTCATCATCACGTTCAGATTGGATGGCATATCCTCGACGCCGACGCCGACAGCGGCAGCGACGCAACGCTGGCTGCATTATGAATGAAAGGACAAAATGTCGAATTGGAATACATTATGGCGAGAGGAGAGAGGGAGGGAGAGAGCGAGCGAGACGAGAGAGACCGCCCCTAAAATATTTATATAGAGATACAGCCGAAGAAGATACATAAAGGAGTCATGGAGGAGGAGGAGTAGCAGGAGGAGGCTTCATCATCGTCAGAGCGAGAGGTACATATGGCCGGATTCCGTTCACACTTGATTTGGATGAGGCTGAGGAGCAGGAGACACCAAAAAATGGCAGCCACCAGATGAGGCTCCCTAACGAGTTGACTTTTTCACTACGCACACACACACAGGAGCTCCTCTGATCCCCCTCAGATGTCCTTCCCCCCCTTGGACAGCTCTTGCCTTTTGTTGGGCGTTTCAATTGTCGTTTTGGCATTTCGTTTTATCAGCGTCTTTGTTTGCTCACCTTTAGCCTGCCAGCGGGCAAGGATTCTCTACCCCAACATCCCCCCGTCCTCTTAAATCGGGTCTCTCTATCTATGTACAGAGGAAGATAATACCAGAGTCAAGAGACTTAGCTTTTATAATATACATTCCAAGCAAAAATATTCTAAAAACCAGTAAGAAGTCACAAGAACAAAGGATTTATGATTTATTTATCGATTTCTGGCATATAAACCTAACTAAACTCAAGAATCTTTGCATTTTTCAAGCTTACAGAACCCAAAATTACTTAAGAATCCTTTGATTATTTAATCTATAATTTAAACAAATTATTTCTCCATTATTTCTCCATCTGTAGCCAATTTCGCTCGTTAAAAGTGGCGAGTCCCCTCTTCCTCTAAGCCAGCACTAGTCCAAATATCATCGCATATTCATTTTGATGATATCTCTGGCGCGGCGGCCTTCTTGACTTTGTTTGCTCTTTGGAGCATTTGTCATCCTGCCTTTGCCAGGACTTTAGTCCTTGGGACCTCTTGCCTTTCCCTCGGCATTGCAATGCACATCGCCGCTGCTTTGGCTGCTGCTTTTGCTGGAGTTGAGCAGTTGCAGCTCTACGGCATCGCACAAAAGCACAACTCTTCAGGGACTCTGAACGGGAGCGGCGGGACAAGGAGACAAGGAGGGATCCTTGAAAGGAACTGGCCGCCATTTCCATTGCATTCTCAGGTAAGTTGCGCTCATTTTAAGGGTTTTGTGTGGGGAAATCGATATGCAAATAGCAGTTCTTTGTTGATTAGATATCCTTGGTAGAGAGGAAGAGGTTTCTGGTTAAGTGAGAGAGGAAAATGTATAGAAAATTACTTTAAACAAGGTATGAGAACAAAGGGAAATAACTAAATGGATGTATTTTGATGGAAAATGACTAAAATACCAATATCTTATAATATTCCCATAAAGGTACATGGCTAAATCGTCTTCCCTGCTGACGCTGACCCAGAACGTACTTTATGGGGTCGAAAATTCCCCCCTCTGCCCTTGAAATATAAAAAGCAGCAAAATGGTGATTAACTAAAAGCAAAGTGAACGCTGCTTGCAAAAATGTGCAATCTGCATTTAGTTGAATAAATAAATGCAATGAAAAAAGGCAGCAACAACGGGAAAATAGCAAAACAAACAACAACAAACTGGACATTCAACAAACAAAACGACAACGGCCTATGGAGCTTTAATACACTCAGCAAAATGGGAAGAACTTTAAGATCTAATCAAAAATCCAAGAATAGTGAAAATCAACTCGAATATATTCAGCTGGAATTCAGCTAAAGACTTCTATTTAAGGAGTTCTATTCAAAATAAATTACTGAACTGTTAATAATTTTAACTAAGATTTAAGATTTATTATTTCAGGTTTTATTGAAATGCTTTCTCACAGTACATCCCTGCCATTCTCCTCTCCTCTTTATCCACCTAATCTCTCCCGCTATCTCTGCTCGGCTCCCTCTGCTTTTCACCTCTGTTCGCTTTCCATTCAAAGGCCATGCAAGCATGACCAAACACACACACTCAAACACTCAAAAGAGAGAGGCTGCACAATGAAGGAGGAGGATTGGATGAAGGAGGGGCCGGTGGAGGGGCCGAACAGTGGGTGGACGCAGAGGAGAAAGGGAGGCGGTCAGAGAGTGGACTAACTGTAAATGCAGAGCAGTGCAGAACGAACTAAGCTAAACAACAACAAAAAGAACTTGAAAATCCAGCAAAATGTGCAAAAATAAAATATGAAATAAAGGTGCAAACGCAGAAAGAGAGAGCAGAGTGGAGAAACAGAGATGCAAATAGTGCAGAGTGCAAAGGTAACGCATAGTGTGCGTTAGAGCGAGATGTTAACAGAGTGTAAGCTCTGCTCGATTTTATTGTTTGTTCTTTTTTGCTGGTTTTATTTTTTTTTAATTTTATACCCTTGCAGAGGGAATTATAATTTTGCCATGATATTTGCACCGCAGTGAAGGAGGCATCTCCGACGCCATAAAGTATATATATTCTTGATCACCATCACCAGCCGAGTCGATCTAGCCATGTCCGTCTGTCTGTCCGTCTGTCTGTCCGTCTGTCTGTCCGTCTGTCTGTCCGTCTGTCTGTCCGTCTGTCTGTCCGTCTGTCTGTCCGTCTGTCTGTCCGTCTGTCGGTTTCTACGCGAACTAGTCTCAGTTTTTGTGCTTTTTTCAGCATAGTCTTATTTCTTTAGCACGCAGTATACATATATGTCGGAACGGCCAAAATCGGACCACTATATCCTATATCTGCCATAGGAATGATGGCAAAATTAATGTAAAAAAATGTTGACTTCTTTGTTTTTCAACGAATTTCTATAAATTTCGAGATATAGCTGTTTTTTATAGTTATAATTATTTTTGACTGTAATTCTTTCTGCGGTTCACGTAATGTTTTTATTTGCGTTTCATAATTTATTAAAAAATCTTCAGTTGTATTTGTATATATCCTTATCCTTAACTGTATAAAAAACATAATTGATCACAAATATTATTAATTGGCTCTTTGATCAGTTCAAAAATATATAAAGTAATATTTTCCCTTTAAAAATATCAGTTTAATATAATTTATTTTATTACTCATTATTAATTATAATCAATATTTTATTAGTTTTACGAAAATTTTTGATTGCAGAGAACTCTATATACCATCCTAAACTGTGAAGCTATAGAAGACACATAATTTCATTTATAGGAATCATTTAACCTTCACAATGATATATCCCACCCCTTATTATTTTTCCCCGCCACCTACCTTAACCCAGCTTTAACCTCAGACTAGTCCTTCAATTACGCCCCCTGACTGCTCTACTAAACCAATAAAACGCTTCGTATTTCTCGCACCTCATCGGGAAATTAACCTTAAAATTGAAGATTTACACCTCCTTGCAGGAGCTGGACTTTTGGGCTGATGCCAGATTGCAGCAGAGATTTGGCAGAGTTTTTCACAATTTTCCAAGAAAGTAAATCAATGGCGATGGAAATTGGGTTCCCATTCCCAGGGAAGGAGCGGCTTGCATAATCTGTGGTAAGCCAGGAGCGATTACAAGGCATTGAACAAGGGGTCCTGCGTAGCCCTGAGATACGGTCCTTCTATATGCGGTTCTTCCTATATGCATATGTGTAACTAGGACGAAAAGCAGCGCTGGACAATGGCCGGCGATGAGAGGCTCTCAAAGGGAAACTCAACAGCTGCCCCGAGGATTCGTCCTCAGCGCTCCTTTGTATCCTCGGACTCGGACGCGGACGCGGACGCAGACGCAACTGTGTGGGTGAGCGAGCGAGTGCGTATCCCGGGGCAGTGGAATATCCGATTTGCGGGGCGAAACAATTGCGGTGTTTGACCAATTTTACAATTGATGTAATCCCCTAAATCGCCTATATTAGCGCTGAGCGGCTTCAGCATCCTTGCCTCCATTACGATTGTCAAATTGAAATGTTTTCAGTTCATTCAAGAGTAAACACAACGCACAGGCACATGCGTAAGCAGGTGCACTGGGAGAAATAATTATACAGGGAATTAACAAGCTCAGAAAATAATAATAAGGCCTACATCAACTAAGGAATTTAATTGTTTAATAAGGATGTTGTAAAGGGAATTTAGATAAAGGTAAATATTTATTAAATTAAATAAATAAATATGAGAACTTATATACAATTTATTTACGGCCCTTAAAAAAATATAAAAAAAAAACGTTTAATAATATTTTTTTTTTCAATATTTAATATTAATCAAATATTCAAGTTATTTTTGTGTCCAAATAATCAAATAGAAAATTACTTCTTATAATTTAAAATCATTTTAGTCAAGATATTCAATGTATTTAAAATATTTACTTTTATATAATTAAATTTACAAATAATTTAATAGAAATCGCAAATAAACCAAGAACACATAAACTTCGTCAGTAATTTACAATTTACATACTTTTGATCTGCCTTTAACAAGTAAAAATATATTTTAAAAATATTTACTTCCTTAAGTAAATATAAAATATATTCATATATTTATTTTCCACAAAACTGCTTCTTTTACCCAATTTTTCGAAGTGCACAAACTTTGTTTATGTGGGTTACGGTTCCGTAGGTTTATAATAATATTTTGCTAACCTTCTTTTGCGCCCAAGCAAAAGTTCAAAAGGATCTCGGCCGGTCGGCCGCTCGTCCGCTTTGTGCGTCGAGTCCTGCGATTTTCGCCGATTACCGATTACCGACACAGATTAAGGGATGTTCCCAAACAATTGGCAGGTTCCGTCGCAACCGAGGATTCTTCGTCCTCCATTCGGAGTCTTCTGTTCTCGGTTCTGGAACTGTGGATTCTTCGCTTCCCTCATAGGCGCGCAATTAGACGAGTTTCGGCCTTTGTCCTGCTGCCGGCCATAGACGGATTTCCTCTACAGAGAGTCCTTTGATCCGCTCTATCCCTAAATCTGTGCACTCGACCATATACATTCCCCTGCTTTCGCCGATTTACCATTGTGTCGCGCGTATTTGGCGCGTTTAAATAGATTAACCGCCTTGGCAATTTGCAAGGTTCCTATCTGAGATCCAGGATCCTCTACCTACCCGAAACCGGGCTCCGAGTCCTATCTATCTGACCGTCTCGCTCTGTTTTTTTACAATTAGCTGCGGCCGCCTCCTTTGTTTGCCACCTTAATCTTGAGTAAATTAGTTCATTAAGAGGTTAATTCCCCATAACACCCACAAATTAGACCGGCCTGGGAATGCATGTGTGCTGTGTCCTGTCTGGTTCTAGGGTTTTTTTTCTTATTTTTTCTCAGGTGAGTCGATGGCTGGAGTGGGCAATTGTTTAATTGTTTTAAGGGAGATTTCTGCAAAGGAAAGGGTGCTAGAAATTTAGAGAATTTAATTTATATCATAGAAGAATTTATTATTGATTTCCTTTATATCTGTATAAAAAAATTCATAGAACAATTTCCCTATTTTCAGCTTTGTGTCTCTCTTTAACTCTGCTGCTGACAGGCCTAATTTATTTCTCACACCTTCACCTCATAATCATTTGTTCCCACCATTAGGAGCATAAGCAAAACAAATTGACCATTATTATCCTGCAGGATAACCAGTTGACCGACAAATCGCATCTCTAAAACTTAAACTGCCAAACATGCAGTTGACAGTTTAAACTTTAAAGCGAGAAATCCTTTTAGCAATAATTTCCTAATTGACACTAATAGGCTTAAACAGGCTTTAACATATTTTCCAGATTGCCAGTGCCACAAACATAAAGATGTCAACCGAATCGAGAGCGTAATTCGGTAGCAAGTCGCGTGACCCACAAAACGATGTCACCATCAACCTAATCGGAAGTACATTTCGGGTATTTCAGCCTCCCAAAAAGGGTTGCTTTCGGGTGTCTAAGTTTTCTGGAGGGGATGCTTTTGTGGCCGTCGTCACCCTTGGAAACTTTTCGGTTATTGTTTGATTCGGTTTTAGGGCTTCGGAATCGCTGCTTTGATTCTGGGCCTGGGCGGTGTCGGTGGTTTTTTGTGGGTGTTTGTTTGGCAAGTACTTGTTTAATCGGTTTGTTTGTGACATTTCTATTGCCCGCCTGCCGCCATACCGCCATCCCGCCACCCCAGCATCCCCCGGGGATCTGGTGAGCCACAGCCAACCCAAGGCTGTCTTTGTTTACTCAGTGGTAGTAGGCCTGACACGCGTTTAACGCCCACAAGGTAGGTGGAAAATCCAACAGGCACTTGCCGAAAATATTACAGGGAAAATGCATTGAAATTTAAATATTCTAAAAATATATTTTGGGTTTGAAAATGTCGTATTTAAGTTAGATTTTAGGCAAGCATTGGCATCGCTTAAAAAATAATTCAAGATTCTATAAATTAAATGCTGAAATGGCTTAAATAATTTCCCATTCTTCAGGGCAATGATTTTCTTAGATAAAAATAAATTGTTTGTTTTGACTTTTTCATTATTAAATTAAATAGAAAATCCAAGCATTTTTAAGACATATATTATGAAATTTCTTTTTATTTTCTTTTAGTGCAAAGAAGGATATTTTTCCCCCCTTTATTTTCCCTTGTGGGTGTGTCTGTTCTGCGGGTTTTGATGCTGCTACCAACTTATCATCATCAGCAACCTCAGCAGCAGTCTCTAGCAAAAAAAAGTGAGGAAAACAAGTCTGCTGAGCGACTGAGGGGGTGGCTGTGGGGAAGGGGAGGCCATCGCTTAAGTGCTGCCAAACAAAAAGAACACATTTACAGGATGTTTTTATTTCCCTTGGCCGGGATTACACCCCCCAACACACACCAACCCAACCCTCCCCCCGAAAGGAGTGTGAATTGTAATTACAGTGAAATCAGCTTTTGGCACTTGCTTGGTTTCCTTTTTTTTCCGGTGGGGGTTGGGGGATGACTACTGTATTTGTGTGTGTATGTGTGCATATGTATCTGTGAGAGGTAAATTCCTTTGTCTGTGGGTAGTCGCTGCTTAAAGTGCTTGAGGTTTGGCACAGGAAAAAATAAACAAGTGTAAAATTAACAAGGAAATTGAGCTAAAAAGTATAATAAATAAGATTTTCCATTTTTTGTTATTATTGATATGAAAGAAATATTTATTATTTTTTTTTTTTAGATCAATTTTAAAAAAGCATTTCTCATGTTAATTAGTCATTTAAGAGAATATTTAATTTTATTTCTAATAATATAAATAAGTAATTTTCTAATGCATCATCACAACTATTATAATTATGTCTTTTAAAAAAGTCTCTTTAAAGCTTTCTAGGGAGTTGATATTAGTTTGTATTTAAATAGTTTTAAAAACTAAATTTTGTTGTTGTTTAGGAAAATTTTTTATAAGAGGAAATTTTAAATCAAACCCTTTTTTTTCTAAAAATACAATTAAAAAATTTACCAAAGACTTAAATAAGTATGTCTTTCTTAAAATGTCTTTACAGCTCTCTTGGCAGTTACTTGAAGTTTGTATTTAAATAGTTACTGGAGGTAAATATTCTCCTATCTTAGGAAAACATTTTATAAGAGCAACTTAGTTAAAGTCTAAGGAGAAATATAGGTAAAACCATTTTTATTAAAAGATTCTCTTAATTACTTCTAAAAATTTTAATAGAAATAATTCCACAATTTGTAATCCCTCTTAAGATACATTTTTTTCCCTGTACTTTATGGCTTTCTTTCCTAGGCCCTTGCGCTTGCGAAGCGTGATTTATTTTTCCTAATTGGCTTTCGATGCGTTTGCTGGCATTTTGTCACACATACTCCCCTAGTATTCATACAAACTCCACGTACACCCCCTTTATTTTTGTGCGTACTCCTCCCTGCTGTCATAATTTCTTTCTTTCTGTTTCCTGCATTTTGACAGCTTCGAATTCGAATGATTTGATGTCTGTTGGGGGCGTTGCCTTCTGCTTTTGCTTCTGCTTTGGCGGTGGGTGTCACCGGAAATTGCGGCTTAGTCGAGGGAAATTAAATATCAAAACGGGGCAGGGGGCTTGCGGAATTATTTTTCGCCAGCATTGGCAAAACACATTTATTAGCGAAATTGACTGTGAAGAAGCATTCATAGCGGATTTCGGTTTTTGTTTGGGAGCATGTTAAGTGGATTGGAAACGATGGGTTTCATGGGGGTTTCCTAGGGATGGATATAGTAATGGGAAATCTGTAAATCTCCAGAATTTTTGCTAAGTTGTAGAGCTCATTTGTGCGAGTTTTATGGTTAAGACGATAATTATTTGGAAATAATAATCAGTAGATAAATAAAAATACATCTTTACATCGAATTTTATAAAATAAAAGTATGCTTATCTTATTTTAATATTTTTGGGAGTGACAGCGCTTAGCACTAAAATTCCCAAACCACTTAAAAAGTTTAACCACTATAGAAAAAATACAGCTTTATTTCATTTAGAGAACTGTTAATTAAATTTTGTCAGATAAAAAAAAATAGAGCATCTAATATTAATCTTGTAACCCCAAATATTTTAATAAACACTTTTCCATACATCATTTCTCTAGTAAATAAACCACTTTCACCTCAGGCTGAATTTCATCTCAAGGATATGACAGCTCACACATTTTTGCTTTTTCATATTCCTTCCTCAGGATATATTATAGCCTGGAGTGCTTTGTACCCTTTCATGAATTAACCAAAATATTTAAGGCAAATATTTTATAAGCTATGCATACATTTAAGCACAATTAAGCAACTAAGCAGGCCAAATTATAGGTATAATCCTGGCCAGGAACCTCTCTCTCGCGAGACCGTTTCCCTTACGATCCGATACAATGGATACAACCACACTCGGAGATTAGGGAGTAGGAATGCAGGTAGCCGATGGCATTGTCGGTTCCTTTCAAAGCTGGGAAATGTACTCGTTCCCTGTTCCCTCTCCAGAGAACAATTGTAGCACAAGTGCAGGAGATTCGGGATATGTATTGACAGTATTTTGACATGTTTCCACTATATTTTGATGGGTTATTAGCCAGCGGCAAACATAAATCCTTTTCTGCTACTGCATCTCTCCTCTTTTGTGAGGGTCGGGATCTCTGTTCCTATCCTGCACCCAAATTAGCACAAATTACTGCTCAAAATCCTTTGAGCGTTTCCACTCCTGGCTAAATCATTGCATTGTTTTGATTTTTCAGCTGGCCAAAAGCGATTTTCCTTGTTCAATGTTGATCAATGATGATCTCTGATAAGTTTTTCAAAATGCGGTTAATTTCTGCGGCTGAGCCAAACCTAAAGCATTAGATAATCAGAG
The DNA here is from genome assembly GCA_014170255.2 of Drosophila triauraria. NCBI lineage: Eukaryota > Metazoa > Arthropoda > Insecta > Diptera > Drosophilidae > Drosophila > Drosophila triauraria. Next base: position 12,740,432 of record CM024334.1, read on the forward strand.
GGCACAGGCAGCTGCGGTTTGCTTTTACTGGAAATCTGGTTATTATTTCAAATTATGCAAAATTTTGGTGTATGCAAATATTAAGTAGGAGACCACCATGAGGGGGAGATGAGGAAAAATAGATTTTTAATGAGGCAAACTGGTTGATTTTATCAAGGGAAATACAGAAAGGCAGGTGCAGATGGTTGGTTAAATAATTAAAATCTTAAAATAATAATATGAAGAATAAATAAAATATAAACCTTGCAAAATAAACAAATACTTATATTCTTTTCTGACCCTTAAAACCAAGTTGTCTACATATTATCCTTATTCATTTTCCCCCCACAAAAAGCTCTCCTCAATAAGAAAGCCAATAATAAGTGCTCAATCGAAATTGCCCTCAAATGTTCCCAAGGACATTGGAAGCCTCGGACATGACCGGAAATAAGTAAAAGCCAATAAATCAACCCAAAAAGGAAGTCGAGCCAAACAGCCAATGAGGAGAAAAGCCCACGGCTAATGGGAAACTCGAGCTGAGGGAAAAACAAAAAACCGAAACACCCAAACAATCTGTTTTTCGAGCCACCGGAAGATGAGCTAATATGGACGCGTGCCACCGCCGGCGTTCAATTTGTTGCAATTATAATTGTATTTCCCGGGGTCACGTGTCCAGTTTGGGTTGCAAGATGTCACAATGTTGCATAATACGCTTAACCGCAGGTTAAAAGGGGGAACCTTACTCCATGAAAGGTGTGGCCAGCGAGCATGTTAATAATTTCCCGCCCAAAACGTTGACACGCGTTTAACTTTTTGTATTTATTTTTTCGTTTTCAACCCTTGAACCTGCCTAAACGGGGAAAAAAATAAGGGGGAAGTGTCACAACTAGTTGTCGTTGTTGCTTTTTATGACAGGAAGCGAAGGCGGCACACGGCCACCAATTTTCCAGCGAAACACCGAAACATTTTTCATATCCTTATGCTAATCAGCCGGAAAGTGTTTTATTTGCTATTATGATTTGTCCGCGCTCGTGGGAGAAATATTTCTCTTCCTGCGACATGATAGTTAAATATTGTATTAGGGAGAAAAGGGCAAGCGGCGTTAAAAAAAGGGATAAATGTGTAACAAGGTAATTAGCTTAAGCGAAAGGGGAAGTGGCAACTAAATGGTTATGACAGATTGTGAAGGGAAATCGGATTAGAGGTTGTTTCTCCTTAAGTGCTGAATGGGATTATAAAATATTTGTTTGTAGCTTGGGTAATAAATAGAAAAGACTTGAGTATTTATGTATATTTTATATTTTATTTATTATTCATTGGGTTTTCCTTTATTAAATTCAATATAATCAGTATAATCATGTTTAACTTTAGTAGAAATAGGATAATATTTTTAATCAACATTTATGATCCTAAAAGGGAATTACTTTTTTTAGAAAGTCATACTACATATTTATTCTCATGAAAAATACGTAGGATAATAAATTATTAAAGCCTTTATATGTAAAATTATTAAATAGAGACAAATATCATAGAGATTCGTTTTCAATTTATGAAATATATTTCTGGAAAGACAACCTTTATTCATTAAATATTGAACGATTTTCACTAACAAGAACTATAAATATATACTGGACATTAAATATTCAATTGTTTTAGAAAGGATAAAAAACAATTTACTGAAGTATTTTTTGAAAGTCTTGCCGGCTTACTTTAACAAATTTCACTATGAGGAATGTGATATTATAAATGTTTTAAAAAATACAAACGACCTTTTTTTATTTTCCCCCATAATAGTCACACAAATAAAGGATATTTCAAGAGCATTTTCTTTGTGTTACACCCAAAGGGGCTCAATTTAATTGAAGGCAGTCCTGCCAAGGTGTTCTGTACTTCTCCCCTCATAAGAAGTTCATTAAACACCGAAAAAGAGAGAAAGGCAGCTGCACCTAATCATAATTCCATTCCATCACAAACCACACCTCCCTCAATCTGGGCGGCTGTTGAATCACAAAGGATCTCAGAGATCGGATGACGCAGAGGCTCAAGGAGCGAATTGCAGCAGGCGCTACGCCCACTGGAAGACGCCCGGTTTTTCTTAAGGGACGCGCAAGGCACGCGCTCAAGGACATGCGGGTAGTATTTGCACATGTCCTGCGACAGGAGACGACGAGGCATGTTAATTGCTACATATGCGACACACACCAGCGAGCACGCCTCCAAAAAGTGCGAGCTGCGCTAGGATCGGGGAGTAGGAGCTGTGGCATAAGCGGACGGAGATCCTGGGGCAGGGAGCAACCCTCGAAGACGAGGACGGCGCTGATCCTTCCGGTGGCTCGCAGGACGACAGGAAGCAATGTGCGCAGTCGAACAATTGTTCCAGCCACCAAGATCGAGATTCCTTTTCTCTGCTGCAGATCCCTCGGGCGGCAGCTGCCGGCGGAGAATCTCGCTCCTTGAAGTGGGCAGAAAAGGATAATCGAGCGACTTGTTTGCCAGCGCTTTGATTGTCGAAGGAACATCATTATTACACGGCGAGAAATTATTGACAACTATATTAAATAATAAATAAAATTATAAAGGAAATTATAAGGAATATTATTCAGAATATTTAGTTGCTAAATAATCCTTGAAAAAATAGCATAAATCTATTTAAATTTAATTTGTTGGTGTATTATCCTCTCTAGCCTTTAATTTTAAGACAACAAGCCATTTATAATTGCCAAGAAATCCTTAAGGAAAATAGTACAAAAATATTTATATTTATTACATTTATTCTCTTGGTGTACCATCCTCTCTAGCCTTGATTATCCTGCTTAAAAACCGGTTGCTCCTGCGGGGCGTTGTTCGTTTTTTTCCAGGTTCTGGCCTGACATTTGATTTCGCTTTCGGCGGAAGTGCTTTTTCTTTCTACGGTTGTTGACACGCGATCCTGCGATATACCGATCCTGCGTCGGTGTGCCGATCATCCTGTTCGAGTCCTGTTCCTCGTCCTGGCGCGTGTGCCGCGCTTCCGGTTAATTATATTCCGCAAGCGAAAGCGAAATCGTACGAAATCAAATGCATATGCTCAGCTCCCTCTCTCTGTGCGATTTGAATTCCTTTTATTCCGGCTGTCAGTCGAAGTCTCTCTGGTCCTGCCATTGTCCTTGCTGAACAACTGCTCATTAATTGCTGGTTATGTGCGCTTTTCTTCCATCAACGCTGACGATAATCACGACGATTTTGGCCTTATAATTTGGCTCGTGCCAGCTCGCTTGTAATGCGAGTAGGCGACAGGATGTCGGTCCTTAAGAGGACGTTTGCCTAGGCAAGATCCCGTCCAAGGTGACTTCAGTGGGTTGCGAAGATGGCGAGAATTGATAGGGGAATTTAAGGGAATATTTTAATGGGCATTATTAATTTTCGCTTGTTTAAAAAATTATAAAAAATATTACAAAAAATATATATATATATAAAATATACATATTTTGAGGTAAAAATTTTGAAATAATGCCGGAAATAAATGTTGATATTAATGTAAAGAGTAACAAAATATTTCTACAACTTCAACACATTTATTTAATAAATTTTTTGTTAAAATTAGGCCAACTTATATATTTTCAATGTTTATTTCCATTAAAAAATATCCTTATGGTACTGTAAATATCAACGACTGTTAGTCAATTTTAATCTCCCCATAAAAAAATTAAAAAAAAATAAACCTGCAATTCTTAATTTTCAGTTATTCCTTAAATTCCCCTCAACTGCCCCAAGAAAAAATGCACACACATTCCGTACTCTGATTATTTCAGGCTAATTGACCGGGCAGTCACTTCAGTGCTCAATGGGCTAACCGTTCCGACTCCACCTCTCTGTGGCAGGACGAATCCATGGCAACATGAGCAATAAAATTTAATATCCGCTTCGAGTGCAACCAGAAATACTTTGCATAATTCGCCCCCCCAGGACAGCCAACGTATGTACGTATGTAAGAGTCCTTTTTCAGACCGAAATAAAACCGTCGGAAGGCGTAGATAAATCACGTAGAAGGACAATGCCGAACAAGTGAGAAAACGCCCCCCAGGACCAAGGGGACACTTTCAATGGACGACGAAAACGAAAGGGCAGAGATAAAAAATCGCCAGGACTGTAAATGGGTAAATTTTCACCATTTCCACGATAACTCTATTTAGGGCTGTCAGGGGCTAAGAGCGGGGGTGTCTGGTCTGGTCCTGCGTTCTGGTTCAATTTGATTAATTCGTTAACAAACTGAAAGTAGCAACAGCGGCCACGGCTAGCGAGTTGAGTAATTGTCGGGAGTCACGAGAGGAAATCCTCCAACCACTCGAACTTAAAAAAAAACCCTACAGCTACCCCTATTCAAAAAATCCAACCTCCACCCCTTTATTAGCTAAAAGCGCATGAAGATCGCAGCGGGTTGATAAGAAAGCGAAAAACTCCGAAGCGGGGATAGAAAGGAACCAAATTGAGCACTTGAATGCCCCCAACCAAGGGAAGGATACTTCGTCGGTGAAGGAATAGGGTAAGTAACTCCTTGAAGGCTTAATCACCGTCGAACGATCTATTGATTAACCCAAAAAAACAACAAAACAGGCGACACATCTTCTTTTTACAACCAACGAGCTCTATAAATAATTGAAACAAATGCTTGGGAAATATTTAAATAGCTGTCTCATGTTTGCTGAGAAGTCGCCGTCGTCGTCGGACGCCTCTCAATCAAAACAAACCGAAGTAAATACGAAAAAAGAGATTTCACAATTATGTGAAATATTTCATTTTCGATTTTCGAATTCGCAGCAAAAGCACTTTTGTTGGGTATTTAGCCGAGCGGCTTTTATGGGACCCTTTAGCGCAGTGGATAGCGCGTTGGACTTCTAATCCAAAGGCCGCGGGTTCGATTCCCGCAAGGGTTGAAGTTGTTAGTATTTATTTAGTTATATTCTTATTGATATTTAAATACTATATTTTAGATAGAAGTATATATTTATTTGGATATATTTTTAAAATTTAAACAGGAATTGTTACAGTATTTAACTTGAAATGTATTTTTATGCTTAGAGGATATATTTAAAAATAATACAGAGATACAAATGCAGTATAACATTAATGTATAAACCCTTAAACTTCGTGAGTCTTTTAATATTTCAGGGATTATAAATAATGATTATTTCTTTATTTAATATTTACAATAATGATTAATACTATTTAATATTTGTAAAAATAATTGCTCATGGGGCCTGATTGTTGATTATTCATGAAATAAAACCTTATCATGGAAAAACAGCCCCATTTTAATTGCTATTCCAATTCCTAAAAATTCTACAATCGGTGGCTTAAAGTTTTAATTATTGGTTGACAGATTCCTTATCAAAGCAACAGAGGGGCAATTAGTGCTAAAAACGTTCAATAACAATTAAAATATAACGTAATTTACAAACTTGTAATCAATTTTAAAATGTACTTAATTTATTTATAATTTATTTATAAAATATAATCAAAAGGTCTGTCGATTAACCCAAAAAACAAAACCCAACTGTCTGCAAAAAGTCTGCAAAAGGCTGAGGTTGTTTCGATTTAAAGTTAAAGTAAGTAAAATATATCAGAAAATATCAAAAAATGTATAATTGTATTTTAAGCCTTTCAGAATTTGTTAAAAATAAATCCCGCCTCAAGTTATGCTCCTCTACAATTAGAAACAAATATTTGTAATCATCACAAGGACTTCCCGTGTACTTCTAGCATCTTTTGTCGGTTACCTATTAGCTAATCCCTAGATAATTTCTACATCTGGTCCATCGCCACCCACTTTCAACCTCATTAAGCAGAGCAAATATTTCTCCTTGTGGCTCGGGGACTCGCAGTAAAATTTGTTTTGGAAAAATGTAATTTTCAATTAAAAGCAAACTGACAAACGGCAAATAAATTGGTGGCGTTTTCCCCCGTTCAAAACTATTTGCTCCTGGCAAACACGTAAATAAGTATCTGTAAGATACATTCAGAGCAGGAGAAATCTCGGATGCCGCAAGCCGAAAGGCAAATAAGGCGGAAATTTCTGAATCGCTCGTTCAGTGCCATTCGAGCGTAAATTGCAACAGCTGTCAAGTATCTGGGAGATACATCGCGGCAAACTAGCTGATAAACAGCCTATTAAAAGTGTTTACATGACCAGGGCAAATATTGACGCAATGATGCAGCCACAGCTACCCCCGGCTGCCCATAATTCCCGCGCATGGAACCCGTACAATCCACGGACTGCTCATCGCGGGGTTGATTTATCCGCGGACCAGATTCCTAGCCGTTGTTGCTTGTCAAATGATCAGCGCACACGCAAATTGCCCGCGCACACACACAGATGCACACTCCGCAATGCCGCCATTTTGTTTCCACGGCTTCGCCTTCAAATGTGCAATCATCGGCTTTCAGCTGGCCCCAACCTAGACCCCCGTCCGACTCGGGCGATGTTCTTCTCGCTTCTTGCGGCTTTAAAAATAAATTTCCCATTTACGGCCACGTAATTTGCCGACAAGTCTACGGAGCCGCCCTCCAAATGCTATTGTAAACTATAATTTACTTTTCATCGACCTCTGTCTGTGTCTGCTTGGGTGTCTGGAAAAGGGGCCTCGCATGTTGGTAATCTTTATTTAAATGATTTCCATGGGCAGGCTTTGCCTGTAGCAAGTGGAAATTCCTTGGGTTTAAAAAGAAAGCTAGGTGGATTTTATGTGAAAGATTCAAGAGAGTCTTTTTACGAATCGTTTTAATACCCTTGCAGAGGGTGTTATATTTTTGACCAGAAGTTTGCCACACAGTTAAGGAGGCATCTCCGGCCCCATAAGCATCACCAGCCAAGTCGATGTCCGCCTGTCTGTCCGTCTGTCTGTCCGTTTGTCTGCCTGTCCGTCTGTCCGTCTGTCCGTCTGTCTGTCAGTATGTCCGTCTGTCTGTCGGTTTCTACGCGAACTAGTCGCTCAGTTTTTTAGCTATCGGGCTGAAATTTTAAACATGGTCTTATTTCTTTTGCAAACAGTATATATGTCGGAACTGTCGAAATCGGACTACTATATCCTATAGCTGTCATAGGAATGATTGCGAAATTATCGTAAAAAAAATTTAACTTCTCTGTTTTTCAACGTATTTCTATAAGTCTCGAGATATAACGGTTTTTTACGATTTTAGAATTTCGGTTTTAATTTCATTAAGATCGGACAACTATATCATAAAGCTGCCATGGAAGCGATCGGTTGATTTATTTGAAAATGTAAAATTCTACATGAAAAATTTAAAATGTCTGGGCATACTTTTGAGGATTTTTAAAGGAGATCTCGAAACACCCGAAATGAGGTTTAAATTTAACTATGGAGCATTCTGGAAATTTTAGTTATTATTATTATCATTTTTTAAAATCACCTGATGTCTGAAATGTCCTTTTACTTAAGTTCGGGAAATGACATATTATTCTTTTTAATTTTCTTATACTACTTTAATAAATAAGATATAAAATGAAAATTTTCCTTCTGAATAAATATTTTTAAGTTAAAAAACTAACACAAACGGAAACAATAACCACTTGTTTTAAAATAATTGTACTTAAGGTACAGCTAAAATGTAAATTCAAAGGAAATCTGCTCTGTTAATATCTGCTTGAATTATTCACCTTAATTTAAGGACTTCAAAATCTCAAATTAAAACAAAATCGAGCCCTCAGTTTCTCTTTTATATTATTCAAAATCAGAAATTAATAATTTCCCCTTCCTTCCCCTTCTTCAAACTGAATACTTGCCGACTTATCCAATTGCGAAACAAGTTAAATTTCGAGCTCGACGACCTAAAATCCCGCTGTTTGCGATGTTCACATGTGTTGCCCCTTTAGAGAGATCCTTCAGCTCCGCTTTTTTTGTAACCCTTCCAGCGATTGTTCCTGCTGCCTATGCCACTATATAAATACAAAATAATGTCGCCCACTGTGCACAGTTGAGCAAGTTTCTAGTACTCGTCCGGAAACTAACAATTTTCGCCACATGAAAAAGGCAGAAGCCAAATGAGAAAAGAAAGGAGGAAGGAAAAAACCTTTAACGAGCTTTGAAATTATTTTTAGAGCAGTTGCCGCAAAAAGTGGCAAATAATGCAAATATCTAAGCATGCAAGTGGCTCGGGGAACGCCTCGAAGGAACTTGCCTCGAATGGAAATATCAAGCATGCGCCATGTGGGACGCTTAAAATAAAAAGAGAAAAATAAAAAAACTCAAAAAGGACAAAGAACGAAGGCAAAATGAAGGCAGCTGCAAAAGGAGCGCAGACAAAAGCGCACAAGGATAATGATGGTGATGATGACGACGATGATGGAGTAACAGCAATTAGGCATAATAAACACAAAGTTACAGTGTGTGTGTGTGAGTGAGGGAGTGATTTTCCCTTCGAGCTGCGGGGCAAGTTAAAACTACATAAACGCAGACTTAATTGCGGGGTTTTTCAAGCGAACGAACCCCGATCCGGCGGCGGAGAACTCCTCATGTGTTGCGAGTTTCGTGTTGCGACTTCCCTTTTTGTATACTTTTTTATTTTTTTATTTTTTTGCGCACTTGAATCAAGTCCTTTATAGGGGTTAGTCCTGGGCCAGAATCAAAGCGAACGAACAACAAAAAATCTCAAAAAATGGCTACACATGGCGATCCTTAATAGAGCAACCCCTTGCCGGGCACCCAAATCGAAGTGAACCCAAAAATAGAGCAACTATAGCCCAGCTGCAAAATGGTCGACATCTATTTTCCACCCGAGGGGAGGGGATGTGAAAAATCCAAAGAATTTGTATCTAATAAACTGGCATATGCAAGCCACTGGCTTATTAGGCCGAGCTGTTTGATTGAGTTCAACCAGCCGGCGATATGAGGGTGCCCCAGAGCAATTCTCTGCCTCGATACCGATTTCGATTCCTATTCCGGTGGTGGTTTGGCGTTCCGGAGGCTTGCCACTGTTGCACATAGAAGTCGATTATGATGATTCTTTAACAGTTTATGATTACGAATCATTTTTTATCCGGGAGTGTGGGGAATTTTATTAAAAATTGATATGATATAAAGTCAGGGAGATGTAAGAGATACACCAGATAAGCTGGCATAATTGTGAGGGGTCTCTGGAACAAGGTTGCATGATGGAAAGATTAGCTATAATATCTGGGGAAAGAATAATGCAGTAAATTAGTAATAGGGAGATGAGAATAGGAGTTATCCGGAATAAATATAGGTGGGATTTTATGCGGTATTTTATTTTTTGAGGTTAGGAAAAAAATCTGACGCAATAGAGCAACACGAACTTCATTAACGTGACTCGATTAGCACCAAAAAAATAGTTTTGAAAAGCTGTAATGTTTATAAATAGTAACAATCATTAGAAAACTTATTTCTCAAACATGCCTTTATTTTTATGACTTCGCGGATACATATTTCAAACTTAATATGAATATTTGTTGAAGTTAACAATTAAATTTTTTATTTTTCATATTTTTTAATTCAGCAATTGTAATTCTTTCTTTGTAACATTTAACTTCATGTTTTGTTTTTACATTTAAAACCTTCATTCGGCAGAAATCATTTTATATCAAACACAATGTATTTTTCTTCTTCAAGTCTCGTAACTGCCAAATCCCTCAATCCCCAGACGACTTTAAAAAACAGCCGTAAAAAAACACAAAGTGCCTGGACATAAAAAAGCGAACTAATAATAAACAGCAGCGGAGAGCACTTGAAGTGACAACAAAAGCCAAATATTTACATTAACCAATGTACGCTAACCAGTAGCGCAAAGTGGAGGACTCCGCGAAGGACTCTCCACCGCAGGACAGCCAGCAAGTTCGATTCCTCAGAGCAAGGCACAAGAAGGGAACGTCTGAATAAAAATATATATAAATTTATATATGCGAAGCTCGAGCACTTGAGTGGGATGCAGGATTGGAAGCCGGGACTCAGGATACAGGATGCGGAACAAGCGAGGGCAGGCCGCGCAAGGACTCTGTGCAAATAAACAATTAAAATGTCACAACGATTGCCGGCGTACCCGTGTCAGGAAATCAAAAAACCAAGGCAAATAAAAAGCGAGCGAAACCACAAAATGGAAAGTAGAAATCGGAAAACGCTTTGTGCCCATCCCCCGTTCCTTTGCCCGATTTTAAAGGACTGCTGCACATTGTGTTTTATTCAAAAGCGCATTTCGCAGGGGCTATGAGGTGAGGGAACGAGGAGCAACCACGTGGCGTTTCCAGGCCGCAGCTCCTTGCTCACTCAGCCGAAGATTGACAGCGAGGGCGGGAGTCCTGCGAATACGGCGAATCCCGCCAAGGCGTTGGGCCCAAGCCCAGCAGCAGCACAAATCCCAATTAAAATAAAGAAAGCCAGCGCCAGTCAGCCGAAAGTTAAACAGGCCAAAACATCATGTGAAGTCGCTCAAGAGTTTACACGGGGAAAAATCCAGGAATTTTAATAAAGGTAAAGGATTTAAGGTAACCTCAAATTTTTAACAATAAAATTATATAATATTAATAATGAAATGTAGCTTTGAACACACATTTAATAAAGACAAGAGTAAATATGCCTCTTAAATCCCCTCAACTTTTGGCTAATTGAATCTAAGAGCCTTAAAGCCAAGCTTTTCTTAATTCCTCAATTTCCTACAAGTGTATGACTCTCCACCCTCGACTCCTGGCCACATCCTTTCTTCACGCTGGGCGTCTGTGACATTAACAATTGATAGACGACCGTTGACAGGCGACGACGACATTTGAACATTTGACAGATTGTCGCGCTCAGTTGGCAGCTTCTAAGGACACTTTCCGTTTCATTTCACACACACACGCGCGCGCCTGAACCTTTGCCGCCGCTCGGGGGCAACTCTCTCACTCGCCTCAAGTGGCCCTGTTTTTTCCTTAGTTTCCCTGAGCTTTCCGCCAGTGGGCCAAGTGAAAAGTGGCAAGTGGCAAAGCGGAAAACCAGTCGAGTGGCCGGCTTAGCGGCTAGTTTGGCATTTAACAGGCGACGCCTTAAATATTTTAGTTCTTCTGGTCGCCACTCAGGATCCCCAGGGATTAAGGTCTTTCGGTTGCAAAAATAATAATAAGTAATAAAGAAAGGAAAATTGCTTATAACTTATACTGGACTAAGTTAAGAAATGTTTTAGTTTTTGAGTTAAGGAACAGTATTAAAGGTAGAGGCAAATGTGAATTGGCCTCTTGCATTGCACTATAATTCCCAACTAGGCTGTCGGTCAACAGACAGATACTTATGACAGACTTTGGCTAAGTCTAAGTAGAAAACACAGCTGTATATCCAAGCCTGCTGCTTGTGTTTGACAAGATCATACTGAGATTTTGCCAGAAAGTCGCTTTTTCATTGTTTTTTGTTTTAGAATAAATCCATCTTGACCTCGTGTCCGGAAAAACCCTGAAGGAAATCCAACTTAAACATGGATAAGAGTATAAAAATATAAAATAAATAATAGACTTAAAAACATCCGCTTATATTAATCTTAAATAAATAAAAAATATATTTATCAGGCTACAGAAATCATTTGCGCTTTGAAATCATTTAAAAATGCGTCTAAAACTATGCTACCAAATGTGACATGGTATAAAAATAAAATTGACATTTAATGTGGCGCCACTTTTAGACACCATTTATTGTGATTTCAAAACAAAAACCTTGGATATTTCCCTCTAGTTCTATTTCTCATATTTCTTTTAATTTTTCTATAAAATATTTAACTTTTTTAACTCAAATACCAATCACCTGAAGGCCAAAAAATAATATCCAATTAGGAATATGCTCCACAAATTGCTAATTTATAGCAACCTTAGACAAACAGCCATTAAGATGCATAGATGAAAACCAAACACGGGGCTGGCAGGAAAACTCACCAATGAGAGAGGTGGAAAATCTGGCCCCAGACTTTTCCGCACGCTTTATTTGCCAGGATCTGCTCCCGAATGTTTACGCTCAGCAATTAATATCCCTTTTTGATGTCTTGAGCTTGAGTTAATATTGAGATGGAATTTCGCAGGAAATGGTAATTCTTATCTTTCAACTTCAAAGCCAAGTCTTTTCACTTTTTTGGCCGCTTCTTCTTTCTTGCTTTCACTAATCGGCTGCAGGTCAAATAACTGTTTGTTTTAGGTATTAAATCCTACACACACACACACACACTGGGGCGCGCACAACACACTCTCGGAAGGAAAGATCTCCTGGGCAGGACGAACGGTGAGTTTTTTGCGACCGCGCTTTCAAGACGTCAATTTCGGAATGTAAATATTTGATTTATGCGCCAAAGTAAATTAAGGCAAAAACAAAAAGCAACAACAACAGAGTTGCGATGATGTCCTGGGCCACGTAGAAAATATGGCGACGGCGAAACGTAACGGTAAATCCCATCGATATGAGAGAGCGCCTGCTCCCCGGCCGAGCTGTTCCCGTCTCCCTTGCACACCCACACGACGGCGGCAATGTGCCGACGGCAAAGTCAAAAGGCAGCAGCAACAACTCAATGGAATCCGAGCGCCCCGACGCGCTCTCTCGCTCTCGCTCAACTGACGGTGACAGCGCGCCGCTGGCAGCACAAGAGAAAGAGAGAAAGTGGTTGGCGAACGTCATTATCATGTCATACGGCCTCTCACTCGCACCTTTTCCAAGGAGAGGGGGGAAAATGCGAAAGAGAGGGGGTGCCAAAGCGAGTGCAAGAGTGTGTGTGCGTGCCATTAACGCCATCATGCTCATCATCTCGCTCTCTCCCCGATCCTGCAGCTGCTGCTGCCGCTGACTGTCCTTTTACTAAGCGCCTGTCCCTACATAACCTCCCTCCAGTAGTCGCAGACAGCCCCCCTCTGCACCCCACCCCCTGTTGTGTGTGTACATATTTGCACTGCAATTTGGCATCGTCGCTGGCTGCTCTTGTGATTCGCCTCTTTTTGCGCTCCCATTTACACAGGTGAGCACAGTGGTCGCTCGGTAGAAGTCCTCGACTATAGGGAGACCTTGTGACTTTGAAAAGCTTACTGATAAGTAATTTAATTAATTTATAATTCAATATACTGATATTAAGTAATTTCAATGTAAAGTAAGTTAGCTCGCTTAAAAAGAGCTTTTTAAATTATTAAATAATTTAAATTATTAAATGTTCAGAATATGATCTTTGGTTTTTTAGGAATATTTTATTTTTAATATATATTAAGAGTTAATAGTGAAATATTTACAGTTATACATTTAATTTGCTTAATTAATAAAAATTAAAAATTACTAGAAAACAATATAAAAATCATGTTTTGCTTACTTAAAAGCTTTATTTTACTACAAATAATTGTGTCCAAATGCATTTAAGATCTTTTAAATACTTCCAATAATATATACATATTTCAAAGATCGCACGCTTTTGAGGGATAAATCCTTATTTAAATAATAGACTCCTGTAGTAAGCGCGCCAAAGTATGCAACATATTTTAAAATAAGATCGAATCATGCCTCTTATGCTTATAGGAATATTTAACTTCATTTGTCAACATTTTCTTTTTCCATGTTCATGTGCTATTCAATTTCACCCATAATGCTTTGGGTACCGGGTATCTCTCAGTCGGTCACACTCGACTGTAGCTTTCCTACTTGTTAGTATTAATTAAAAACATATTTTATAGTTTATACATTTTAAATGAAAAGAAAAATATAATAAATGAGAAAATAGAAAATCTGTCTTTAGAAACTATGTATATTTTACCAAACTTTCCAACTACTCAGCACCTACTGTATATTCTATTTAACAGTAGTTTCCATTTTTCCTTTTTTTTATTTGGGTGCACCCCTCTCGCGCTCCTTCCCGCTGGGCCATTATCGAAATCGCAGGGCAAAGGCAAAAACCGAAAACAGAAAACGCAAAACACAGCCAAAAATGCCCTCTATGGAATCACATTTTTGTGCAGCTTCCAAATCGGGGCCTGTGAAATATGCTCCGCATCAGAGTTTTCACCCGATGCCATGACAACCGAGCGAACAAATACACTCATGCGATGCCATTGTTTCGCTGTAATAGAGATGGATGCAGAGAGAGAGAGGGGAATGGGAGAGAGCAAGGACCCTGCCCAGGACGAGAGGGGAAAGGAGGCGGTGATGGCAAAAAGGTGAAACGATTGAGCACCCTGGGAGATTTTTTAATCAAATAATTACAGTAATTAGATGCAAGGCAAATGTCAAAAGACTGCACGAAATTCCCATGCGTAGAGCGAGGCGGAAAAAAACGCATTGGGAATTCACAATTGGCAAGAGATCTCGTATTCTTTCGCTTTGGGAACCGATCTAAAAAGGACCCATTACACTCCGGTAACTATTTATGTTCATTTTGTAAAAACTACAGAAACTATAGGGTGGAATTTTCAAGGGATAGGCATTTTGATGAGAAAAAACCAAAGTTTATAAATAGAGAAAAGAAAATTAAGAGGATATATAATATTTTACATCACTCAGCTATTTAGAACAAAGAAAATTGTATTATTTTCTAATAAAATTACCTTAAAAAATTTCTTTGAAACCACTAATCACTCTAAGAAGGTTAAAATATTTATAAATTAAATACCTTTTCCCATATTTCTAGATAACTCCTCCATTATCAATTTCCTTCCCTAAAAATTCTAAGAAATTACAACAACAAATGCCAGGATCCCTAAGGCAGAATTATTCCATTTAATAACGACAACTTTTCTAGGAGACTTTTCCACAAAGCTCTCAAGAAATCAACTTTTTGCATTTTCCACACCTCAAGTGTCTGCAACAATAAAGCGAAAGGGAGAGGAAAGGACGGGGAAGAGCTCCTGGAGGCGAAAGGAGAGGAGATATGGCATTCATTACAGCAATTGAAATGGACAAAAGCCAAAATTCAAGGCAGGAAAAAACGACGACAACACAAGTTGGAAAAGGGATAATAAAATGTTTGCATATAAAATATTAAATAAAAGACGCAGTGAAGGAGCGGCAGAGGACGAAAGTGTAGGGAGTGGAGAAATGGCCGTCTTCTCTACATAGAACGCAACGAAATGAGCGAGCACACTGCAAGAAATGGAAGGAAAAGGGAAATATTAACAAAATATTTCCATCTAAGAAACTTACAATTGTTATTATTCTTTAAAGTAAAATAAAATTCATTCTAAATTCAATATTGTATCTTAATATGTGTTTTATTACTCATATTTATTTATCCTTCCCTAAATAATTGTATTCCCGCAAATTCTTCCCAAACTTCTGTTATTTTTGGGTTTTGGAAAACATCTTAAAAATCTAAAATTATACAATTTAGGTTCGCGTTTTATACAATTACTCTCTCAGTGCATCGTTGGCAGCGACAAAATGACAGAGCCAGGTGAGTTTGAGACCCAAAGAGATCCAGGTGAGTTCCCGGGCAAAAGGCTCAGCGGATAGGTAAATAAAGCCGTAGACCCTTTCTATGTAATGCCATCTGTGGGGGTGCGTAAGGCATCTCTAAGTGTGTGTGCGGGTGTACCTTAATGATCATCGAGGAAACACCGTTAGGGGGCGTATCAAATGGCAGGGAGCAGCGCAGTCAACGCACCAAAAATGGCAGCGCATGCGTCGCACTGCTCTGGCACCCGTGCTTGTGTATGGCCAATCGGTGGGTGTGTCCTCACTCACTCACACACACACGCACACTTGATTAGCCTCGACATTTTGTTACTGTTGCTCTCTCGTCGCTGCAACGCCCTCTCTCTCGCTCTCACTTTCTCTCAAATTCGCAGGCTGGAAATTCAACAGGCACCCACACACGAAAGCTATCGCCATCGCAGTCACACCCACGCACTTGCCATTTGATGCATTGGCATTTTTATTTATCTGTTTGCGTTTTTTTGCTTTTTTTTTGGGCACTTGAAACCTGAACTTTACCGGCTTTTACTTTCGTTACAAAAAAAAATATACTTAAAAATTAGCCAAACAAATGCGAGCTCAATAATATTCTACTTCGTCGCTTTTGCTACAGTGGCGAATACTATTTTTCGGAAATTAATCAGCACAGCGGCTTCCACTCGAGAATGCAGGATATTGGAAAAGCGCACAATTTCCAAGTTGATTAATTTCGCACCACTGCTTTGCAAACGTGTGCGTTCGTCTGTGCATGTGTGCGTATGTGTGTGAGTGAGTGGCACACGCTTCTTACCTGTCCAAAAATTTGGTACTTTTTTTGGGTAGCTCACAAAGGCATCTCACAAAGATACCACAAAAAGTTGCCAAAAAACGAGAACCGAATTTTGCGCTATTTATTTGTGTGCTCTCGTCTGTTATGAATTAAGTGTCCTGCGTATGAGTGTGTGTGTGATTGTAGCCTTTGTTGTTGCCCATCTCTTTGTCAGTCGCCAAAAGAAAAATGTTACCACAAAAAATCACAAATTGCGGGATCAAAGGTGAAAAGTGGATGGAGTAGGAAGGGAGCTCACTTCAAATAATAATAATGAACTAACATAGAACGCATCCGAATAAAGAGGGTTTCCAATGGTTATTATTTTTAAGAAATATCAAATTAATTCGCGTCAACGATGAATGGAGAAGGAAGAAACCAGGAGTTATTATAATAAATCAACTAAAATTTAGCTTTATTTAATTCTATGTTGCTTTTTATTAGGAAATATACTAAAATAACCTAAATACATAATACAATAAACGAAGAGATTAAAATTAAATTAAATAGTAATTTTAGAAATATTTACTTTTAGTTTTGTCATTTTAAGGCCCTTTACTTTATTACAAACTTTGCCGGTAACATTAATATATTCTCTCTGAGGAAAATAAACCAAATTCTGTATTCATAGCATACTTTCTGGCTGAATTCTACATTATTTGTCCAATCAAGTTGCAATTTGTTATGAATTATATGTGGGCTTGAAAACATTTTCCTTTCATTCTTAAAAGTAGTTTATGTTTTCCCCACAAACTTTAGCTTTTATTTTAGTTATTACCACCCTTAAGTGGATTGGTGGCGAATTACCTATTATTTATTTAGACTAATATTCAAGTAATAATTCTCATATTATAGGTAATTTTTACATAAATCCCTAGTTAATACTAAATATTTTGAGTTTCTGAAAGCTTTAAGCCAATTTCAAAAGCTCAGTTTCAAAGTTTTGGCGCTTCAAGCTGATGTGCAATTGGCAAAAAAGCTTCTTTTTTGCGACCTGCAACGATTGCCGCGATATTTTGCCATTCCCAGCCAGTTGCAACTTCGGCGCATCCCTAAAAGTGCATATATGTAAAAAACAAAGAATAAGCACCGATGCCGATGCAACTTCGCAATAAGCTGGCAGTATTGAATCATTCTTGAGCTGACTTGGGCCGCAACTAGGATACGGATTCAGGATGATGATGAGTTGGTACCAATCTCTGCCGAGATTAACCCGATACTGGTTCACCACCACTGTGGTGGTCAGTTGCTTTGTCAGCCGCTTTAACCTGCTGCCCATCGAGTGGCTGGAGCTTGACTGGAGGATGATCTACTACCGCTGGGAGTGGTGGCGGTGCCTCACCTCAATTGTGGCTTTCCCCATCAACCCAAATACGGCGTTTCCATTCCTCATTCTTTGCTACTTTTGGTGACCTACAGTGGCATGCTGGAGAAGGATCAATTTGGCAGGAGTCCGGCTGGCTATCTGTATCTCCTAATCATTGTAGCTGTCCTGGCTAATGTCGGGGATTCCTGCTGGAAGTGTCAAGCCTTATGGAAATGACAGTTATGTCCGTGCTCTACATTTGGTGTCATCTCAACCAGGATGTGACTGTGAGCTTCTGGTTCGGAACACGTTTCAAGGCCATGTATCTGCCGTGGGTGCTGGCCGCCTTTGATTTCATCTTTAACTTGTATGCTCTTTTTATTATAAAAACTGTTTTATATGTTTATAATGGATAGTTTAATCCCTACAGTTCCCTGGAGTCATTCGTTGGCATTTTTAATGGCCACATCTACTATTTTCTCAAGTTCCAGTATCCCAATTTGATGGAAACACCTCGTATACTGTGAGTACATCATACTTAATCTTATCTTAAAAAATAATCGTAGCTCCTCCTGTTTTTTTCCTATAAAAATTCCTTATTGGATTGATAAACTCGAGGTCAGCGTTTGTCTCTATATATTTTTAAATTCACAAATATAATATATTTTTCTTATAAACTTCCGTCTTTCTCTGCTTTCAGTAAGCGCATCCTGCCTGATGTCCATGGTGGCTCCAGTGGGTTTAATGTGCCCTCAGAGAGCAGGTCAGCTGCCCAAGCGAATCCTAATTATTCCTGGGGACGGGGAATCACGCTGGGAGTCAACTAAAACCAAGAATAATTTCCGCTATACTCGGAAATGACTGAAAAACATAATTTTATAAATATATTTTTATATTCATTGCGACTCTAGGGCATTTAAGTATAAGTACACACTTGCCCTCCAAGGATAAAATATAAATAAATATAAATCTATGTTTTTTAACGCTCAAATAAATATAACCCATTTTTAATAGGGTATGGAATGTTCGAGAACTGGAGAAAGCAAACCTTCCGCCAAACATTCGCTTGTTGCATGTTGAAATACGGTCACTAGTGCTGCCAGTTTAACTATTTTCCGACTAGATCTAGAATTTCCCGGGGAAACCCCGAAAAGTCATTTGGCGCTGCCAACCTTTTCGAAGAAAGAGGTTTCGAGGCCTGTTTAGCCATTTTTAAGCTTTTTTATAGCTGTCTTTATAGGCAAGCTTAGCTTTTTAATGACTCGAAGAGCTGGCAGCACTAACGGCCACCCTCCAAACGATAGTCACGACACTTTTGCCATTCGCTGCGAAATGAGATTTGTGTCATCCCTAGAAAGACACGTAAAGCAACAAAAATACCCCAATCACGGCAAGGAAAACAAGTAAATTAATGAATTAAGTACAAATAAATATAGGAAGAAAGCAATACACAATGGACGCTGGCACGTGGTACCGATCCCTGCCCCGCTTCACGCGCTACTGGCTAACAGCCACCGTTGGCCTGAGTCTCCTCTGCCGATTCGACATCATCCCAATCTATTGGCTCCATCTGGACAGATCTGCCGTTTTTGGGAAGCTGCAGCTGTGGCGCTGCGTGACCTCACTCTTCGTGTTCCCCATCTCGTCGAACACGGCATTCCACTTCCTCATCAACTGCTTCTTCATCGTGCAGTACAGCTCCAAGCTGGAGAAGGATCAGTATGGGCGAAGTCCGTCGGACTATCTGTATTTGCTGATGGTGTCGGCGGTGCTGGCGAACATCGGCGGAATGCTGTTCAACGTGTACTTCCTAATGGACATGCTGGTCCTGGCGATCACCTACATTTGGTGTCAGCTAAACAAGGACGTAACCGTGACCTTTTGGTTCGGCACACGCTTCAAGGCCATGTACCTGCCTTGGGTGCTGGCCGCCTTTGAGTTCATCTTTCACTTGTAAGTTGGCATTTAGGGGGATTTCTCTCATCTGTGAGCTTTTTCTTATGAGGGATATTCATCCATTTTGCAGTTCTCTGGCCTCGTTAGTGGGCATCTTCAACGGTCATGTCTACTACTTCTTCAAGTTCCAATACTCGCAGGATCTGGGCGGCACGGCCCTGCTGGAAACTCCGCAGTTCTTGTAAGTAAAGGCGAAGAAGTAGGGTAAAAATATGAATATTCAAGAGCTTTAGTAGGTTTTCTTTGTGTCGCAATGTAGTCGGAAGTTTGACCTAATTTAAGTAGATTAGAAATGCCATAGAAATCGCTATTGAAATGTAGTCGGAAATTTGCCACAGAAATTGCTATGGCTTTTAAATCAATTAAAAGAGTGTCCAAAAGTATGCAACGAAATTGTTTAGGCACAAAAAACTAGTAAATCTTTTGACTTATTTAAGTTGTGATACCTTTAACATGATTTTAAACAGAATTTGACTTAATTTCATAATAATAGCGACTTCTGTGGCTTCCCTGTCTGTTAACTTTAACCTTCTTCAACTAGATTTACCTATAATAGTCAAACTTTGGGGATTTATATTGATTTAACTCTCTCTCTGTTTGCAGAAAGCGCCTTGTGCCAGACGTATCCGGCGGATTTGGTGGCTTCGGAGTGCCACCGGAGAGCAGAGCACCACCGCGACAGGCCCCTGAGAATCCCTGGGGCAGGGGCATGACCCTGGGTCGGAACTGAACCACAAAACGGAACACCTACCTACCTAAAATCTAGACTAATTCGCCTTTTTTTGCGCTAACCAAGCTCCTTTATACACGAATAGTTTTTTCAAATCACCACTCAGATTCTCTGGCAACAGCAATAAGTTAACTTGTTAAGTGGCAGGATTGTGTATTGTGAAATTATATTGATATATGTTTGTACATATAAAAAACCATGAAAAAGACTAGTGTTTTTTTACATTTAAATTTATTTCGTTTAAAATTTCTATGCTAAAGATTTTACAGCGACACGCATTGTTCAACAATATTTTTTGTATTACGTTATTTATTCTTTCTGTGGAGGGGAGAAAATTCTCAGATGTTTTTTCGTTTTGTTTTCATTTTTGGGCTTTTGGTCTCTTAAAAGTTACAACGTTCCTCTTAAGATTTGAATTTACAAAATTTATGACGCATAAAATACTTAAAATCTAAATAAATCGTTAATGGTTAATCATCTGTTTAGCATGAGTTCTCCTCGTTCCTGGTGTGTGTGTGTGTCTCTATACATATGTATATTTATATATATAATGCGATATAAGGTTTGCATTTCGAAATTCATTCTGATATTTACATATGTGTGTTCCGGGTCGTGTTGGGGGTCTGATCTAGGGTCTATAATCTCATGTAATTAAGAAATCTTTCAAGTTGAAATGTCTAAACAATTTTCTTTTACTTTCATTCTCTTATTTTCTGTAAACTGTCGAATTTTTTGTGTGGTTTAAGCTTAAACTAAAGTAAAAACGAATTTATGCTAGGCAAAAGAGATGAGGGCGATGAAGAATCAAAGATATATATGGTGGACTCTATATACAAAGCTATACAAAATTAAGGTAACGTACTGCAGAGGAGGGATCTGCCCTATTTACAGGATATAGGAGAGAGTGAAGGGGGATTCCAGGGTTTGCAGATCGAAGAAAATTTGATGAAATGAAAAACTAAATAAAACTAAAAACTAACACAAATTCCATGATATTATACTTTAAATGTTTAGAACAATGGGGGTTGTTGTGTATATGATTTTGGCAACTTAACTTAGCTTTCGAGCTCTCGCTCTCCACTTTAAACTTATAGGCTCCAGAAATTAGCATTGAATGGTTATTAACGATAATCTTGCACTTTGCGATAATAGTAAAAGTAAAAGGAAACTCTTGACATTGAGGCTAAACTACAAACTAAAACTAATTCGAACCGGGTCTGTGCTGTGTGCGTTCTCTCACTCGAATCTCTGTCGAAATGGGGGATCGTTTAAGGTAACTAATCTACAGGGTAGCTGCTGCCGCTCCTGCTGCCAGTGGCTGTTCCAAGGGCTTCTGCTGCTGCTGCTGGGGAGATGCTGGAACGATGGCTGCCTTCAAAGAGGTAGTGGTGGTCGTCTCTGGCGATATGTTGCTGGTGCTCTCTATCTCGATGGGCTGCTCCAGATCCATGTCCACATACTCGATGGCACTGTCATCCTCCGGATGTAGTTCAATGACTGAAAAGGGGAAGGAAAATATGAGAACTTCTAGGCAAGATCAGCCTTAGTTTCCCAACTCACTGCGATTGTTGAGGTCCATGTTGGGTGATTGCTCAATCTGCTCTTCAACCACCACATCTCCCTCCAGCTCTTCCTCGTCTTCCTCGACTATGACGTCGTCGTCGTTGAGGGCTCCCTGCTTGGTGCCCTGGCTCCCTGTCGCCTTGGTGG
Organism: Drosophila triauraria; assembly: GCA_014170255.2. NCBI lineage: Eukaryota > Metazoa > Arthropoda > Insecta > Diptera > Drosophilidae > Drosophila > Drosophila triauraria. The sequence goes on from CM024334.1 coordinate 12,762,319, forward strand.
CTGCCTGGTCCAGCTCCATCTCCCAGTCGGTGGCATTGAAGACCACCAGCGGTGAGGTCGTCTTCATCACCGAACCCTGCTTGAGCTCCGTTGTGGTGCCATTATCCGCCACAATAATGGGCAAATTGATGATATCGATGGGTGTGTCCTCGGTGATGAGTTGATTGGGCTTGGGCTTGGCCCCCGCTGCTTGACTGGGAGATGTGGCACTACTGATGCTGGTCGGTGGGGCCGTGGATGTTGTCGCTCCGATGACCAGCACATTCGATTTGGGCTTGGTGGCCAGCGTGAGGGCTCTCATGCCGCTCGCCGCGCTCGCTGGCAGGAAGACGAGATTGTTCTTGCCACCGCTCGTTGTGGAGAAGGTAACAGTGGTGGGTTTGCCGCCGCCGCTGCCAGGCAGCTTGGCACTCGCGGTGGTGGGGCTGCTGCCACCCGCCGCTGCACTGTTCCCACTGCCTGTGGTCTGTGGCTGCGGTTGCAGTATCTGCATCTTCTGTATGCTGATCCTTTGCTCCCTCGCTGGCAGGTTTGAAGGCGATAGACCTGTCGGCGATCCCCCGGATCCTGCACTTGCATTGTTCAGCTTGTGGATGATGCTTCCTGCTGGCAGCTTGCCTGGCTGCAGGAACACCTTGCCGTTCGGCGAGCAAATCTTAATGTTTCGCAGGGCACTGCTGGGCACCTGTTTGATTGTGGCTGCTCCCCCCGAGCTGGTGGTTAACTTGATGTTCCCGAGGATTTGGGGGGACGTGGCAGCTGTTACTACCGTTGCTGCTGTGGACCCTGCTCCCGACGCACCACCAATCACGGCCACTCCGGTCGCTGCTCCTCCAGCACCCTTTATTTGAGGCGTTGTCACCTTCGCCCTGAAGAGATTGGCCGGCATTGTGGCTGCTCCGGACACTGGCAGCGGCGTTATCAGGGTATTATTCAAACTGCTAGCTGGTATATTCTTGATGATATTCACGGTGGAGGCGCTGCTCAGCGGTGTTACCCGGGAGTCCTTCAGAGGCGACGATGGTCCCATGGGTTCCGTGTACGGCAGCAGGCGAACCGCCGAACTGGGCAAGGTTTTCGGTTTCGCCTCAACGCCACCGTCCAAGAGATTGAACTTCTTGGGCGTGAGTTTGGTGCCCGGCGGCAGGAGCGTTGTGGAGTTACTGGTGGGCGAAGAGGGCACCGCTGCCGGCCTCAATTTGGCGCCCATGGGCGGCGCTGGGATCTGCTGGACACTGATGATCTGCGGGCGTCAGAGGAAGATTTGCGGTGGAAATGGGTATGGGGGTTGTGGTGGTACTAGTAGCTGCAGCAGCAGGAGCAGACGGAGATGTAGTGTCCGCCTGCCTCTCCTCCACGATGTACTTCTTGACGGGCGTACTCTGATTCTGGCTCTGCACCTGCACCTGCACCGGGGAGGCCTGCAGCTTGTCCTTGAAAACGATGGGCGAATTGGCAAATCCCCGAGCGCTTGGAGTGGTTGGCGAACCAATTTCAGCCGCTGCTGCCGCCGCCGATCCGCTTTGCGGCCCATAAACAAAGGGCTTCAGGGGCTTCAAGGGCTTCAGAGTGACCAGCGGCCTTGGGTCGTTAAAGAAGGTGTAGGGCGGCGTGGCTGTGGACGTGGGTGTGGGTGTCGACGGAGAGCTGGTGGCCGCCAGCGTCTTGAGCGCCTCATCGAGAACATACTCCACGTGTGGCTGCACCACCAAATGATTGGGCACCGCCTCCGGCGATTGCAATAATACTTTCTGTTGCTGCTGCTGTTGGTGCTGCTGCTGCTGGTGCAGGTGTTGCTGCAACTTCTGTTGCTGCTGCTGCTGCAGCTGCTTCTGTGCCCGCCTCCCACTTTTGGCCGGAGCTGCTATCCTCTTCGCCGGTGTCGCTTCTCCGCCCGCAGATGATGTTGTGGCATTTCTGCCGCCTACAGGACTTCCTGCGTGCGAGGGAGAGCCTATGCCACTGGCCAGATTCCGCTTGTTGGCCAATCGCTGCTTGTGCTTCACCTGCTGCTGGTAGAAGAAGCGCTGCTGCGCAGTCCGCGGACTTAGGCGCTTCTCCACGGGCAAGGGGTCGCCCTCCTCGGTGCTGGCAGTGTTGGACGATGGACTCGACTGCTGATGCTGCTGCTGGTGGGGAGTCTGGAGAGTCTGCTGGTGTTGCATGTGCCGCTTCTTGTTGGGCTTTCCACCATCCACACCGCTCTCATTCTCCTTGCGCTTCTGCGTCATCTTCTTCACCTCGTTGGGCACATCGGGCACCTTGAACTGGAAAAAATTAAGAATCATAGAAAAACTTAGCCAGAAAAGGGAGTTTCCAATAAAGAATTTAACATTTTTAAAGGCATTTAACTATATAATAAACAATAAAACCAAAAATTTAACAAAAAAAAAAACATATTTATTTCTCATTTATTAAAAATAAAACACTTATAAAATGTAAAAGTATAATTGCTTTTAAAATTTTTTATATTAAAAAAGTCATGTTTTTTTTCTGACTGTATTATATAATCCCGTTCAAAATCAGATTTGAATGGTTGAAAATGTTAACGACTATCGATAACTTTTTTTTTGCGCTAACAGTAACCTTCTTAACAGCGCAAGGTTAACAGATACTCACAGTTGGCTGTTAATGGCAGTTAATGTTAAATTTCTCTGATTGGCCAGGAAAGATATAGCCACAAAAATAAAGCACTCAAGAAGTCCTCTTTGAACTAATAAATAGGATAATGCTGGAAAACGGAACTCTTAATAGTTCCATTTGTTTTTCCGCCCTTTTATGACCATTCCACTTGGAACACAACATTCCAATTGGATGGGGCTTTAATGGGACACTTTTCCCTCCAATTAACTTAGTTGAAGGAAAACCCAGTTTTCGGGACACAACTTTCAAGATGAACAATATTCAGGGCGGGAGAGCCCCCATGGGCACCTTTTCAAGTCGCCTGCCGCCAGCAGTGAGCCACCGGGCGCGCAATGCGAGAGGTACAGTCTGCACTTTCACTGCCCACACACTCGAGAGATGAGGATGGATTATATAACTCACCGGCTCCTCTAAGATCACCGTGGGGGGGTCCTGGTTCCTGCCGCCCATCCAGCCGTGCTTAGCGCTCATGAACGAGGCCTGCTCGATGAGGGCATGGCCAAAGTGGACGCCCGTTTCGGCGGGCGTCGCCAGTTTTGCATTCTCCTCGAAGGCCTTCTGGGCCAGATCATTGGCCACGATGCTGAGCGCCGTTTGGGGACTGATTCTGGGCAGCAGCGGATAGGGCCGGCGTCCCTCTCGCGACCACTCCTGCCAGGTATTGGGGCCGCAGACGCTGCAAGGGATACACACACGGAGGGGGCTTTAGAGAGGAGAAAAGCGCGCAAGTGGCGGCTGCCCGCTCGGATCTCTTACTTCTCGGCAATGGTGCTGAGCTGCTCGTCGTTGGCCGCTCGCCGAACCTCGGCGCGGTGCCGCTCCTGGGTGATGTGGAACAACTGGCGCAGTTCCTCCAGCAGTTTCGCCTTCGGCTCACTCAGCGCTCCTTGGGCGCGAAAAACGCTCACCACATGAGAATAGGACTCGAGTTCTGCAGGGGAAAACGGACAAGGCACAGCGCCAAGATGTGGATTAGATGCTGGACCTCAGCTCGGGCGGCAGTCCTCGCCAGCTCCACGGATCCGGGAGACTTCTGGGGACAATCCAAGCGCTCTCACCCAGTCGACGCAGCATGCCTCGGCACTCGTCCCGCGACATCTCCAGCGTTTGCGGCCACATCTCTCCGTTCGCTAATTGCTATCCGTGGCCGTGGGCAATCCCGTGCAGTTGCGATCGCGTTCGCTTGGGCCAACGCAGGGTTAAGTCGCGAATCTCGGTGCAAAAATTAAAACAAACTCCGAGGGCAGCGTTTCTAATATCTGTTTCTGTGCGCCATTCACAGCGCAACGCCGACAGCGATGCGTGCAAGAAGAAGCAGCCAACGAGTGGGCGCTTCGCAACACTGCGGCGGTTTGGTATTCGCGCGGAGTCAGCGATGCTCAAACGACTTTCGATTAAGTTGCCGTTAAAATTCGATTAGGCCTTGTAGATGGGTACAAAAAACACTTAAACATTTTAAAATATATTCCCGGCCAGCTTTATTTTATCTACTTTTTTTTTGGTCTCAGTAGAAATAGACATTGAAAATTTGTACAGAAAAAAAGGAGGGTTTCAGAGTTGGCCTATGAGAGTGCATCACTGGTAAGATTGTCAGTCACAAAAATCAGGTATATGTTAAATCTTAATTATGTTATAAAAGGAAGCACTTAAAAGTATTCTTGCCGTCTTTTCACAGTTCCTGGTCCTCCAAGTCTCTCATTGCATCGGTTGGACTAAAATTAAACAAGAATCAGTTTATAAGAACATTAATTATACTGTCTTCTACGACCGTTTTAAACCAGAATGAGGACAGAAAGTTTATCTTATTGAAGACGTTCATATCCGAGGGCGGATAAATGCCGTGCAGGTGAAGGTGCTTCACCGAGATAAAGGGCGGTATGTGAAACCCAATTATAGCCTCGGATGGATCTACGTTCTTCGACTTCAGCAGCTCGATCATGCCCAGCTCCATCCGCTTGACTGTGGATACCGAGATAAGCTCATTAGTATATGTACTTGAAACGTGGCTTATCCACTTACCCAGTCCCAGGTGGGACCTGTTGAGGACGCTGAAGCTTTCCAAATGCTCTTTGGGAATCGCCAAGTAGTGGTGTTTGGCAGCCGGATATTTATCCTTAAAAATGACATATTCTTCCGTTTCCACCTCTAGATTTGGATTCGGACCTCTGGAACTAGGTCTATGATGGGCAAAATCACAGAAAAAGCAACTTTGAGGTCCAGATATGGATGAATCTTCGGAACCGTATTTGTAAACCGAAACCAAAATTATCAGGCCCAGACCAGCCAGGCCGGCTATATATAGCCGTCTTCGCTTTAGCATGCTTTCTGGAAAGCAAATTCATGTTACGCTTAAGTTTATCTCTATGATAAACTGATGTTTTGATTCAGTTTGATAAAGGGTAAAGTAAGCAGCTCAGAAAGAGTAGCGCGGTAATTACCCTTTAACCGTGGAATGGTCACATTGCCGTTTGCCATTCAAAGGAAATTCGTTTAAATATTTTTAAATTAAATATTTGAGATTAAATAGAAAGATCAAACGTTTGGTCCATTGTGATGTCTGAAACAGGAGGAATAGATAGGAGTGGCAGTTAATATTATCTTACTTGGGAGAAGTGTTCGACCTGTGTCCCGTCAAAACTCTATCAGCATCCTTGTCCTGTTCTTTGTGAAATCTTGGAAGCTCGTAAGTGCGCTTTGGGTTGTATTTTGGCCATAGTGCTTTGGACACCTCGCAAACCATTGCCGCTGTCCAGTATTTAGCGGCCGCGCTCCTTGTAGATAAGATTAATTATGCTGATCCGGATCTAGCGCAGGTCTTTGATTTCGCGCTTCCCCAGTTTTTTAGTTCAACCGGAGACCTTTTTGGCGGTCCCTTTAATACTGCATTTTTGTAACCTTCTATATATTTTAGTATATAATTCGATGTCTCTTGGTATTTTTTTACTGTAAGAGAAGCGGGCACTCTTTTCTGTAGTCAACAAATAGGTTTGTTTTTGTTTTTGCATTGTTTTCTCAAATTATTTGTATAAATATAAATATTTACCGTCAATTAGTTTACAGTTCGGAAACGCTGGGATGTTACTGCATACTGCAGTAGGCTACAATTATGGATTTAATCAAGGAAGAGGACGGGCTGGCGGAAGAAAAATGCAAAGTATCTTATTACGAGAGAGAGAACTGCAACTTCAACAACGGCAAGGAAGATCACTGCAAAGTAAAAATAGAAAAAAACGAAGAACGATTGGCTGAGGAAGGTGAACTTACAATAGACGAGTTCGAGGTTCAAGTAAAGAACGAGCCCATTGATGAAGACTTACTTGAGGAAGAGCATTTCGAGATATTCTATGACGTGGATCAGGTAGAAACTCAAGTAAAAAGTGAGGAATGCGAAAGCGATTTTCCAACAGATGATCAGTGTTCTGAGGATACAGTTGATGATGAGGACAGAAACAAGGAGGAACAACTAGATAAAGAGCTACAGTGTTCCTACTGTCAAAAGATTTTTTCGGGTAAAACACCTCTTCGTGTACATCTCCGGCTCCACACAGGAGAACGACCGTACAAGTGTAGCTATTGCGACGAGTCCTTCAGAACAAAAAACGATTCTTCAACGTCACAGCATCATCCACACAGGGAATCTACCATTCAAGTGTAGCTATTGCGACGAGTCCTTTAGAATAAAAGGCAGTCTTCAAGAACACATTTCGAAGCACACAGGGGAACGACCATATCAGTGTTCTCTGTGCTCAAAGACCTTTGCTCAAGATATAACTTTCAAAAACATATGCGTGCTCATACTGCGGAACCGTCCGTGTGTAGCTATTGCAACAAGTCGTTTACACGAAAGGAAAGTCTTCAAAGACACATTAAGGACCACACAGGGGAACGACCTTATAGATGTTCACACTGTCACGAGTCTTTTTCGAATCTGAGACGTCTCCAAACCCACCTCGTTACTCACCCGGAGGAACAGGCGTACAAGTACAAGTGTCCCGATTGTGATAAGTGTTTTTCAAGAAATTCGTATCTACAGCGGCACAGCCTGATCCACACAGGAGAAAGACCATTCAAGTGTTCCCACTGTAATAAGGCTTTTTCACAAAAATCAATTCTTCAACGACACATCCGGACCCACACGGAAGATCGACTCAATGAGTGTTCTTATTGTCAGAAGACTTTTAAGCGTAAAGAAAATCTTAATGAGCACATCCGGCAACACACAGGAGAACACCCTTACACGTGTTCCCAATGCAATAAGACTTTTCAACAAAGCAGACAGCTTCGGACTCATATCCTTACACACACAGGTCAGAAACGACCATACAAGTGTTCCCACTGTGACAAGGCTTTTCCAATAAAATGGAGTCTTGAAAGACACATCCTGACCCATAACAAAAAATAAATAAATCGATTATTTCGTTAAAAAAAAACAACTTTTTAAATATGGGTGTTTTTTTCAGATGAACGAAAATATTAGTGCAGGACGAACTACAAATGACGTCTGGCTCGTTAGTTTTTTAGATATTTTTTTTTTTTTTTAATAATTTGTTTTTCTGCCAAGTTAAAACCAAAACAAAAAGCAGATGTTTCTTTAAAGAAAAATCTAAATGCTGTTTTGGTCTAATAAACGTATATTCTGCATTTCGTGCGATGCGCCATAGTGGACAAAATATTGACAACGGCTGGCGAAACATAAATTTAAATTTATTTTCCATGTAGTAAATAATTTAAAATTTAATATTCGGACCGCGTATAGGCTCCATCTCTTGAACTGCCATTCACAGCAATCAGCAATTAGTCTAGCGCTATAGCAAATGCCATTCACAGCGACCCGCAATTAGTCCTATCGCTATATCAAGTGTCATTCACTGGGACGCACAAAAAGGTCTGAATTGAAATGCATTTCAATTTTCCCGATGAAAACTCGCCCGAAACTGTTGTTCCGCTCAGCAAAAAGCAAGTTCGACGGTGGTAGTATATATTTCAGTATATAATTAGATGTCTCTTGTAGAGGTGGAGAAACATTCATGTTTGCTGACATCGATGTTTTTCGATGTATAATTAAAAAACATCGATGAAGAAAAACGTCGAAGTTTTTCGATGTTTTCTATCGATGTTTTCAAGAAAAACGAAAAAAAATGTTCTTAAAAACATATTAAAAATTTCATCCCTTAGGCCCTGTTTCTACTACAGTTGCTTTTTCCAATTCTGCTTTTTCCCGAAAAAGCAGCTTTTTCCCTGTTCGATAGTATCGATTATTTCAGTCTTTTTCTGCCTATCGATGTGTGATTTTCCCCAACTATCACCACTAGCCAGCTGTTTTTTGAACAAATGAAATTGGCTGGCTTAATAAATGAACAAAGTCATGATTTTCTCCACGTTTGTAAACTAACCAGCATTTAATACATATTTCGTTTAGCGGTCTGTGGATTGAACTATTGCACTTCTGGACGATCCTAGCTGGCGTACATGCTGCACTGGCGGCCACCGCCTCCTCCTTCGTAAGAGCGTCCTCTCTTCCTAGCCGACCACTTTCTCTGCAGCTGCTCGGCTTTGTAAAACTCTACTTGGGCATTGCAATGGCTGCAAGCTGACACCTTCAGATAGCTGAGCCTGTGAAGGACGTTGGTGCGCAGCAGTGGCGTCAGCGACATTCTAAATTCGCTTCATGTTTTTATAAATTTATCTTTCTCCTCCGCAACCGTGCTTTGGAAGGTGATGTGAATTCGGGATCATAAGAGACTTATTTAAGAAGAAACGGGCTGATGCATCTGCATCCGAGTTGTGGCTTCAGTCTATGAGATTCCAGTGGACTGAAGTGGTTCCTGCAAGTTCCTCCAGTCAAGCGGCTGCCTGGCAGAATTGTTGCAAATAGAAAATAATGTCTAGCTCTTTAAATTATAATCTTAGCAAACATTGGTTTGAATTTTGAATTGAATTTAATTTTCCGCCAAATCAAAACGTAAACAAAAACAGCTGTTGCCGTTCACGATAGTGCTAAAAGCACTTTTACTAGTAGAAACACCTTTTCTGCTTTTCGTGATTTTCGTGCGATAGTTGGAAAAGCAGTATCGATGTTCCCAACAAAACATCGATGTTTCTCCACCTCTAGTCTCTTGGTATTTTTTTACTGTAAAAGAAGCGGGCACTCTATTCTGTAGTCAACAAATAGGTTTGTTTTTAATTGCATTGTTTTCTCGAATCATTTATATAAATACAAAGATTTACCGTCAATTAGTTTACAGTTCGGTAACGCTGGGATGTTACTGCATACTGCAGTAGGCTACAATTATGGATTTAATCAAGGAAGAGGACGGGCTGGCGGAAGGAAAATGCAAAGTATCTGACTACGAGAGAGAGGACTCCAACTTCAACAACGCCAAGGAAGATCACTGCAAAGTAAAAATAGAAAAAACCGAGGATCGATTGGCTGAGGACGGTGAACTTACAAGCGACGAGTACGAGGTTCAAGTGAAGAACGAGCCCATCGATGAAGACTTACTTGAGGAAGAGCATTTCGAGATATTCTATGACGTGGATCAGGTTGAAACTCAAGTAAAAAGTGAGGAATGCGAAAGCGATTTTCCAACAGATGATCAGTGTTCTGAGAATACAATTGATGATGAGGATAGAAGCGAGGAGGAACAACAAGAGGCGTACAAGTACAAGTGTCCCGATTGTGATAGGTGTTTTTCAATCTCCTCCAATTTACAGCGGCACCGCCTGATCCACACAGGAGAAAGGCCATTCAAGTGTTCCCACTGTAATAGGGCTTTTTCACAAAAATCAACTCTTCAACGACACATCTCGACCCACACGGAAGATCGACTCCATGAGTGTTCTTATTGTCAGAAGACTTTTAAGCGTAAAGAAAATCTTAATGAGCACATCCGGCAACACACAGGAGAACACCCTTACACGTGTTCCCAATGCAATAAGACTTTTCAACAAAGCAAACATCTTCGGACTCATATCCTAACTCACACAGGACAGAAGGAAGTGCACAAGTGTCCCGATTGTGATAAGTGTTTTTCAAAAAAATTTTATCTACAGCGGCACAGGCTGATCCACACAGGAGATAGACCATTCAAGTGTTCCCACTGTAATAGGGCTTTTTCACAAAAATCAACTCTTCAACGACACATCCGGACCCACACGGAAGATCGACTCAATGAGTGTTCTTATTGTCAGAAGACTTTTAAGCGTAAAGAAAATCTTAATGAGCACATCCGAAAACACACAGGAGAACACCCTTACACGTGTTCCCAATGCAATCAGACTTTTCAACAAAGGGGACAGCTTCAGACTCATATCCTTACACACACAGGTCAGAAACGACCATACAAGTGTTCCCACTGTGACAAGGATTTTCCAATAAAATGGAGTCTTAAAAGACACATCCTGACCCATAACAAAAAATAAATAATTAGATTTTTTCATTAAAAAAAAAATCTGAAAAAAGCTTTTTTTACTTTCAGTGTTCTCTCTTTTTCAGATGATTGAAAATATTAGTGCAATACGAACTACAAATCTTTATCGAATTCAATGAATCTTGAGGATAAGGTGAGGATGAGGATAAGGTGACGTACCTTGGCGTAACCCTAGACCACCGACTTTGCTGGAAGGGACAGATTGACCGAGTCTGCGAATCAGCAAGGACAAAGCTCGAAAAAATGGATTGGCTCATTCGTTCTGATAGCAGTCTATCAATCCTAGCCAAGGTGGACTATTTAAAGCCATTGTCCTTCCGACACTGAACTGGGGGATTACTTGCTGGGGCACCGATTGTGACTCTTCACTAAAAAGGGTGCAAACATGCAAACCGAAGGCTCTGAGAAGGATGCTGGGTGTTAAGTGGGGCCACTACTACAAAGTGGCGCTCTTTCCTACCCGCAATTTTCGGGATCTATAGTTACTATTTATTTAACACTGAAACAAGAGCTATTCCTGTGTGGCGTGATAATTAAACTTACCAAACAAAAAAATAGCGAATGAACAATATTTAGAACAGCTTGGCCACTCATATTTAATTTTATAAATTTTAACTTATTTTCCATTTAATAAATAATTTAAAATTTAATATTCGAACCGCGTAAAAGTTAAATCTCTAGAATTGCCATTCGCAGCAATCCGCAATTAGTCCATCAATGTAGCAATTGCCATTCACAGCGACCCGCAATTAGTCCCATGCCTATAGCAAGTGCCATTCACTGGGACGCGCAAAATGGTCTGAATTGAAATGCATTTCAATTTTCCCGATGAAAACTCGCCCGAAACTGCTGGAAAATGTTGTTCCGCTCAGCAAAAAGCAAGTTCGACGGTGGAGACGTGATGCGCCGGCTAAAGCGCCTGGCGGAAGGCACCCTGTCCTCCTACCGCCGTCTGTTCCTGCTGCTCCTCTGCGTTTGTGTGGTGTTCTATATGCTGCCGCCGATCTTTCGCTATATCTTCCTTAGTGCACCTGAGCAGAAGGGTGAGTGGGCGCCGCTACCCCTGTTCTCCTACCTGCTCAACACTCACGTGTCCTTGCAGATCCCCACAGCATGTGCATGGACGACCGGCTGACACCGTTTGTCCTCCAGAACTTCGAGTTCGATGCCAATATTCGTCACGTGTCACCGTCAAAACTTCCCGGCGAGCGCGATTTCACACCCTACGTGGGCAACGGTTATCTGGGGCTGGAGATAGCGCACGATGCCTACCTGAACATTAAGCATGGCCGGGCCATGCAGCTGCCCATCCGTTTTCAGCCCGTGGTTTCCGTATCTGGAGGAGGGCGTCGGGGGGCGAAAAGGAGTCCACGGTTGTGGAGTACCTGACGGGCATGGTGCATCGGTTTCAGTGCTTCGCAGATTACTTTGTATCCTACACCTACTACGCCCATCGCACGCAGCCGGGCATCTTCATGCAGGAGCTGCAGATCACGAACACACGTAACATGATGGAGGACATCGAGCTGATCATGCCACGCGTCAGCCTGCCCAAGCTGACCAAGCGCACGATGGCTCTTAGTGAACCCGTTTCGGCCGGAATGTTTACCTATAGCGAACTGGAGGTGCTCACGGGCACTGTGCAGCCTCAGCCGGAAAATCCCAGTAAATCGATTGTGATAAGCATAGTCAAGCCGCTGTTGGATTCCAAGTTGCAGCTAAGGAAGCGCGGCACAGTTCGAATCGTCTATCCCATAGCTGTTCAATACTCCAAGCTCGTGGCGGAGGCCCAGGTCAAGGGTATAAGCGAAGCGACTGAGCAACAGGCCACGCAGGCAATGATAAAGCTGCTCCAGAAGCTCGGCTCCAAGGCCTCGAATCCGGGCTCGCAAAACAGCATAAACAGCTATCGCCAGGAGCACATCGATGTGTGGACGGATCTCTGGGCCACGGGCTTTACGTTAAGCACTTCGAAGGCGGAGAACAGCCTAAATGGCGATCGCATTAATGCCACCATGTATGCGGTTCTCTCGCAGGTGCGTAGCTTCGAGTTCGAGGAGCTGGGCGGCGGCCCATCCAAGCGGGATGATATTGCCAAGGCTCTGACCTACGCCGAGGGTTGCTACGATTCCTATCACACGCTGCAGGCGGAGAATCTGTGGCGGGAGATGTCCAACCTGCAGCAGCTCAATTCCCTGGTTTCGTCCTGGATGTTGACGCTAGAGAAGCAGGGCTGCCACAATCTGATTCGAGCTGGAGCCTCGGGCGTAATCCAGGCCATGGTCCTGAGCTTTGGCAGCTTTCGGTTTAGCAATCAGCACCTGGAGTGCAACATCCATCCGAAGTTCCTGCACAGGGACTTCCACTTCAGGCGCCTCAACTATGGCAACAAAACCCATGTCAATGTGACTATTATTGTGAAAGATGACAACAAGGCGGTGATTAATGTGGCGCTGGATCGTTCGGATCGGAGCTACTACGCCTGTGATGGCGGCTGCCTGGATGAGCCCGTGCAGCTCACGTAATTATTAACTATTATCCACATTATTTGCTCTATTTATAGTTTTTCTCTTTAATTGCAGGCAAAATCGACGACAATTCCCAGTTAAACTGACTGAACCCCTGACGGCAATACTATACATAACCGAGGACAAGCAGCACATGGAGGAGCTGCACCATGCCATCCATGTCAAAGAAGTGGTCGAAGGTAAGCGAACTATTTGGTATCTTTTGATCAATTATGAATGAATCCCTTCATAGCTCCTGCCCACGAGCAGCATTTGATTGCCCTGCATCGGCATGGCCATCAACTGGGCGGTCTGCCCACTCTCTTCTGGGTGTCCGTGTGTGCAATAATCATAGTATTCCACATATTCCTGTGCAAGCTCATTATCAAGGAGTACTGCGAACCAAGCGATAAGTTAAGATATCGTTATAACAAACCGTGATCCTAGGTGTACATATAAAAAATTGGATGCTAGTAAAATATGAATATCTAACTACAAAAAATTACATCGATTTTGTACCTTTTGTTAGTGTAAACTAAGGCGCTTTTAAAATATTCTCCTAATTAAATCCTTAAAACACACAGAAGTTGTTAGTGAACATTTGAAGAGTTCCAAGAGTGTATTCGCTTTTCCCCTTGAAATAATACTACTTCTTAGACATTCTCTAACATTTAAAATGCTTTACTTTTCAAAAAGGCAGATCATTTAGCTTATATACAGAGATACATGTAGATAGAGAGTGTGCAAAATGCATTTAGTTTAACTATAGTTCTCGATTGCGTTTGGTGCCATTTAAAATTCGTACAGGTGCCGATAAGTAGCTACTACTAAAACTCCAATCTCTACTTCGATCTCCTCTGGTCACCACCCTACTTGGTGACCTTGTGTATGCTCTCGGCCAGGTACTCTACATTCTTGCTGGTGACTCCAGCCATCGAAATGCGACCATCGTTGGTCAGGTAGATGCTGTGCTCCTTGATAATCTTCTGGACCTGCTCTGGCTTCATGCCCGTGAAACAGAACATGCCAATCTGGTTGACGATGTGATCCCAGTTCTGTGAGGAGCCCAGCTTTACGAGGTTATCCTTCAGCAGGCAGCGAACATCGATGATGCGATCGGCCATCGTCTTCACATCCTTCAGCCACTGGGAGCGCAAGTCCTCGCTGTTCAGGATCTCGGCCGCAATCCTAGCCCCATGAACGGGGGGATTGGAGTACAGGCCACGGATTATGATCTTCAGCTGGGAAATGACGCGGGCAGCCTCCTCTTCGTCGGAGCACATGGCGGTGAAGGCGCCAGCACGCTCGCCATACAAGCCCATATTTTTGGCGAAACTCTGCGCCAGGCAGAAGTCATGGCCATCGGCCTCGAAGGTACGTATGGCCTGGGCATCGCGGTCGACGTCGCCAGTGGCGAATCCCTGGTAGGCCATGTCGATGAAGGGATACAGGTTGCGCTTCTTCACCAGCGCCGAGATCTCGCGCCACTGCTCCAGAGTGGGATCCACGCCGGTCGGATTGTGGGCGCAGGCGTGCAGGAGGATGATGCTCTTCTCCGGGATTTTCTGAAGGATTTATAATTGATTTATCTTTGTTTTCTTTAATTAATTTCATTTTGTACTCACAGCTAGATCATCCTTCAGTCCGCCAAAGTCCAGGTCGCAGGTGTCCTTGTTGTAGTAGCGATACCGATTCACCTTCAGGCCGGCGTGCTCGAAAACAGCCACATGGTTGCCCCAGGATGGAGACGGGATGTAGACTTCTTTATTACCCTGCCAGAATTTGGACAGGAAGGCAGACCCTATGCGGAGAGCTCCAGTTCCACTGATGGACTGGGCGGTCGCATTGTGCTTGGCAGCCAGACGCTTGGAGTCCTAGAAAAGAACAAGTAAATGAATTCTGAAGGCTTTTGGTAAGATTAATAACTAATTACCTTGCCTACGGCCAGCTCAATAGCTTTGTTGTAGAAGTCGGAAACGCCAATAATGGTGGCGTACTCCTTGTCCATTTTCCGGCTCACCACTCGCTTTTCGGCCTGGTCAGGGAGAATATGTAATTAATTTTTAAGTTAACTTATTATTATATTTAGTAATAACTCACCTCCCGCACACTGGGCAGTACAAAGGGCTTGTTGTCATCATCACGATAGGCGCCAACGCCCAAATTAATTTTCTTGGGGTTCTGGTCCTTCTTGAAGGCCTCTGTAACTCCCAAAATGGCATCAGGGGGACCCATTTTCACCTCCGAGAACCATGTTGATCTTGAAATAAATAGAGAATGCAGACATAAATATAAAGATTTAAACTTTTACTTAGAAATTGAGATTTTATTGCATATCTTTGAACCCAAAACGGCACGTGTGGATGCGAATGACCTTGCTCTAGTTCTATGGAACTAGATATCTAGATCTAGATAATGTTATATTAGTTTCTTTGAGCTTATGTTTCTAAAATCTAAACAAAGTTCTTGGAAATCATATGCATTTCCGTCCCCAGACCTTTAAACCCCCGAAATACCAAGCCACCTACTTTATCCTTATCTTGCTTTAAATTTAATTGGTAGATTAGAGGTCTGCTTAGTGGGTTATCTCATCCCCCACGTCTGCCACTTGTATGCTATCATTTATCATTCTGGTTTCATGACTAAAGTTTGAAAGTCATCTGTAGGATTTCATGGATTTTGCACCCACAGGTAACACCTTGTGTCCAGCACAGCATGGGGGTCTTTGTATACCCCCCTTTTCTTATCAGCTGTAAACATGTTATTATGGGAACTCGGGCGGTCGACGCCTTACAGAACCCACAATATAGATCCATTAAGGCCTACGTCAGCGATAAGGTTGAACCCCTGCTGACGTAGTCCCAATTCTCCGGCTCTCATTATTCAGAACCGCTATAAATCGTGGAAATAATCAAAGTTAATTAAACTCTTTTAATAAGGTGCCACCTGTCTTGGGTTCTGATTTGTTTGATTGCTATAGGGGACCTTCCGGTGCTGCCTGCACTTCGATAAAACAAACCGCCATAATTTAAGAAGTAGTTCCATAAAATGTCAAAATCAAAACACGCGACAAAAGCGTGATATGGCCAAGAATACCCTACGTTATTTTGGCCAGGCATTTGTGATACGCGTAGCTACAGTTTGCGGCAGGTAGATAGATACTCAATATAATTTAAGAATGAAACAATCCAAAGTTTTCACAGTTTTTTAGTACACCAATTGGTTTATTATAATAAAAATTGAATAATAAGTATTATTTTCTAATTCTATCATACAAATTAAAAAATAAGTATAATTTTAAATTAAAAAAATAATAATAAATAAAAAGATTTAACACGTTTTCCGATTTGTTGTTAAAAATATAAAATATACGAATTTTCCCCTTTTCTTCTTGGTAGCTTCTTCGGTCTTAAATTTTTTCAAACTCTTGGCTTTTATTTACAATCCCTGATATAAGTTTTTGATCCCCAAATAATATTTTACTAAATGTAATAAATGCAGAGAAATGAAAACTAAAAACTGTATTTCTGTAATGCAATAAATGAACTATTTTTCAAAAGAAATTATAACTTGTTGACATTCAACAAGTTTTTTTCAACTTCCTGTACCGCATTTTTAATTCGTTATCTTCCAATCCCTTTCATCATGCGGTTTCCGAATGTTCTTTGAAGCAGAAGAAAAAGTAGCAAAAAATAGCCGCCCCATGGAGCGTCATGAAATTGGCTTTAAAAATAAATACAAGTCTGTTCATTGGAATGAATAAGTGAATATACTAAATAAAATCCAACAAACATATGGAAATATTAGCTAACTGCGGGGGAACAACAAGACAAAAACAGCTGTAGTTCTCTTTTTTTTTTTTTTTGCATAGGAAAAAATGATGAATTATGACTGCTGATATAATCCGAAATCCAGGCGAACGTGACTTCCAATGCCAAACAAATTATGCAGTAATGGAGAAAAAACAAACACATATAAACACACGCAATTAGACCGGCAACTGCAATGACCTTGGCAAATGACACCGCTGCATCTGCAACGTGTTCGCCAAAAAACAAGAAATACAAAAGGGGGCGCTTTTTTCACTCTCTCACTTTCACACTCTCTCTTTACTCTCTTTACTTACTTAGAGCGGATGGCGGCGGGGGTCAATCGATTGCTGATCAACAAACCGCGCTGACAGATCTGCGACATTGTTAAATGCACAAAATAGTTGTACTTTCTTTTCCGTTAAATAGCAATTAAGTAATTGCGAAAAAGTTGCCAATCGCCTTCAGGCCTCAAGAGAATACTAAGCGGCGGCGGCAAACGCGAAAAGCGGCTGGGTTTGTTTCAATGCGGTAGCTTTCGTGTGCTATCGATACTTATCGCGGGGGAAAGCTTTTTCGTCCAGTGCTCCTCACTTAGCTTTTATCGAAAGCGGCTATTTTTCTGTTTAGTTTATTATTTTAGCTTTAACTTTTGTATTTACTTCGAAAATATCAAATGATTTGTCATATTTTGAGATAAAAATATGATTTGTCATATTTCTATCGTACTGAGAGACTGAATTGTGATTTAGAGATGATTTATGACAGCTTTATGAATGTATACTTCTGGAAAAAAAAGTAAGTACTTTCCCAGCAATATTAAGATCGGTTAAATAACTTAAAATTAATTTAATATTATTACTAAACTTTATTATTATTATTATTACTATTATATATATTTTTATATTAATATTTTACTTAATTTATTAATGCCCCTGCCTAGTTACGGTGGCTGATAACTATTAAAATATTTTTTTTTATGTTTTTCGAATATTTGTATTTACTATTTAGTCTTCTTAAATAAAAATAAGGCAAAATATTTGTATTCCCAATTTAATTATAAATGTATTTTGAAACCATTGAGCTTTACATTATGTAGCATAATTTTGCACACCCATTGAAATGATTTCAAGCAAACAGCTATTTCTGTGAAACTCTTGTATATTTTAAAATAACTTTTATCGATTGTAAAATAGTCGGAGAAAGCTTTCTTTTGCATTCTGAGTCGTCGCGCGCAGCTGTTTTTAATCTCTAAGAAGCTTTGACTTTGTCTTCGGCCCTCTCTTTGTGAGCGAGCTCAGTAGATTATTAGCGCCGCTGGGGTGAAAAGGCAAAAATAAGCGAAAGCCAGATAACCAACATACATCACTCTTACCTTGTAATTCAATTAACTGGAGGAAAAATGCTGAGGTTTGCGGTAATTGCTTGTGCTGTGCTGGTGGCCTTCGCCGGAGCCCTGGAGTTCACAGATTGCGGATCGAAGACGGGAAAATTCACGCGGGTGGCCATTGAGGGATGTGACACCACCAAGGCGGAGTGCATCCTCAAGCGGAACACCACGGTCAGCTTCTCGATCGACTTTGCTTTGGCCGAGGTGGCTTCCAAAGTGAAAACCGTGGTCCATGGCAAGGTATTGGGCATTGAGATGCCCTTCCCTCTGGCCAATCCGGATGCCTGTGTGGACAGCGGTCTGAAGTGTCCGCTGGAGAAGGGCGAGTCCTATCGGTACACAGCCACGCTTCCGGTTTTGAAGTCATATCCGAAGGTCTCCGTCCTGGTAAAGTGGGAGCTGCAGGATCAGGACAGTGCGGACATTATCTGCGTGGAGATTCCCGCTAAAATTCAGTAGGAAATCGCTGGCTGAAGCTTTGAAATGAACGATTATTATTGTAATCTAAATTAAAAATAAAGAAATGTAAAATTAAGCGACGTTCGAGTGTCTTACTATATTAACTTAATAGTGAAACATATAGAAATGTTATACTATTTTAATTTCCTTTAATCAAACCCTCCCACAAGTCAAGTATAAAAGTTTTCAAGTCCCCTTTCCTTCGCCAAGTTTTGTTCTCGCAAAAGCCAAGGCAAAGCTTAAACCGAATGAGTAATCTGTGTGCCATCTCTAAGCGGAAGCCTCAAGTTCAGATTTTGCTCTCTTATTGTAAACTAATTTGAAAATAAAAAGAAATACGAAATTAACTCACTTTTGTGTTGGTTTCGCTTCCCTCTTTAAGTCATATGTATTTCGGGTAGGCCTCGCTTTTTTATTATTATTTCCTTTTGTCTGCTTTTGATTGCATCTTCCGCTTTCATGAAAATGAGAGGAAGACAAGAAAAAATATACAGAGATGAATGCCAGAGAACTTTTGCTGAAGTGATCACAGTTAACAGACGATTAACAGGGGCTTTAGAGGTGAATAGGTGATAGTTTTTCGGAAAAATTTTAAGAGAAATATATACAAAAAATGGGGCTAAGAAAATGAATTGAGAAATATTTCACATGTTCGTTTAAATAAAGGGAATTATTGTAATTGTTAAGTCATTAATTATTTTTATCATGATATATGATACTTCACGTATTTTTTATTTTTATTTATATATATTTTCCTTAGGAAATCCACAACCTCTATATAATATTGATTTATATTAATATCTAGCAAGTATTGCCCGTTAAGTAAGATAAGATAGTGAGTAATAGTTGCGTGATCAAAACGGGTGACGACACTATCTATTAGCATACATAATAAGGCATCAGAAAACATATAAATACTGATTTTTCACAAAATATAATTTTTTGTGATCAGAAACAGATATGTGGTTTATATTAAATCATTATTACAAACTATTAAATAATGTATATTTTAAATTAAGTTTTTGGCACACAAATATTAAAGTTTTGAGTTAAAAATATAAAAATTCCTACAAAACCCAAACATAATAATCAAAAAGTTATTGACCCTCAATAATAAAATAATAAATTCTACTGTTCGCTCTTTGCTTAGATAAGTATATCAATGGGAAAATTTGAAACACTGAGAAGATTCGGAAAGCAACTGTATTAATTTATTACTAAAAAAAATAGTTCTTTTATTGGTTAAACAAGTCATATTGTTAAACTTTTTTAAGGTAATTAGATATTATTATTTTTTTTTTGCTTTCATCTTTCCCTAACAACCTACCCCTATTTTAAATTTACATTAAAATTTACTTTTACTTCACCTTTCGAGTAGAATATACCAATCCCAAGTTAAATATTTTCCTGATAACAAACCAACATCTTTTCTTGATGTGTAGCAGACAAGCTTATAAGAGAAATTTGATAAGAAGCAGGTGTTTGAATGGCTTTATTTGATAAGTTGACGTGAATGAGAAATTCCAAGCTAGCCATGGGGATATTCTATAATCCCGAAACCTGACTCAGGGACTTTTCATTGGCACTTCTCTTAGTCAACTTGGCAACTATGTCCGTTGTGTTTGCTCAGCTCCTCAGGGTACATTTACTCGCTTGCAAAGATAATGAGTAAGCGGCTCTATCGCCATTGAAAACAATGCTCATCAATGTTTTGCTTTCGGTTTCGATTACGGTCGCTCTCCGTTCTTCTGGCGAACAAAGAACCGCCTGATAAGACAATAAAAAACAACTAAAAAATCGCACAAAATAGGAAGAGAATGTGGGGGAGGGAGCAGCAGCTGCAAACGAAGTAAAAACACAAATCAACTGCAGTCGAGCTTTCCATTTCGTTTTCTCAATTTCCATTCCTTTTTCAGCCAAAATACTCACCCACACACACACACTGCCAAGCCATATGGTTATATGGAAATAATGCAGAGGGGGGAGAAGGGGGTTGTGTGCATCAGATAGAATTATCCGCAGTGCGCCAGCACCGAGGATATTTAAGCAGAAGAAATCGCTTTATTACATTCACTTTGCGCCACGAATTGCTCGAAATGCAATTCCAACTCTGATTCGGTGTCGGATTTGGATTTCGATTTGAGACTTTATTTTATTTCTTTCTTTTGCGGTTCTCAAGAAAGTTTGATCCGGCTCAAGGGGATATAAATGCCTGTATAACTTAAGGATTGATGGTGATGGGCGATAAGTCATATTTTTGCAAGTGACTCTGTACATTTTTCTTGAGTTTCTAAAAGGGTTTTAGGGTGTAAGAAGACACATTTTGAAGCAGTCTTCGTTTTTAGCATTTGCAGGCTACATACATTTTTAAAATATTTTTTAATAAGTAAATAAAAAAGTTCAGCATATCGTTAAAAAGATCTTCTACCCGGTCGTGGAAGGGATTATAATTTAGTTGTTAATGTTAAAGGGCAACTTTTGTTAGCCAACAAAGAGAAGAATAAATGAATGAAATTTATTATTTAAAATTCAAAAATAATTAATGATTTATTTAAATATGTGCTTTAAAAACATGTTTACTAAATAAGTGTAAGAAAAATAATATATTTTGTATATTTTACGTTTTAAAAAATTCTGTAAATTAGGAATAAAATATATTAGGTTATAAAATACCTTTTGTATTTTATATCAGATACCAATACGTATAATAAATTCCCCAAGAAATCAGTTCCCTATCAAGAACCCCCTTAAACCGAGCTCCAATTTCTGAATCCTATATTTAACCTTCCGGTTAGGGCTTCCGCAAGTCAACTCGCCAAGTGGCGGGAAACTCCACTTCCTCTGATGTTTTCACTTGATTTACATATGAATCCGCATAAAGCACGACAGTCCGAAACTGCAAAGAAATGTGGGCCAAGCCTCAGGACCATCCTCTTAACCCACCGGCGCCTGCCAGCCACCCCCTTTAACCCATCTGTAGACACAGCTGACGTTTAAAAACTTGACACAACGCTGCATAAAAGTGGGCGAAGTCGAAAAGAGGCGGTGGGAGAAAATACAAAAAAAAGGGGAGGAAAAAAATGGGAAATGGAAAGAAAAGAAATGTAGGCGGATGTGGGGTTCACTCAGAGAATAATAGGATTTGGGTATACAAATTAATTGGGTATATATAAACATTAGTTAGATATTATAATTTGTTGACTATATATAAAATGATATTATTTATATAAAAAAATTTTATTTTTCTATTAATGTATGATTAAAAAAAAATTTTTTTTTTTTTGAAGGTGTAATTTATTTTAATGTTTTCTCAACTAATTAAATGAAATGACGGGCCTGTTGTTGGCATTTATTTAAAGCAGTGTTGCCGCCTGCCCCGACTAGCATGATTCTCTGTCGACGCTCTGCCGCCACACGGAAGTATAGGCACAATGATTAAATAAAATGCTATTGAACTCCAAAAAAAGCTACATTTTGACTGCACTGTCCTTTCTGTGATATTTTGAGCATATAGTGTATTTGGCGGCAGAGGCTCGGGAGAGAAATATTTGCTCACCCGCGGAATAGGGCCGTACGGACCACTGATCTATATATTTATTTAAATAGGTCAGAAAGAATAATCTCTTTACTTTACATATTTAATTTTTGTGTGTGCATTTCTTATATCTCTGTTGGTGGCAGTCCCAGCTCCAGTCCCCGCCTTTTTTTTCGGGCTGCATATCATATGAGTTAACCCACCGAGAGCCCTCCTCCTTCAGAGTCCTGCATCCCCGCTCTCTGTTGTAAGCTGCTGTGTCTGCACAGAGTTTCTTGCATAAATAGCAGCATGTGCGGAGATCTCCCTTTGTCTCTGTGTGTGTGTGTGTCTCTGCGTATGGAAAACGAGAATGAAAATGGAAAACATTTCTGCTCTCGCTGCATTTAAAAGTAAAATGCAGCTTCCGTTCGTGTTCCCGCTGCCAGGCTGCCACGCCTCCACGGTCGCAGCCTCTGTCACTGCCACCCCCAATCGAATGTTAATGTTATATGAACGATTTTCGTTTCCGTGCGGTTTGGCCATTGTAAATAAATTGCGAACTCTGGTTCTGGCCATGTCAGAGTTTTTGGTCACTGCACATAGCCAGTTTTCTTGTTTGACTCGGCATTAAATTCTGTTAATTACGCGCTCTTTAACTTGTTTGAGTGTCGCCATCGTCGTCTGCCGCTGACAGTCTCTGGGCCAACTTTGCTTTATAATTATTATTTTTACTCGCTTATTTGCTGTATTTATTTTGTTGTTAGTTAACTCACAACTTTTGGCTTTGAAGTGCTTTTAGTGGTTGGTTGGGCAAACTTTAAAAATCTCTGATTAATTGCCAAAGTTCGAAATTTGTTTGTGGCACATGTCGTTGCAGCATTATGAAGATAATAATGTGGGAATTTTGGTTTTGGGTTTCAGCTTGGGAGATTGCCCGTTAAGTCTTTTTTTTCCATTTCTGCTTTTTTCTCTGCGCTTTGACATTTTTTAGGGGTTCCCTTAATGCTCCTAGCAGAGAGATGGCAGCTTAAGACATGTCCAGGGCTAAGCTGGGCCAATTAGGATGATGAAAACAGAGAAAAGGGAGAATAGGAGCAATCACAGTCAAGCTCAAGCGGTCTTGTGTTGTATTTGAAAAAGAAGAGTCCCCATTAAAAGTTGGAGTTTCTTTTTAAAGGCAAGTCAATCAATCGTAGATGCGTCCTTTATTTTTTATGAGATTTAAAAATCCTATTATAATACTTAATTAGTATTATTATTTCCTCACCTTAAATTAATTTTAAAATTCCTTCTCAAAAATCAATTTTGGGAGTAAAAATATTTCTTTAGTAGCAAATGAGAAATATGTATTGAAATCAGCAAAGAAACTATGCGGTTTTTTTACGTTTTTATCTGTGAAATCTGTTTGAACAGTTCGCGAGCAATGAAAAGCCTGCTCTCATTAACATTTCGAATTTTCAGGGAAATTTAAGCAGCGGAAGTGCAAAATTCATTTGAACTTTTGTATAAAAATAAAAACTTCTGGACCAAATTATAATACCCAGCAACTGTATTAAATGGAAATTATTTTCATAAAAACTATAGATTTTTGCATAAAAACCCCTCATAAAAAGTTATGTAAGATCCAGATTCCCCTGCGGTTTTCCTTGAAAATTACATGCCCGTATTTTCATTGGCTTCCCTGTTTCCATTTTTAGCCCCCTGTTACTTTTAACAGTTGCCTCTTTTTTATGCTCCTGTTGCGGTTTTTACATTTTAAATAAATCCCATTTACTGTCAGGCAGGGCTTGCAGTTATCTTAATTATTTGCATGCGGCTTGCCGGCCAGCATCATTCGTTGTTAACAGCATGGAAATACATACATTGAATGCCATAACTACTAGCAAATGGCCAAAAAAAATGTAAGTCCCCGAACCCACTCGTCTGCCACGAGCTGTCAATTCCGCAGTGCGTTTTTACTCCTTCCTCTCATCCCACTGTCAGGTCGCAACAGCAGCAATCTGCAGTCCTGATGCTGACAGTTATGATATGTCAGGACACGCAACGAGGAACA
This sequence comes from Drosophila triauraria, assembly GCA_014170255.2. Classification (NCBI taxonomy): domain Eukaryota; kingdom Metazoa; phylum Arthropoda; class Insecta; order Diptera; family Drosophilidae; genus Drosophila; species Drosophila triauraria. The sequence continues at coordinate 12,786,127 of CM024334.1, forward strand.
AAAAAATTGAAATTACATTGCATTGCAATTAATCAAATGGCGAAACAGATAGCTTAATTTGTTTACGCTTCGCTTCTGAAATGGAGACCCATACAGAAGGAAACCGATGTCTGATGTCCTGTAACCTGTGTCCTTTGTCTGCCGATGTCATTAGCATCGTGATTACCTCTACATTTTTAATGCGGTTTCATTTGTTTGCGCACATGTGCAAATTATCCGGGAATGTCCTTCACTTCAGTGGCTTCGATATGTGGTAATGCCCGCGATTAAAATCAAATTAATTTATAATTAATTGATGGACAAATAAACGAAAAAAAAAATGTAGGCGATGTGAGAATGTTTAATATTGGTTTAAGATCTTGAAAAATTTAAATCGAAGAATGTAGAAAATATGTCACAAATAATTATATATTTATCGAGGGTTTTGAAATCTATTTTAAAAGGTGACCAAAACTGTACTACAAAATGTTACCTCCTAAAAAAAAAATACCTTAAACACTTTATTGCATACTTATAGACACTCTTTTTATAATATTTTAAAATCCTTTTATAATATTTCGTAAATATTATTAATTTCTCACCTTAAATTCAATTTAAAATACCTTCTCAAAAATCAATTTTGTGGGTATAAACATTTCTTCAGTAGCAAAAGAGAAATCTGTATTGAAATCAGCAGCATTTATTCAAACAAAAAAGGAAAACTATGTGGTTTTTCAACGTTTTTATCTGTTTGAACAGTTCGCAAGCAATGAAAAGCCTGCTCTCATTAACATTTCGAATTTTCACGTATATTTTTGCAGCGGAAGTGCAAACTTCATTTGAACTTTTGTATCAGAGTAAAATATTGAATTAAGCACACACACAACGAATTGCAAATGGTAATAGTTATTGAGGGCACACGCGGCGTATACGCATGTTTAGTGCACTTAAAGAGCAGCCATTTGCATAATGAGCCTTCCCCTTCCTCTAAATCAAGGCCGTAAACAAAATAAAATGCGGGGGGAAGGGGGAAGTGCTCTTGGTTTTTGGCATTTCCGCCCGATGAGTTGTTCAATTAATATGCTTCGGTCCATGCGGCGTATGCGTGATGCCAGAAATACCAAATAAAAGGTACAAATGAATTGCACAATGGTTTCAGTAAATAAGCGCATAGTGCTTTGCCTGTATTCAATGTTTACTTGTGGCAGGGCCTGTCTGTGTGGGTTCAAACCCGGAATGCTATTGATTCTCTCTCAATTGACGCAAAATAATTGCACTTTTTGGCAACAAATGGCCACCAAAGTATTGGTTGGTATTTTACGTAAATGGAAATGATTTTGTAGATAATTTTTTCAAAAGCGAAACGCATGAGGATTTTAGTCATTTGTCTAGACACCAAACCCACCGACATACATATGCAAATCTACCCCCTTCGGTGGCCGCGTATGCCCAAAGAGAATTCCAAACGTTCCCTCAGTTGAAGCGTCCTCCCATATAAATCACATAAATATTCACATTTATTTTCATTTTCAACGCGTTTTCCCCCTATTTTTGTTTCATTTCGTTTTCGTGTTACCAAAGGGTCCCGGGATTTACATATTCAGTTTGCTCTACTTTTCATTCTTTCTGCTTTTTTTTCAGTTTTTTTTCATTTCTTTTTTTGGTTGCAAACAGCGAGAGGTGGCACTTAAAAAGTCGTTACAAGGTGCAAAAGTTTTCTATGTCAAAATACAGAGGCAGCCGGCAGCCGGCAGAGAGACAATGACACTGAAGTGCGGGAAAATGGCAGTGGAAATGGAGGTTTTTCATAGTTGCCTGCATATGTCAATGGTTCCGCAAAAAAGAGAGACAGAGAGACTAAGAGTGATAGGAACTGGTATTTCTGACCCATTTAAGTCCTCACAGGTAGAGGTGATATTTCTGTCATCAATTTGGCCAAAAGGGAAACCCAAAAATTCCCTTTTAATTGCCCTCAAAAATCTCTCAGCTATAAAGGACTTCCACCCAGACGAAGTTTTGAGCATTTCAAATTTTCTTTGGCCCGAGACTGAGGACCATGTGTGTGGGCAAACTTTTGACGAAAAATCCCATAACTTTTCGATGAGAGTGGGGAGGGGTGGAAATATTAAGTTATCTCAGTTAAGATTTAACTTCAATCAGCACAAGCCCAAACACAAACATACACAGGCTCCCTCCAATCAATTTCAAATTTATCTCAGTCCCATTCGGGGTATCCTGAACGTAAATTATATATGAGGCATTTATTACACCTATCGGCGCCAGCTCACAAAACTGTCAGTTTAATGATTTGTTCATAACTTTGCCAATGGGCCTTTAATTAAGCCAAAACTTGGACCTACATGGTAGCCACAGTAAACGGTAATTAGAAAAGTTATGCTCCTGTGTGTGTGTCCGTGTTGACTAAGCTCTCGAAGGATTAAATCAAGCCGGAAAGTTACTCGGACAAATAATACAGGAACTTGGCTTTGATTCGATTACAGGAAATGGTAAATTTATAAATGGATAGATGGGAAAGTGCACTCTTGGGGTTAAATAGTAATTAAACGCATTTATGAGGTAAGTTGAGGGATTCCCTGAAGTAATAATTGAGTGAAAAGTACTGGGAGATGTTGGTTAATAAGAGTTGCCTACTTTTTGGCACTTTCTTAGGTCATTTTAGTTTACAAAAGAACTTTTAAATACCTATTTTTGTAATAAAATGGTCTTAAGAGTTTATTGAACTTAAAACACATTTTAATAATTTAATTTTCATATATAATTCAGTTTAAATTTTACTCCATCCTAAAAATTAGTCCAAAAATAAATCAATTTATTTCTTTTTATCCACGTCCTACCCTCTTTTGATCCCTTACCTTAACATAAATATTAAATAAGATAAATTGATGGAAAAGCTAACAATTTGGCAAGGGAAATTAGCGGAATCACGAGAGATAGCGGCAAGCTGTCGGTGTCTTTTGCACTTTTGATTGGCTTTCGATGCCAAGAGTTAAGAGCAGCATCAATTTGCCATTTCAACAATTAAATATGCTGACAGATATAATTTATTTATAGAGTAGCTACCCGAGGAAAGGGGGTTACCAGATGCCTTGCCTTAAAATCACAGTTTCTGTTTGCATTTACAAATATATAAATTTATATACAATCTGAGCAGAAATTACTTTTCCGAAAATTATCATGCACTTTGGCTGATGCCACATGCCACTCAAACGGGCAATCTTATATATGGGAAATTCAATTTGATGTTGCCTGGCTGCTGCAGTTTTGCGCAGTTGCTGCTGCCGTTGTTGATGTCACTCGCCCGACTCATTAAGTATTAATTGTAAATTTTAATTAAAATAAACCGAAACGATTACGGACGAAAGAGAGGGAGAGAGCAGAGAGAGAGAGAGTGAGAGAGAAAGCGAGGACAAGGCTGAAACTTTCTGCTGCTGATGGCCAGGTAATAATGTTTACCGATTTTCCAGCAGCTCCTCGATTGCCCTGGCCCGCATATTAACCTTTATATATATACGTAAATATATACTTAAAAAAATCCCATTAATAGCCTCGTAAAAGACGAGCTCGGTAAAAAGTAAAAATAATTATAAATATTGAAAGATTGCAACTGCAGCTGGCGGAGTGGCAATAACTGCAACTGACATCTTCCGCCATTCAGGGCGGCCGACTTTGATCACTCGGTTAACTTATGGCCTAAAGGCGGCGTGGCTAACACGGAGCCAGGTTTCAATATCGACCATTAAGTGATTGTTGCGGCAGGCCGATTAATTTCCATATGTTGCCGCGAGACAAGCAAGAGACGAGTTAAATGCTACTTCCGTTGATTGTTTAACACTTTTCGATATGAATGAATGTGTGTATCATAGGGCAGAATATAAATTTAAGTTGACAGCTTAAATATTTAATGGGGTTTAAAGTTGTGTTTTTGCTTATAAAAATTTAAGCTTAAATTAGGTTTGAAGTAGGATAAAGTAGTTAAGAAATGTAGGAAGTTTTAAAACCTTTTAAGGAATTGTATATCTATTGCATAATTTGTTAAAAAAATTGTAAGTAATAATTAAAATAATTTTAATTGATTTGTATATAAATTATATTTTAAATGTAAAACATTGTTCAAGAAATAATAATAATATTAATTGATTTGTATATAAATTATATTTTAATAAATAGAGGAACAGAGAACCATTAATAAAAACTAACTTACGAAATACATAGTTAAATCAAAGACAAATATATTCACTAGGACAACCTTTTAAGGAATTGTATATATTGTTCATTTAATAATAATGTTAATTGTTTTGTATATAATTTATATTTTAATAAATATATGAACAAAAAACCTTTAAAAAATACTTACTTAAGAAATGAATAGTTCAATCAAAGACCAATATAATCACTCAGATCCCGAACGGCCATACATTTGATTTGCAATATGACAGCCATTTTTCAGCTGGCAACAAATATCGCGCTCTTTCCGTTCGCACAAAGTTAAGAGGCATTACTCATCTTGAAGTTCTAATGCCTTTTGTTAAGTGCCCTTAAAATGTAAGGTCCATCTTATAATTCATCGCGTTAACCCAATATAAATTATGGCTTGCTTATATATTATAACATTGATTTTCTCCTGATAAGAAATACCATCTCTATCCTAATTTTCGTATATTTTTTATTTTTTATAAGTCACTTAAAACCACCTTAAGCCTTAAATAAAAATTCCCCTGTAGAGGGCCCAGCATAGTAGCCGCCTTTCATCATTCCTTGGGTGTGACTGAAAAATTGGCAATAAATCATGTGTTAATAATCGACCACTGTGCAAGTGGGCGTGGCACATGCGCCTCCGCACACACCCACTACACTTTGGTGTGTGTGCTTGAGTGTGTGTGCATACAAACGGGCAAGCACGAGCAAATGAATTGTATTTATTTGTGCGCCATAATTTGCTTATTTTTGTTCCACGTTGTCACGTCTGCGGGTGGATTTCCCGCTGACCCGTAACAATTTTCGATTTTTTGTTGCGAAAAAAATATGCACACGCTGGAACGAAAGTTAAATAAAATACAATAAGTTATGGCGGCCGATTGCGTTAATGTTCATTTATCGCTGGGCGAATTTGTGGGCTTATGTAAATGGCCCTTGGATCCTCTGTGCTCTTTTTTTTATATTTTATATATGTATGTCCCTTCGAGGATGCAGAGGACAAAGTATCCGGCGGGGGAGAGAGATTTATGCTTAAGTGATGTAAATGTTTTGCCATTTGACAGTTTATTGACTTTTATGAGTTAGTTTATTATGTCTTTTTTTATTGCTGCGATGGGGTAAGGGGTAAATGGCAGCACTGGGGGTCCCTGCGAAGTATCCTTGTAATTGGGCGCGTGCTCGGCATACGCAATGAGCCAGCCATAATGCGGCAGGATTTCCCTTTGTTCCCTGACCTCTGGCTGGATGTTTATGGCCTGAAGGCAATACGAGATTTGCACTAATGAATATGATAAACATTTTGATGGCGCTGCTGACTGACAAAGGTCACCAGATAGCCATCAGCAGACACCTTGGTGTATAGATAAATCCGGAAATTATTCCCCCAAATGGTTTGGCAGTTAAATGTTAAATTAATTAAAGGTGTTTGTAATGGAAATACACAGCAGACTCATTTAAAAGCAAATAAAATAGGAAAATAAACTAAACAGGCACAAATCATCAAATTTATCTGGAAACGAATAGTATTTATTTGCTAAAATTTGTAAAACTTACCATTCCCCATGCCTTTTTGATTCGAAAATAATTTAATTTAATTACCAAATTATATGTTTTTGATAGCCAAACATCAAAGCCATTTTTATACACATTCAGTTGAATTTATTTTCATATTACTCATACGCCCTGCTTACCAGCTAAACATTTCATTTTATTTGGGAGTTAATGTGAACATTTCTCTCTATTCTCATCTCGTTTCTGGTTTTCCACTTCAATTAAGCTAATTCAATCCATTTTCTATTATTGATTCGCTTTGTCTTCCTTTAATTTATAATCAATAATTTGGACTTTCTCGTTTTGTGGTTTTGTAAAATTCATCAAAGTTTTCTGTTTCGTTTTCTTTGTTTCTTTGGGTTTACTTGTATATCGTTTTAGTTTAATTTTTGTTTTTTTTCTTTTAGCTTGAACAACATTTATGTAGAGTTGGGCATTTCATATTTAACTATAAGGTAGAGTTTGACAATGCATATGTATTGTATGTATCGTAAGGATTCCACCCGCTCCAGCCTCTCAAAATCGAATTCCTTGGGTTGATGGTTCTTAAAAAACGTACAAAAAATGCGGTCGATGAATGAAAATTGGCAGCAAAAATTGGCAATAGGCTGTAACTAATATATTTTCTCTATATATAGCAAAAAGCATTATCTCCTCCATTCCATCTCGGGGTTTAAGTTATTCAAGTAAATTGCACACACAAAGTTCTATCACAGAAGATATACGAAAAATAGAAAAACTCAGCAGCAACAATAACGAGCTAGGGATAGGGATGTCAGGGTAAAAGTTTTTTAAATTATACTTTGTGACAGGCTCTATGCCCAGATCGAAGCGAGGATGAGTGCGATTAAGGGATATAGAAGCGAAGGATTCCAGCTGCATCCTGCGGCTGTGGCGAACTCCTTTACGGCGCTCCAGTCACTCAATCCTGCCAGGTTCCGGCTGGCCGCCCTCATCTTATACGTGGTATTAGCCTCCAGATTCGGGATGATGAAGTGTTGGCCTATAAAAACGAGAGAAAGAGCTTGTAATTTTGTGGCTAAAAATGTCACAGAAAATTGGATATATTCCCCTATTTCATAGCTAAATATAATATTTATATATATATTTTCCAGAACGATTTACTCCACCTTGATGGAAGGAAAAGTCCCGCTGCTTGGCATGATCCCAATTGCTGGCACTGAACTTGAACTCGCTCTCGCTCATATACGCCACCCGATAGCCATAGATCTGCATTTCCTCCGAGACATTGGTCATCCGCGGCGTCCGAAGGTCCAGCTCGATGCTGTTGGTGGAGAGCCTCCTCAGCTGGAAGCGCGTTGGACCGATGGGCTTGGGACCCGGCCGCAACCGGATCACCCGCTCCAGCATGCCCAGCGGATTGGCCACTTTGCACTTGTAGTCCCCAAACTGGGTGACATTTTTCACTTTCAGCTGGAGCGTGGCCCCGTAGTCGGCCACGAAGATGCGGTGATTGAAGCCCACAATGCCCTTGCCGTTGTGCAGCCAGGTGAACGATGGCGGTGGCTCTCCCATTGCGTCACAGCTCAGGTTGACCGTCCCGCCCACATAGGAGAACTGCACCGGCTGCGTCTCGTTGTAGAACCAGTGGGGTTTATCTGCAGGAGTGTCAGAGGAAAATGTGCAAAGTGTAGGTTATAGCATTTGTTGATTGAGAGGGTTAGAGAGTGTGGGAGAAGCACTGGAAGAAAAATGTCCAAACACAGGATTTAACTCAGAATTTTACTTGGGGCCGATTGCTGTCCTCACTGTTAAAGGGACTGACAGCTATCTGTCCAAAAAAGATAATTACCAGATAAAACTTTTGTAAAGCAAATCGGGTTTCTGCCCTCCTAAAATGTAAAATGAATAACATAACCCTGTTAACTGTACTGTTAGTGATCGATTATTGTTATTGTACTGTAAGGCGCAAATAAATTGTTGCGTTGGTTATCGATATCAGTATAAACAGCTATAAGACTTTTCTTCGTCTTCACTGGGCTATCGAAAATCAGCTGTTCTTTTGCCCAGCCGGTAAAAACTTGACAGGGAGTCTGGGGCCCTGTCTATCAATTTTCTGACCGCGAAATTTTAACAGGAAGGGTAGAAACCGGCCCACAGTATTTCTTAAACTCTTTTCTATATTTAATGGCTTTTAAAAAGGGCGAATTATTTATGATTTCCATTGATTTTAAGTAGTATTTTCCTGTTCTTATATTTAATTGATGCCATAAAATTCCTAGAATAATTCTAAATTATTTTGCAATTTTATACTTCACATCAATCCCTTTGCTAAAGGAAATATCTTGCACTGTAAGCTTCAAGCCCGTATATTGAGTGCCAGATACTTCGGCCTAGTTTTTGTTTGTTCATACTTCAGCTCACACTCCCGGCAAGGTGGCAGAATGGAAGATATGGGTCTTAGATAGAGATCTGTTTCACTTTGTCGTTGTCTCTGTTGATAGCCCTCCACTGACACACTGACACCACACAGAGCACAGCAGTATAGGTTTCTATCTTTTATAATTTCTTTTGATCCTGCATCTAGTTAATGATGACCCCGAACAGTGGTAGAAAAATAAAACTTTAGCGCATTTTTTAAATATCAAAATACGAAATAATCAATACCAAATTGACGCACTCGCCGCCTGCACGAAAAGAAACCGCAATAATCAAATCACTGGAACAATGGAGTTTTGTCGTTCTTTTACTCTTCCACTTTGGTTTTCACTCGATGCAAGGAACTTTCAATTGCTTTCTTCTCCACCACAGAAACTTGTTTATAACCTTGAGGCAAGGAGAGGATGGAAAGACGAGCATAGTATCGGGAAATTAAATCAGGCTCTACTGCAAATTGCATATTCTTTTCTCCTATTTCCTTCTCGGAATTCTTCTTTTGGTTTTCGGGGGAAAAGTTGGCAGTGAAACTATACTTTAAAGTAAAGGTATTAATGGGCATAAACTTAAAAATTCTTACAGCTTGAGAGTTAAGAAATTAATGTATTAACTATTAAATTAGGAAATACCTTCAGAGAAATAAGAAATGTTAAAAAACTATAAAGAAAATTAAAAATATTAGTTTTCCGAAATAAATACAGTTTACTATAGGACTTATCGGGTATAAAAATAATTAAACAAATAATAATAATTATTTATTTATTATTAATATATTCCCGCATATTTTAATCCTTTCTTTCTTCAATTAACTACAAAAAACACATCCTGTTAGCAAAAGTAATTAAGTGTCAATTGCCAGTATCCTTTTCCCCTTTTGCTACCCACTGTAAATTGTGAAATGACCAAAGGACACCGCCCTTCTATAGTCCATCGTCCATCCTCCATCGCCCCCTTTTGCCTTTGAGGCGTTAGCTAATAGCAACATTTTAGCATTTCATCGTTTGTCCCCGATATCCTTGTGCGCGCCAGTGTCCTTGTGCCCTTGTCGCCATCGCCGCCATCATCGCCACTGCGGCTCATTGAAGTTTATTGCTGAGGAAATGCAAACCTATATATTGCAGCATTTGTGCAGCATTCCATCTGCTGGTCCCTGGTTCTGGCTCTGGCTCTGTTTCAGTTTCAGTTTCAGTCGGAGTCCCATTCCCCTGGCACTTCTGTGCTGGGGATTCGGTGGGGAAGCTGTTGGCTGTTGGGCAGCAAATTAGTTTCGGTTTCCATTCGCCGGCTGTTTGCCTTGCAGCGCCAGCTGCCCGAAGGATTCGTTCGCTTGGATAGCCTCAGCTACACGCAGAGAAAATCTAATTTAAATACTTTTTGAAGACTTTGCTTTCAGCTGGATTTTTTGTAAATATTTATTAAAGAAATGAATGTGGAATTAATAAAAGAAAATTGTGATAAAAGAAAATATAACTAAATAATTAATTCAATTTTAAATAAATACATTTTATCACCCAAAATTTAAAATATTTAATATAGCATTCAAAAATATATTCCTTTTAATATATTTAAGCTCCTTAATTTCTTCGAGTGTGGGGCTCATGGTCTGTTCAAACCTTCGCCCGGCAGTCATTAGTACAATTTTGACGGCAACTCCTATTGGGGCCGAGGGGTTTTTGGCAGTTGGACGGATGAGTCAACTGATGCTGCGATGAAGTTTACCGAGCTACTATTTACTTGCCTTGGTGTCGGTTTGTTTATGAAGCCATATGTTCTCCGATATCGATGGCTAAACAGAAATCTTGTCGCCCTTGGGGAGTGTCAGCATTATAAATGAGACCCAGAAGGCAATTTTTTGTAGTTTGGCAAATACCAGAAAATATTGGATGGTGATAAACAAACTCTTTCGGCATTTGAATTAATTGAGAAAGCTGCAGGATGGATTTTTCAATGGGCTATGCAGATTTTCACCTTTAGTGTTTCTCTCTCTATATTTTCTTATATTTTAATAATATTTAAATAATCTAATTATTCCCTAATTTTGTTCATAAATATTTTTAAATTTCCTATACACTATCTTAAGCTTAAATCTCAAGATAGTTCCCTCTATAATCCATTCTTAACCAATCTGCATTTCTGGGGAATCAAAGCCCCCAGAGTCGGGAGTCAAGTAATATGTTCATGAAGTAATTTGCATCAATAATTTGCATTTCCCAGCCACTTGACCCTGACATCCGGCAGGAATTCCCTTCTCAGTGCCAAGGGGATAACTTCAATTGGAAGGTGGCTCCTTGGAGCTCCTTGAAAATCTCATTAAAGCCAACGAAGCATGTTCAGTCCGTTCCCGGGGGGACGAGGGCTAAATAACTTTAAGCTGCCATCAGCAAAAGATTTTGTTGCAAAGTCTCAGCTCAATTTTCAGCCATCAAAAGGGAACAACCGGGATGGAGGGGCAGAGGCAGCAGGGAGAATGCAATTGCCAACAAGTGGGGTGCGAAATAAATTCCAGATTAAATATTATCAAGTGAGGCACGTCCTTGCAGGGTCCTGCAATCCGAAGGACTGACCAACATACATGGCACAAATTGAACAGAGCGAAAAGATGGTATGCATTGCACTTACGTTGTATCCTTAGCAATATCGTTATTTGTTCGGCATCCGAAAAAGTCGGTGTTATACGCAACGCCCGACACGTGTATTCCCCGGCATCTGCCTGGCTCACATTCTTGATGTACAGTCCGTTTGACAGGCGATTGTGCTTCGTCGAGTTCACGGCTGCAAGACAAGAGGAAGCATTCAGGACGAAGTTTGATTGTGGTATGCGTATGAGCAGGAACGCTGGGGAAATGCTATAGTCGGCATAGTTAACAAGTTTGCATTGGCCAGAGGCAAGTTTCTGCACCAACAAATATTAATTTATTTAATTGTGGTTGGGTTTTATATTTTATTTAAAGTTTTTAGCTTTTTGCATTTATCTTAGGTATTTTTGAGGTTCTGAAAATTATTTACACTTAAATTTAGGTAGGTTTTGGTTTGTTTTTGAGATTTAAATAATGTTAAAATATGACTTTTCAATGACACAAGATTTGTTCTGTTAAAATCCCATTTAAGAAAGCAATTTTTAGTTCTAAGACATTAAAAATAAATTTTAAAATATGTTAAAAACTATACAAATTCCACATTTAACGCAGATTTAAAGAGAAAATCAGATGCATGATTTATTCATTAACAAAGTATCTAAGG